>CM028136.1:584220000-584820000 GCA_016271365.2 Neoceratodus forsteri
AGTGGTCCAGGATTGTGGAAGTTTAATATCTCCTTACTTTCAGATCAGGACCTTTTAAATACACTTGGCCAGTTCCTGACTGCTAGGAAATCAGTATTTATCTGCTATGAAAATAGTATAGCATGGTGGGAAGATACAAAGGCTGATTTAACCTTGCTACTCAATCAATCAATTAATCAATCAAATTCTTTATTTATCCAGGTGATCACCATTGAGCAAGCTCATTTACAAGGTGGACCTGCATTACACAAGTCAATAATGATACATTTATACACAAGGAGATAGACAGTAAAAGCAAGTGCACAACAGTGCACGGAGGCCTGCAGTAGACAGTATATAAAAAGAAGAAGAAAAAATACATTTTGGTTCAGGGTATTTATTTATTTAGCTTTTGTTTACCGGGTAGGTACACTAGACAAGTTGTATGCCTATTTTTAGAAATGACCCGGGAGAGTACAACAAGGAATACAGATACATCAGAACATAACAGTGAGTACAGCAAATACATTGAGTCACAAAATACATTGAGTCACAAGAAACAGTCTAGCAGAGAATGATCTACTATGACAGAAATTGTTAATGTACATATGAACAACAATATATAGTCTAGAACATACAATGGCACAGGCGAATGCCTTGGTGAGCATAAGATCGTAAGAAACAATCCAGAGAACGTTAGCAGGTTCCCAAAACAGTTAGGTTCCAAGTATGTGGCCAAGAGTGAGTCCAGTGCATGGGCCATTAGGCTAAGGAGGCTTGGGACACACGCATGCTGAGGCCAGCTTCAGATGCCCCCACAGGGACTTCCGGAGGCACTGGTGGGAGGAGGCGGAGCGAACATAGTCAGGAAAAGAGTTCCAGAGCCCAGGAGCACATGCAGCAAAGTTCCTATCCCCCATAAGGGTTAGGGTGAAGGGTACTTTTAGCACCCCAGGACCTTGGGACCTGAGAGAGTAGGAGGAGGGGTCAGGAGGTGAGAGAGAAACTGTGCCAGCCCTGGAGGGGTGCCAGTTCTGATCACTTTACCCACGAAGCATCCCAGCCCAAAGTTCAGGTGATTTTCCGGGGAAAGCCAACCTAGTTTTTCATAAAGCTCACAGTGATGGGTGAGACAAGGGGCTGCCAGGGCAAAGCGGCAAATATTATTGTACGTTGTGTGCCACCAAGTAAGAAGAGCCTTGGAGGTATAACAAACAGTGGAGGGCAAGTCAGCAAAGGATTACACCAGATACAACAGTACACCTGGTTTAATGTTCCTTTACAATAAGGGTGTTATAGAGCAACATAGGGACTAGCTGAGATGGATGCAACAAATGAAGTGGCATACTCAGTCCTTTAGGAGCCCTCGGTGTATTGAGGTGTGAGACGTGTGTTGGGGGGAGTATGCAGCCAGTATGGGGGGGATCTGATGATGGGAAATAGTAGGAGCAAATGGATACACTGCTGGGGGTGTATACTGAAATGGACGGTTGGGGATGGTGAGATTTAGAGCTGTGATAGGTAGGGGGCTCAAGGACTAGCAGTGCAGGCAAGGAGGGTATAAGGAAGAGGCTGGGGTCATTGTGGAACAGATGCAGGCATCTGAGAGGTAATTTGACTGGGGGACTAACACATGGCAGAATAATGGGAGTCTTTGGATTCAATGATGTCTGAAGAGCATGCCAGAGCTAGGATCATTGGAAGCAGTTGCAGGCTTCTGTAATGTATTTAGAATAAAAGGTCTTAAATACCGTAAGACTAATGGGAGTCCTCAGTTTCAGAGATTTCTGTAATACATTCCAGAGAGATGGTAGTACGAATCCTATAGCAGCTCTCCCAAAGCATGTTAGGGCTTTGGGCACTTTCAGGGAGATCAGTGAACAGCTTCTTAAGGCATATGTTCCAGGCATATTGAAAGTCAGGCAATCAACAATGTATTGCGGTAGTTTACCAGTTATAGCTCTGTATGTCCAGAGAGCCGCATTTTTATTTCATCTGTAATGTAGGGAGGTCCAACCTACAGCCGCATATAAAGAGCAGTGGTGAGTGGAGTAGGGGAGTCCAGTGATGAAGCGCAGGGCTCTGTGGTAAAGTATATCCAATTTACCAAAGTATGAAGTAGCACATTGGCTGTATATAAAGTAGACATAGTCAATTAGGGAAAGGAACGTAGACTGAACTAGCTGTCTCTTGGCTTCTGAAGTTAGTAGGTGGTTCAACCTAAAAAAGAGACCTAGTCTCTGACTCAGTTTTTTTAGCAAGTCCTCCATGTGATCAGCAAAGGAGGGTTTGGAGTCAAGCCAGACCCCCAGGTATTTGAATTTCGGTATGAATTCCAGGGTTTCTCCTAGGAGGGTGGTGATGGGTGGCAGAGCAGGGTAGGCTACATGGTTGAAAGGTGATAGAAGCATTGCCTTAGTCTTTTTGCGTTAAGTAGCAGTTTTTTATGGAGGAGCTGAGATTGAAGTATGTTGAAGTCAGCTTGTAGGTCACTACAGGTGGTTTCAGGAGTAGAGCGGCTTAGGTAGATCACTGTGTCATCTGCAAAAAGATGAATTTTAGCTTCACTGATGTCAGAGTCAATGTTGTTAACATAGATGGCAAAGAGGAGAGGCCCCAGGATGGATCCCTGTGGGACACCTCTTTTTAATAGATTTGGGGGGGAGAGTTCACCTTCAGCCTTGACCTGCTGGTGCCTATCAGAAAGGTAGCTGTGGAACCAACACAAGGAGGTAGAGTCTAGACCAATATCTTTTAATGATGAGAGTAGGAGGCAGTGGTCGATAGTGTCGAAGGCCTTACTTAGGTCTAGAAAAATGGCGCAGACAGATTTTTTGTTATCTAGTTCACATTGCCAATCATTTGTCACTTTGGCCAGGGCTGTGATTGTGCTGTGTTTAGTTCTGAATCCAGATTGTATCAGGTTTAGCAGGTTGGTATCATCTATGAATGATTTTAGCTGAAGGTTCACAAGTTTTTCCAGGAGTTTTGATAGTACTAGGAGGAGGGAGATGGGCCTGTAATTGTTTAGATCACATGGGTCTCCGGATTTGAACAGCGGAATGACATGAACGGTCTTCCACAGTTTGGGGAGGGTCCCTTGAGAGAGGGACAGGTTAAATAGGTGTGTAATCGGTGTGGCCAAGACATGGTAGGCAATCTTTAGATAGTATGGGTCGAAGGTGTCAGCTCCAGCACATTTCCTGGTGTCCAACCGGAGGACGAGATCTTCGACCTCTTTTTGTGAGACAGGAGAGAATGAAAATGCTGTAACTGAAGGACTGGATTCTGACAGTTGTGTGATGAGCTAGGAGCAGAGGCTACATGCAGGGGAATTATCAAAAGCTAGCCCTGCAGTAGTGAAGTGATTGTTGAAGGCTTGTAGTATCTCTTTATTGTTGTTGATGGTTACATTGTTAGAAATAATTTTGGGGGGGAGGGTGTTTCTTGTGGTATTACCGGATAGATATTTTATTGTGGATCAGAACTTGGTAGGACTATTAGAGGCAGTGTCGTGTTCAGAGCGATAGAAGTTGGATTTGGTGTCCCGAATTAGCTTTGTGCAGTGGTTTTAGGCTGTTCTGAAAAGATGCCAGTCTTCGTCTTTGTGAGATTTGCGTGCTAGCTTCCAGAGCTTGTCTCTTTTTAGCAGTGCTGCCTTGATGTCTGCTGTTAACCAACAGCATTTTCTTGCCTTAATGCGGGTACTGACTAAAACTGCGTGGGTGTTAAGGGCACCAGAAACAATTTCGTGGAAGGTGGTGTATGCTGCTTCTACTGTTTGGGCTAAATAAAAGGTCTGCCAAAGCAGGGAGGTTTTCAGGTCATAGCTACTCAAACAATATAGTAAAAACAAGAGCAACAGTGTGTATCTATCCTATTTGTGGCAACACCACCATCTGCAAAACCTATTCTCTATTATGTATACAACAGACCAGGACCTTAGCTCCCAAGTCCAGATAATTCAAAATGAAATGAAAATTTTTTTAAAACAAAAATCCATCCAGCTATATAATCAACATAAATTCCAGACTCAAGGCTCTACTCAAGACGTTTGCCCTTTTAGCCACAATGCAAACCAGCTAGAGAAGAAACTGATGTCTAGCTTAGCGGACAGCTCTGGGGTAGTACATAGTGTTATGGGGAAAATACTACAGATCGTGACTGACTTCTCTAGGGAACTATTCTCAGAAATCCCTTTTAACACCCAAGAGATTCATAATTATTTAAAAGACATCCAAATTCCACACCCCCTTCCCCAGGTCCTTGGTGAGGTGAGTCTACCAATCACTCACAAGTTACTGGAGGTATTCAGCAGTTAAGAAACAGTATTTCCCCAGGTCCAGATGGACTTTCTAATGAGTTGTATAAAGTTTGGGGGGAATATCTTAGTGAGAAACTAACAAGTATATACAATAGCATGCTAGGGTCAGAAAATGTTCCATTAAATTTTAATAAAGGAACACTGATTTTTCTACATAAAAAAGGGGACAGACAGGATTTAAACAACTGCAGGCCCATCTGCATGTTAAATGCAGATTGTAAATTACTAACTAAGATATTAACAAAAAGGCTAACTCAGATAGCAGAACAAGTCATTTCATCCAATCAAGCTTGTGTCATACCACAAAGGTCCATACAAGATCATCTGATCCTATTAAGAGAACTTTTTTCATAGGGGGAATCAAACACCTGTCCAGGCTATGTGGTCTCTTTAGACCAAAAGAAGGCATTCGATTCAGTCTGTCACAATTTTTTGTGGGAAGTGCTCTATCAGTATAAGGTCCCATTAGGGGTGATTGACTGGGTAAAGGCCCTAAATAAAACTGCCACAATAATACCAGTGATAAATGGAAGTATTGGGCCCATGGTGCCAATTAAATGGGGAGTTAGACAGGGCTGTCCTAAGAGCCCCTTGCTGTATGTCTTTTTTGTTGATTCATTGTTACAGAAAATAAATAGCATGCAGGCTATTAAACCTATTATTGGTCATAACATACAGAGCCCAGTAAAAGCATTAGCATACGCTGATGACCTGTGTTTGATGGCCGCTGATGCACATTCAGTAACCTCAGCCATCTCGGTATGTTCCTCTTTTGGTGAGGTCTCAGGTGCCTCTCTAAATCTAGAGAAGTGCTGCGGGAAGGTGCTAGGAACCCCTGCAGGGGAGGTAAACTCCATTTGATGTCTACAACTTACTTCAAATCCTATTTCAATTCTGGGGGTCAAATTTGGGCCCCCAGATTTAGATTTGGTAAATTGGGAGGAAAAGTTAGAGATTGGGAAGAAAAAGGTGGAACAATGGAATAAAAGTAAAATAGGGAAAAAGAAAAGGGTATTCTTAGTGAAAACTTTTTTAGTTCCAGTATTTTTATATTTAAGTTATGTGTTTCCACCCCCTAAGAAAGTGGAAAGTCCCTTCTTGAGCATCTTTTTTCAAACAATCTGGGGGAGTCGGCTTAATCCCATAAAAATAAACATTTTATATTTATCCATCAGGGAGGAGGGACTGGATATGGTGAACCCCGTCATATTTTTCAATGGTATTTTCATGATGGCAAATTTAAAGCCACTACTAATCAATACTGGAAAGGGGTGGGAACCCTGACTGTACCAGAATTGCAAAACCTGGTTCCACCATTGGGAACAGCATCTACACCGAGTTCAACAAGGTCCAAGATGTTTGCAATACCTCAGAGAAACTTTTCTTCAACTAAAACAATGGCAAGTAACACCCTCAAAAATTATACAGGCCTCCACTCATAAAAGCCTGCATACTAATTTGTTAACCACCCTATATGGTATGGCAATGCCTTTTGAGAAATGTCCAATTCATTACTTACCATCCCTAAAAAACTTTTAAATACCTCTAGGATTCTGGCCCATATGTGGGATTTTCATTGGTTGTCATGTCACGAGAGGATAACTGTAAAAAGTAACCAAACACATGAGCAAAGGTAAGAACGGATATGTAGTAGGTTAGGTTGTATTAATACAGAAGAGACAATTACACATTTGTTCTTTCAGTGTTCTTTTATTAAAGGATTTTGGACATATCTCACAAACTTGTAGGATGAACCAATACTGAGCACTATAACATATGAAAATATTATGTATGGACATATCTCTACAGGCTGGAAGAAGTGGAATCAAAGTTCATTCTATCTGCTGTTCACCGTGGTTAAATGGAATATATGGATGGCCAGATGCCTGTTTACTCTTCAGCAGAAGGACTGTTCCCATATTGAATTAAGTAATAAAATTGTAAAAGATTTACAACATGTGTACTCTATAGAATGTGTACAGTTCCCACCGGCAGAGATAGCGGATTTATGGAAAAATATGCCCTGGATTACACATATAGATAATGTACGTGTAGGTTAATTACTTCTTTTGTTTGGAGAGGGTGGAGCACATAAGGAGGGGATTTTATGGAGAAAGAGTTTATTGTTTTGAATATTTATGTTTGAATTTTCTGTTGAATAATGAAGGGGGGGTGATTTATGGACTTGTGTAAATACTGACTGGTTGTATGTTTCACAATTTTGTATTTAATAAAATTTTCCCCTACTTTTTTCAATAAGTGCCATGGGATCTTTAACATCCACCTGAACTACCACCAATCCAGTCAGATGGGACCTCGGTTTAACGTCTCATCTGAAAGACAGCACCTCAGAAGTGCAGCACCCTTCTCATGCTGCACTACAGTGTCAGTACTGGGATATTAACCCAAGTGCAAGATGTGGGAACTGAACCCACAGCCCTCTGATCTCCTGGTCTCAGAGGTGAGTGTGCTACCTACTGAGCCACTGACACTGCATCTTTGAGACCAGTTGTCTCTTAAGTGGTACTGGATATCTCTCATTTGGAACCTGGCCCATGGAACCACAGCTGTGGATGCAGCCATGTGCCCCAGTAATTGCAAGAAGTCTCCTGTAGGTCTTGGGTGGCCTGCTATGAAAGACTCTGCTATGGCTATCAAAGCTGCATCTCTGGCCTGCAGGAGGAAGTCATTCCCTTGCAGTGTGTTTATCTCTGCTCCTGTGAAGTCCAGTACTTGAACATGTCCTAGTTGGGGTTTTTGTAGATTTATCAGGAATCCCACAGACTCCAAGGTGCTTTTTACAGACTGAGGTGAGCACTTTGTCTCTTGTTCTGGTTTTCCTGAGACTAGCCAGCCATTTAGGGAGGGTAACACCACCACACCTTGCTTTCTCAAGTGTGCCACCACCACAGCCAAGCACTTTATGAATACTCTTAATGCTGATGTGAGGCTGAACGGAAGAGCTGTGAACTGGTATTGCCAGTTCCCTAGCTTGAATTTGAGATATTTTCTGTGTGATGGCCTGTCTGGGATATGAAAAGAGGCATCTTTCAGATAAAGTGATCCCAGCCAGCGTTCTGACTACAAGGATGGTTTCACTGTTCTCAGTGTGACCATCTTGAATTTCTGTTTCTTTACATGCTTGTTCAGATACCTGAGATCTAAAATCGGAAGGCCACTCCCCAATTTACTTGTGGGACCAGAAGTACCTTGAGAATAGGCTCTTGCCTTACTAAGAGCCATGGATCTTTTTTACAACTTTTGCTATGAGTAACTTCTTTACTTACAGTTCCAGCAGAATTCATTCTGTGGGAGAGTATGCTGGAAAGCTTTTGTGTTTCTGCAGTTTTGGAAATTTGTTGAACTGCAGGGATGGTCCCTAGCCTGCTACCTGAAGAACCCTCTTGTTTGTGGTTATGTTTACACATTCCTGAAGGTAATGAGCCAATCTTCCACCCATTGGCAATAGCTGGGTGACCTGGGCAGAATTTTCAGGGGGTTTTGCTTTGGCTGGGGCAAGTGCTGCAGCAGCAGTACACTTTGTGCCCCTTCTACCCCTGCCCCTGTAGTAGCCTCTTTGTGACTGATACTCATGAGAGGCATATGGGATATAGGCTCTTGGGAAGTAACCCCTACCTCTGCCTCCCCTTCCATGAGGACTGTAGTAGGCAGAGGCCTTTCCCTTCTCATTGTTACTCTTATAAGTGGTTTTGTATCCATCCTCCTTTTTTCATGTATGCCTCTGTTTTGTCCCCAAAATGTGAATTTCCATCAAAGTAGAAATCCATAGCTTTGGTTTGGGTATCATGAGAAAGGATGGTAGTCCTTAACTAGGAAATCATCTTAAGGACACTGCATGAGCTAAATCTCTAGCTGCAGTGTCATTAGTGTCCACAGCAGTGTTGAAATTGTACTTAGTGGCATCTAGGGCTGATCTTGCTCTGGCAATCAAGTACTGTTCCAGCTCACTATCTGCTATAGGCATGTGCCAGAACTATATTCCACAATGCTTTTAGGTACTGTGCTATATGTGCTGAATAAGCTGTCTGCCTAATGAGCAGGGAAACTGGGGTATAAACTTCTTGGCCATAGTATTCAACTTTTTGGAGTCCTTTTCAGGTGGGTGTGCAGACAACTACACCTTGATGATCAGGGTGGACTTACATGTATTCCACCCCTTGCCTGTCCACCTGATATTTCCTTTCAATTTTCTTATCAATGGCTGCAGCTGAAGTAGGTGCAGAAATGATTTTTGATATGGCCTTCTTAAGTGATTTATGTATGAGGCCTAGCAACCTCCTTGTAGATGCTACCTCCATCTTATCCATAAATTCAGCATCTTCTTCATCCTCCTCTGTTTCTTGAGGGGGATGTTGAGAGTATCAAGCATTTGTCTAATAAATAAGGAAAAAGAAGTATAGTCCTCATTATGCCTTGGAGGAGAGCCAAAGTCTTGCTCAGGTGCACCCTGTGATTCCATCTGGTTGTTTTCCTCCGTTTGTACATAGCAGTCTTCTTCCTTTTCCTCCACAGGTGGATAGATTTGAGCCTGAGCCTGAGCCTGGGTGGAGGTGGGGGTGGGGAGTAGGTGGCAGTCATATTATTAAAATTTCACATAGCCTGGATGACCTGGAAAAATTGCCACGTCTTTGATATGTGCTCAGATGAGGGCATTTTTTTCTTCATCGGCCTGCTACTTTCTCCATTCAGGTAGAGTGCCAGTGTCCTGTTTTAATTTTATTTTCTTTTTAGCAGACACCCTTTCCAATGTCTGCTCAAAGGCTGTTTTATTTTTATGTCTGAAGTGGGCAGAGCCTACAGACGTTTTGCATCAGAAAAGGACCTACATCATGTTTTCTGTCTGTGGAACTGTTTTTCCTCCGCCTGACCCTCCCCAAGAAGCAATCCGCCCATGTTGTCCCTATGGACTGCAGCACTGCACTATATCACAGTGGGTGTTTTTTTTTTTCTTATGGGCGTTTTTTTTTGCAGAGAATTTATTTCATGTACTGTACCCAGTAATAAATAGGGAACAATAGAGCTTGGGAAGTATATTTGAAATTTAAAAGGAGTCACGTCTGTATATGTTACTTTTTAATGTTCTTCCCAAGCCTCTTCTGCAGACTTCTCTAACTTTTTCTCCACGTCGTACAGGTACCTCACAAAGTGTAGCGAATGATACAACCCGAGCTCACAACTAACTCGCTCTCATTTTGAATTCCAGGCCGTGATGTACTTCTCTCCCTGCACACTCGCATCTGCAGGGGTGCAGCTTTGCTGATGGAATAGCCAATTGTTTAAAATCCTTCTAGATTGGTTTCAAACTCCCCCTTGTGCTGAGGAAGGAAAAATTGTAGGGGGGGTGTACGCCATTGTCGCACGATCTGAGATAGCTGGGGAAACCTGTCCATCAAATCTGTTACCAGGACGAAGAGGAGGTGCTTACGCGTGCAACGCCCAATCGAAGACGAGTGCTCTGCGTGTCGCCATGGTGATGGGGTTGTTCCTGGGGAGGCTGTGATGGGTTGACAGTTGCATGACAATCGGAGCTCTCTGTAAGCATGTACACCAAAGGCAAGAGTAACAGCATACTGTCCGACAGCCAGACCAGAGAAAAGTAAGTTTTATTTCATCAATACACTGCCAAATGAGAAGGTTGCCAGGGGGATGACGGAGGGGATAATGAGGCTGAGAAACTTGTCATTGCCTTAGGTGGATTGTGCTCACTGTCGGTGCTGGTACGGGGAAAAGTAACTTTACAAAACTGTGAAGACTCGCGTGTCTGAGTCAGGGTTTACACGCATTTAAATAAATCTGCAACACCTGGGTCAGCTGGAGCTAAGGAGATGCTTGCAGGAGAAGTAACAGTGGGTTGAGGGGTTTCCAAAACTTCTTGCTGCTGCATGTAGGGTGCTGTTGCTGCTGCCGCAGACAGTAACTTTGCAAATCCCGAGTGAAGCAACAGCGCACGGACTTGTGAGGTTGTAGGCACGGAATGTCCACAGTGTAGGGAATGTCCACAGGAACCTCACATGCTGCATTAAAACTTAGTGCACTGAGGCTCAGGGCAGAAATGTTAGGCTTGTTTTTAGCGAGAGTCACGATGCTGCATACTCGTTGTTTTTGTGTGTTTTGTACCAGTCAGATGCAGTGAAATCAACTTTCAAAGTATGCAGTGCAAGAGAAGAAATAAATTGGGTTGCATGCGGCTTCTGAAGTGAAATGCAATTACTCTTATTGTTAATGTGATCTTTTCTTGATTTTGGTAACTATGCAGGATTGAGGGGTACAGAATTATAGATGACGGGTCAGGGACGAAAAAGGCCAATTCATTGTAAGACACATGAGCGCGATGTTTTGTAGGAAACCATGGGCAAATGTTCTCCGTTTATGGAGAAAACGAGTAGAACAAACCGTCAGTGATGAGGGGGGTGGTTCCAGAAAACACTAGTCTTTTACTTACTTTGGGGGTTCCTATAAAGACTCAGTCTTACAGCCAGGGTGGTTACAGTCAGCAGTACAGTAACCTTGTTCTAACTGCTGACTGTGGCTACCTAAGTTTCATTGAAGCAACTGGGAACGTATCTCCCTGGTGAAGTAGCTGAACACTACTGACAATTCATCCTAGTGAGGTGTGCACACGAGTTTGTTTGGTATAGGAACAGCGATACCTGTCATTCATAGAGATTATACTTCAGCCATGGTGGTTACAGTCAGTAGTACAGTACCCCTGTTATAACTGCTGGCTGTGGATACCTAAGTTTCATTGAAGCAGCTGGGAACCCATCTTTCTGATGAAGTAGCTGAACACTACTGACAATTTATCCTAGTGAGGTGTGCGCATGAGTTTGCTTGGTATAGGAACAGTGATACCTGTCAATCTTAGAGATAGTACTTATTCTGTTGATATTTTACTAATTCAGCAAGTGGGATTTAAATCAGGGTAATGGGGTATGTATGTGTGCTGTAGGTGATCTTAATGGTTTGATTAGAGGAAAGCACCAGCGGAGGTAACTGTGATGGGTTACAGTACCCCCATGAACAGTATATTACACACTACAGTATGTCGTGTACAGTATACATCATTAGAACATTCTCAGATACAGTAGCTTATTGTCTTTACACATTGAATCAAAATATATTTTTGATGACTGCTGAACTAAATTGCTGAGTGTGTGTAACAGTAGCGGTAAAAGAAGAGTAGCTGTTACAACTTGTTGAACAAGGGCGCCTTGTGAAATATTGGCCTCCGTGTATTGCAGGGGTATCACTAGGGTGGACATTAGTGGCTGTAGCTCCAAATCTTTGTTCATTAGTCCTGCGTGAAAGATTCCTAAATCCTAAAACTGGCCCCATCTTAGTGTTTTGTTTTTTTCAGTGGGCAGGAGGAGTTGGGGGCTCAAACCTCTGATCTTTTTAGACCCCAGAAACACCCTTGGTGGACTGGGCCTTTCTGCTGTGCTGCTATCATGTGGTAGAATATTTGCGTTTACCTGTAATTGGTTGTAACTGTAGATTCGTCCCTCTACCTAGAGGCTGACATATTAGACCAAGGTTTGTGGCATACCGTTTCTACGTCTGCAGTGGGTGGAGCCTGCAGACGTTTTGCATCAGAAAAGGACCTATGTCATGTTTTTCATCCGTGGAACTGTTTTTCGTCTGCCTGACCCTCCCCCAAGAAGCAATCCACCCATGTTGTCCCTATGGACTGCAGCACTGCACTATATCACAGTGGGCATTATTTTTTTCTTATGGGCATTTTTTTTTTACATTTCTGCATCAATGCCATTTCTGTCCCCTCCCCACATATACATATTAAAATGACACTACTTAACTAATTCGGGCACTTGCAAATGTCCGCAAAACTTAATTCCCTCACTAGCCTAAAAACAAGTGTTATTACTCAGAACTGAACCCTCCCTATGTTATGTTGCCAGTCGGTGTTCGATGACCATCCCAGAGCTGCAAGGTAAAATAAAATCTGTAACAATACACAGAATTAGCCAACAACTTTAACACTTTGCCCAAAGGAACTTAGTGAAAAAATAAATGAAGTTAGCGATCTGCTCGAGGTAGTCCTTGTGAAGTGCAGATGATCGCACAGTAAGGAGATTAATGCTCAGTCTGATTTTACCCAACAGAAAATGAAACCAAGCAGTTTGCAGTCTTATATTCAAAGCAGCCATCCAAAACATAAACAGATCTTGAAATATAACATTTTGGATTGCTTTTAACATAGACATGCTATTGTACAGTTTCTGACTATGCATGCCAGGTCCTCTATTGTTTCTGCATATGGAGTGGAATAATAAAAACAAAGAAAGTAAATTAATGTTGCAATATAAATAGCTTTAATCAGCCCTACCCCATACAGTAGTAGACGACACATGCTATTAGCTGAAACATCTACCACAAGCAGAAACACCAGCTCAAAAGTCTGTTTCCCCAACCCCTTTCAATTTCTGCTGTTATTTAGGTAAACACCTTCAGTGAACTGACGGCTCTATATTAACAGTCTATATCTGCAGCATTTTGTTCTGAAAAAAAAATTCTCACAGTTAGCCAGGCAAAATAGAAGTTTTGAAAAAAACTGCCAGAAGGAACTGATATCGTGCAATCTATTAATAGCAATGACTGGCTTAATCGGTTAATTATTTTAGAATAAATATAGAATGCCTCAATTATCGGCATTAGAAAAATGTGCTTAGGATGAAATTTAAATGCATTATGTTTTTATTCAGTGCTGAACGCTCATAAGGTTTGCATATATTTTTCATTGTTTGTTCATTTTTATTGAACGTACTTATGCAGGAAATTATCCAGAGTTCAGATTAACAGTATAATAATTATAAAATATATGATTAGAAAATAGTGAAAATCTGAATTATTTTCTGGTCTTTTAAGAAAGCTCACATGAAATGTGAAATGGGGTTTCCGTTTGTGATGTTAATTGCAGCACACTCTGAGATGTATTGCTTCAAAGATGCCTCTCCAATTTGCTGTGCTTTGGTAGCAAAAGTCTTTTGAGACTAGATCATTGTAAAGGAGACTAGTTATTTCATCATAACATCATAAAGTTGAGGGGTGGGTACTGAAATGGAGTCTCCAAAGGGGGCGCAGCACTGTATGTGGTCATGGAAGCATAAAATACTGCATCATGAGAAGAAATGTCTAGTGCGTAAAGAAGGATGAAAGTTTGGAGAGTTTTTTGAAGACGAGAAGACAAGTAAAACTGAACATAGAAAACTCGAGTTTCTCACGCAGTTGAAATGCACATCCTAACCATACTCCCTCAGGTCAATCCACAGCGTTCAATAATTGGGGAGGCATGCAGATGTTATCAATATAGGAAGATCAGGCATCCAGTAATAGCTTTGCATCATCCCTGGAATTGCTACTTACTGGAATTCACAATTAAAAAAATGCTCATTACAGTTATGGGCAAAGGCTATTCAGGGAAAGAAACATTCACAACCTCAAGAAATATTGAACTGGTAATAAGCTGTGGAAGTCACAAAAGTGATTAGAGTGTGAAAGACAACTGCCATGTGGAGACCAGGATTTGATGTAAAAAATGAATAGCACATACATACTGTATATTGCTATAGGACCGCCCATGGGACTGCTCACTAGGCTCGATCCATCCTCTTTCCCCAGGTCTCATGATGTCTTAGCTGCCATACACCACACAAGCTGGTTTACTCACTGGCTGTCTGGTTGTGCTTCTGTGGAGACAGACAGAACAGGTGTGGCAGGGAGCCTGGTCCGGGCAGGCAACTTCCGTGTCACTGATGGGGAATTTTCTCTCGTCAGCAGGACAAGGTCTTGGTTTTGTTGCTCTGCAGGTGAGTGGAGGGGTGGTAATGGGAAGGTAAGGCCTGGTATTAGTCGGTACTGCTTGCTTTGCCTGCCTTGCTAACAGTGTGCCAAACAGCTCAGAAGTACTGCTGTTTACTTTACACCTTGACGTGAACCTGACAGCACCACCGCTGCAGCCCAGAGGGTGTCGCAGCCAGCAGCAGGTCTGAACACAACTAGTAGCATGGGTCATGCACACTAAATTTATTCCTTATCAGGTCAGATCCTGCAGACGTTTTATTTTTATTGATGCTTGTTATTATTGCCATCAACAGATGCAGGGTTCCCCCTTTTAGACACCCTGGTATCTGATCCATCTTTAACATGCTTTTCAGATAGCTGAGCTGCTGTATCATTTTTCTTGTCACCTTTTACTGTATTTAATGCTGCTGAACATGAGGAGATGGACCCTTCTGTTGAATGCTTTCCATTATCATTGGGAACTCCCTCAGAGCCTTTTCTATTATTTTTTGGTGACAAAGAAGCAGACTGTGAAGCCATAATTTCTTTACATTTTTTACCCTTTTAATTAAGGTTTTAAGGCAAAAAAATATTACAGGACTCACAATTAATGAAGTTGTGGTCTGGACCCAGATACTTTAAACAGAACTCATGGCAGTCTGCCCTTGCCAAGAGGTGGAAACAATTTTTTCAGTTTTGTAAGCCTGTGGATCCCTAGGTTTCTCTGACATACCTAATCAGAGGGAGATCCTAGTAAAACAGTCAACATGATTCCCCAACACATAAAAAGAGTAAGAGCCAAATAGCAAAAAAATATCTCCTACCTAAAAAAACTGTGCCAAAGGTCAAAACATGGGTTCCTGTAACAAGAACCGATGATTAACTATGGTGAAAGTGCACATGCAGAAACAGAAAGTGAGTACTCCCTTTCCTGTATTGTAAATAGCACAAAAAAAAACTTAAGAAAAAGGAAAAGTAAGTGGTTAATTTAAATAAAAAATAGCCAAATAGAAAAGGTAGCCAGGAAGGGTGGTCTCCAGTTTCCTGGACTCAAAATGGGAAACAGAAAGACCACTGCAAAAGTAATTTCCCTAAGCTAACATAGAGCAATCGAGGAACTGACTTAAACAATTAAAGCACTTTAATTTTTTTAAAACAATAAAAGTGACTGGAGACCCAGTGGTACCAGTGCTTGACTTGGGGCAACTGCTCTCTCCAGATGGAGAAACAAATCTGGACAACTGCCAGAGGGGAGCGTGGCTGCAAAATTTTAACAAAGATTCCAAATTCTACTAATTAGAATAGGCCCTCTCTCAGGGGCAACTGTCTCCAAGGACATTAATGCATACAGTGTAAAGATTAAGTGAGGGATTTCTGTGTTTAGAAACTTATTTACTACATTTCCTCATTTTATAGCCGGCTTCATATTGTAGCCACCCCCTGAATATAAGCTGCACCTAATAACAAAAGTTCAAATAAAAGCCGCCCCCATATTGAAGCTGTCTCTGAATACAAGGCACGATATCATAGTGAATACCAACTATTAATATAAAAGCTAAACTGCGTGTGAACTCACTTGATTCAAAACTTTGTGTCAAGTGAGCCATATATGATTGAGAGTGTGAGGTGGATTTTCAAAAGCTTTAGTGCTATTATTTCTAAACTTTATGGCAAGTTTAAGGAATAATAAGTAATAATAAAACAAAGGAACTCAGTGAACTGTGTGAAGAATCCTTTTGAACCCATAGCAGCCTCATAGCATAGCAATCTGGTAGCATAGTAACCTTGTGGCATAACAACCTTGTGGCATAGCAACCACCAGTGACTGCATAGCAATGTCAAGTGAAAGTGCCCAGAATAATCCAAAACACAGCAGCAGTGTTAATCAGCAAGGAGACAACTGTTTACAAGCATGATAAATCGTTATTAAATTACATTTTCTAATATTAAAAAAAAAAGAAAAGAAGTCAGTCTATCCTTGTCTTCCTCTTCACTCTGCTCTGCTCCGCTCCATAGTGCCTGCAAATAAAAGGAACGGTTTAGCGTGCCGAAGAGATAAGTAAATTTATTTACTGTCATGGTGGAATTCACGTGCTGGTGGTTTAGTCTAGCTCTTCCTCATTGTTGGGATTATCAGTGGAGTCTCCAGTGCGATCACTGTCTGCCACTTCACTCTTCCTGTTCCTCCTTAGTCAGCAATTGCTATGTACTGGTACTTGTCCCAGCTCCTAGTCGCTTGATAAACTCAATTCTAGCTGCACTAGCAACATCCTCCCTGGTGCAGACAATTGTATCTGGATCGGTATTGGTAATATCACAGGCTTGTAAAGACTGTACAATGTTTTCTGATGTAACAGTAGCCCAAGACTCCTTCACCCATTCAACAATTTTGCTAGGGGATGGAGCCTTCAGATTTCTGGCAGTAGTTTTTTCATGCTCTTATTGGCCAGCCAGATGTCATAGCATTCTCTATAATATGCCCTAAAAGGCACATTCCAGGAAACATCTAACATAGAAACATAGAATTTAATGGCAGATTAGGACCCAGTCTGCTCATATTTTCCTCACCTATACTGTCACAGCAGGCCCTACTTGATCGTCATCGCCCCCCATTTTTTTCAAAGATTCCATTATGCCTGTCTCATGCATTCTTGAATCCCCACTCTTTCAGTGAAGAAGTACTTCCTCACAGCTGTCTTGAATTTACTGCCTTACAGCTTCATTGCATATCCCCTTGTTCTAGTGCAGCTTTTCTTCTGAAAAAATACTCCCCTCCTGTACCTTATTTACCCCATAAGGTATTTAAAAGCCTTTATTGTATCACACCTCTCCCTCCTCTCTTCCAGGGTGTACATATTTAGGTCCTTCAGTCTCTCATTGTAGGATTTCTGATACACCCCTGCATAATTTTAGTTGTCCTCCTCTGGACTGCCACCACTTTGTCTGTGTCCTTCCTGAGATGTGGTCTCCAGGACAGGATACAGTACTCCAGGTGGGATCTCACTAGTCATCTGTACAGTAGCAATGTCACCTCCCTCCTTCTGCTGGTGATACTCCTCCTTATGTACCCAAACCTCCCGCCTGCTCTATCAACTGTCTTGTTGCACTGTCTCACCATCTTGAGGTCATCAGATATGATTGCTCCCATGTTGTTTCCTGTTAGGTGAATATCAATACCTCTGCCTCTATTTTGTACTCTGCCCCCGAGTTTCTGTGCCCTTAGTGCATGATTTTGCACTTTTTTACATTGAAACCCAGCTGCCATGCCCTTGACTACTCTTCGAGTCTCAGGTCTCTGCACATTCTTTCCACCCCCTCTGGAGTGTTCACGCTATTGCAAATTTTGGTATCATCTGCAAAGAGGCAGAACTCCCCTTTCAGCTCATCTACAATGTCACTTATAGACATTATAGAGGACTGGTCCCAGTACTGAGCCCTAAGGCACTGATCACCCATACTTCCCTGGAGTGAACTCCATTTACCACCACCCTCTGTCACCTATCCCTCAACCAGTTCCTTGCCCAGTTTACCACCTTAGGACCAACAATTAAGCTGCCAGTTTTCTTATGAGTCTCCTGTGTGGAATGGTGTTGAAAGCCCTATTGAAATCTAAGTAGGCCATGTCCACCACCCTACCTTGATATATTTCCCTGATCACCCAGTCAAAGAAATCCATCAAATTTTTTCTGACATGACCTCACCCCTATGAATCCATGTTGCCTTGGGTCTTGAAACCCACTGGGTTCAAAATACAGTATGTGCCACTTACACCATACATGTTTTATACAGACATCCACTAAGTACAGAGGAAACCAGTTTTCCCAAACCCTTCTCCTTGGCTCTCCTTTGTAACCCCTCTGATATAATGAACTATAGCAGTTGCCTATAGCACATGCCAGTGACACCTAATGAAGTGCTAATCAGCCCACTCACATTGACCCAAACAACAGCCCAGGGTGCTTGATGATGTGTTAATTAGTTGGTGGAGGCAGACAATTGATTTAAGATCCACTTCCAGGCTGATGGTGTGAATCCTGCAGTGCATTGCCCAATCTGAATTTACGGTGGGCCGCAAAGCACAGAAGAGCCGACTCTTATTTTACTCCCCTATCTGACAGTGCTTACATCAGTAACTGTAACTTAATAAAACAAAATATCAGTAGAAGTTTTTTTTTTTTTAATTTATTTTTTAAGATGGAGAGATGCAGTGCACACTGACTGGAGAGTCAGAGTCAGGTAAGAACAACCGGTTATAGAGGTATTTGCTTTTATAAACTCTGCTGCTACAATAACGTCTGAGGACTTTTACAAATTTATTATTGGGGCAGTTTATTTTGCTACTGTGTCTTTTAAATGCACTGAACATTGAATCTACTATTGCAGCAGTCTGGCAAAAAGAGCAAAACACTTAGTTGGAGAGGTCACGTGATGCTAACCCTCTGAGCAGCAGCAGTGTCTTGGAGCTCCCGACTCCCTCCAGCCTTATTAGCTTCTAATTGCGATTCTTGAAGAGCAAATCCAATAATTTATATATTATTTGATCTACTTCACTCTGCCTTTCGGCCTTAGGGTGTTTTGTCTTTACATCCTTCTAACACAATTACGATGGAGGCGGAGAAAAAAACAGGCCGCGATCCAGCATACACCACCAGCTACTCCTGAGAAGCTGCCTAAAAAAGCAAGAAACCAACTCGGCTCCACCCCCGAGAAAACGGGCGATAAGGTACCCCCGACTAATCTTCTAACTGAAGAAAAGTTCCTAAAAGAACTAACACCTCTGAGAGAAGTGTTACAAGATATTACCACGGAGCTCAGATCTATCCGGGGAGACCTCTCCTCTCTAGCCACAAGGGTATCCGATTCAGAAGCCAGAATTCATTCCCAGAAACAATGGAAATCCACAGCAGAATCTGACTTGGTTGCATTAAAGCAACAGGTTAAAAAGCTGCAACTAAAAACGGAAGACCTAGAAGGTCACAGTAGGAGAAACAACCTGCTTATCCTGGGCCTACCTGAGCAGGAAGAGGGGTCTGACTCCATTGCCTTTCTCCAAAATTCCTAGTCAAAATAGTAGGCCCTTCACCTCTTAATCCCCACTACCTTCTGGAAAGAGCGCACAGATCCCTGAGACCCAGGCCCCCTCCAGATTCTCCTCCGCGACCGATGATTGTCAAATTTCTCAGTTATCTGGAAAAGCAGCACGTTCTTACCAAGGCTCGCGAACTCGAATCAATCATGTGGGGACCTTCCAAACTTCGAGTAGTTCAAGATCTTCCTAAGGAGACCAGGATGAAGAGAACCGCTTTCCATTCCATCATCCAGAAGCTCATCGTGGTGGGCATCCCTTTCAGAATGTCATATCCTGCCACCCTCAAGGTTACAATTGGGGGTACCTCCACGAGCTATGACACCCCGGCCTCTGCTCTCAAGGACCTGTCTGTTAAACTCCCTAATCTCTTCAAAGCCAGTACCTGAACTCTCAGTTCCCAGTTTCTTAATCAAGGCGATGTTTTAGCCTGAATTCAATGTCTTGAATGTTAAGTTTACCTTGTTAGTTGGTTCCAGATTTATCCTGATGGGTGGAGAGTTCTTGGCGGCCCAGGCGGAGGTCGGGGTAGGCCGCGTTGTCTCCGGCCCTCACAACTACCCGGAACCAAACAGCTGCGGTTGCAAGGGTATGCCTGGTTATTTTAGTGTGGGACTGATTTGGTCCAACTGCATAACCGCTTCCCAGGGAAACATCATATGTAATGGAGTGGCAATACTTCCACCTCTCGATTTGCCCTGCCACCTCTCAGAAACCTGCAATAGCCCTGATAAGGGGGTGAGTCATACTTTTGGGTTTCTCCCTATATAAACAGCTGGATGTCACCCCTCATAATCGCAATCCCTGCTATAGCACCTATGATGGAGGCTGGGGGGGGGAGGCTCCTGGGATGTTCATAGCTGCGAGTGAAGTTTCTTCACGAGCTTATAGATGGGGGGTATGTAAATCCAGATTCACATGTGGGGATTTCTCTGACTAGTTTTGTCTGGCTTAATGTTATCTCATTCTGTTTAGACCCCCGGGGACCCCTCGATATACAGGATGTCAGTAACAAGTTACATGCTGGGTTTGCAATGGGGTCCTGGTTCCCAGATTTCTGTCCTGACTCTTGTTATTTTACCTGGTACCAGGGTGTACATAGTTGGATAGATTTAGTAGGGGGTTATGAAAAGGGAGGGGGGTTGGGGTTGTTTAGCTGCCTACCATTTCATATGTCCCATGATAGTTTTGATTTACATTTTCTGTTTATGGCAAGTTATTACTTGATATGTAGCATTTGACAGCTTACAACGGGTTGGGGTTTTGGGACTAGAGTGTGCTATTTCTATTGGGCTATAGTTATGAGCTCTGTTGACTGCCTCTATACTCTCCTGTTCTTGAAATGGCTATAAATTCTGTCAAAGTCGCATCGTGGAATGTACGTGGGCTCAGGGAGAAAGTCAAGAGAACCCAAGTTTTTAATCACTGCGACCTCATTCAAACCGACATTCTATTGTTACAAGAAACTCACCTACTCAGCTCTGAGACTAAATGGTTGTTCAGATCTGGCTTTTCACATGTTTTTGCCACGAATGGGTCAGGATCTAGTAGGGGTGTAGCTATTCTTATTAAAAATTATGTTACGTTCCTGATAGACACAACAGTAGTTGACCCAGAGGGTAGATTCATACTGGTCAAAGGAGTCCTTAATAATTGTATTACTGTTTTTGGTTCTATTTATTGTCCAGTAGGAGGTAGCTCTGAATTTTTAATGACCCTGGCAGATAAGATAAGTGCCCTCCTTCCCTCCCAGCTTATACTGGGGGGGGGGGATTGGAATATACCACCGTCTTACCTTCTGGATAAAGTTCCAGATTCAAGTCGCCCACCTACTCCAGTTCAAAGATCCCTGTCAGATTTTTTGCACATGCTAGGGCTGTGTGACCCCTGGCATCTATCTAACCCCTCCCTTTGGTCCTTCTTCTTCTTTCCTCAACCTCATGGTTCCTGGTCAAGAATAGACTACATTCTGATCAGCAAAACTCTCCTCCCTGGTCTTTTTCAGACCGGTATTGAACCGATTGTGCTCTCCGACCATGCTATAGTATGGACAAGGATTTCCCCCGACCCTAATTTTCAATGGGATACCGTCTGGAAACTTAAGACCCAGCTCCTAAAAGAACCCCAAGTGGTGATGCACATTAAAACCTCCATTTCTAGTTTCCTCGAGAACAATATTAACTCTACCCCGCGGTTCGACATTATCTGGAACTCTCTGAAATGTTACCTAAGAGGCGACCTGATCAAACTAGCCTCGATGAGGAAAAAGTCTAGACAAGCCCGTGCCTCCCTATTAATGGCCAAAATCAAAGAGCTTGAAAGCTCCTACTCCCCCTCTTCCCCCCGTCATCCCTTGAAGCCCTTTTAGCAGCCAAAAATGAATATACGGATCTCCTCAAAGAAAAAGCTGAATATAGCCTAATCAAAACCCAATCTAAATATATTGAGCAAGGTGAAAAGGCCAGTAGACTCTTGGCCTTAAGACTGCGTACATTGGAGAGTTCCAGATTAATCTTGGCCCTACAAGCTCCGATGGTCTCATTAAAACCTCTCCCAGAGAAATTACACAGATTTTTGAAGATTTCTACAGAACCCTCTATAATAACCCTTCCCCTCCACATCTCTCTCAGATATATCAGCCTATCTGGCAGACCTCAACATTCCCCAACTTTCAGTCTCCCACAAAGAAACCTGACTTCTCCTATTTCTCTTTCCGAAGTAGAAGAGGCTATCACCTCCATGGCCCCGGACAAAGCACCAGGCCCAGACGGCTTTCCCTCAAATTTCTTCAAGGTATTTTCCAAAGAACTTGCCCCTTTACTCCTTAAGCTATACTACTACACTTTCACTGCCGACACTCTGGACCCCGCACTCCTAGAGGCCACTATTGTTCTGATTCTCAAACCCGATAAAACTCCTACGGACCCAGCGAGCTACCGACCCAAATCTCTCCTAAACTGCGATATGAAGATCCTTTCCAAGATTTTGGCCGAGAAGATTAAAAAGTCTGGATTCATCTCCTTAGCCCAGAACAAGTTGGATTTGTTCAATCTCGCTCCCCAGCAGATCACCTTAGAACCCTTTCCCATATCTCTCAGGCCGCCCAACTATCCCACTCCCCAATGGCCCTGATTTCATTAGACGCGGAAAAAGCATTTGACAGAGTCAACTGGTCTTTCCTTTGGGCTACTCTGGCCAAAATGGACTTTCCGCCCTCTTTCCTTAAATGGATCCAGGTCTTATATAAGTCCCCTTTGGCCAAGATATACTGTAATGGTGTTTTCTCCTCTCTTTTTCACCTTCACACTGGCACCAGACAGGGTTGCTCCCTTTCACCCTTCCTGTTCAATTTATATCTTGAATCCCTTCTCCTGAAACTTAAATCTTCCCCATTTATCCAAGGTTGTCTGATACGCCAACAGGAATTAGTTCTCTCAGCTTACGCTGATGATATATTACTCCATGTTACCCATCCTGCCACTTCAATAGGACATGCACTTCGCCTTATTACTCAATATGGCAACCTCTCTCACTACAAACTGAATATATCAAAATCTGAAATCTTCCCATTGAATCGCCTTACATATAAACATGAGCTCGATAAATTTGGTATGAGATGGTCCCCCAAGTCGATTAAGTACCTAGGCATTCACTTTGCTTCAGACCCCCTCTTACTTAGGAAGCTCAACCTAGATGACCTCAAAGTCCATATACAACTAGACCTACAAAGATGGGCTAACCTCCCCATCTCTTTGTGGGGTAGGATTAACATTATCAAGATGAATATTCTTCCCCGTATCTTTTACCCCCTCAATCTATTAGGCCTATGGTTACCACTCTCCTACTTACGCCAATTCCATACAATTTTCTAAATTTATTTGGCAGGGAAAGCTGTTAGGCTTCCTTCCTCAAATTATCCCTCCCTAAAGACAAAGGCGGTCTCAGACTTCCCAACCCAATATTCTATCATTGGCTGCCCACCTTTCCAAGCTGGGTAAATGAATTAATCCACGCTGAGCTCTCCATCTAGCTCCAAATTGAGAGAAAGATCCTCTCAGAGACTAAAATAGATTCCCAAGCAATTTTCTATACTCCTACCTCGGCACTTTACACCCTGGCTGTATGATCAAACAATTATCACATCTCTAATTCCTCTTTCAATGCTTATATTTTCTTAAAATCCCCCTAAAATGGACCTGGCACAACCTCTCACTCTCAATCCCAACATTAAACTAGGCAACTCGATAATTACTCCTGAGTGGTTCCTACAAATCAAGGAACCACTCTAGAACACTATTATGACCAAGGTTCCCTTCTTCCATCCCCAAATATATTAACTAAATTTGACATTCCCAACAGTAAGGTCTTCAAGATATACCAAATAAGACATCTTATTGCTGCTAAATTTGGTTCAGAGTTTCGCGACTCCAAAGTCAGCACTTTCCTCTCCCACGTCTTCACCCTTGCCTCTAAACCACATTCCGTCTCATTAATATACTCCTACCTACTGGATTACAAATTCCCGGAACCACTTGAGGGCTCCCGCATCTGGTCATCCCTACTCCCAGAATCCATCCCCAACTGGACCCGAATCTGGAAAGACCTACACAGATACCACACCCAAGACAGGTTTAGACTCATCCAGTATTACATACTAAACAATATGTATTACACCCAAGTAAATTATTCCGCTCAATAAACTATCTCTCCTCTTTGCTCTAGATGTTCGTGATAGTGAGGAACTCACTCCACATTTTCTGGCATTGTCCCAAAGTTGCCCCTTGTGGACCTCTATTCAGGACAAACTTGATCCTATGCTTTGGTCTTACCAACCTTTTACGCCTGATATCTGTATTATAGGTGACTATTCCAGCATAGATTGCCTGGAACGTCAATATTACATGGCCTTGGTGTCCATAGTGGTCAAAAGGTTGGTCCTCAAGCATTGGACTGATCAGCTGATCCTGACCTATTCTGAATGGCTGACTGAACTTTCAATGTGCTTCAATACGGAGAGACTTGTGGCCAGCTCTCGCAACCATATGGATCTGTTCCATAAAAGATGGGTCAAATTGTATACGCTATATTTACATCAGTGATCTCTTGATGCCTTCCCTGATGCCCAACAAGGCTTCTTTCCTCCCTTTTTTCTTCTTTTTTTTTGTTCTCCACTCGCTCCTTCTGATTTTGCCTGCACGAACAGGTTATTACTTTGTGGTGGCCTTGTCAACAGAACTAGTTATACAATCATTTTGCACACTCTATGATGGTGTTAGTAGGGTGGGTATGTTATGGGTGGTAGGGTGGTGGGTGGGTAGATCTGGAAGGGGGAGGGAAGGGATGGATGGGATTTGTGATGTGGGGGGTTGTTTTTTTTTTCTTATTTATATCATGTATGATTACTTGACATGTATAAATAATGGTCTGTTTGTATTTGCTATGTTAAAATCAATAAACTTAAATTTAAAAAAAAAACACTTAGTTGTGCTGAGCAATTGTTCTGTGTGTCCATTGAACCGAATGGAATGCTAAACCCTCAAAAACACAGGTTTCTTTTTCTTTTTCTTTTTTTAAACTAGCTGTCTGATTGAGAGTGTTAATCAGGGAGTGATGAAGGGAGGAGGGCAGGAGGGAGGCAGTGAGAAAATTGTATTGCAACCGTGAATGCAAACACTGAGCTGTACCGAAGCTTAGATCTGTGTACTCATTGAAAAACAAGCTTATTTTGGCTACAACGGATGGCTGCTTATAACAGACATAACAGCCTTACACCTAATAGTCCATTCTAAGTAGCGTGCACTGTACTCCGCATTACTTTCTTTTAGCATTGACTCCAGTAACTTCCCCACCCTGATGTCTGGCTAACTGGCCTATAGTTCCCAGCCTCCTCCCTGCTACAACTTTCGTGAAGCAGGACTACATCTGCCCTCCTCAAGTCCTCCGGATCCATTCCTGTTTCCAGTGAGTTGTTTAAAAGTATTGTCAGACGTGAGGCCAGTACCTCCCTGAGCACCCTCCATACCCTTGAGTGTACTGTACCTTGTCTTGCCTCGTAACTTTGTCCACTTTAAGATTTGCAACTCCATTCAGGAATCTTTCCCTTGTAAATAAATTTGCATCTACCTCCAGTGCTCCTGTTGTTTTCATGTGGCCCATCCCCTTCACCTTCCTCTGTGATAACTGAACAAAAGTACTTGTTCAGGATGTCTGTTTTTTCCTGATCCTCCTCTGCATAGTCCCCATCTGCCCTTCTTAGTCTGACAATCCCTTCCCTAGTTTTCCTCTTTTTACTTATGTACCTAGCCCTTTCATTACCCCAGGATATTCTTTCCTCAGTTTGTAACATTGCACTCCTCACTGCATTCCCTGTCTCTCTCTCTGCTTCTCCTGATACACCTCCCTCTCCTCTCCCCTCTGTGTCTCATGTACTTCTTGATTGCTACCCATTTTAGCATTTACTTTTTCAGTCACTTCCTTTGAGAACCACATTGACCTCTTTTCCTCTTGCTTTTGCTCACTTCTTCCTCCTTTGCACAGAGATTTGATGCCTTCATTACGCTTTTCTTTAGCTTTGCTTAGCCCACTGTTCCTCTATTTCACCCAAGTATCCCCCCCCAGGTTATCTCGCAGGCATTCGCCCATTTTTTAAATCAGTCCTGCTGAAGTCCAGGACCATTGTCCTTGTATGGTCCACTTCCATTAGCATCCTTATTTTGAACCACACTGTACAGTGATCACTGCATTCCAGGTGGCCTCCCACCTTGATGTCTGCAATATTGTCCCTGTTAGTGAGCACAAGGTCCAGTATTGCCCCATGATGAATATACTTCCTCACTAGTTGCTTGAGAAACAGTCCCTGCATTGAGTCCAGGATGTCCCTGCTTCTAACTGAAGTTGCAGCTGAGAGGCTACAACCTACATCCGTCAGACAGAAGTTACCCAACAGTAGCACCTCCCCTTTTTCTGCTATTGTGCCAGTGGTTTCCACCAGTGCCTTGTCCAATTTCTCCCCCTGTGATGGAGATCTGTAGGTCAAGCCAATGCAAATAGTGGCTCTGTTCCACATCTCCAGGCTGAACCACAGTGCACCCAACCCCTCCATTCCCCCTGAATTTCCAGTTCTCCATTGTTTTGATACCCTCCCTTACATAAAGCACTACCCCTCCTCCCTTCCTTCTCACCCTATTTTTCCTGAATTAAGTATAGCCTGTATGGCCATTTCCCAGTCATGGTTTCCTGTACACCATTACTCAGTAATGGCCATGATATAGAGATCTGCCTCTGCCAAGATGGCCACTAGGGCTAAAATGTTATTTCCTAGACTTCTTGCATTTGCACACATAATCTTGCATGTTTTTTTTACCACTCTGCCTGCCACCACCCACTCTTTCTTCCTTTTTGCCCTGCCACCTGTTGCTTTTCTTTTTACAGGTTGTGTTCCCATCACCTTCCATTTCTACCACTCTGCTTTTTTTTCCTTTATTTTGCATCCTGGGAGATTCCCCATCCCCCAAGCCCTCCTTTCTTTCTGCTTTAGTCTGTGGGGGGGATACAATTTATGCCTGATTTATTCTGCCATCCCCTCAGCTACTCCAAATGTTCATCAAAGTGACTTTTAAACCATCTACTGAGGACTGCAAATCCCTTCCAGATGGATGCAGGCCATCACCGCTGTATAGGCCCTTACCCCCCAGGTTGTTCCCCAGTCCCCAATGTAGCTGAACACTCTCTACACCATTCCTTCAACTATGAATTGAAGCTCCTGTTGCAGAGCTCCCTAACCTCCCCTTGTTGTAGACAAGCAGTACCTCAGTGAAAGTTACTGACCATGTTAACTGCCTAAGACCCCTTTGCAGCTCCTTAAAATCTCCCTGCACAATCACAGCCCCATCCTGAGTCAAGTCATTAGTTCCCAGGTGGACAATTGCATCCAGCTCCCCCTTCTGGCCCACTGCCCTAATGATCCTGAGGATCCTCTTTCCATCCCTCCAAACCAAAGCATCAGGTAGGTACCTCACTTCCCTCTTCCACCCCCCTTCCTGTTCCCACATCTACCCCACTATCAATCGAGTCCCCCACCAGAAGTTGTTTCTTCTTTTGCTTGGTGTGGAAGTGTGGGTGTTGATGAAGGACACAGCAGGCAAGAATTCAGGTAAAAGTCCCACAGGATGGCTCAGTTAATTTACTTTTGGCAGCCTTTAAACACTTTACCAGATGCAAAATAATAAAACAGTTTTTCATGTGTGGCTACTTCTGAGACTGACTTTTTTGTCTTCACCAGTGAAGCCTTGCTACTGGGTGTCGACACCCACTTACTAAGGTTACACTAGGAAGGGTCTTTACTAAGAAGGGGCCTCACCAGTCTATGCACTCTTCTGTGAGTTCAGTCCAGTCAGAAGCACCAGAGTCTATATCAGCTCCCTCATGGCTAGGTGGCATGCCCCTTAATGCTGTTTGATAGGTTTAGCCAAAACCCCTCACTTATGTTCCTTTGTTCCAGTAGTCCATACCCTATACCAAGGTAGCACTGCAACTGCACAGATCAACTAGCTGTTCACCACCAAACACTCCTACTCTTAGCTTTGCATAGGCTTTCTCTCTCTCTCTCTCTGATGTTTCAGACAGTCCCTCTCACAGTTCTGTAGCTGAGTGACTAAAAGCTGCTGAGGGAGCATTTTATAGCTAAGAGAATCATATGATCTGCCAATCAAATTCAGATTTTACATCATTAAGAATCAGTGTACCAAAATCTCAAAAGAAACAGAGATAAAAAAAACACTCATGACAACAGAAAAAAAAACAATACTATACATATTCACTAAACACATGATTCATCTTCATTGCCAAGGCCCTGGTGGCACAGGCCCATCTGGTATACATAAGCTATTACGTGTCTATCTGGACAATGCTCCATCTCCTGAGACTTATGGAAACTGCCACTGTGACAGTCCCATTAACCTGTCTCCATATGTGAATCTCATAATGGATACTTCGAGTACAGTGGGATCAATTGACAGACAAGTTAGTAAAAGGTTCTTGTCATGTCTCCCCTTCAAAAGTTACTTCTGTGGTGAATGGAATCCATGCACATGTTGCAGGGCATCCCATTTTTCTTCTTGACCCAGTGCAAAGCCTCACAATGGATACCTCTGGATCAGGATGGGGTGCCCAAGTGGGCCAGTTCCAGACCCAGGAGATGTGGACTGACCAAGACTTAAATCTCCACATCAATGTTCTGGAGATGAGGGATGTTCTTGTTGGTCTCCTGCCTCTTTACAGAACACCTTGGTCCAGGTCCCCTGTTGATAAGGATAGATAAAATTGGTGTGATGCTCTATATCAGCAAGCAAGGGTGTGCTCACTCTTACCTCCTGTGCAGGGATACAATGAGACTATGGCACTGGGTACAATCTCACAGCTTTCATTTGATAGCTGTGTTTCTCCCAGGTGTCCAAAATATCTTGGCAGATAGGCTACATTGGTCCCAGTCAAGGGTGTATGAGTGGGAACTGCTGAACTCCATAGTATAGAACCTCTTTGCAAGATGGGTCATCCAGAGTTTAACCTTTCTGCATCCCCACATAATGCAAAACTGCAGTGTTTTTAATCACTCGCTTGCTTCAGGGCCCGGTGATTTTGACAAGACATGTTCTCCCTCACTTGGAAAGGGAGGTTCCTTTAGGCATTCCCTCCAATCCCTCTCATTTTGAGGGGTCTCCTCAAACTACGTTGAGAATGGCCTTCTATAATACTAGTGGCTCATATCTAGCCTTGCCAGATATGGTTTCCCTGGTTCAACAATGAGAAGTGAAACCTCCTGTTCAATTGCCTCAGCATTGAGTACTCCTTTCACAGGACGGGGGGAGGGTCCCTGCTGACGGGTCCATCCAGACCTATGGTCCCTGCATCTGCACACATGGCTCATGAGTATATAGGTAGTGCATGTTTTAGGGTTTTCCATAGGCAACTAATGTTTTGCTGGTGTCTAGAAAGCCTTCCACGAGACACATCTACTTGCTGAAGTAGAAGCGTTTCTCTATATGGTGTGCTTCCCATTCAGAGGATCCATTTACATGTACTATAAATTATGTACTGGCCTACCGCCTATCTTTATCAGACTCCATTCTGCAGAACTCATCTATTAAGGTGCACTTAACTGCCATTTCTGTTTTTCATATCCCTACTGATGGACTCATGGTGGCACAACTAGAAGCATCCCATACCTTCCTTAAGGGTATTTTGCACATGCATCCCCAGATTTGTAAATTGGATCAAGGTTGTGCTTTGTGGTCACATTATAGCATATGCAGCCCACAAGAAGAGGCAAATGGAATCTCGTCTGAATGCACTACAAGAGAAGTTTGGTTTTCTCCAAGAGGCACATATGCAAGGGACACAGAAGTGACCTCTCAGTTGTCTCAAACCCAGGCACAGATTCAAAATCTCTTGACTGCTGGGACTGAGCAAACCCTTGTATGGCTGAGACAATGCTATTACAAGGGTGGGGCCTGATCTTCCAAAATCTTGGCATACCACCTCAAACATCAGATCCAACAATACATAATCTTTAAGATAAAAGATCCAGTATCAGGACAGACTCAGTATTCAACCCAACATATCTTAGGTGCATTTAAGAAGTACAATACTATCAATCCCTATACTCAAACCCAACAGAGCCAGATCATTAACCTTCCTACCCTTTCCACCTCCCAACAATCACAGATCACAACTCACAGCCCTAATATCTGACTTAGAACTCCATACAGCTGTTAAAAATCTCAAAAATGGGAAAAGCCCGGGCCCAGATGGTTTTGGCCCAGAGTTTTATAAGGGGACATGGGACTTAATACGGACCCCTCTCTTACAGACTATTCAAAAAAGCCACAACACTTCCACCTTTCCTATTTCATGAAGACAAGCAGTAATATCAGTAAATCTAACCCCCCCACCTCCATGACTCCTACCTACCAATCTCAGTGCTTAACCAGGACTATAAAATTATACAAGTATTCTAGCCCATAGATTAGACAATATTCTCCTGACATTAATCCACCGAGATCAATCGGGCTTCATAAAAGGCAGGCAGACCATGGACAATATCAAACATATCCTATACATTATAGACCAAGCCCAATCAACAAACTCCACCCTAATATTATTAAGTTTAGATGCTCAAAAAGCATTTGCTATGGTAACTTGGAATTTCCTTCAGGTAGCCTTTCAAAAATGTTATTTCCCTGGTTCTTTTATGGATGTCATCCAGGGTATATACACAGATCCGGAGGCAGTAGTGAAACTGAATGGATCGCACTCTGGCCCATTTAAATTATACCTTGGCACACTTCAGGGCTGTCCCCTTTCCACATACCTATTTGCCATCTTCATGGAGCCTATAGCACAACTCCTTTACCAGTCTGTCCATCTACATGGCTATCAAGTCCCGGACTCCCATCACAAAATAGCCTACTATGTGGACGATCTCCTGCTGTACATCACTCAACCCGAAGAATCATTACAAACTCTAACCTCTCTTCTGACAGAAATAGAATCATTGACGGGTTATACTATCAACCAGAGTAAATCGGAAGCCTTAGTCATTCATCCTCCCCTTCCCCCGGACTTGATGTCATGCTATAACTTTAAATGGAATAAACCATATATCACATATCTGGGAATTAATATACCACAGAAGGTCACTAATCTATACACATTGAACTACATGTCAGTTCTCTGACAAATAAGAGCAGACTTTATAAGATGGACCCCACTCCCACTTTCTCTAATCTCTAGAGTACAATCTATTAAAATTAATTCTCTCCCAAAAATACTTTACTTAATGCAAAACATACCGACTCCTCTTCTATCCAAAGAGATACAGTCCTGGGAGAGCTCGATTAGAAAGTTCCTCTGGGCAGGCAATAAGCCACGGATAGCACTACACAAGCTACAGCTACCAAAGGGGGGGGAGGATTGGCATTGCCCAACATATGTAACTACTGGGTAGCAGTTATGCTCACACATCTTACCTCATGGTTATTAACACAGGCTCAGACACCACCCTGGCTCTCTATTAAGAGGGCAATGACAACCTGTTCCTTAGATTCCTACCTAGTTTTCCAACCTCATAAACTAACTCAACTCAAGAAGGGATCCAGGTTTACTAAAGCGCTGCTGGAGAGCTGGAAGGCGTTCCTCTCCCACAGCAAAAATAAATTTTTAGTCACCTGCATGGGTATCCCAGCAAGTGATATGACTTGGGACCCTGCCCGGTAGGATGGCACCTTTATGAAATAAGCCCAAGCAGGCCTAGGGCACACATACCAATTTTTTTGAGAATGGAATTTTTAAAACATTTGAAAAAATTAGACAAGATTTCCCCTTAAATCAGAGAGACTTTTTCAGGTACCTCCAGATCCGTTACTTCATAAACACTAGAATAGGTCTGGATGTCATTACACAGACAATTCCACCCATACATCCCTTCTTACTCCAGATTGTGGAGGGTGTGGATCAAAGTCACTTAATCTCCAGAATATATAAAACCCTACAAGATTCCCCCACTCAGATCACGGATCTGGTGCAATTCCACTCGGAGGCAGAGCTCCAGGTGGAGCTGTCTCAAGAAGACTGGCTCCACATCTGGAGATGACAACGCAAAACATCAAACTCATACATTTGGAAAGAATTCTCCTGGAAAGTGGTGTCAAGATTTTTTTGCACACCGCAGATCACGGCTAAATATTCTACAGTGGAAGGCACTGCATGCTGGTGACTTAGCGGATATGAAGTTGCAACTCACTCATATCTGTGATCTTTTCCCTGTTAGTCAGTACTAGATCTAGGATAGCCCTGTCTCTTGTGGGTTGTTGTATCAGTTGTTTGAGGCCCTCCCCCTTCAGAGAATCCACCATGTGTCTAGTTCTGGCAGATGTTCCTGCTGGTATTGACCAATCTATATCTGGCATGTTGAAGTCTCCCATTATCAGAACCTCCCCTTTAGCTGTCATGTTTTGTATATCTTCTAACAGTAATGTGTCTATGTCCTCCCCCTGGTCTGGGGGCCTGTAGACAACCCCAGTTCTTATGGCTGTCCAATTTCCTGTTTCCAGGGTGACCCACAGTTCTTTTGGCTCCTTATGTGTATTGTGAATTTCAGTAGCTTTGATATTTTCATTGACATACAGGGCCACTCCACCCCACCCCCCTTTTTGTACCTCGATCTCTTCTGAAAAGTACATAGCCAGGTACTGAAGTCTCTCAAGTGTGGTTACTGATAAACCACGTCTCGTTAATTGCTACTATGTCCAGTTTAGCCTCTGTCATTATTGCCTGCAGGTCTGGGATCTTGTTTCCCAGACTGAGAGCATTTGTGTATATGATTTTCCATTGGCCAGATTTTGTTGTGTTAGTTGTTGAGTGAGGTCTGGCGTTTCCACTGTGCATCATATGGGGAGCCGGACCTTTTTCCTTACCTGGTGATGCAAATGAACTGCAAGCATGCTGAACTCCTGTTTGAAAATTAGCTGAGGAGGGAGGGGTGTTCTTCCCATTTGACGTATGGGGTGCTGCACACCTCTCCCCATTTGCTACTTTAAATAATCTGCAAAGACATCAAACTTCTGCCCCAATGCACTGACTCCCTCCTTATTCCGATGCAATCCATCAAATTTAAAGAACGTTCCCTCCCAAAACTGTTGCCAGTTCCCTACAAATGTGTGTCCTTTTTCCTGGCACCAGCCCTTGAGCCACATGTTTAGCTCCCCTATCTCCCCTTCTCTGACCTTCCGTCCATCTACCCCCCTCTCCCAAACTGGCAGGATTTCAGAGAAGGAGATGCCAGATGAAATGGATGATAGTTTGTCACCCAGCCTGGTCAGGTGTTCCTTGGTCTCCACAACTGACTGGCTAGCGAGATCATTAGTCCCTATGTATACCAGGACGTCAATGTTTTCTCCTGCTTCCTGAACAATTTTAGCAATGCGGTCAGTGTCCCTCCACATTGATGTACCAGGGAAACATCTGACCATTACCCCTGGCTGGAGATGGGTATCAACTCCCCAAGTCTCCTATGATCAGAAGTTTTTTGGATTTCCTTTTTGCTTTTTTTATTTTGGTTCCTGTTTTGGGTGAGTTTGGTTGTGCTAGCTCCTGTGCTGCAGTGTACTGCTCTGTAGTGTCCTCTGCCCCTTTGATTTCGGAGACAGAGACAGATGCCTGTTTGTAGTTTTTATATGGTTTGTGGAGGTAATATGTTGGAGAGCACTGAGTTATGGTGCACCCGATTTGGCCCTCCTAACCACCTGCCAACCTCCTGAACCAACTACCCTCTGCGGTCGAGGTGCTCCTGTTCGATATTGGGGAAATGGCGGGTGGTTCTTATAATACATTCCTCTTGAATATGAAAATTGAGGCATGCAATCTCTGCCCATGCTGCCTGGAGCTGAGCCCTTAGATCTCCAATGGCTCAGCATGTAGGACAGTGTCCTAAATCCTGTAAAACTGCCCTTCTGAAAAGTGTTCCACAGTACCTGCAGTTCATAATATCCATTCTAGATAAGTTGCTGGGTTTATAACCTGGTCAGAGTAATTGGAAGGAAGAAAATGAAAGCAAAACTTTGATTTTTTGTTTTGTTTGTTTGTTTTTGTATAACTTGTTGTAACAAGTTAAATTACTAGTGTCCCTGTAAATGAGGTCACCATGTGGATGCCCCACTGATCCGCCCCTTCCTGCATGGCCACAGGAAATGTCATGACTCTGCTACCTTATAAAAGGAGTGTAGTGTGGGGTGGTTGGGGATGGGGTGGGAGGCTGGGCCCTTACCCTGCCAAAAAAGAAGAACCAGGGATGAAAGAAACAAGGAGGTAAGAGCAGAAACAATCAGCCAGCAACAAATGCAGTAGCCCTGAATGCTTATTCTAATGTTAGATAAAACTGTAAAACCTGTAAAGCACCACCTGTAACAATTTCACAGAAAATATACCCTGTAAGAAACACTTTGCTACAGAGAAAAATAAAGCAGTAACAGAAGATATACCTTACAAAAGACAATTTGAATCAGAAGATTACAACAGTAATCTGTTAGCACACACCTGTAGGCACACCCTGTAATAATGCAGCAGAAGGTATACCCAGCAACAACAATTTGAATCAGAGAAAAATAAAGCAATAACATATTAGCAAGAGACAGTAACAATCCCTATGAGTACAAAATATAAATAACACACAGTAAATCTGCCTAGCCAAAAGAAGCCTCAATCCTTTCCTTTGCTCTGGTAAGGTGCTTTGCTCTGTCCTTTCAAGCAACCTAGAAGGAAAGAGTTCAGGTGAAGCTAGGTGCCTTGGCCAGCAAACCTATTCTTCTGGGTTCTGCCCAGTATTGTCCCCATACTGGTCTGGAATAAGTAAGAGAGTCCTAGACCTATTCCCTAACCTGGGCACTTTCTCCCCCGAAATGGGGATACTACTACACTACCCCTGACATTTTAAACATCCACACCATCTATTTGCTCAACATTCTACTGGGAGCTGCTAAAAAGTGTATCACTAAGTTGTGGCTTCATCTGGAACCTCCCAGCGCATCGTCCTGCGAAGATACCATGTATGACGTTTATAAATTAGAACATATGACAGCCAGACTGCAAAATAAAGTCCCAGATCTAATGAACCAGTGGACTTCCTGGTTCCTCAGTATAGCACAAGATAGGCCAGACCTGGTCCCCTGAAGAACCAGTGAGTACAAGGTTGATCTTTCCTTTTATCTGCTGGCGTGCCGGCAGGTCCAATGCCCCTCCCCCTGGGGCTATAGACCCCAGGCGGGGCTGGGACAGATTTGGTCAATATATTTTGCCTCCTGAAGGTGGAACCCCTCAGGATGCCCCTCCCCATACAATAATTTGTAAGTATCTTACATGTACATGGATATTAGAACACACACTTTGCAGGGGTAGAATTGTTATGGATCGAACTATTAATACATCTGCAGAAGTACTGTATTGTTATCCTTGCCTTTTCTCCCCTCAACATTTTTAAGTATCGAATCTGTGTATAGTACGTAGTGTGTATTATTCATTGCACTGACTGTCGACAAGTGTCATGTATACCTGCTATAGTGCTCTATTTTTCCACTTTTGAAAAATTGAAATAAAAAAGAGTTTTGAAAAAAAGGATTTGTAAATTGGTTCTGCCTTAAGACCTTACTTTCATCCTTGAACAATTGTCTCTGGCTTCATTTCAGCCTGCTGCAGCTTGCAAGGTACACATCCTTTCTTGAGAGGCTCTTTCTCTGGTTGCTATAACTTCTGCCCAAAGGATTTTGGAACTTCAGGTGCTCAAGTATGAATCCCCTTACCTGACTTTTCACAAGGACAGGTTATCCTTGCATTCTAAGCCACACTTTTTAGCAACGTGTTTTCTGACTTCACACTGAATCCGACCATAAATCTGCCAGTGTATTATCCTGAGCATATTAACAAAGGTGAGGCATTGCTCCATACACTGCTGTGCATAGAATATTATGTTTCTATCTTGATCACACTAAGGACTGCAGACGGTCCTCTCAGCTTTTTGTCCTGTTCGCCGCTCAGAGAGAGGGCATACTTGTCACTAAACAATGCCTGTCCAAATCACTGGCTCATTGCATTGTGTTTTGTTATGGGAAGTACTGTAAGGAACTTCCTGGTATTGTGTATGGATACTGTACCTGTGGTATGGCCACTTCTGTTACCTGTTTTCAGAATGTTTCTGCAGCTGAAATTTTGTGCTGTTGCCACAAGGAGCACTATACATACTTTCAATAAGCACTAGACTAGATACCAGCTCACACAGACATGCTGGCTTTGGTTTTGCTATTCTGAAATGCCTTCTGTCCTGATTTAATATCAGACTTTGCTATCCTCCCTGAGTGCTTTGTATTGCTTTGAGAATAAATCCGAAGGTGTGGCCCAATAGAGAAGATGTCTTCAATGAAGACGAACCAGTTACCATAACAGTAGGTCTTTGATAGAATCTCCTCCATTGGGCCACAGTACACACCCTCCTCCCCCCTTACAGAAGTACTGTATAAGCTGGAAGGATCCACTGCCTTGCTGGAGGTTTTTCTAAGTGCCTTATATGTTTTCCAATCCCATGTTTCTTCTTTGGTGCCTGGTACGGGCTTGATCTCCTGGCTTCTCACAGTAAGTGGCCCTCTGTGTTTATCTCCAGTGGGGAACTGAGAAGAAAGGGCTGTCCATGATTATATAGGTGCTGATGTTGCACATCATCATAGGTGGCCTCCAGCTAGCAAACATTTCTGAGTGGTCCCGATGCCAAAGGCGTACTGTTCCAAAGGTGTGGGCCAATGGTGTTGATTCTTTTGAAGAGCTACTGTTATGGTGAGTAACTACTCTTTACTATGCTATTCATCTTCATAGTGTATCTGCCACACATGATACCATGACATTTATATTATGTTTTGTTTGTGTGCTTGCTGTATCAGAAATGGCATAGAAAATATGTGTTAGATGATATTAACAGATATGATGGAGCACTTAGATTTGATGGAAATTTTACTTAAATCTATCTATGCTGAAGAAGCAAAAATGTATGCCCGATTTATCTTGGCTGTGATGAGGTATAGGTCAAAGATTCCTGTTGTTCATTGAATGTTGATTCCTGTCTTGAGATGTATACTACCAAGTATATTGTGCAAAACACATGATTGTATTTTAAATGTATTTGTAAATTGTAATATTTTGTAATGACCTCTGGTTGTTCAAATAAAGAACTGATACTGATATATGATACCATGGGTTACTAGGGTGGCACTGCTGTTTCACCAGTTGGAAGCCAGATGCAGCTCTTCTTGTTGCCACCACAGTGCAGCTCTGAGGCATTCTCACCACATCAGTGTGGTGTACCTTTAGGGTACACAGCTACATCACGGTTATACTGTGACATTGCCAATTAATTCTGTGTTATGTGGGCCACATATGCAGTAGCCTCCCTTGTCTGTTGGCATTTGTCTTTATTTGTTTGGTTTCAGGACAGCAGTTACTCACTCAATGCCTTCACATGTATGTGCATTGTCTTGTTCACTCACTCATGTTGGTTAATGCCATTTTGTGGGTTGCCTTACTTTGTATTTCCCATGCACATGCTGTGCTTCAGATGGTCCTTTTTTGTGTCACCATGCATTTGTTTTTTGCACTTTGCTGTGCTGTTTGTGCCATTTGTGTAGTTTTGGCTTAGTGCTGTGTTCACCCATTTTAGCACTGTCCAATAGCATTTGTGGGTTGCTGTCTATGCTCTTTGTGTGGCCTGGCACTGTGGTGCTATATTCATACATTTTTGTTTTCATGCTATCACAGTGCACACAATACTAATATAGCTATCCATACTGCCACATGCAATTTTAACACACAAATACACATTTGCATTCTGAATTGCAGGACTTCTGATTATTGGGCCCCAAATGCTTAATATATATGTTGCTTGCTTAACCCCTATACCATATAAATATTTTAGAACTAAAAATCTGAATATTAAAATATATAAACTGAGAACTGATTATGAATCCAGTGTACTTCTTGGTTTAAAAATATAGCTTTAAGCCTGCTTTATCATCTGATTAATAAAACTGAATGTTCGGTCACATTGTATACTTAATTAAACAAATAGCCCCACGAATAGCAAGCAGTATGCAACTGAAACAATCTTGATGTAAACCTACTTATGGTGTGATGTCTAACCAGCAAAATGTTAGAAATCTAAAACCTCGGCATTTATTTTTCAGATTTCTAACATTCACTATAGCTGGTTAGATATAATAAGCATACATAAGTTCCTATCAGGATTCTTCAGTTGAATGCTGCTAACCTTTATCAGTGAAATTTGTTTCATTAAGTGTAAGATAGGTTCAAACATTATGTTTTATGAATCAGATGACAAAAATGTTTAGTGAAATATAGTTGGGTCTGAATCTTCATAGAATCTGCTGCCATAGCACTAGAAGTCATATAGCACTACTTAAGAAGTCATCAGAATGGGATAAATCTATTTGTCCCATTGGTATGACAGGTCTTAGAAACCAGTCCTTAAAACAACATGTCAAACTCACATAAACTTGCTCCACCCTCTTCCCACTTGATTAGCACTGAATTTTAATGTGTCTCAGAAAAGGATGACAAAGACAAAAAGGCCTGGATATTCAAAAGGGTTGCGCATGGCACAACAGGGTTGTGCCATGCACAACCCACCAATGTGCCCTGGCGCAATATTCAATGGGGTAAGTTGCACTGCGCAACACCCGATGCACCAGGGTGCATCAGTAATGTAGGCGGTGCAGGTGCAGGGGGTGTGCCCATGAATATGTGGCACATCCTGATATTCAGCCCAGGATGTGCAGTGCATATGCAGGCACAACTCCACCTTGCACCACTCGGGGGGGGCACAAAGTTGTGCCTGGTAAACCCAGGAACAAATCCTGGCCACTCACAGGTGAGCTGCCATATTGCAGGACACAACACGGTAGCCACCCACCCAGAACACTGTCCACAAGCTCTCTGCCCTGGGAGCATTGTGCCCCCCCATCGCCCAATTACAGGCATAAGTATAAGAAATCCCTGGGGGTCCAGTGGATTGCTGTCCATCACCTGATTATGGGCATACATATAAGAAATCCCTGGTGGTCAAGTGGACCGCCCTCCATCACCCGAGCGTGGCATGTGTAAAAGAAAGTCCCTGGTGGTCCAGTGGTACCCCCCTCCCCACCTACCCACTGAGGTCCCCCGCCACCCAGCATCACCCCCCAGTCAGTGGTGGGTGGCAGCACCTGGCCTGCATGCCACCTGGCCGGCCACCCAACTGGCAGCGTACAGTACAGTCTGTATGCCTATTGGTCCACTGCATGGGCCAATGGGTGTGCAGACCATACTGTACTACACAGGCCTGATATGTGAATGAATGAATGCGGGGACCACCATGGGACTGCAGGATGTCGGTCCCCGACGTCTGCATCCTGGCAAGGCGCCAGGTGCAAGTCACCAGGGATCGGCGCACCACAGGCAAATGGAGCCATGATGACATACAAATGGCCCCATTTGTGCCTTGCATGCATAATGGCCTCATTTGCATGCCCAGTGCTGAATATCGTGGTTGATGAGCCTAGCGCAACCGCACTTGCACTGGCGCATCCCCCTGCTCCCCTTCTGACTCTTGTGCTAGAGCAGTGCCACTGCACCATATGCAGTGCATGTGCCCTCAGTGCCATATTCAATGGTGCTGAGTTATGGTGCAGCACCGTTGAATATTGCCTGGTCCATGCCCTGGTGCAGCCCAGTTGCACTGCACCCAGGCTTGCGCCCCTGCCTGGTGCACTCTGAATATCCAGGCCAAAGTGTACAAGTACAGTATTCATATAGCTGTTCCAACATGTTTGGTTCTACCCAGTAACACATGCATGCCTTTTTGTGTGACAGTTTCATAAACTATTGAACATGTTTTTGTAAAAAGCTATGTTAGAGCTTCAGTTATAGTTGAAGCTTAAAGCAACAAAAGTCAGGAAATGCAAAAATATTTGAAGTTTCATGTTTATCTTAAAAAGGGTCTCTGAAAAAAAGCTTCCAATTTGTCTATCAGACTGCACTATACTAATATCCAGCAAGGCAGAAACAAAGGAAACTGCAGGAATTCATTCAGAAACTTTCAATACAATTTTTTGTTGGGAGCCCCTAACAAACAGTCTATAGTAAAGTAAAATAAAATGGTTGTAGGCCTCTCACTCATCTTGAAACAAAGACACAAAAAGAATACTTATTAGTATATAATTTTACAGGATTCAAATCATGTCCCATCGTTTTACTTTTAAAACTCTTGCACTCGACTTGTTTGATGGACACTGATTATTTGTTTTTAAAATGGTCTGCTGGCATGTGTCCTTGTGCTAACCTGGCTCTCTACCTGATTAAGCTTAGTGTATTCTGGAGTATTTCCCTTGGTATCAACTCTATAGGAAGCTTATTTAGCTTGTTTATTTGACTTATTTCTCTCTGTAGTCCTTTTGCATGAATCTTGAAGGAGATGCTTTGCTTTACTCATTTGTAGGAGAATTAGTTTATATGCTGAAGTAAACGGTGCACCTTCCCTCAACCAGGCACCTTCTTAAATATTTCTGAAACTGGAGACATGATATATATTTGTATTTTAGCACTTGATGCCGACTCTCTGTTCAGTGCATGAGGATATGCTGGCAGCCTATAATCAGGCACTGAACAAGCATCTGCATCAAGTGCAAAAATAGAAATATATTCAGCCTCTTTCAGGAATCAAGCAAATGGATTACTGAGAAAAACACATTGAATAAACATTACGTTTAGTTTAAGTATGTGAGGAGCCCTGTAAGGAAGCCATTTTAAAGGCAAAACATTGAGGCATGATTCAAATCAAATACAATATTATGCTGATAAGCACTCCATGGCTCTGTTATAAGCTGAGTGAGCTCAATCCTCCATTTTATCTTAACATCTGGTAAGGTAAAGTTGGTCAACATTTAGGGCATTATGTAGTCCTAAACAGGCTACAACTCAGTCTTAGAGTAACCATTTTTAGAACCATTTTCTCACCAATACAATAAGGTGCTACCAGGGAATATGCTAGTGTTCACTCTGTCATGATATAAGGGCATATAAATGTAGCCATGTAACATTAAACTATAGTATGCTCCTGTACCACATTATGCCCCTAGAAAATTGTTTTATTTAATTTTTGTTAACCAGGTAAGCACACAAGGAAATCAATGCCTGTTTTTAGGTATGACCTGGGAGATGACAGAAACAATTTCATACAAGGCAATACATACAGTACATTAAAAATACACTGTAATACAGTAGGCTGTGAGGGACGGAAACATGAAACATGGCAAGGGGAATATATGTAAGGTGATGCAAATAATCAAATTAATCAACATGGTAAATAGCACATAAAACATGCAAAAAAAGCAGTGCAAAGTAGAATAACAATGATACCTAGTAGTACAGTAAACACTGAAAGGAAGAACTATATTAGTTAAACGTCATGTCATAGGAAGGGAAAATTGGGAACTGTATCCATCCACTTGAAGCTACACACAGGGTATATAAGTAGCATGATAATAGATCAACACTAGAGAGGCAGTATAGCGCAGTGGTTTAAGGCTCTGATCTACAAATCTGGAGTCCTGGGTTTGAATCCCACAGCCTCCACTTGCATATACTGTGTGACCCTGAGCAAGTCACTTAACTTCCCTGTGCTCCCAGGTTGCACTTGTAAAAAAGCTTTCAGCTAAGTGTGTCTCACCTGGTTAAACAATTGGAAAAAAAAGCAAAAAAAAACCCACTAATTATACATAAACATAAATGAGTGCCATACAGAGATTGCTTGGGTTCAGCGAAAAGAGCAGTGTGCCAAGCTCAGGAGATATTTATGGCACCTAAAGCAGAAGGTAGGCACTGAGAGGCAGAGATGAATTTCAGGTGGTATGGAGTTTCACAGCTTAGGGGCTGATAAGCATAGGACAATCCACCAGTGCAAGTTTTAATTTAGGGACAGTCAGTAGGGCACTGCCACCTGATCTCAATGGGTAGACACTGTTCTCCACTTTGAGAAGTGTGGCAAGGGATTGGGGCAGTCTACTATGCATAATGCTAAAGATCACACTCTCAGAACTATGATCCTATAGGGAGGATAGGGAAGCCAACCTAACCTGTCATAAAGAGAACAGTGATGAGTGAGTCAGTGAAATCCGATATAGAATGAAAAATGTTGTTATAAGTAACATACTACCTGAAAAGAGTAAATTTAGAGGCAATCAAGAACACAGGGATACCATCAAGGAGCTTAGGGAGGAGTATCCCACATGAGATGGCATGTTGAACTTGTGGAGTCAGGTTATGGCCCATTTTATAGGAGAGGCCCAGCATGAAGTTAACTGACTTGCAAACTCCTGTGACATGAGATGAGTAATCTAATGTGGGGTCACGTGTGACTCCAAGGTATGTGACTGAGGGGACTACGGCATAAGTATGTAAGTGAAAAGAGGAAGACATGGGGTGGGACTATAACATTAAAAAGGGAAGGGAGGGACTGTGCAGAGGGAGAACAAGAAAAGGCAGACATCCAGAATAAATACTTTTGTATAGTGTTCACAGAGGAAGGATGAGCGGAGGGGCCATGAAAAAGTAATAGGAGCATTGGAAGGAAGGAGGTGGACACTAGTACATTTTCAGAGAGAGTGTCCTGAAGTGACTCACTAATCTGAAAGTGAAGAAAAAGCCACGGGACCAGATGGGGTGCATCCAAGGGTACTGAGGGAGCTCAGGGAGGTACTGGCTGCACCTCTGACAGTCATATTTTACAACTTCTTTGAAACCGGAGTGGTTCCAGAGGAATGGAGGTTGGCAGATGTAGAGCCACTTCACAAAAGTGGTAGCAGGGAAGAGGCTGGCAATTACAGGCCACCCAGCCTAACATTGCTGGTGGGAAAGTTAAGAGAGTCACTGCTGAAGGAAAGAACTGTGAAATATCTTGAATACAATGGGTTACAAGACCTGAGGCAGCATGGATTCATGGGGGGGGGGGGGTCAAGTCAAATGAATCTGGGTGACCAAGGAATTAGATCATAGTGTAGGAGTGGATACAGCATACCTAGATTTCCGTAAGGCTTTCAACACTGTTCCACATGGGAGGCTAGTAAGCATACTGGGTAGCTCAGAAGTGGGATCAATGGTGGTAAACTGGGTAAGAAATTGATTAGGGGATAGGCAGCAGATAGTGGTGGTAAATGGAGTTCACTCCAAGGAAAGGAAGGTGACCAGTGGGGTACCTCAGGGATCAGTGCTGGGACCAGTTCTCTTTAATGCCTTTATAAGTGACATTGCAGAGCAGCTGGAAGAGAAGGTCTGCCTCTTTGTGGATAACACCAAAATCTGCAACAGTGTGGATAACCCAGGGGGTGGAAAGGATGAGCAATGACCTGAGAAAACCTGAGAAGGATCAAGGGCATGGCAACTGGGTTTCAATTTGAAAAGGTGCCAATTAATGCACTTGGGATACAGAAATTCAGGGGAAGAATGTAAAATTGGAGGAGTGGTACTGATGACCACCAAGCAGGAAAGAGGCCTTGGGGTAATTATACTGAATGGCCTAATGGTGGCCAGGCAGTGCAACAAGACAGTTGGGAGGGTTAGTGGGATACTGGGGTGCATAGGGAGGGGTATTACCAGCAGAAAGAGGGAGGTGGTATTGCCTCTGTATAGATTGCTAGTAACAGCCCCACTTAGAGTATTGTGTCCAGTTCTGAGGACCCCAGCTCTGAAAGGACATAGATAGAGTGAAGGTGGTCCAGAGGAGGGCAACTAAAATAATGCAGGATCTGCATCAGAAGCCCTATGAGGAGAGACTTAAGGACCTAAATTTGTGCACCCTGGGAGAGAAGAGGGAGACAGGAGATATGACAGAAACCTTTCAATACCTCATGGGAGTATAGGGACAGGAGAGAAGTATTTTTCAGAAAAAAAGGTGCTTAAGGACAAGATGGCTTAATAAGAAGCTGGAGGAGGTAGATTTAGGAGAGATGTGAGGAAATACTTCTTTACAGAATGGTGTATCCCTGGAACAATCTTTTAGTGGAGGTGATGGGGTGAAAACAGTGGTGGGGTTCAAAAATGCATGGGATAGTCATAAGGGAATCTTAGGGAAAGAGAAGGGGGGTGAATGGGTTGGAGATCAAGTAGGCTCTGTGGTGATACTATAGGCAGGAAAAAATGGGCAACTAGGTGGGCCAAGCAGTCCTTATCTGCTGGCAAATTCTATGTTTCTGTGTTTCTATGACTAAGTTACCATCACAGTAAGCAATAAGATGGAGGGGGCAGGCATATTATTAATCTGGGGAATGTATTCAACAGCATAGACTGTGTTTTAGCTGTGTTCAGAATCAGTTTGTTTGCGGACAACCAAGTGTGCATAGACTGCAGGTCAGATGTTAAATATTGATTTATTTCATTAATACTTTTGGAGGAGGTACACATTACCAAATCATCAGCATAGAGAATGGCACAGCAGTGGGACATGCTTTGGTTTATGGAGTTTATGTGCACAGCAAACAGAAGTGCACCTAGAATAGAACCTGGGGAACACCCACCAGGGTTGGGGCAGGGTTTGAGAGAGAGGTCCTATACTTGACTGTCTAGGACCTGTTTGCCAGATAGTTACAAAACCAGGGGAGAGCAGTTGGCAAGATTCCTAGTTTAGCGAGTTTGCTACTGAGTAGGGAGTGATCAACAAGATCAAAGGCCTTCCTCAGGTTAATAAAGACAGCATCAGTGAGGCTACCACTGTCCATCACTGAGGCAATACAGTTGATTAGGGTGAGGAGGGCAATGCTGGTGTTATGACCTTTTTGAAAGTCATGTTGTGCAGAGGATAGGAGGTCATAGGGAGAGGAAATTAGTGTGTTGTGAGGTGGCCATCTTTTCAAGTATTATGTTCAGAAAAGGGAGGATGGCAATAGGCCCATAAATTTTTTGTAGTTTGCAGTCCTCTTTCTTAATAACAGAAACAACACTAGAGATTTTCTATAAGTCAGGCACTACACCAGTCATGAGGGATAAGTTGATTAAATAAGAGACAGGGAGGCTAACTCCTTGGTAGCAATCTTAAGGAGTTTAGGCTTAATACCATCCAAGTTTACAGATTTGGAAACAGGAATCTGCAAAAGAAGTTTACAAGCCTTGACTCATTTAAAATAAAAAGGAGGCTGTACAGTGCTTTTGGGGGCTGAGGAACAGGGCATATCAGGGAAGACCTGAGTGTATGAGGAGAGGACCGAGAAAAAGCAGTTGATTGCATTGGCTAGGGTGGTGCAGTTATTGCAGTTTGCTACGTTCAAAACCATACCTGAAGAGGAATGACAAGCGTAACATTAACATAACCCTTGTCATGATATATTGCTCACTGATGAACAAAAGAAATAAGTTTAGTAGAAATCACTAGCAGCAGTCCTCTGGTATTTCATCCTGTAGAGACTGTAATCACCCCACCAAGAAAATCGATCATGTGGTGATCTTTTGCCCTGTATGTCATCTTATCTGTGCTTCAGCTGTTTATGGGTATGGGTCAATCTGTCTCCTTCACCACTTACTTGCACAGCTGTGTCACACCACATCTTCTCACACTCCACATAACCTAGTTTCCTCTTGCAAACAAGATCAGCTGCATTCTTTGTGACCTTTTCTATGAGGATGTACATCTCCTCTGCAGAAAATGGTGCTGCTGGAGTCTTATGGGCCATAGCCTGTGTACTTCTCCTTGACCAATGCTAGCAGACATATTAAACATTTAAATTTCCTAAAATCAGCAAACTACCTCAAAGTATAAGTCATTCCCTCTCCCTCTCTCAACACAGAGCTGAATGTGAAAAGTGAACTGCATACAGTACATGTGTCACAGCTGCAGGATCAGAACCTGCAAATAAACTAGCAATCCATGAATTAAATAGACCTTCATTGAAAAGTCAAGGAATCATATTCCAATGCTTTATCACTGCATCAATGAAAGGGGCTCACCTAATATGAATATGTACTTCCAGTAATCTGTGTAACAGAAATCCCCTGACGTATAACTGGGCAATTGCAATCCATGTTTTTACTTCTATCAGTTAATGAAATCAGCCAAGTTTGGCTATAGCTTCAAAGTACGCTATTGGCTATTAGGCATGCATTCTCAAGTAGGTGTATCCGCCCATTAAGAAACAAGTGAGTGCATTTTCAAAAAAAGCCACGTACTTGATTTCAAGGAAATTGATTGCAATGTTTGTGGAATGACTATCTGCAGCATGAATCCATATAAGTGGGAGACTGTTCTGCTGATGTGCTCAAATCCACCTCACAAAGCCTCACTCAGTCCATGGAACTGCATCCCATGGTTTTGATAATGAATCAACAGATTGCTTTAGGAATTCCGCAGAATAAATCAACAAATTCTGAAGTCCATTCCACTAGCAGAACGGCAATTCCACTGGTTGAATTCTGCATTCCAGACAGCTCTAAACATTAGTTCATATTCAATTAGTCAAGAATGAACTTTTATTAAAATTTTGCTGTAAGGCATCTGTCACAAACACACTCAGCAGGTCAGGCCCTCTGCTCCCACAGTGGCAACTTCCGAGTGCAGTAATGTGAACAGGTAACAGACAGGGTAACCCTCCTGTCTGCTTGTGGGTCTGAATCACCTTTAGTCTCAAGTTCTGGGGGGATTCAAACTGTGAACCTTTGCTAGCATACCCAAATGTACAGGCTCAGATAATCTGTTCTTCGGGGGGATGCCAGGTATCTTTCACCTATAGGGCACCTAACCAGGTATCCAAAATGAACCCTTAAAACTCTATAAAAGACCTTAGGCATATTCTTACCTTTTCCCAGTTTGGTAACACCATCAAGCTTATGAATAGCTGTCAACTTAACCACATATACATCACATGTAAAAGAACTACAAAGACACACCCAGGTAGTCTTTTTAAATGAAAGGTTTACTTAAAAGTGGATAAAAATATGTAAAATGTAAACACAGAACAATATATCAAAGAGCATGCAATCACATAAAGAAAAAACAAGGAAAACTAGACACATTCCTACCAACATACAGTTAGATCTTTTCTATCTAATGTATTACCTCTGTACAGTGCTTAAGTTAGATTTTTTTTCTTAAGAGCCCAAAAAAGATATGGCTCACTAGTTCAATGCAGTATACAATTTAGAACTCTGTGTTTCTGCCCCTTCTATGAGGTCATCTAGCTCCTCCTTTTAGAATATAAAAATATACAAGCAATGATATTCCTGTCAGGAGATATTTTAAATACTGTGACTTCAGCAAAAACTAATTTCCCAAATTATGACAGTCTTTAATCAGGCCTTTCCTCTTAAGATGTCATAAAAGTTTATGATTTTCATCCTCTGGCAGACTCATAAAGTCACATTTTGTTTCCACTTCAAAGAAGCAACAGGTCATAAAATGCATATTTTAGTTTCCCAGCTTCAGAGGCAGGAAGTCATAAAAAGGCTATAAAATGCAACTTCTCAAGGAAGTTCATTTCCTTACAGAAATCTCCTGGTTAGTTACATATATCCTGTTATTCTCACTAAAACCTGGGGGGGGGCATCCATAGCACAGGATGTCTCATGTGAGACACTCACCTACCACATTCTATATTACAAATATAGAACAATCATAACCAGTTGGCCAAGCATTACAATCCTCTAATCTAGGCTGAATTTGGGGGCTCTATCCCTTACATGGGATGAGCTTCCCAAATCAGTTCACTCCTCATACAGATGCGAAAGGTCATCGGTGTTCTGATTGGTTGCTCCAGCCCTATGTAAGATTGTCATGCCATACCCTTGCAAGGCAAGACTCCATCTTAACAGTCTACCATTAGTTTGTCCCATTTGGGTCAGCCAAACCAGGGGGTTGTGGTCCATTTGTACCTCAAAATGCTGCCCATATAAGTATGGCTCTAACTTCTTTAGGGCCCACACTATAGCAAGACACTCTTTTTCCACAGTAGAGTATGCCTGCTCCCTGGGAAATAGTTTTTTTTACTCAGGTACACCACAGGGTGATCTTTCCCTTGGTTGGATGTCTGACTCAGTACTGCCCCAATACCCACATCTGAGGTGTTAGTCTGGACTATAAAGGGTCTGCTATAATCAGGACTTGTCAACACAGGAGCACTGCACAGTACCTCCTTCAGTTTTGTAAAGGCTTTTTCACAGGCTGGGTCCCAGGTAATTTTCTTAGGCATCCTTTTCTTTACCAGGTCAATGGGGAGCAGCCAGGGCACTGTAATTGGGTACAAATTTCCTTTTGTACCCTGCTGTCCTTAGAAAACTCCTGACCTGCTTCTGCATTTCTGGTTTGGGCCATGCCTTGATCACCTCTCTTTTTACTTGGTTAGGATGGAGCTGTCCCTGGCCTGCAAAATGCCAGAGGTATGCCACTTCAGCCATGGCCACCTGGCACTTCTCAGCTTTGACAGTGAGCCCAGCCCTCTGTATCCTGTCCAGCACTTCCCTAAGGTGGGATAGGTATTCCTCCAAGTTGGCACTAAAGATGGCAATGTCATCCAGGTATGCCACAGTGTACTCCTCAGCACCATTTAACACCTGGTTCATCAACCTTTGGAAACTGGCCAGGGTGTTCTTCATTCTGAAAGGCGTTACTTTAAATTCAAATAAGCCTATCGGAGTGATGAAGACTGACCTCTCCCTAGCTCTGTCAGTTAAAGCTACCTGCCAATTCACCTTTGTCAGGTCAATAGTCATAAGGTAGGTCACCCCTCCCAACTTGTCCAGGAGTTCATCCATCCAGGGCATCGGGTGGGCGTCTGACTTTGTGACTGCATTCAGTTCATGATTGTCCACACAGAAATCAATAGAGCCATCTGGCTTGGGCACAAGGACTACAGGTGAGGCCCAGGGGCTGTGGTATCTCTGGATTACCCCTAAATCCAGTATCTCCTCCACCTCCCTCCTAATGTCCTTTTGGACAGCCTCTGACACCTGATATGCTGTCCGGCGTATGGGCGTCTGTGCCCCTGACTCTACATTGTGCATCGCTAAGGGGGTTAGTCCAGACATGGTGCTAAACAGTGGGGAAAAGTCTGCTAAAACCCCTCTTTCTTCCTGGATCTTGTCTGGGACCAGCTGGGGTGACAGTTTAACTGCCTCCACAAGGAACTCCTGCTTGCTTTCTTCCAGCAAGTCCAGAAGGGGATCTTCTTCATCCATCCCCTCCCCAGGACTACATACTGTGAACACCATGTCAGCCCTATTAGCATATGACTTCATCATGTTGACATGGTACATTCTTTCTGTCTGTCTTCTGCCAGGCAACTCTATGATATAGTTCACGTCATTTACCTTCCTAACTACTTTGTACGGTCCTGCCCACTCAGCCTGCAGCTTGTCTTTCCGGACCAGAATAAGGACCATGATTTCCTGACCCACCATGTATGAGCGAGCGTGGCTCTGCGGTCATACCACACTTTTTGTTTCTGTTTCTGTTGGGCAGCTGTCAGGTTGCTCTGGGCTGCCCCCATAAGCTCCTTCATCCTTTCCCTAAACCTAAGGATGTAATTCACTATGGGAGTTCCCTGGGTGGTGTGCTTGCCTTCCTAGTCCTCCTGGATCAAGAAGGGGCCCATGTACCTGGTGTCCATATAAGAGTTTGAAGGTAGAAAATCCTGTTGACTCTTGGGACACCTCCCTGTATGCAAACAACAGGTGGGGAAGGTATTTCTCCCAGTCCCTCCCATGCTGTTCAGCAAACACTTGGAGCATTGACTTCAGGGTACCGTTAAATCTTTCCACAAGACCATTGGTTTGTAGGTGATAAGGTGTCATGCATCTCTGCACCACCCCACACTTTTCCCACAAACATTTCATCAGGTCTGACATGAAGGAACCCCCTCGATTGGTGATAACCTCCTGCAGAAACCAACATGGGAGAAAATCCCAAGTAAGGCATCTGCCACTTTATCTGTCCTCAGTGAGGATAGGGCTACTGCCTCTGGATACCGGGTGGTATAATCCACTACAGTCAGGATGAACCTCTTCCCGGAGGAGCTGGGGGTATTTAAAGGCCCTGCAATATCCATTCCCACCCTCTGGAAAGGCTCCTCCACTATGGGTAATGGAATTAGGGTGGCTTAGGTTTTCTTACCTGACTTCCCTATTTTTTGGCACCGGTGACTAGACCTACAATACTCCTTCACCTGCTGGGTGAAGTTGGGCCAATAGAAATCCTGGGCCAACCGCTGCATAATGCGTGTGATTCCCAGATGACCAGACAAGGGAATATCATGTGCAATCTTGAGCAACTGCTCATGATACCCCTGGGGAACGACATGCTGCCTGCCTATCACCCCTTCCTCTGTCTTCACAGCCTGAGTATACATCAGTCTAGGAGGCAGTATAGAGCAGTGGTCTAAGGCTCTGAGCTGCAAATCTGGTGACATCCAGCAGACCAGACCTGGGTTTGAATCCCACAGCTTCACTTGCATACTGTGTGACCCTGAGCAAGTCACTTAACCTCCTTGTGCTCCCAGGTTGCTCCTGTAAAAAAGCTTTCAGCTTAGTGTGCTATACCTGGTTAAACAACTAAATAATGTTCCCAATAAACTTTATGTTTACCGTCACCTCCGTGTGCTTGGTCAGAGTATGCCCAAGCCCTCAGCTTCTCTAGACTAGGGTCACTTTTCTGAGCAGCTGCAAACTCCTTACACATTCCCAAGACATGGGACTGGTCCCCTTAGTCTCTAAGCTAAGGACCCTAGCACTAGTGTCAGGGCACTCAGGATCACTGTCATCCCTAACCCTCTGACACTGGGTCACCCCTCCTTCTTCGGAGTAACCCTCCATAGCTGTGTGGTTAACTGCTACTGGGGAAATTTCTACCCCCTTTTCATTAGTCTCCACATCAGGAGACACAGGTTGGGGAAACAGCCTCCCAGTGGTTTTCATAATGGCTTCTGTGGGGTCCAGGGAACTACAATTTTCCCTTGCCACTTGGCTATGGGTAACTGCACACACCATCCCCTGTTTGAAATTGTTGCCAAGGATGATGTCAACTGCTAACGTTTTGTCTACAGCCACCTGTAGCACAGTTCCCCCTATTTCACCCCAGCCTAGGAGAACACTAGCGAGGAGCAATGTTTTCTCCTCACCAGTAAAGTCTTGTACAGTGACATATTTATTGGGTATAAGCTGACCAGGCTCTACCAGATCCTCTTTTACCAATGTCAGGGATGCCCCTGTGTCCCTTAATCCTTGTGTCTGTACACCATTCACCATGACTGGGTGCATGTGTTCCCTCATGTTCACAGGCATGCTTCCAGGGACACACAAACAACCCACTTCTTTCCTAGCCCCATGTTGCGTATTGCTTGCCCTTTTGGGACACTGTCTGGCAATATGCCCAGTTTCTTTACAGACCCAACATTCGTTTCTTTTCTCAGAGAAATCTTTTCTCTGAAACCTGGGGCTAACTGGTTTCAGTGGAAGCAGTGAGGGTTTAACTGCCCTGAAGGCGCACTTTTCCCTTTTTGTGCTGCCACACCCTCCCCATTCGCTCTCTGAACAGGTCTGCTCTTGGCATAGTGGTCCGAGAGTTCAGCAGCCTCTTGCACTATTTTGGGATCTCAGTCCTCCAGCCAGGTTTTCAGCTCTACTGAGCATGCCCAGCAAAACTGTTCCAACAAAATAAAATTTTCAGTTTTATCTACAGAGTTTGCATCAATTCTTTCCCACCAATGTTTAAAAAACTGAAGTTGTTTCATGGCTAGCTCCTCATAGCTCATGTAAGGGCTTCTTCTGACCTTATGGAATTTAGCTCTGTATGCTTCAGCAGTTAAATCAAACTTTTTTTAAAGTGCAGCTCTAAGTTTGCTGTAATCATTGCTGTCCTCATTGTCCATTTGACCCAATGCATCCTGAGCTTTCCCAGTAAGTAGCGGGGATAGCTGGAAGCTCCAGAACCCTTTAGGACGTTTAGCCTGAATACAAACTTTTTCAAAGGAATTTAAAAAGAAATCCATATCCTCCCCCTCTTTAAATTCAGCTATCAATTTGGAATTCAATTTGCAACCCAGTCCTGTAGTTCTAGTTAAACCCAAGCCACTTACCTGCTCTGGTGCTGGTGGTTGGAGTTGTAACTTCTACAGTTCATGTTGCCTCTGGCACTCACGCTCCTCACGGTCCACCTCTTGCTGTTCTCGCTCCCTCTTCTACTCTGTGGCTCACTGTTCTCTCTCTCCCTCTTCTCCTCCTCTGCAGCTTGCTTTTCTCGCTTCTCCTCTCTCTGGAACTCCAGTTCCATTCTGTGCAACTTAATCTGCAGCCTGATTGCTTCTGACTCCAGAATGCTGGTGACCTTCCCCTGCTGCTGTGGTCCTTCTCTTGCACTGGCCCTGTTGTCCCCCCCACTGGATCTGGACACTGCACTGGCCCCTCCATGCTCAAGGTTTGGTCCTTTTCAGTCACAGTCTGTGACTTGATGCTCTGGGCATCTGCTGCCATCAGGGCATCCATGAGGTTCTGCTTGGTGGCTCTTCCCTCATACAGGACTCCTCTGTCCTGGCACAACTGCTTCAAGTAGTCTACAGTGTGCTCACTGTAGTTGGAAGCCATCTTCTTCCCTAACTATGGCTACTCCAACTTGCACTTTAGAAAAAAAATAAAACAGGTAGGAACTTGACTGTAAGCAAAATGATATAGTTCTGTTTCCTTTTTAAAAATAAATCACTGCCTTATTTGCAAGTGAGCTGTACAGTATTAAGCTGACACACTAAACAGTTAAAGCTTGTATTACCAAATTTATCTGCACCGCTGCCAACCAATCTGTCACAAATGCACTCAGCAGGTCAAGCCCTCTGCTCCCACAGTGCCAACCTCCGAGCACAGTAATGTGAACAGGTAACAGACAGGGTAGCCTTCCTGTCTGCTTGTGGGTCTGAATCACCTTCTGTCTCAAGGTCTGGGGGGATTCAAACTGCAAACCTTATGCTAGCATAGTCAAATGTTCAAGGCTTTAGTCAGATCTAAAAAAACAGACAAGGCTATGTCCCCAAAGTGCAAGGCCCTGTGAAGAAAGTCTGTTAAAAACAGTACATCTATCTGTGTTCTTAAATTTTATCTGAAATCATGTTGTTTTATGTTGTCAAATTTTTAGACTTCAAATGGGTTGTTAGTTGGTAAAGGAAAAAAAAACATGCATTCCAGGACCTTTGACAATTGAGGTAATCAGAAGAAAGGATAATTGTTTTCAACTAAAGTCCTCTCCCCGACCTTATAAACAGGAACCTTGATTGGCTGTTTTCAAACCCGAAGAACCATTCTAGAGCATCGTGAAAGATTAAATAATATACAAATTAGATAAGTCAGTTCTTACTGGACAATCAGTAACAAGCAGAAATATATTTTATTCCCATTTTACCTAGTTTTAACTTTCATTTCATTAAACAAGCCAAAGTTTCATTCATTGCTAAGCTCTTAAAATAAACCTGAGACAGGAGTGGAGCTGTAGTAGCTATGTTTTCTGATGTGCATCTTTTTTTGGAACTTTATTGGAGTCTAAAATAGATCTTGACATTTGTTTCCAAATAATTCATTAAACTGGATTACAGTAGCTAAAGACCCGGTAACCGGGCCATATTTAGACTCCAACACCTTAGTCAATGTTGGTGTTTGTTATTCAATAAAACTCATTGAAAGCTATCCAAGTTAATTTGAGTTTGAGAAATGTGTTGCTTATTTTGCAGTGTAGTACTTGGCCTTGCATAGTCTTATCAGCTTTTTACATTTATTTCAAAGTTATTTAAACTTTACTAAGGTGACATTGCAAGCAACCTTGTCTCTTAAATGCATAGTACAGTATAATGTAGTGCAGATGATACCCACTTTTGATTGTTTCCCTTTACTCTCAGCTTACTGTATGTTTAGGGACAAAATTGTTGCAAATTATATCAAATTCTGCACTGAAATACTACGAGGCAGAGTCTACACTGGGGATGCACTCCATCGGAAACCTGTCAATATTAACTATATCACTTCTGAAGGCTGTAGGATCTGCGCTTTTCACTGCACTTTTCATACTTTTTTCTCAATGAAAGCTGGAGTAAGTGGCTGTCATGCATGACACACTTTTCATTTGACCTACTGTTTGTAACTGAGGGCTTTTATAGTAATGGATGCATTGCATTTTAAAAGAATCTTCATGTTTGAAAAATGCATATAAAAAGGTTGGTGTGATTTATTTTTGTAACCCCCCTGTTACCCGGAGTTACTAGAATCCCAGTAAGACCTAGTGGTAGGCAGGGAAGGCAGCTTGTGAAACTCCAGTTAAATGGATTTCACACTGTCTCACTCTGTTCTCAGTCTCAGCTGAGACTGAGGGATGACATCACCATAGAACTATCGCAGCTGCATGAGCCACATTGGAATCTGCAGAAGGGAGTTAGATTAGAATGTTGGGAGTTTTGAACAGTCAGTTGGAGTTAGTTGGAGTTGGAGATTGTTGTGAGAGGAGCACAGCAGTTCTGTGCACAGGCTCTTGGAGTCTCAGCTCTGAAATAGAGCCACATTTAGGGAAAGGGATGTGTTTCCACCTAAAGAGGGACACAGTAAGCTGTTCTTTAAAGTGGTGGAGACCGCTGATTCGGGTCTCTGTGCCCCATCCCTCAGGGGATGGGGTGGAAGGTTTGTCTGCTATTCCAGGGGCAACCCCCTGGTTCCTGCTGGAGAAGAAGCTGCCTTATTTTCCCATGTGTGTGGGGTACAAGAAGATTTCAAGATTCGCCTGTGGGGCACCTGCAACCGAAGGGTGAGTTCTGCTCTTTCCAAAGGGCCCATGTTTCATCCAGAACTGTGTTAAAGTGGGGATTGGACTACTGAAGTAGTGGGAGGCCTAGAGTAATAGGCTTAGCCAAAAGTAAAAGTATGTTCAAGTCCAGCACAACGGGGAAAGTCAAGACATGTAGAGGAGATGTGATATATGTCTACCCTGTAATCTACATTGCCAAGCTTTCAAAAGAGTTATTTAGTTTCCAGAGAAATGGCCGGGTATGGATTGTGGGAGCTGGAGGTGGGAGACCCCATCTTTAGTAACCAGGTCCACCTCTACAGATTTGCTCTGTGGATTTCTACTTTGCCTCATGCACTTGGCCAGTGATGAGGGAAATACCCAGACGTGGGATTGGAAGGAAAATTTCCCTTAAGGAGTCGAAGGCTCTAAGGTGGTTTGGGGAGCCACCAACAGGAAAAATGGTTCACTGCCATATGGACCGAGAACAAGTGGCCAGCGGGGGAGCAGGGCCAGGGGAAAAACCCAAGTAGTGTACAAGTCGGCCTGTGTACCTAAAGCTGCATGCAAGTCCGGGCTGTGTGCCTGGTGGGTGCAGAGCCTGAGGGCTGAAATAGTGAAGAAGTGTTCTGTTGCTCTAATCTGCATTACCAGGAATGTAGCCCCGTGGGGGTCCATCTATGCTTTGTTTGTTCAGTTTGGATGTGAATAAAAGCCACACTCTAGAATCCCATTCCTGGTTTTGGACATTACAGTTATTGCTTCCTGTGTTGGGATTTACTTGGGTGCCCCTGTGCAGAGTAGCCAAACCTAGGTCCCTGTGCCGAGTAACCTAGTCCTCCCCGAACCCAGTCCCCACCAGGTACTGCTGTCAGCTTCAACAGCATACCACCTGTCATTTTGCAAAAAGGCAGGGGTCTGGGGGTTACATTTTCAATCTTTGTTAATTTTAGTAGTCATTCAGGATGACTTACTGACAGCACCAGAGCCCACAATTCAAATGACCCAAACTGTACAACCAGCAGTTTCATCAATGCATGCATGTTCACTCACTGTCATTCAGATGTCAGCTGGAGGAGGTGATGAGTGGAAGGGCTGTTACGATTATCATCTGGGGACCCGGCAGCATATCTACTGGTAAGTGCTAGGAGGAGTATGTCGGGTGCTGATTGGGGGTGGAGGTGCAGAGTGAATGCACCTGGGAGAGGGGTTTGACAGATCAAGTGGGGGGCAGTAGTCTACCAGGGAATGGGATACATTTGTGATACATTGGTATGGCAGTTTGCAGGGTGGGGGACTTCTAGACTGTTAGAGGTATTATTCTGCAAAATTGGGACAGTGATAAGGGTAACCACTAGACTGCCAGGCATTCTTTGTACAGGGATCAGTATGCTGATTGGGGATGGGAGACCATTAGTTTGCCAGTAGTACTATTATTGTGCAACATCATGGCAGCAATTATAGTGTGGGGAACCACTAGACTGTCAGGGGTTTTATTCTACAACATCAGGAAAGCAATTGGGGGTGGGGGGACCACTAGACTGCCAGTGGTATTATTTTACAACATTGGGATGACAACTGGTGGTGGGGGTACAACTTGACTGCCTGGCATTTTGTATGCAAGGATTGGTACATTGATTGGGGATACATTAGCAGGACAAGGATACACAGCTCTTGCTCTTGGGCTGCTATTTGGGGATTGGATGGGGGCAAGCCAAGGCTCCACACAATGGTTCCACACATTCGTGCATGATTATTGTACTAAGATGATAATGGCCACATTATGACATGGAAATGGCCCTTTAATGCCTTGCAATACATACGTATATGCTCATTGGCAAGCTGACTGCTGAATATGGCTCACAGGAGCAAAGGAGCTACCCTGTTTGGGATGCAGTATCTCCCTTTGCTCCTCTGAGTCACTTTCCTGCAAGGGGCTATGTTACCACTGCACATAGCCACTTTGTGAGGCACTAATACAGCCCCATACTGACAGGCAGTGCACACCAGTTAGGACATGTTGCCTGTCCAAATATACCTCCAAGTATGTCAATCTGCTGTCTCTTGTGCAACCACTAATGGGGCCCAACCACTAGTAGCAGTGTATTTCAGCTCTGCTGCTAAGGTATTCCAAATGGTAGCCACTCTGTATGCAAACATTTTTGTCCCAGACTGACACCAAGAGAAAGAGCAAACTGTATAATAAAGTTACTGGATTTCAACTCTTACCTTATAGCACTTCAGTATTTGATTCAAGAGCTACTGGGGCATATTATGATTTAGCTGTTTAATAATAAAAATAAGCCAGTATTAAGACCTTCAGCCATGTGCAAATAACCATCCCATCTTTGTGTAAAGACTACAACGATGAGCCCAATAGGGAGACTGAAACATAAAGTGACATGGTGAGTTATAGCATTAGTCACAAAATCCGCCAAACAGCCATCAGATTAAAACAACTTTCAGCCACAAGCAACACTGCCTGGATTCAACTCAGTGGCATAGACATGAAAGGCTACATACTGTAACTCATTGCAAGACACAGAGCCGTCCAGTTCAAAATAAATGAGAGACTTATTCTGTATGGCAGCAACTGCTAATGCCATCTGCTTTGTAGTTTATTCGTGTCAGTCAGATTCTTACGCTTTGGTTACTGTTTTCTATCTTTCCTCAGTAAGTACTGTTTTCTCATATTGATGACCTTTCATCCTCAATAAAACTGTACATCTCTAAGTAGGATGGATTTTTTATAAAAATATCAATAAGTAAGTAGATGACACTATTTATTTATTTATTTCTAATTAAATAATGTAACTAGAGGGGATGTGATTAAAAGTGTGTCCATTTTCCCATGCAACCATGAGAAGACTGGAGCACAGGAAGATCAAGTGAATGCTCAAGGTCACAATGTGAGATGTGGTGAGATTTAACCAGAGATTGCTTCAGTCACATTTCAATGCCCTAACCACCAACTGAACTGCTCCACTGTTAATTTACTGTTTTGAAAAACATGTTAAAACAATAATTGAAAGGCTAGTCTGTGGTTTGATGGGATACTCGCAGGCTCCTGCCCCTTTCCCTACTTAAACCCCACTCAGCCACACAATCCCTGCCTAGTGTTTTACATGCTACCTCCCACTCCTCCTTCATCACTGGCACTCTGTCTCTCTCTCTCTCTCTCTCTCTCTCTCTCCTCATCTCACTTTCTCTCTCTCTCTCTCTCTGTCTCTCTGGTGAGGCTCTTTTAGATTGTCTTTAGCTTCACAAAACTAAAGTCTTCACAGGCATTGTAACAGACAAAGCATAGTGTCTGGCCCCTCCCACAAACCTGCCCTCCAACTAGGCAGGCAGTGTCCCCCCCTTGGGAGGAGAGTGTGCTGTGACACCACCAACGGGGGAGGAATCACTTGGGCCACCCACAGGGTGGTGGCATATGGCTGGAAGAGAAAAGTGATGGGTTAAAAATAACTACAACTAAGAGCTCCTCTCACTCTCTCCCTCTAGGCTCCAGAAAGGAAGATTTCAGACCACAGACACTGCCTACCACAGGATTCCCTAACAGACTACAGGAAGGACTTAAGTCATTGCACACAAGGATTAGGGTCCTGGGGCCCAATTCCAGGACAGGCTACGCCGGCGTAAGGCGAGATACACCAAACCCTATGGTATATCTCACCACTTACACCATTCAATATGCCCATTGTGGTTTTAAGAGGCGCCTTGCACCATGACATATGCGGGCTGCGACAATCATGGGTTACGACACCTGCTACACCGCAGCCTTCGTATGCCTAGCGTAACTGTGGGTTATGACAGCAACTTCACCCAGTTCCAGAAGGGTGGCTGTCATAACCCACAGTTGCAATTCCCAGAGCTGCAGCTTGGAGCTGTTCTAAGTGGCATCCAATGGCTGGCATGATCAGATGCCACCACGCAGAGCCCTGGCAATGGTGCCATAGGGATGCCCAAGCCCCCCCCAAGCACACCCCTGCATCCAACTCCCCAATCTTCAGGGAACCCCCAGGGGTCCAATTCTGGTGTGCTTCCCCCCAGACTCCTGTGCCATGTATCCTGCCCCCACACCCTCTGATGTGTGCCGAAGTGGTCCGGGGTGAGGGGGGGCTTCAGATGGGCTGCCTGTCACCGGCCACGAGATGCAACATATGGCTGTGATACACCATGCTTGGGCTACCACCACATGCATGGCGTAGCTTGCATGTCACAAGTACCAGCACCCTGCCACTTCTGGAATGCAGAGTAGGGTCCCTGGCACGGGGCAACTGGCATAACCTGAACTGCATGCCAGTTATGCCAGTCATCTTGGAGTCAGCCCTGTGGACTTTAGGGGTGGATGTTTAAAAAAATAGGAGATTGCCTCAGAAACTGCTAAGTAGGGGGAATTGCCAGGGAAGGAGTAAAGGAACAGTTGGGAAAAATAAGGTAGGGCATTATTAAGGCTACCAAACTCTGCATGAAGGAAGTCAGTAAAAACAAAAGGAAAAATAGATTGTTATGGTACTCTAGAGTTGTGGCCACAGTGGTGAGGGAAACAAGGGTAGCCTTTTGGGGTACAGGTTACAAAGGTGCAGACAGAGGAAAGGAAAGCCAAAGGAGTAACAAATGGGGATAAGACTTTCTTCAGGTACATAAATGTGAACAGGAAACAAGGTGAGGGATAGTGAGGATAAGGAGGATGGCAAAGAAAGACTGCACAGAAGAGGATCAAGGAGAAGCAGAAATCCTAAACAAGTACTTTTTTTCAGTCTTTGCAGTGGTGAGGGGAACAGACCATCAGGTAGCAGCAGGAACAATGAGGGGAGGCAGACTCAAGTCCATTTTCAGAGGAAATAGTCCTGAAGAGACTTGTAACTCCAAAGGTAAACAAAGCTATGGGATTGGATGGGATACATCCAAGGGCATTAAAAGACCTCAGGGAGGTACTGATTGCCCCACTGATGGTCTTTATTCAACAGCTCACTGGAATCAGGTACAGTTCTGGAGGACTGAGGGAGAGCAGACTTTGTTCATATACATAAGAGTGGCAACCGGGAAGAGGCTAGCAACTATAGGCTGGTGAACCTCACGTCAGTGGTAGGGAAATTAATGGAAACACTACTAAAGGAAAGGTTGACAGAATACCTTGAATCAAATGGGCTGTAAGATCAAAGGCAACATGGATTCATGGGGGGATGGTCATGCCACACGAACCTGATTGATTTCTCTGATTGGGTGACTGGGGAAATAGATTAGGGGTGGGCAGTAGTTGTGACCTGTCTGGACTTCAACAAGACTTTTGACACTGCAGCACAGGAGATTGATTAAGAAATTGAACAACCTAGGATCCAAAGTAGTGAAATGGGTTAGAAACTGATTAACGGATAGGCGACAGAGGGTGGGGGTTAATGGCACTCTGTCTATGGATGAAACAGTGACCAGCAGGGTGCTGCTGGGCTCACTATTGGGGCTGCTCTGCTTCAGTGTTTGCATAAGTGACATTGCAGATGAACTAGAAGGGAAGGTATGTCTTTTTGAAAATAATACCAAAATCTGTAATACAGTGGACAATGAAGAGGGCATGGAAAGAATGCATAGGGATCTTGGGAAACTCAAGGAGTGGTCAAAAATATGGCAGTTGGAGCTCAATGCCAAAAAGTGAATATTTGTGCAACTAGGGTATAGGAATCCAGGAACTGAGTGTAGGATGGAGGGAGGTACAGTACTGTCAGTCACTAAGCAACAAAGTTACCTTGGGGTTATCATATCTAATTACCTTAAAGTGGCAGGGCAGTGTGATGAAGCTGTGAGTAGGGCCAGTGCAATGCTGGGATGCACTGGGAGCGGTATCTCCAGCAGGAGGGGGGAGGTGGCGGTGCTACTGTAGCATTCGCTAATGATACCACCTCCTGGAGTATTGTGTTCAGTTTTGGAGGCTGTACCTCAGAAAAGACATAGAATGGAGGCAGTCCAGAGGAGGGCAACTAAAATGGTGTGGGGAGGGGTTGTACTAAAAGCTCTAAGAGAAGAGTCTGAGGGCTCTTAACATGTACACCATGGAAGAGAGGAGAGCTAGAGGGGACATGATAGAGACTTACAGGTACCTCATGGGGAGAACAGGGTGCAAGAGGGAAGTCTCTTTTTTAAATAAGGAAGAGAACTAGGACCAGAGGGCATGTGATGAAACTGGAGGGGGCATGAGTTAAAGAGGGATGTGAGGAAGTACTACTTCACTGAAAGTGTGGAGGACACCTGGAATAGACTGCTAATTGAAGTGATGGAGATAAAAACAGCAGGGGACTTCAAGCATGCATGGGATAGACATAAGGGAATATTACTGACTAGGCAGGGATAAGGGAGAGTTGCCAGAGACAAGTTAGGGTCTGTGGAGGCAGACCAGGCAGGACTATCTGTGCAGACTAGGTGGGCCAAGGAGTCCTTTTCCACTGACAAATTCTATATATCTGTGTTTCTGTTCTTGTTTGAGGTTGCAAGGGCCTGATCACTCCATTCTTTAGGTAATTCCATCAAGCTACTCTTCCACAGACCTGAGTAGGGATTCCTGTTAATTTTGCTTATTGCAGGGCCTTGGCCCCCTTGGTTCACACAGTTAAAGTCTGCAAAAAAGCACATGCTGGAGGTTACAGAGGGCCATGCTGCCTTGTTACAGGGTTCAGCTATTTCTTACTGCCCAGATCAGTAGTGGAATTCCTGTGTGGCTTAGGGTCATTGTGTACAAATCTTTTTGTTAGTACAGGGTCTTGGTCCTTTCTTCCAGCTGGAGAGGGTTGCCAAGGTGATGAGCTAAAATTTGGCTCATGTAAGTTTCAAAACCTACCACCCCTCCCTTCTTTTTTTCCCCCAGTATCTGGTTCTTGATGGATAGCCATGCCTGTTTGGCACTGAGCTGCTTGATCCTCATATGGGCTGGGTCCGCTGAAGCATGCCGACTGTTTGTCGAATGAGTCTCTGGTTGTTCAGCATGCTACAACAGTCCTTGACCAAGTGAAGCCCCATCATGAGGCAGGAGAGCAGTAAGGTTTGGGTGCATGGCTGTTCCTCAAATTGTCGGGTGAATGGATGGCCTGCTTGGCATACTGAGACACCAGACCTCATGGTGCACATCCCTACTTGCTCCTCATACAATCTGCAGCTGAGCATGCAATACACCAGACTGGCAGTGAGCAACAGCTGCATGGTTGAGGGGAATACCATCGGGCCTCCATGGGCAACAGTCCTAATCAGTGACTGAACCAACTGGAGTTTCCAGTTTGCTGGCCTCAACCTGTAGCCCCTATAACTGGAAGCTAGCTGTAGGCAGATGTGCTACAGAGAATATGAATGCCAAACCACATGGCCATGTATTCAAGGGGTACACTTCATAAGTAGAAAAGCAAGGGCAGGTCAGAGATTCTGGTGCATTGTTTTAATCACAACTAGCACAGAAAACCAAAAAAGCACTCAACACCAAAATAAATGAATGAATGAACACAAAGTTTTATTGTTGCAGACAGATGCCAGTAGCAATCAGCTGATGTGCCTGAGAACCTTGATGTTTTGCACAGGCTCACTTTGTCAAGAGACAAGGAGCCTAATTTTCAAATGATCAGGACTGATGCAAGGGGCTTATGTCAAGGAGAAATGCCACAAAGGGCTCCTTGTGCCACACCTTGTTCCAGTCCCAATTTTGTAAGGCAACCTATGCCACTAGGAGGACCGCCTGCATCAACTGGGCTTGCACCGTCCTTGCAATGGCCACACTTGTGCACTGTGGTGGAAAGGGACCTGTGCTGGAGCAGTACTACAGTGTCCCCTAAAGTGGGATTTTGCAAGCCCCCACAATGGATGCACAGACCCTGCCATTAGACCAGTCTGGATCTTGTCTAACTTGCCATGTGCCACTTCTGGAGCAGTCACTGGGTGGGTGGGTGACCCTGTTCCCCCTAGGAAAGGTGCCCATATAGCCCCAACACCTACCAGATCACCGCTGGAGCAGACAGTGGTCTGTGGCAGGTTTGGGCCCTCTAACCCCCTTGTGGTGGTGCTGGTGCATCTGTTCTTCCACACAGACCCATGCTGCCCATGCACTAGCCCTGTTGGGGGCAGTGGCCACCTCCCAGCCCAATCTGTTCCCGCTCCCCACAACCCAGGGCATGCCCAGGATTCAGACTCACCAGCCACCAGGGTGACCAGTCGGTGAGTCACCATCACTTGCTGCTACTGCTGCTAGCCCATCCCACAGCTTGTGGCATTCCCCCATGCACTGTTTCTTTTCTGTGGCTATCAGCTTTCAGCAAACCCAGGAACCTTGGCACCAGGACTCCACTTTTTGCAAAATGAGCCACAGGGTCCCTGGTGCACCTGAGTTTGCCGCAGGCAGCAGTTTGGCACACCATGCACCCAACTAATGGGGCATATTTAAATCAAGCCCAAGTATTCTCCCCACCACCATTAGCTAAGTACAGTGCAATTTAAGTGAAAGTGGGAGAAGGATAAAAATGAGAACAAAAATATTTTACCTTACATGTTAAAAAATGCTTGTCTAGACATAATCTTTTCACACTGATGCTAAACAAAACTGATGATCTACCAGTTAAAGCTTCAAATTTGCATCAAAAATACCTGTAAAGGAGATAAAGAAAATGTTAATTTTATTGTTAAGGCCCTTGACAGAGGTTGCTCCCAACTTATGAATTAAAAACTCCTCCCTCCTTGAAAGGGTCCCAACCAGTTCACCACCTCTTGGCCCCAAAGAAACTTTTTCTATCCCCAAAAATAGCCATTTATGCTGGCAAGGGTCTCTCTTACTGTGAGTGTGGGCTGCTGTTGTATAGTCCAGATTTGCATTTGTGATGGCTGTGATATGATCTCCCACCCATTCATTGAGTTTATGTTTTGTCATACCCACGTAAAAGGATGAGCAAGTGCAGATAGTCAGATACATGATGTATGTAGCATCAATTAATAAAATGTCATATCTGGTGTACCTCCTGTGTATGTGGGTTCTGAACCACTTTAGTTGGTGTAATCATCTCACAGAATGTACACCTTCCACAGCAGTGACATCCTGGAGGTACAGATGGAAGGCAAGCAGGGGGTAGGGGGCTAGGAGTGAGTTGGAGACTATGAGTTAAATGATCTGCCAAACTGCTGGGTCTTATGGACACCATTCTAAGTGATTGTTCAATCCATGATGCCAATTTTGGTTCAGTATTTAAAATATGTGCCAGTTTCTCCTAAGGATTTGTTCCACCTCACCAGCCTGGGTACTAAACATTGTAATAAAATTATACATTTTGTTAGTATCAATAGATGCTCTAGTCCCTAGTTGAAGTAGATCTTGTCTATCCATTTCTTTGGCACAGCACATTGACATTTTGTATATGATCACCTACACATCATCTCTCCAGAAACCTTTAGCTAAGGTTGTGTGCATTCTTTTCAAATGCTTGTTCAGAGATACAATTGTGATGGACCTTCAAAAACTGGCTTATAGGAATATTATTAACAATGTGGGAGGAACTAACTAACTAGAGGGTATTTCTAGTCATTGTTGTATCCAAAAATAAGATACTTGTAGTGCTCTTTGTGACACAAAAGTGCAAATTAGGATTGCTGACTTCAAGAAAAAGGACACACTGACATTGCTCACTCTCCAGCCTCTGCCACATCATCAATATATTGTTGCTATACCTGCGACACAATGATATATTGGTCAGAAAAGGATTACTGTCAGCAAAAATCACCTTCTCCTCCCACAACCCAAAGTACAGGTTAGTGAAATTTGGTACAAAAACATATCCATTGCTGTACCACTAACCTGAAGGTAATGGTCTCCTAAAAAACTGAAGTTGTTAAATTCCAAAATAAATTTGGGGGTAGTAGACATATATCACTCATGAGGGTGTAGGAGGGGGAACCATCACTCATGAGGGTAGGGGAGGGGGAGGGGTGAGGATTAGGGTTGCTAAATAACAATTTTAATATGTGGACCCTGCATGAGGTATCATATCATTGATCCATGGCCTTTACCCATAGACTGTCCTTGAGTCATGAGGATAGGGGATGTAGAAGTTAGACATAAGAACTCTTACAGGACATTTCCAAACATTGTTGGCATTGTGTTTGCAACCCTAATAGTTTATTTTTAACCTTTGTGCAGTTTGAATTTTGTGCAATAGCAACTCTAATGAGCATTAATATAATATTGTTTTGCGATTAATGTCCTTGTTTTCTAAGAAAGTTGTGTAGTAACTTAATTTAATCATGCCTGTAATGTTTTTTAAATATTTTTATTTTGGTTAAACTACCCCTTTTTTATAAGCAATAAAGTATGATTTCAAAATCATATAACATTGTAGTAGTTGTTCTTTTAATAATTAAAACATTAGATAACTTATACATGTAATGCATACATAACTGTTAAGTTCAGGTTGAAGAGGTAGATTAAAATCAAGTTTTCTAAAAAAAATCAAGTTTACTAAAAGTATTTGCAAAACATGAGCACGTTATCTTAATATGAAAATTGTGTATATTTTCTAAATTAATATGCAAAACTCACATATTTAAACACAAAAACCATTGTACAGCATGATCATGTTGCACAAATACTATTTACTGCATGAAGATTTACATACTGTATTTCCTAAATTGTTGGACATACTTTTTATTGCACGAAGATGTTATCTTTTATAAATCATCACAAAGCACCAAAACTACCATGCAGTACCAATATTATGAGAAACACTTTATAAATTCATGATCAGTTTGAACATCTTCACACAGCACAAAAACTGCAATTCAGCATGACTATTTTAAAAAACAGTGTTCAATATTTGTGCTATGCATAGATTTTACAGGAAAAATAATATTTGTGAAAGATTACTATGCAAAGACTTTCATTTTTAATCAAAGATAACTAATTACTGTTAGTTGTTTTAAGAAAAATATGTTTTGTAAGTTGTACTAACCCTCCCTCATAAACACCACACCATCAGCCTTAACTTTTGCCAAATTAAAAAGTTATCTAACCATAAATATTTTGTTCATGTTGAACTTTAACATGAAAAAAGTCTACACGTAGTTCTAGCTATTTTTCTTTGATGTTTTTGAATGCACATGCATGAACAAGTAATTGTAATTAACTTAAAACCTAATTAATTTTTTTACCCCAAACCCCAAAAGGACCTATTCCCCATATGACCCCTACAAACCCTGTATGTTTCATACATCAGCTCTTTATCATTTTGTAGCTATCTGAGCACAAAAGTTGGGGTAGCAAATCAGGCAAAAACACATAATTTCAGCTCCTAAAGAGCAGGTATTCACTTTCTTTTCTTTTTTTTTACAGGGATATAAATCTGTGTAATAAAGTTTTGAGCTGCAAACTGTCATGGTGTTGCTATTTAACTGATGGTTCCTCATGTGGGTCTGTACTCACAGTTGTAGTTTTGATGTTCAAGACAAGTCAGTTCCGCCTGGATAAAAAACTCCATATGGAAGACCATGGAAGCCCAAGTCTGTGTTATGTTAAAGATAACTCCATGTCAAGATGTTTCTACATCTGCACTAGTTGCACTCAGGTTGGAAAAACGCTCATTCATATATAATGATTGACAGCTGTTCTGCTGCTTTGCCACTTGTGTCTTTCTAGCAGGAGTATGGAATTTTAGCAGAACAGCAGAATCTGACTAGAAAAGTGTATCATAATCGGTGCACTAGTAAAGGGGGGAAGAAGTTAAAAATTGAAGAAATATTTATAGTTGGACATTGCAGTGTATCGAACCAGTTATAAGTTCATTCATCATTTCAAATTTTGTATTGGCTGTTAGAACTTACTTGTAGGTTAGTTGTAGACTGGTTTGCAACATGGATCAATTACTTGATTCAGAAAGGACATTGCCTATTTTCATGGCAAATGAATGAATGCTTTCTCTGGGTTTTTATTTTGTTTTTATTTTTTCCACTTTGCAATACTGACTACATTATTGACATCAGTAGAAATCCCAATGTGGACTGATGTGAAACAACAATTCAAACATGACTGTGGTTAGGTTACTTAATATTCATTTTAATGTTGTCCTGAAAATAATATGGCATTGATCATGATGTAGCTCTTCTCCTGGTCTGTTCGGTGTTCTGAGGGCAGTCTGATGACTGTCTGACATGTCTGAAAGCCAGGAGTTAGACTACACTTGCAGTAATAGAGCAGAGATAGAATAGAATATACTTGCATTATCTAGGTGTAAGAAACTTTAAACCCTTAAAACTGAGGAAATTGAAAAAGAAAAATCAGTATTAGCCTGATTATACTAGGCTGGAATTAGCATTGAAAGAAACTGTAGAAAAACAAGATCAGAAAATAACAGTCATTAAGCGTGAGACATTTGAAAGGGATAAAAATGAGTACGCCCTGGAAAGGGTATTTACAAGGAAAGACCATAAGGGGGTCATTCTCCATGTGGACATAAGAGGCCTTGAGCTATTCTATGGAATAGCAACAACAGCTTTCATACTAGTGAGTCAGAGGGAGAAGATGTTTTAGAGGAAGAAGAGAAAATGGAAGAGACCCCAAGGGGTCCAAGATGCAGCAACCAGCTTGTACAATTTCAGCAGGCCCCACAAGATGGAGGATCAGAAGGGGCGGTCAGAAGTGAAAGAGGAGGCAACATACCCCAGTTACAACCATGCAACAGATGGAATATAGGCTGGGGCAGGGGAAAGAAGAAATAAATGTTATTAATTTGTCCCTCCATTGAGCTTACATTGGCCCAAATAAGTGTGTTAAATAAAGGATTTAGCTTGGTTTCTACAGTTATTCAACGTCCCTTTGAATTATTCTTGGATTTGAAAAAAATTGTAAGAAAACTGAATCTGATTTTTTAATTTAAAAAAAATGGGGCATGACATTGAAGAACTTAATGCCAACTTGTTGGACAATGTAGATATTATGGCTGGCATTGGACTGGAAGATAGAGCAGAAAACATTAAACTACCATCTACTTTCATACCACCTATGAATGCCACTGTTCAGGTCTTTGAGAGAGCTTGCTACAGAATTTTGAAAAAAACTGCAGCATACTACAAGGACCTCACCATTATATGAACTTGTCGGCAGAGGGTCATAATGCATTCAAAGAGGTGGAAGGTATCAATTTGATTACCATTAAACCAGCAGATAAAGGTGGGTTGGTTGTTGTAACGGATACTGACAAGCATGTGCAGAAGGTCCATAGACAACTGAATGATTCTAGCTTTTATTATAAGCTTGATCAAGACCCAATACTATTGTTAAAATGAGATATTGATGCATTTATTCATAATGCTAAGATCAGTGGGATTATAAATGAGGATTCAGCTGAGTTCTTAACTGTACAAAATACTGTTAGAAGTACAACTTATGTTTTACCAAAGTTCCACAGATCTTTAATCCACCTGGCTGCCCTACTGTGGCAGATATTGGCTCTCTAACAGAGCCTTTCACAATATGTTGATGTATATAGCAGGGACCTGGTAAAAGAATTACCATCATATTTTAGGCATAGTACAGATATTTTGAATGTGTTGAAAGTATAATGGGGCTGATTCCAGGATGAATGTTGCAATTCGCTGACGTATGCAAGTTGCAACATTCGCCGCGATGCCAGGGACCCCACCCCTCATTCCAGAAGTGGCAGGGTCCCGGCACATCTGACATGCGAGTTGAACCATGCAGAGGCTAACACCATGGGTGTGACACAACTGCCCACATGTCGCAAGTCACAGCCTGTGGTGGAACCCCCCCCCCGGACCCCCCTCCCCAGAACACCATGGCATGTGCCAGGGGGCATGGGGGTCTGGACAGGTGGCACAGGGGCACAGGTGTGAATGGACCCCAGGGTCCTAGACATTCAGGGTTGGGGGGCACAGGGAGTGCAACGGGACCATTGCCATGGTGCAGCGATGTGGGCATCCAATGGTTGGCACCAGCAGATGCCCCTTAGAGCAACTCTGGGACACTCTAAGATAGCTCCACAAGTGTGGCTCCTGGAATCATGGATGTGGGTTACAGCAGCAGCCCTTCTGGAATAGGGCACAGTTGTTGCCATGACCCGCCCTTGAGCCATGTCATTGCTGGATGCGGCATGGTGGGTGGTGTATCCCATGGTTGGCATAGCCCACAACTGACATGGCACAAGGCACCTTTTGAAATAGGGACTGGCATATCACATGGCACAGGTCTCGAGTTATGCCATGGAGTTTGGCGTAACTCAGCTTACGCCGGAGTACGCCATCCTGGAATTGGACCCTATGTATCCAATCTGATTGGATCCTATGTACAATGGACATAGAATCATTATATACCAACATTCCCTGTTGTGAAGGATTACAGTACATGCCCTACAGGACTATCTCAGTAATGTCAGTGATCTTAGTACTGAAAAGAGGAACTTTTCAGTGGAATGTGCTAGATTCATGTTGGAATGCAACATCTTTATATTTCAGAACACCTTTTTCAGACAAATTAAGAGCACTGCCATGGGGGCCACTTATGCCCCCAATTACACAAATTTGTATATGAGCATTTGGGAATATTTTTCTTTTAATTTTTTTTTTTATTTATTTAGTTTTTGTTGACCGGGTAAGTACACTAGACAAATTCTGCCTATTTTCAGGCACGACCTGGGGGAGGGGGATACAGATGAATGCCAACTGACCTTGAACCAGATTAAGCTGTTGGTGGTATTTTTGTGACTGGGGGGAAATTTGGCCAGGACAAAGGGGAAATTCCTCTACCCTTTTCGAGAAGTGCCATGGGATCTTTAACATCCACCTGAACAGGCAGATGGGACCTCGGTTTAACGTCTCATCCGAAAGACGGCACCTCAGGAGTGCAGCACCCACCTCATGCTGCACTACAGTGTTAGTATTGGGATATTAACCCAAGTGCCTGGTGCAGTGATAGAACCCACAGCCTTCTGCTCTCCCAGCCTCAGAGGCGAGTGTGCTACCTGCTGAGCCACTGACACTGACAATGATGTGGTATTATCACTGCATGCCAACTCATATTTCCATAGGGTGGGCCTATGGCAACATATTATTAATGATATATTCCTGAGCTGGAAGGGTAGGGAGGATGAGCTGAAAGAATTTGTCTGCTTCGTGGACAGTAAAAATACCAATTTAAGGTTTAAAATAGAGTGCAGTAGAGAAAGTGTTCATTTTTTGGATACAAATTATTAAGAATTCAGATATAACACTAGACACAGACCTATTCAGGAGCAGAAAGATAGAAATATCATATTACTACCTTCCAGTTGTCACCACACACACAGTAGACAACATACCAAAATCACAGTTTTTGAGAATACGCAAAAATTGCTCCACAGAAGCAGCATTTCAAAAAGAGCAGATGAAATGGAAATCTGGTTTAAAAACAGAGGCTAAAGAACTGGCCTGATTAAAACAGCTAGGGAGATGGCTATCAGTACTGCTAGAGATAGCCTTCTGAGCTATAGTGATGGGAGGAGGGGGGTTATGCAGGAAAATAAATTGAATTTTGTAACAGCATATTATGTACAGTTAAAGGCAGCCAAAGACATTATGTATTCACATTGGGGTATTCTACAAACAGAACCATTACTGGAGGGACTAGTACAGTCACCACCACAAATGGTATATAGAAGGGGTTCTTGTTTGAGGGATATGCTGGTACATAGCTTGCAACCAACATTCCAGACATCTTGCTTGCCTGAATCACCTAAAGGAACATTTCGATGTGGACACTGCAAAAATTGTGATTACATGCAAAGAAAAAACAGATGTTTTTACCACCGTGACTTGCCAGAAGAAATTTGAAATTCAGTAATTTATTAATTGCTCCTCATGTGGGGTGGTTTATCTGGCAACCTGCAATTGTAAGGCTTTTTGTGCAAGCAAAACCAGTAAGGCCCTTACGACACATGTGGGAGAGCATTTAAGCTCTATTAGGATTAAAGATCGTAATAATGCTTAAGCTAAGCATGCTGGCCCAGATATTCAAACTGCGCCCAAAAAGTGCGCAACAGCAGGAGCAAGCACAAGTCCACTGTACGCATGTGCAAGAAGCGCGATATTCAAAAACCGTGCAGGCCAAGATGTGCCTATGGCTGATGACTGAATATTGTACCACCTGTGCCATAGCGCAATTAGGGAGGTGAAGCTGAGCATATCTGATACGCCATAGTGCAACAAGGGATGTTCAGCTGAGTAGTCCAGATGCACCATAGTGCAACCAGGGACACCCCCAGCAGCAGGGCAGCAATGCAACAGCACAACCAGGGATGCAGGGGCCCACCACCCATGCCACAGTTTGGCAGAGGAACACACAGCAGAACAGACATCGTCCCCCACACACCATGCACTGCACAACCAGGGGAGAGCTGGAATAACCACCAGCCCATGGATACCAGCAACCAACCCACAGCCGGGCCATGGTGCCCCAGCACACCCCCCTAGCAAGCTGTGACCAGCACAAAAGGAGGGCCAACCACCCCATACCACACCATCCCACCAATGGAGAGCACACCCTGCACCATGATCCCCATACACTCTGCCCAGGAGTAGCACCCAACAGTGCAGGACACCCCATGCATGCCACCACCCCCACTGTGACAATGCAACCCTGTGCACCATGGAGCCATGCAAGGCAGCCCCACCATGGGCACCCTGCAGTGGGCGGCAGCAGACAGTGATGCAACAGATGCATACACAGTGCCACCCTGCATGTCCCCCCTGAGGTACAGCTGAGAGACCAACCATGCATCAGCACACGAGGTACCCCACATGTGACAGGGCATACCCCGGACCCCACCTCCAATGGTACAGCACTCAGCACACCCTCCCAAGGACACATCCCGTCCCAGCACTGGCCACAACAGCCAGCACAGACATGCACATTGTAGCATGGAAGCATGCACCACACAGGATGCAAGACAGTGCATGGACAAACACCCACCCATACCCAAGGGCACAGCAACACAGGGACACAGTAGCGGGTCAACCAAGCCACTGGTGTGTGGCCACGGCTGACATGTACACACGGCCAACACCCCTACATTGCACAGGTGTGCCAGCCACCCTGCACAGGCACCATGAAGCTGTATGCCACCAGCGTGCTGCTGGAGCACAAGTGACAGACACTGGAGCACATCCCCTGCAACAGACACAAGCGACAGTATGGATGGTGGACAACAACAGTGAAGGCCACAGTGCCACCGGAGGCAGACGTGCACCATACTGGTGATGGCAGTCAACCTGGCATTGTGCCGGGTACAGTTGTTATCCAGCATGGACAGCTACCACTGACATCCTAGCAGACCATGCATATCACAGACATGCAAGAGCGTCAGCTGCACAGGCCATGGACGGTCTGACAGGGGTGCCATGGACACAGTGCAGGCCCCATGGACCACTGCACACAGGCATGCAGTGCACAGAGTACAACATACAAACCACAGACAGTGACTGATTCCCCTGTCCACACCATAGGTGGTTCACCTCTGCACACACACACACGCCCATGCGTGCACCACCCCGATGCCATGCACACCACTGCAGCTGAGCACCTGTAGCCTGCTGCAAATCAGAGGCCACCACAGTTGTTATAACAAAAAGTATATATTAAAACTATGTACAGTAAAGCTATATACAAAACTATATACAATAGTGGGTGAAGGGCCACATAACAGGTGGGGGCAGATAAGGGGCAGGGGTGAACATATAGGAGAGGGAAGAAGGGGTGTGAGGGTGGGTTAAAGGGGAGAGGTGGTATTTGGGGCATGGGGACATTACTGGCCACCCAGGTCCTCTTCTTCCTGGCACCGATGGGATCTCTGCCTCCTCCTCCTCCTCACTCTGTGGTGGTGGATGTGACTCAGGAGCTCCAAAGTCTCCCTCCTGACCCGCAGCAGCTCCTGGATGTCCTGCTGGATCTGCCGGAGTGTCTGGCCACCTAGGATGATGGAGCAGAGTCAATAGGTGTGACTGTCCATCCCACTGCAGCCCACCCGTTGTGCATGGCATGCAGCCATGTGACATGCCCCTGTGATGGTCTGTGACCACCCACAGTGACCGTGTCCACAAGACCTGCCCACCCAGGCAGCCACAGCCATGTGGACCACTGCACACACCTACCGCCCATGTCCTGCACAGCACCACTATGGCTGTACAGTGACTTGGCTATGCGGTGTGAAGGCAGTGCCACAGCCATGTGCCCGGTGCATGCATGGACCACCATTGATGCACTCCCAGATGTGCAGTGCCACTGGACAGTGCTGACTGTAACTAGTTGCATGCATGGCAGTGGTGTTACTGGATGGTGGCCATGCCCAACTGCCTGCCCAGTTATACAGCATGCAATAGTAATCATGGATGTAAGGCACTCACCATCAGCAGGCTGGTACACGCGCCACATACCACCTTCTTCCCTTCTGTCCCTCTCCTCCAACATGCGGTGCCTCCCCTCTCAGTTGTGCCTCCGTTCTTCTGGCCCTAAGGTGAAAACATGGAGAGAGGAACATCAGTACAATCTGGTAGCAATGTCCCCCCACCCCCATATGTGTGCAGTCCCACACAGCCAGACCCACCCACCCCACACCACGATACCACCACGGCCAACACCGGACGGCCCCCCCATGTGCCGGACACATGCAACCGTGATACCCATATGGATGATAAAAGTGTATGGATGTTGCACCTACCTGGCCCTGGCACTGTGCCCCTCCTGGCACATGCCCGCAGGCTGGCAAGCAGGTCCGGGTCCCTGCGCCTCAGGTCCCCATAACAGTGGCAACACTGCTTCACCGTCCGCCCCATACCGGTGGCCTCCTCCAGGGCATCGGCCACCTCCTGCCATACTACACTCCTGGTCCTGTCCAGGGGTGCCTCCCCAAACAAAGCCCCAACATGGGGCTCGACTATGGCCACAAGGTTTGCCAGCTCGATCTGGCTCCACTGCACAACACGCCTCCGCGCCATCTCTGCTGCTCAGTTCAAGCAAAATGGTGCTCTGCAGTGCGGTCCTGCCACATGCAGATGCAGCACGGTACAGCGCTGCCATTCCCAATCACGCTGTTACTGAACAGCATGATAGTGGTGCCCCCATGCCTGATGCATGGTGCCTAGGGGGCAAAGGTCGGGCACAGGGTCAAGGGTCTCTGGTGCACGGACAGCCACAGCGCGATTGGAACCCAATGCGTGTAACGTGATTGGGTGCCTGTGTGCCACCTCCTGTAATGGCCTACCGTGCTGTTGTCCCAGTGCACCTACGACACCCCAGTACCACAGTGCCATATAGGTGAACAGCGCCATAGCTCCACTGGCACAATGGTGGCTGTGCCCTGCATTGCCTCCCGTGCACAGCACGTCAGCAGCGTGGCAAGCACCTGCGTCATCAACCTGGGCATGCGCAGTTAGGTGTGTACTGTGCATGTCACAGAACTGCGCCCTTGGCTCAGCACGTTCAACACAATTGCGCAAAGCGCAACAGTGCGATATTCAGCCGGCATATGCAAATCATCTAATCAGCCATTCAATGGCGCAGTCACTGCATTTGCATCCACTTAAAGATGCGCCTCGCCTCATTTGCATGGGTTGCACTATAAAAGTGCGACATTGGGCTACACTGGCCATAGTTAGTTACTGCAGTCTATTGTGGTGAGTTGCATGCTGTTTGGGAGTGTGGACTGTGGTGTTTGGGACATGCATGGGACTGCACAGTCACAGGTAACATCTGTCATTCTCACAGGATGAATCATGACCGAGCGTGTGGTGGAGGAAGAGGAACAGAGTCGTGGGAGGAAGAGGAGGCCAAATTTCACTAAGGCTGAGACAGATGCCCTGTTCGAGGTCTACCTAGACCAGGCGCCATTTCTCAGTGGATGCCAGGGAACACCACAGGCCCGTGCTGCTGCATGGGAGGAGGTGGTGTGTGCTGTAAACCTGCATGGCAGCCACCAGCGCTCCATGCAGGAGTGCAAAAAGAAGATGGGTACAGACAGGCGGAGGATTAAAGAGAAGGTGGCTGCCATCAGGGCAGCACGGTCTGCGACAGGTGGGGGACAGCCGGAGGTGCTATGCCTGCCCACACAGGAAGAGCGGGTTGTGCCATTGAGGGTGTTCCGGGTGGTGGATTCCAGATGGGTGGTAGCCCGTCCTGCATGGTAGGTCATGGTCTGTCTTTTGGGGGGGCAGGGTAGGTCACATGCAGTAACGCTACTTCTTTTCACTTACAGCTCCTGAGCGTCTGCATGGGTCAGCGGTGGTGGGCTTCTCCACTGAGGCCAGTCACATGGAGATGGAGGAGGGCCCATCCACCTCCATAGGAATACGGGGGTCAGGGTGACAGTGGGTCCACCTGGACATCCGGACTGATGTTGGTGGAGCAGGTGTGGAGGAGGCCCTGCCCGTGTTCCAGCATGCCAGCATCCATGGATGCCAGCATGCTGAGACTCGGGCTGGTGCCAGATCTGTCACTGATGATGATGGAGCTAACATCATGGGCAGTGACATGTGTGTGCCACAGGATGGCCATACAGCAGGTGACATCGCGGCCATGGCTGTGGGTGGTGCAGCCATGGAGGCCTACGTGTCGTCACAGTCCCAGCCTGTGTCTGTCAGCACCAGTGTGGCAGCACTGGTGTGTGTCCAGGACAGTGGGACTGTTGCAGCCACTGCGGTGGCACCATTGAGTCCTGGGGAGCAGCAGCTGGATGGGCATCATCAGCAGTCGGCCAATGACCATGAGGGTACAGTGTCAGGGGGTGGTGTCAGTACACCACCTGTGGACATGCCCGGGCCTGGCCATGGTGTGCAGTGCCCACCCTCAAGGGGTGATGAGCATCAGGGCCACGAACACTCTGAGGGACAGCATGCCAATCAGGCAGATGACCTCTTGGATGAGCACACTCACATACTGCAAGCATCAGCCAATCAGCAGATGCAGCTTGTGATGGCAGTGGATGCACTGAGTGTGGCTCTGCGCCAGGCAGAGGAGCGTCGCAGCAGAGATACCACTCTGCTCCTGGCAGGGATGGACAGGTTGCGGGAGGATGTGACTGCTGCCATTGACAGGCAGACACAGGCATTCACTGCTGTCATGGCCACAATGAGCACATAGTTATTGGCCCATGCGTTGCAGACACCATGCAATGCAATGTCCACCCCCCATTCCTGGTGTCATGCGACACCATCCTTGTCGACACTGAGTTCAGCTGTGGGCATCCCGAGCATGCCTGGCGCAGGCATGTTCAGTGTGCTGCAGACCCCTGCGTGAGCACGGTCATGTTCACACAGTGGAACCCCTGGGGGACTGTCGGTGCCACCCCATGAAGCCAGTGGTCAGCCTGTCACTGCTGGCAGGTCTCGGCGGGGCCACCCACGCATCCGTGGTGGCTGTGGCACTGTGGCATGTGACTGACCTGTCTCCCAGCGCGGCTACTGTCTGATGCTGCCCTGTGTGCATTGTGTCATTCAGCGGGCAATGCATGGGTGGGTACCCGGCCCAGCATGCACACACACACAGTCCATCTGCACACCCTCCTGGCTGCTGTCCGCAGTTGCATCTGCATAATGATGCCTAAATTGCACTGTACACCACTGTGCAATGGTGCCCAGTGTCTGACACACGCACAATGACAGGCAGTGGGCGTGGTGGTCTGTGGACATATGTGTGGCTAGGGGTGGTGGTCTGGGTCGGTGTGCCTCCTACCCTTTGTGCATGTCTGGTGAGGTGTGTGTGTGTGTGTGAGTATGACCACGTGCCATGTTAGACCTCGCCCATCCCTGGCGGTGTGTGCAGTTCCATGCCCGGCCACTTCACTTGATGGCATGCACCCCTGGTGTGTGTCCATGCATGTTTGTAGGTTGTGCCTTTGCCACTGGTGGTTGCACATGGCCCCATGACTTACCTGGGTTGGCTGATGTGCTCCTCCGTGATGGTGTCCCGGTGCAGCTGTGGCAGCCGGAGCAGTCGGGGTCCCCTCGCCCAAGGGGGGCTGCCCATCACCATTGTCACCGACGTCCTCATCGTTCCCATCGCTGTCCCCCTCTTCGACATGTATGGCTATCCCACATTCGATGGCCATGTTGTGCAGGATGCAACAGGCCAGGAATAGCCTGCAGGCCTTTGAGGGGCTGTACTGTAGGGCACCGCTGGAGGTGTTCAGACAATGGAAATGTGCCTTCATCATCCTGAACACCCGCTCGATGACACTGCATATGGTGGCATGTGCCTCATTGTAGCATTGCTGCGATGGGGTCGCGGGCCGCCGGTATGTTGTGAGCAGCCAGGGATGGAGTGGGTATCCACTGTCACCTGTGTGTAGTGGGTGAACGTTAGTTTGGTGATCAGCATCGCCCTGCCTCGGGCCATGTAGGCCACTACCCATGTCACCTCTGACCATGCCCCTCCCAAGCTCAATGTTTGTCCATGTGGTTTGCGTACTCACCCACTAAGTGGCCAGTGGGGATGTCCCCACTCTTGAATGTGCGGCACAGTGCTCACTGGTGCCAGATGAAAGAATTGTGTGCTCCCCCAAGGTGCGTGGCACAGACATTGATTGTGTGCCCCCTGGCATTGCACACCACCTGGCAGTTGATGCTAGCATAGCCCTTCTGATTAATATATGTGGCCTCCTCGGGGTCAGGTGGTGTGTGGATGGCCACATGGGTGCAGATTATTTCCCGTAGCATGCCAGGCATACATACTATCCTGTGGAACTCCTGTATGTTTGCTGTGTGCTTCGCCGGTGTGCTGGGGAAATGGATGTACTCCGCAGCATGTGGCAGCAGTGCGCTGAGGAACTGGGTGAGGTGGCATGATGCGGCCGACTGGGTTATGCCTGTGGTGTCCCCTGTTGGTCTCTGGAAGGTACCCATGGTGAGAAAGCACATGCAAGCTGTCACTTTAGTCTCCACTGACAGAGCATGGCTCTGTCGTGTGGGTGCCTGCATCATATCACTGCACAGCTCACAGAGCCGCCTCAGAATTGCCCGATTCAGGTGGTACCAGACCATGATCTCAGTATTGCTGTACAGTTCGAAGCTGGTGCGGGCTCGGTACTGCCTGTTGGGAGCATACCACCGACGGGCCCTTCCATGGCCGCGCCCCCCTGCTGCCCACCTTCTCACCTCCTCATTACTACCTCCATCTGGATGGTGGCACTGGCAATGTCCCTGGCTTGTGTTCACCCCCGCCGGCAGCTGTTTCTGTGATCCCCCCGCTGTCCCGGCTGCTATTTCCCCTGCACCGGGAACACCTTCCTGTGATGGCCTCTGTGCTGTGTGGCACTTCCCCCTTCTGCACTGGCTGTGGCTCCCCATACTTTCCCTGTGCCTCTCTGTTCAGGGTGCCCTTTCCCTAGCCTGCCCTGCGTGTCCCTCCTGCCCAGTTTGAGTTGCTAGAGTTCAGCCTCATGTGCCTTCCCTGTAGTGTTCTTGTGCCTCTGCCTTGTTCCTTTTTATTTTGGCTCATTTCCACTATCGCGCAACTTCCGCTTGCTCCCCTATTGCACATGGTGCATGTTGTTGAATATCGCACTGCGCCATTTATGCATGGTTCCTCCCCCTTCAGTTGCACATACATTCATTATCATTGCGCTCTTGCTCAGCATGATTTGGGGGGCACATCTGCCTCCTGCTGAATATTGCAGAATGGCGCATTTTCGGACTTGCACTGGAGCAACCCTATTGCCCATGGCACAACTCTTTTGAATATCTGGGCCACTGTGTACAGTTGTGAGCCACAACAACATACATTTTAATTTTGTGGTTTGGAAAAAGTAACAGTGGGGAAATGTGGTGGGGACTTTGATAATTTAATTTTAAGGAGGGAAGCATTTTGGCTCTACCAATTAGGGGTGATAAAAAAGCCAAGACTAAATGATACTGTTAACATTGGCCCCTTCTTGCACAGGTGGTAATATGCTATACTAATTTACTTAATTTTAATTTTTCTCCTTGTAGGATTATTTGGGATACCCACAGATTTTATGGTCTCCTCATAGGGTTTGCACTTTAATGGGTGACATGTGTTTAGATTTCCCTGTAATACTGATTGTAAGTAATAAGGGGAAAATACAGTAGGAGCCTGGTGTCTATTTATTGGTGGAATTGGCAGTTTTGACAACCCTCTTTTTAAAAAGGGGGCTTGGTACATAGTACATGTCTATTTATGTTGACAAGTGCAAATTGGTGTTTTGTTAGTTCTCTTAAATTTCCTCCATCCCTTTAAATGTTTAAGATTACACTTAGCAAACTGATTTTGTATGGGTGCAATTTAAAAATAAAGAAATAAGTTCTAAATACTGTATATTTCATTTCATAGTCCTATATAAAATTTCTATTGTTTCTTTGGTCACCTAGCCCCATAGTGAACGGAAATGAGTAAAAGAATATGCTTATAAACAATTTATAATTAATACAAATTGTGATATGGGGCTAATGCCAATATATGGCGGATATAATTTTAATTAGGTCCCAATAATTAACCATGATATTTAGCACAGAGCGATTTTCAAATTTTGTAAGCATATTAATCCCCACTTGACTCCTGTGACCTCCCATGTTGTGGCCTAAGTAGATCTAAATCGTAGTGTTATGTGTAGTAGAGTAGGGGTAATACATTTATATCAAAGCAGTAAGTTATCATTTCTGCACTATATACAGTAGCTTACTGTAAGCTATTTAAATTGGTGGTGCAGATTTTTATGTTTGCTTGCGAGCATGCGCAAGAAACATTATGTGACAGCTTAGGAGAGAAGCGGGATAGGGAAGCATGGCAGTTGTGCAGCCAAGGGAGGCACAGCATTTTGGGGCTTGGCCATGGTGCACCAATGGAGGCACAGTGTGCTGACGACACTGGCTTCCAGAAGCTGCACCACGTTGTAACGTTTTTGCAGCAACAATCACAGGCCACCTCGTCATTGCAGCGTCAGCAATTTGCTGCAATGAGGGAGTGACCCATCATTGCTGAGCAGAACGTTGCTATTGAAATATTGTTTGTGAACATGGCAGAGTGTTGCTGCCCTGTTCACAAACAATATTAATGTGGCTTCAGTGCTGAGGGGGTGCCCAATCCCCCTTGGCAGAATGTGCCCCTTCCCACACAGCGTCTTTTTGCCGACGCTGCCTCAATCCCCATCAACTTGCATCCCTCAGGTGTGATTTGAGTTGCCGATGGGGGAACCCACTTTCTGTCAGCATTATCTCCCCCCCTCCCAGGTTGATGTGCCGATGAGGGAGCCCACTCCCCGTCTGCATAAGTCCCCCCCCCAAAGAGTAGCAACAGTACTTGCTGCCGGGGTGCCCAATCCCCTCGGCTGTTGGACCCCCATGCTTTTGTGCTGACAGGGTGCCCAATCCCTCGTCAGCTACAACTGCCCCCCCAACAGTCGGTTGGCATGCTGGAAGCCCACCCCAGCTTGCCAAATTCCCCTGTTAAAAAAAAAGTCCCCAATGTCTTTTTTTTTTCACCTGTAAACAAAGGAAACGGTCCCTTGTGGTCTCAGTGCCCACCCCCCACAACTCGCACCCACCCACTGTGCACCCTGCCTCCCCACACCACCCTCACCCCATACTTACCTCTGGAGTCCAGCGCAACAATCTTCGGTGGACAGGGAACACGTCTATACTCTTCAAAGGCGACCACAAACTGAGGAAATGCTGGTAAGCTGTATAATGGAATAAATAGGGTGTTTTCAACTTTGATGCATATCCTGGGCATTTTTGGGAAGTTTGGCACCAAATTTTCAACATGAGGTTTTTGAGACCCCTCCTCATAAATTCTGTCACTGTCATGGAGTTAATCAGCCTCTAAAGGTGATTTCGTGGTCACTGCGTGGAATCACCTTTCAGGACCAGTTAATGACATAACAGTGCCAATGTTCATGAGGTGAGCTCTCAATAAGCCTATGTTGCAAATTTGGTGGAATAAATCCAAAAAATGACTGTTTTACGAGCGTGCGTTGTGCTGTTGCTACGCATGCTCATAACTTCGCGAATTTGCAATATTTTCACATCAGATTTTCAACACTGGCATTTTTCCACACCTCCTTGTGAACAGTATAGCTGTCATTTTTCACACCCTGGCTGAGATGTGTTTTCACACTTCCGGTGCAGAATAGTGCGGTCGCTATAGGAAATCTGTGTTTGGGACACATTATGAAAATGACAGTGACACTGTTCATTAGCAGAGGTTGTAAAATGCCTGTGTTAAAAATTTGGTGCCAAAAGTCCATTAAATGACTGTGTTACGAGGGCGCGTTATGCCGTTTCCATGCACGCTCGTAACTTCACACATTTGCAATATTTTCATTCCAGATTTTCAACATTGACATTGTTTTGCACCTCCTTATGAACAGAACAGCTGTCATTTTTCACATGCTGGCTGAAATTTGTTTTCGTACTTCTGGCGCAGAATAGCGCGGTCGCTGTGGGAAATCCATGTTCAGGATACATTACAAAAACCACAGTGACACTGTTCATTATCAGAGGTCCTAAAATGCCTATGTTGCAAATTTGGTGAGAAAAGTCCATAAAATAACTGAAACAAGCATGCATTGCGCAGTTTGCACGCACGTTCGTAACTTCGCACATTTGCAATATTTTCACTCCAGATTGTCAACATTGCTATTTTTCTGCACCTCCTTATGAACAGTACAGCTGACATTTTTCACATCCTGGCCAAAATGTATTTTCACACTTCTAATGCAGAATAGCACGGTCGCTGTGGGAAATCCATGTTCGGGACACATTATGAAAATGACAGTGACACTGTTTATTAGCAAAGGTGCTAAAATGCCTATGCTGAAAATGTGTTGACAGAAGTCCATAAAATGACTGTGTTACGAGTCTGCATTGTGCAGTTTCCACGCATGCTCGTAACTTCGCACATTTACAATATTTTCACTCCAGATATTCAACATTGCCATTTTTTCGCACCTCCTTATGAATGGAACAGCTGTCATTTTTTCACATCCTGGCTGAAATGTGTTTTTGTACTTCCGACGCAGAATAGCGTGGTCACAGTGGGAAATCCATGTTCAGGACACATTATGACAATCACAGTGACATTGTTCATTAGCAGAGATGCTAAAGTGCCTATGTTGCAAATTTGGTGAGAAAAGTCCATGAAATGACTGAGCGTGCATTACACAGTTTCCATGCACGCTCCTAACTTCGCACATTTGCAATATTTTCACACCACATTTCAACATTGCCATTTTTTCACACCTCCTTATGAACAGTTCAGCTGTCATATTTCACATCCTGGCCAATATGTGTTTTCGCACTTCCAATGCACAATGGTGCTGTCTCTGTGGGAAATCACTGTTTGGGACACATTACAAAAATTACAGTGACACTGTTCATTAGCAGAGGTCCTAAAATGCCTATGTTGAACATTTGGTGATGGAACTCCATAAAATGGCTGTGTTACAAGCGTACATTGCACAGTTTGCACGCACGCTCATAACTTCACACATTTATAATATTTTCACTCCAGATTTTCAACATAGTCATTTTTTCACACCTCCTTATGAACAGTACAGCTGTCATTTATCACGTACTGGTCAAAATGTGTTTTTGCACTTCCGGCGCAGAATACCATGATTGCAGTGGGAAATCAGTGTTCAGGACAAGTTAACACAATCACAGTGACACTCTTCATGAACACAGGTCATAAAATGCCTATGTTGAAAATCTGGTGACAACAGTCCATAAAATGACTGCATTACATGCATGCATTGTGCACTTTCCTTGTATGCTTGGAAGTGCGCACATTTTTAATATTCTCGCTACAGATTTTCAACATTGCCATCCCTTCACACCTCCCTATGGATGGCACAGCTGCCATTCTTCACATTCTGCCCAATCTGTGTTTTTGTACATGTGGCACAGAATGGCACTGACGCTGTTGGAAGTCAATGTTTGGGACACATTGACAAAATCACACAGCCACTGTTCATGAGATGAGGTCCCAAATGCTTTCATGAGGTGAGGTCACAAAAAGACCATGTTGAACATTTGTACTGCAAATAACAACAAACGCCTGAGGTGTTAGAGTTTCTAACCATTACGTCCTACCCTGTATAGATGGACAGGCATCAGACTGTACCTTTGGATTGCTGGCTCTATTATGCATGCCATCCCACCCCCAACCCCAGCCACTGACAGCCTTCAAGGTGTACCTTGGACTCTTCAGCCCCACACTTCACCCCATTCTCCTATGCTGCACCCATTTCAGCATATGTCCGTGTGAAATGGGGTCACTGTACAGCCAAATACTCTAAGGCACACCTCAACACATGTCACTGTCTGCAGAATAAGGTGAGGTGACATGGCATGACCTTCATGGGCGACGACCCACACACTTACCCCAATGCCTCTCCATCTCTACAAGATGGAGGTGGGGTTGGCGTCAACTTACATACTTCACTGCCATTCCTATTCTGCATCAGTCTACCTCCTGCATTTCAAATGCTAATATCAGCAAGCAAACATTCGGCATTGACAAATGCTTGTATTACAGTGGTATGATGACTTAATGAATTAGCTATTATATATATATATATTCATGGCAAAAAAAACTCTGTTTAGTGCATCAGTTAGGGTTGTTCTACAGTAACAAAAGCAAGGAAATTCGGTGTTAGGGTTGAAAACCCTAACTGCGCATTCCTCCACCACCACCACCATCACACACACACACACACACACACACATACATGCAAGTAGGGGAAGGACCAAGGCAACATAACCAATCACACACAACCAGCAGGAGGTGTATACCCGTGTTACCATAGCAAGTAGGTAAGAAATCCAACTTCAGGTATCATACAGTATTTCCAAACTTGTTCCATGAGGTTAGTTCACCTAAAGGTGAAACAAGGTGGCAGTAGCGAAAACTGTGTACCTCACTTCATTTTCAACATATGGGTGGTGAAAGACATCATGGGTGCCGCAATGTTAGTCTATGGGAAATTGCTCAATTTTGGAACAGTGTAACTTTGTCATCTTTACGTATTTTAGCACCAAAGCTGGAAATGTCACATCTGTGGGGTCAGGGCTTGCCACCCTGCAAATTTCAGCTCAAAGAACCCAACCATTTGCTTGCAGAATGATGGCAAAGATGTTCAGTCATCAGGAGCATTCTTTCTCAAAATAGTGTCGCAAACATGAAAGTGTTGTAAATGGAACACATAACAGTGTTGCATTTGTGAAAGCATGCAAAATAGTGTCACAAATTACTGTCGAAAACATGAAAGTGTTGCAAATGTAACACACAACAAAGTGATTTTTCAAAGTATTACAGGGAATGTGCATAGGAAAGTCACTACAAGGAGATCCAATTCCCATCTACTAAATATCCCACAACGTTGCATGACCCAAGGACAAAGATCATTAGCCTACCGGGCATCCAACTGGCTCAACTCTCTTAGCAACGACATAGCGACCGCTCCAACACTCGGCCTCTTCAAGTCCCAGTTGAGCCTCTCACTGCTTGTATTCTGCGATTGCCCATCTTAACATTTCCACCATTCCAGCTGCACATGCCCCAGCACCCAGCACTTACAATCAGTCTTTGCACCCCTAGCACCTTATCTGTCATATTCCCTCGACAACGCCCCCTGGCTGCACTGTCTCCCTCCCTTGCCCACCTCCCCCCCGGATCTCCACTTCTGCCCCTACCCCAACCACCTCCCATATTCCTCCTTACCCCTGCACCTCCTCCCTCCTTGATCTTCTACCCTCACTTCCTCCACCCACCCACCCTCCTTCCCTTGTCTTGCTCATAGCTCAAGTCTTTGTACTGGTTATTACATGTCTGTAAGTCAATGACTACATGTTTGTAACTAAAAATGATGACTGTTGCACACGCTGACATGGTACCTTTGTAAAAGAGCCTCAGCTAAAAGGTATTGTAATACTAGACTGAAATAAATAAATAAATAAATGTGCAAAATCCTCTTTTGCGTCTTGTACACCGCAAAATACCATGGGCTGGATATTCAAACTGCGCTATTTTGTGGCACAAGCCCTTGCGCTGCACAAAATAGTTGTGCAGGGTTGTGGCTGGGGCAATATTCAAAGAAGCTGTGCTATTGAGCAACTCCTTTGAATATCACCCCCGGCCACAGCCACTGTGCATGGCACAGTGGAACTTGCGCCACCGCAAGTGGTCAAAGTGGAGCATTCAAGTTGCGGTGGCGCAAGTACCATTGCGCCATGCGCAAATTTCCCATATTCAAAAGGTGACATGCAAATGGGGCCATAATTCATGCCAGGTGCAGGGGGGCCATTTGCATCTATTTATGGCCCCATTTGCATGCCATTATCATGAAGGTGCGCCGATCCCTGAGGACTTGCGCCTGGCGCCCTGCCAGGCAGCAGCCATCAGGGACCGACACCCCCTGCAGCCCGATCGCGGGCAAAAGTGTGAAAATCCCCCCTCCCCCCGACTGGCCCAATTGTGGGCATTAGGTTAAATAAACCTCGCCACCAGCCCGATAGCGGGCATAATTGTTAAATGTCCCCCACCAGCCCGATCGGGGCATAATTGTTAATTGTCCCCCACCAGCCCGATCGTGGGCAGCACAGAGTCCCACCCCCAGAACATATCCCTGGTGGTCCAGTGGATTGCGTTTGATCGCAGGCAGCAAAGGAGGAAATTTCTCCCTCTCAAGATCATATCCCTGGTGATATAGTGCGTCCCCGTCTACTAGTCTGTCATCGCCTTTCGGCACAGTGGCGTACTACCGCCAGCCAGCCTCGCTTTCACCGAGCGATCGCCTTTGGCTGCACGCCTATTGGTGAGCAAGAGCCACTGGCAGCCCAGTCAGACAGCAGTTCACATGAACAACACATTCATTCACATATCTGACTGCCTTTGTAATGGCGGGGCTGCACGCCCATTGGCTCTGCTCTGCACCAATGGCATGCAGTTCTCACCGGCAGCCGTCAGTCAGTGGCGGCGGGTGCAGGCGGGTGGGATGCTGCCACCTGCTGGCTGCCAGAGGGGAGCGGGTGGTGGGCTCAGAGGTGGGGGGACACTAGATCACCAGGGATTTGGTCTTGGGGGGAGGTTTCATCACTTTGCTGCCCGCGATCGGGCTTAGCGGTCCACTGGACCACCAGGGATATGTCCTTGGGGGGGTTTACTCTTTGCTGCCCGTGATCGGGCTGGTGGGTGTTATTTATCACTTTTGCCCACGATCGGGCAAGTAGGGGGGAAGAGGGTGTTTTAAACATATGCCCGCAATTGGGCCAGTCGGGGGGAGGGGGTTACTATATGCCCGCGATTGGGCTGCAGGGGGGGCACAGGGAGTAGGTTGAGGGCCATCCACAGGTGGCAGCTGCTGTGTTGGCCCCTGCAATGTGGCAGTTCACCTGTGGGTGGCCCTCGACTTACTCCTTTTTATTTGGCTCAAAGTTCTGCAGGCGCGGGTTGGGGGTTGCACCTGCACAACTTTGCACAGCCCGCTGAATATCGGGCTGTGCATTTTATGCATGGTTCCTCCCCCTCCAGTTCAGCATGCATTCATTTGCATTGTGCTGTTGCTTAGCTTGCCTTGGGGGGCGCAGCTGCCTCCTGCTGAATATGGCAGAATGGTGCAATTTTGGACTTGTGCAGGCACAACCCTATTGCGCATGGCGCAACCCTTTTGAATATCCAGCCCCATATGTGTAATTTGTGTTACATGTTGGTGGCAGCAAGTGGCCCAAGATGCCCAGTTGTCTGTAGTGATATGTGTTTTGTGGTGTGTGGAATGTCCAGGATCAGAGTTAGCAGTGATGACCCCATGCCGCAGCCTGATAGGAGCATGAGTGTGTGGTTTTGTGTTTTAGATAGTTGTATGCTACTTCTGTTACCTGCTGCTGGTTGTGTGTGATTGGTTATGTTGCCTTGGTCCTTCCCCTACTTGCATGTATGTGTGTGTGTGGTGGTGGTGGTGGTGGTGGGGTGAGGGTGGAATGCCCAGTTAGGGTTTTCAACCCTAACACTGAATTTCCTCGCTTTTGTCGCTGTGGAACAACCCAAACTGATGCATTAAACAGAGCTTTTTGCCATGAATTTCCCTTCTTTTTGAGAATGTACAATATAAATAGTGAATGGAATGTGATGGGCTTCCAGTATGCTGGCCATTTGTGCATAATAACTCTAACAGTAACGATAATGCTAACAGTAATGGTGACACAGATGCAAACAATAATGGTAATGTTAATGGAAACGTGAACGCAGACACAAATGCTAACATGGAAACGCAAGTGGAAACAGAAACAGTAACGATGATGCAAACGTAAACACAAACAGCAATGGAAATGCAAAAGGTAACAGTAACATAGAAAGAAATGCTAACAATAATGGTAATGGTGCTGGAAATGTAAACGCAATTGCAAACATTAATGCAAATGCAAATGGCAATGGCGATGGAAACGCAAACACTGATGGTAACAGTAACGCCCATGCAAACGTGAAAGGAAAGAAACATGAACGGTTATGGTAATGCAAAAGTAAATGCAAATAATAAAGCAAATGCAAGCGCTAAGCAAATGGCAATGGTAACGTAAGCACAAATGCTAATGTCAATGGTAACAGTGACGCAAACACAAATGGCAGCGCAACCACAAGTGCAAACACAAGTGCAAATGGAAATGCAAAGAGTAACGGTAATGTTTACAGTAATGGAAATGGAAATGCAAATGGTAATGCAAACACGAACGGTAACAGAAATGCAAATAGCAATGGTAACGGAAACACAAATGCTAACGTCAAAGTATCTCAGGAACCATATGACGTAGAAAAAAAAATAAAAATCTTATATTATTTACAACTTTCCAGGCTAGTTTTGTACTTAGCCCCCAGTGAGGGCCTAAGCATTTTTGTGACAGAAAATCCATATCTCGAACCGTTTTCAAGATACAGGACCCGAAAGGCATAGCAGACGCCGTAATGTTATCCTATGGGAAAAATTGTCAACTTTGGAGTGCCATAGCATTGCAGCCCTGTTATATTTTGGCACCAAACCACCAAAAGGCACATCTGTGTGATGTTGGCTTTCTTCCCTTGTTTTGCAGCACGGTGGCAAAGATTTCCTATTGTTTTGGGCACAGTGTTGCAAATTACTTTCATAAATCACGACATTTTCGCAAAAAAAATCATGAAAGTGTTGCATTTGCGAAAGTACTTTGAGACACTGCTTTTTACAAAAATGTAAAAAAAATATTTCTGTGGTGTTTTACCCCCAAAAAAAGACATGGCTAGCATCCTGAGGGCTTGACTAGGTGAACATAACAAGAATTGTGTCCCTAGAGGGTACCACATTTAAATGCCAAGCATTTTTCTGACCACGACTGAAAAAAATGGCTGAATCACGAAAGTAAAAGGGTAATTTGCGACAGTAAAAACTGCATTTGCAACACTTTCACATATTTTAACTTTTCCCATAGACTATAATGGAATTCAGTGTTTTTTGAACAACTTTTGAACCGTTAATAATTTTCCCATAAAATTTTGGAAAGACACATCGGGGACCCCGGCTGAGTCTTCCCTGAAGTTTTTGGACTGATCGCGAGCACCATGTGGTGTGGGCTGTAGGTGCAAGCAAAGAAATGTGCAAAACCCCATAATTTAAGCATTTTTTTGGTGCTCTGTAGCTCCACAACTGTACATCTGACCATAATGAAACATGTCAGGTCAAGAGATTTATGGTACCAGACCATGCATTCCAAATTTCAGACAAATCCATCATATAGCGGCAAAGTTATTAAGGTGCAAAAGTTGAGATTTAGCCTTAAATGGGGTACTCAGCCTAATAGATATATATATATATATATACACACACATATATATATATATATATAGTTAGAGGCAAAACTCCATTTAACGCATCAGTTAGGGTTATTCGACAGTGACAAAAGTGAGGAAATTTGGTTATTGAAAGCCTCTTTGATTTTCAACCAGCATTGGGGTGTGCGTTATATGTGGGTCTTAACTTTCACCCTATCACATGCGAAAGAAGCAGAGGTATAGGAGAATGGGGCAGAGTTAGGACCGATGTCCCCAACGCACACCCCAATGCTGGTTTGGGGGTGGGCTGGGGGGTCCAAGGGGGGCTTTCAACCCTAACACCGGATTTCCACGCTTTTGTCACTGTGGAGCCACCCTAACTGATGCATTAAACTTAGTTTTTTGCCTCTAATTTCCCTTCTTTTTGAAAATGAGGACGATAAATAGTGAATGAAATGTGGCCCCAAAGGGCCCTGTGCTCCCACCACTTGATGTCTTGTTAGATAGTAAAAGGAACTGCAAAGCAAATGCAAGTGCAAATGGTTACACACATGGTGACACAAACGTAAATGGTAATGTAAACGGTAATAGAAATGCAAGCGCAAAGTGACGCCAAAGTGAACAGTGATGGAAACAGAGATGCATACAGAAACGCATATGGAACGCAACTGGTAACGCACACGTTTGTCACTGTTCAACAGATTTGTGCAGGCACAGGGCATTTAGTATTCCATGTCCTCATTTTCTGCTCCAAGGCCCATTGTTATGCATACATTCTTTGTTTTCGCTGTGTTTTTCAGTGCAGTTTTTGGGGAAAAGAAGGGTGTGCCCTTTCGTTTCTGTGCCAGTTAGAGTTTCCAGTTGCATTTCCGTTACGGTTCGTGGCACCATTCCCATCTACGCCACCATTTTCGTTATGGTTTGCATTTTTGTTTGCGCTTGCATTTGTGTTTCTGTGTTGTTTGTTGCTGTTACTGTTACCAGTTGCATTTGCAATTGAGGCACCATGCCCATGTGTAATGGTTTGCGTCTCCATATGCACTTGCATTTCTGTTTGCGTTTCTGTTTCCTTTGGCATTATTGTTGCTGTTACAGTTACCATTTCCATTTACAAATGTGGTACCGTGACCATGCGCATTACAGTTTGCATTTCCATATGTGCTTGCATTTGCATTTCCATTTCTGTTTCCTTTCGCATTATTGTTCCTGTCATGGTTATCATCTGCATTTACAATAGCGGTACCTTGACCATGCGCATTACCAGTTGCATTTCCGTATGCACTTGCATCTCTGTTTGTGTCACTTTTCACTTCGCCACTTTGCACCTGCATTATTATTAATGCTTGCTTTACAATTTATGTTTGCGTCACCATGTGTGTAACTGTTACCACTTGCATTTGCATTGCTGTTACCATTACTATGTCACACAAAAATCTTGTTGTAGGAGCACGGGCCATGAAGGGCCCCGCGCTCCCACCACCACATTCCATTCACTATTTCTAGTTCTCATTCTCAAAAAGAAGGGAAATTAGAGGCAAAAAACTCCATTTAATGCATCAGTTAGGGTTGTTCCACAGCGACAAAAGTGAGGAAATTTAGTGTTAGGTTGAAAACTCTGTTGACACCCCTCGCTCACCAACCGGGCATCAGGGTGTGCATTGGGGTCATCAGTCCTAACTCTTACCCCATTTTCCTAAGCCTCAGCTTGTTTACATATGTGATTGGGTGAAAGTTAGGCACGCACCAACGCACACCCCAATGCCGGTTGGGTGGTGGGCTGAGGTAAGGGGTTTCAACCCCAACACCAAATTTCCTCACTTTTGTCGCTGTGAAACAACCCTAACTGATGCATTAAATGAATTTTTTCTCTAATATATATATATATATATATATATATATATATATATATATATATATATATAAGATATAGATATATATTATGTCAGTACAACATTTAAGATTAAATGATGAAACTTTGCACCTTAATAACTTTGCCACTGTTCAACAGATTTGTCTGAAAATTGGCAGCCATGGGGCGTAACTATAGATCTTGGGATCTGCCAACTTGCATTCTGGTCAGATATACGGCTGCAGAGTTATTAAGTGACAATCTGGCATGCAATTACGTTTTTTTGTACATTCTTTGCTTGCGCCTATAGGGTGCATGGTTTAAGCGACTGGTCTGAAAACTTCAGGGAATGTGCAGCCAGGGTCCCCGATGTGCCTTTGGAAGATTTCATGAAAAAATATTATACGGTTCAAAAGTTATTCAAAAAACAATTTCCCATTATAAGTCAATGGGAAAGTTAAGAAAAAGTTTGACAGTGTCGCAAATGCACTTTTTAGTATCTCAAATGACCATAGTAGTGTCACAAATCTGCCATTTGGTTTTCAGTTACTGATCACAGAAATGCTTGGCATTTAAAATTGGGACCATCTAGGGACACAATTCTTTTTGTGTTGGCCTAGTCAAGCCCTGAGGATGCTAGGCATGTCTTTATTTTGGGGTAAAACACCCCAGAAATATGTTTTTCACATTTTTGGAAAAAGTAGTGTCGCACCTGCAACACTGTTGCACTTTTTTGCGAAAGGTGTTACAAATCACTACACTACTTTTCAACACTATGGGCAAAAATGACAGGAATTGTTTGCCACCCTGCTGCTAAATAATGGTTTAGTCTTTTGGGCTAAAATTTGGAGAGAAGAAAGCCAACATCTCACAGATGTGCTGTTTGGTGGTTTGGTGACAAAATATTGCAGGGATGCCAAGTTACAGTACTCAAAAGTTGTCGCTTTTTCCCTGTAGACTAACATTGCGGTGACTGCCGCGTCTTTCGGGACCGATATCTCAGAAATGGTGCGAGATATGGAATTTTTGTTGACAACAATGTGTAGCCCCTATGGGGCTAGGCATTCTGTAAACCCTAACTAGGAAAGTCAGGAATCATCTGAAATTTTAATTTTCTTTCTACGTCATATGGTTCCTGAGATATAAGCAATTTACTATTCCAAGAGCTCATTTTGTTGTCCGAGGCCCATTATTATGCATACATTCTTTGTTCTCACTGTGGTTCTTTATGCAGCTCCTTGGCAAAAACAGGGTGTGCACTTCTGTTACTGTAACAGTTATCATTGCCACTTGTGTTTCTGTACCCATTTGCGTTAGCGTTACTATGTACACCACCATGTGCATTACCCTTTGCGTTTTTGTTTGCGCTTGCATTTACTTTTGCATTACTGTTACCATTTGCATCTCCACTACTGTTTGTGTTTGCATTTCGGTTTACATCACAGTGCATATTGCCATTTGTGTTTCTGGCAGCCCTTTCATTTGCATTTGCGTTTCTCTTTTAGTTTGCATCCTCGTTGCTGTTACTGTTACCATTTGCATTTCCAATTGCATTACCATGCCTGTGCGCATTACCATTTGCATTTCGGTATGAACTTGCATTTGCATTTGTGTTTCAGTTTCCTTTGGCATTATTGTTGCTGTTACCATTACTATTTCCATTTCCAGTTGTGGTACTGTGACCATGCACATAACGGTTTGCGTTTCCGTACATGCTTGTGTTTCTATTTCTGTTTCCTTTGGCGTTATTGTTGCTGTTACCATTACCATTTGCCTTTACAATTGCAGTACCATGACCATGCGCATTACAGTTTGTATTTCCATATGCGCTTGCATTTGCATTTCTGTTTCCTTTGGCATTATTTTTGCTGTTACCATTACCATTTGAATTTGCAGTTGTGGTACTGTGACCGTGCACATTACACTTTGCGTTTTCCTACGTGCTTGCATTTTCATTTCTGTTTCTGTTTCCTTTGGCATTATTGTTGCTGTTACACTTACCATTTACATTTACAATAGTGGTACCATGACCGTGCGTGTTACTAGTTGCATTTCTGTATGCATTTGCATCTCCGTTTGTGTCACTGTTTGCATTCCCGTCACTTTGCGCTTGAGTTTCTATTAATGTTTGCTTTACCATTTACGTTTGCGTCACCATGTGAGTAACCCTTAGTGCTTGTGCTTGCATTGCATTTACTGTTACTACGTCACAAAACATCACGTGGTAGGAGTGAGGGGTCCGAAGGGCCCGGTCTCCCACCATCAAATTCCATTCACTATTTATACTCCTCACTCTCAGAAAGAAGGGAAATTCATGGCAAAAAACTTTAATGTTTAATGCATCGTTGGCATTAGCCATTAATGATAAAAGTGATGAATTTCTACCCAGCACCAACCGCATCTGGGTGTGTGTTGGGGTCAGCTAGTCCTAACTTCCTTATCCCATTCTCCCATACCTCACCTGGCTTACACATGTGATGGGGAGAGAATTAGCTAATGATTCTCAATGCACACCCCAATGCCAGTTGGGGTGTGCTGGGGTACAAGGGGGCTTTCAATCCTAACACTGAATTTCCTCACTTTTGTCACTGTGGAACAACCCTAAATGATGCATTAAATGGATTTTTTTGCCATGAATATATATATATATATTATGGTAGCATGGTAGTGCTACCATAGTTATGGTTGAGTACCCCATTTAAGGTTAAATGGTGAAATTTTGCACCTTAATAACTTTGTCACCAGTTAATGTATTTGCCTGAAATTTAGTAGGCATGGGGCATTACCATAGATCTTGGGCTCTGCCAAGTTTCGTGCCATTCAGATATATGACTGCGGAGTTATTAAGCAACATTCAGGGGCATTAGCTGGCCCGTCGGCGCAGCGGTGGGATTTCTGTTTGCGACACCGGTGACCCAGGTTCGGGAATGGATCCGGGTCATCGGAGGGCCGGCCAGGGGGAGTAGGATCAAGCATCTGCTGGACAGCTCTCCTTCTCTGGGGGGAGGGTGTGGGTAGCACTCGGTGCGCTGGGGACTCCTGGCGGAGGCCGGGAGTTCTCACGTAGCCGACGCTTGACGTGGGGGGGGAGGCGGAGCAGACGCTGGCGTCATTGCACTTCCCCACCTCCTCTGGGGAGAAAAATGGAAAAAGAAGGTGGGCAGGACCACCGTAGGATGAAGCCCTTCCCAGAGATCCTCGCATTGCCACCACCGCTGCGGGACCCCAACCAGTCACAGTTCCGGGGTCACGAAGGTGGCCTGCGACCCCACCCTCTGGGGGGTAAGCCGGGGGTGACCGAGGGTCCTCTGCAGCTATAGGCAGTGGTAGAGGTCTCCAGGGGCCATGACCAGGGCAGAGGAAGTAGACGGTGGTGCAGCCAGGATAAAGGGCAAATAAAAAAAAACATTCAGGGGCACATTTATGCTTTTTTGTGCATTCTTTGCTCATGCCTACAGGTCGTACGGTTTATGCAACCAGTGCAAAAAACTTTAGAGAACATGCGGCCAGGGTCCCCGATATGCCTTTTGAAGATTCCATGAGAAAATATTGAATGGTTCAAAAGTTATTCAAAAAACAAATTTCCCATTATAGTCAATGAGAAAAGTTAACAAAAAATTCAACAGTGTCGCAATTGCAGTTTTTAGTGTTGCAAATGACCCCTGTAGTGTTGGGAGTCAGCCATTTTTTTTCAGTTATTGATCACAGAAATGATTGCCATTTAAAATTGGGACCCTCTAGGGACACATATCTTTTTGTGATTACCTAGTCGAGCCCTGAGGATGCTAGCCATGTCTTTATTTTGGGGTTAAACACCCCAGAAATATGTTTTTGAATTTTTTGGGAAAAGTAGTGTCGCAAAGTAGTGTCACACCTGCGACATTTTTTTAATTTTTTTTGCAAAAGTGTTGCAAATCATGACACTACTTCGCAACACTATGGCCAAAAAAACAGGAATTGTTTGCCACCCTGCTGCAAAAGAACGGTTTGGTTTTTTGGGCTGAAATTTGGAGGGAAGAAAGCCAACATCTCACAGATGTGCCTTTTGGTGGTTTAGTGACAAAATATTGCACGGATACCAAGTTTTGGTATTCCAAATGTGATGCTTTTTCCCATAGACTAACATTACAGCGCATGCCGCGCCTTTTGGTGCCCATATCTCGGAAACAGTGTGAGATACAAAATGTTCATTGGAAAAAGGGTTAGCCCCTTAGGGGCTAAGTGTTAAGTGCAAACCTAGCCAGGAAAGTTATGAATCATATGACATTTTAATTTTTTTCCTACGTTGTACGGTTCCTGAGATATAAGCAATTTAGTATACCAAGAGCTCATTTTCTGGTCTGAGGCCCATTATTATGCATACATTCTTTGTAGTCACTGTGTTTCTCTATGCAGTTGTTGGGGAAAGCCAGGGTGTGCACTTCAGTTACTGTTACAGTTAGCGTTCCGACTTGCATTTCTGTACCCGTTTGAGCTAGCGTTCCCTGTACGCCACCATGTGTGTTTCGCTTTGTGTTTTTGTTTGCGCTTGCATTTGCATTACTGTTACCATTTGTGTATCCAATACTGTTTGTGTTTGCTTTTTGGTTTGTGTCACTGTGTGCATTACCATTTGCGTTTCCGCCCACCCTTCCGTTTGCATTTGCATTTGCGCTTCTCATTCGTTTCGCATCATCATTGCCATTACCGTAACCATTTGCATTTCCAATTCCGTTACCATGACTGTGCACATTACAGCTAGCGTTTTCGAAGGGACTTGCATTTGTATTTGCATTTCTGTTTCCTTTGGAGTTATTGTTGCTGTTGCCGTTGCCATTTGCATTTACAATTGGGGTACCATGACCGTGCTCATTTCCCTACTCAGTTGCGTTTGCATTTCTGTTTCCTTTGGCATTATTGTCACTGTTACCATTAACATTTGCATTTACAATTGCGGTACCATGACCATGTGAGTTACGGTTTGTGTTTCCATATGCGCTTTGCGTTTGCGTTGCTGTTTTTTTTGGCATTACTGTTGCTGTTACCATTAACATTTGCATTTACAGTTGCAGTCCCGTAACTGTGCATTTACAGTTTGTGTTTCTGTAGGCAGTTGCGTTTGCATCTCTGTTTATGTTACTGTTCACTTTGTAGTCACTTTGCGCTTGCGTTTCTGTTAACATTTGCGTTACCATTTACGTTTCCATCACCATGTGCATTACCATTTACGCTTGCATTTCCTTTGTGGTTACCTTTGCTATTTGAGTAAAAATCACGTGGTGGGGGCGCGGGCCCTGAAGGGCCATGGTCCCACCACCACATTTCATTCACTATTTATAGTCCTCTTCTCAAAATGAAGGGAAATTCATGGCAAAACTCCATTTAATGCATCTGTTAGGTTAATTAATATGATTAAAGCAAGGAAATTTGATGCTAGCTGAAACCCCTTGGACCCACCTCCCCCAGCTGGCATCGGGTGTGCGCTAGGTCATTGGTCCCAACTCTCACCCCATTATCCATAGTTGACCCCTCAGCCTCTTTACATGTGAAGGGGTGAGTTAGGCCAATGACCCCAATACACACCCCGATGCCAGCTGGGGGCAGGGTGAGTGGGTCCAGGGGGTTTCAACTGTAACATCAAATTTCCTCACTTTGGTCACAGTGAACAATCCTAACTGATGTATTAAACAATGTTTTTGTCCTGGTATCTATCTATCTATCTATCTATCTATCTATCTATCTATCTATCTATCTATGTGTATATATATCTATATATATGATATATATATCTATATATCTATATTTATTTATTTTATTTAGTCAGTCATAGGAATTAGAACCCTTTGAGTCATAGACTTATTTACAAAGGCTCTGTGTCAGCATAGTCATACATTCAGAGATAGTACATTAATGGGACACCACATTTCAAGTAATTACATAAAATAGCCAAGGTGGCCGAAAGTCTATACATGTAGTAGCGAGGGTATTGATATTATTACAGTGGAACAATTATAATGCAAGTGCAGCCTCTGGGGCATTGTCGTATAGTAGTAACAGTGATCTATACAATAATGAGACAATATACATATAGTAGCCTGGGTAGCTGTTGACCTATATATTTAGTAGCTAGGGTATTGGTATTAGTACATTAGGTATAGTCATAGTGCAGGTGCAGCCTCTAGGGCATTGTCATGTAGCAGAGACAGAGATCAGCAGCAGAGAAGTCAATAAAGTTAGTCCTATACAATTGGCGGCAATGTCAATGGGAAGTGGCCATAGTGCAGCTCTGTGCAGGTCAGTTAGGAGGATTAGCAGCTGCACTGGCATTGGGCAAGGAGAGAATGTGTTTTTTTAGGATGGTCTTGAAGTGTCCTGATTGGGATTGGAGGTTATTGCTGGGGGGAGCTCATTGTACCAGGTGGGAGCTCTATAGGGGAATGATCTCTGAACAAGGGAGGTTCTGACCCTGGGCATGGTCCACAGTTGCTTGTTGGCAGAATGAGTGGTCGCAATGCAGGAACATCAGAGTAGTGAGGCTGAAACCCCCAATGGAGTTAATCCTAGGTGGATTTTTTTTTGTGAGGGGACAGGTAGAGGGTGCAAGTATGGGAGTGTTTGTCTGCACCTAGGAGGAGTCGGCACACTTTATTAATGGCAATGTGAATTTTGTTTAGGGTGGTGTTGTCTGCAGCAGAGTAGATAGGGAGCCCATAGTCAATGAGAGAGAGGACAGAAGAGGTGACAGCCAGGTTGAGAGCCTCTGGTGTCAGGCAGTCTTTGTGCTGGTATAGGAGGCCGATACGGGTATTAGTGACTGAGGTCAGGATGTTAATGTGGGCATGGAAGGATAGGGAGGTGTCAAAGGTAAGGCCGAGGTATTTATAAGTAAGTACTTGTTCCAGAGAGAGGTGAGCGTGGGAGAGAATTTTTAGTACAGTGTCCTCGGCCTTGCTCTGTCAGTGGGCAAATAGCATAGCTTTTGTTTTTTTGATGTTGACCACAAGTCTGCGACTGATGAACCAACTTTCAATCTGGTAGAACAAGTGTTGGAAGGAGGGCTGTAGGTTGTCAGGGTAGGGGTGTGCGGCGTAGAGAACTGCATCACATATATATGTATGTATGAACATGCACAGTGAATATCAAGGGTTATTTTTAAGAATTATAAATGTTGATATAATGGGAGTGAAGATGTCTCATATGATGTCTTTATAAAATTGAACTATTATCTGGATATGTGTTGGGACTGAGTGACACTGGCATACAATGCCAACAATGCAAAATGATGGTGAAAATAAAATTCACTGCGTAATTAAGTTAATGCCATTTCTTCCACCAACAGTAACTGATCTCTGAGACCTCCCAGATTGCCATGCATATATAAGTTTTTGGTTGTGTTGTGTGGTGCTCCGCATCCAGGTTGCACCTGGTGCAGGTGTAGATCAGAGTGACTTTTAAATTTATAATAAGCTTTAAATATTATATCCTCACATCCAATTATAAATTATACAGTTGCTATAGCTTGTTTGGTTGCTTTATTATTGGGATCACAATAACTAGTGAAGCGATCTTATGAAACTGTATGAGCATATTAGTCCTCACTTGACTCCTGTGATCTCCCAGATTGTGGTTCACACATCTGACAAAACATAGTGTTCTGAACTGCAGGGTGGGGTTAATATATATGTCACACCGTGTGGGAATAAACTTCAGATGAGACAAATTTACAGGTTTAGAAAACAGCTTCATGTGATATTTATTTTTCAAAGGTTAGAAAAATAATAAATGAAAACAAAAAAATTGCAAAGAAAATCAGTACTTAACATCAGTACTTTCTCCCATAATACAATCCCGGATCTTAGAGCTCATCTGCATTCAACAGCTTGTCTACAGTAGCAGTAGAACCTCTCTCCTCTCTCTCTCTCTCTCCCTCTCTCTCTCTCTCTCTCTCTCTCAGGGCTGAGCCCCACTGGGCTGAACTGAAGAAAACTCTGTGTAAAGGTTTTTATGTCTTTTAGGTAGGGTCATCTGACTGAGCCCTTACATGTTTGGACATGTTTCAAAACCAAGGGGGGGAAGGGATTTTGTCAGAGGATTTCCTGGTTCAGTTAAAGGTACAGTTTATATATCCATAGATATTGACTCTGTAGAGCTCTGATCCACAGTGACTAAACACTTTTATAAAGCATATCATTCAACCTCATACATAAAACCTTATACAGTAAAAAGTTTATAATGTGAATTTATGAAAATACCTTTAGGATTTCTTAAAATTGTACTAATCATGACATTATTATTGTTTTATATGACTTCTGAATCCTTTTTATTTAAAAAATTATTTAATAACTGTATTTATTCCTATTTAAAAATAGCCTTCATGCTTTTTGTACACAAAATGCACGTATGCACTTTACACAACATCTCTCTGTGTGTTTGGCATCATTCCAGGGACTGGATGGATGGAAATGGAAAAAGAATGAAAAGACAGAACTAGTAGGAAGTTTAGTAGGGATAGTAAAGAGTTACACTAGATGGCCAACCTCGGGTATGGGGGGAAGAAGAAAAGCAAAGAGAAAAATGTTAACTGTTGCTAGGAAATAAGGAGATAGAAAAGTAGTCCATCAGTCACAGACAAGGGTGCAGCCTAACTCCACCACACACCTCCCTCCTTAAGAAAAATCAGTTCTCAAAACTATACTGTTTTTTCAAGAACCCCCTCTAAGTCATAAATATTCTACCAAAACAGTAGAATGGGGGTTGGTTGAAACGTTCTGTCACCCACTATGAAAGCTTCACCCCAAGGTCCCTTAATTCAGCTATTTTTGGTATTGTCCACCATACCAAGTTACTGCAATATGACAATGCTTTCACAACATTTTTTTTTCTTTTTTAGTCTTTGGTAACTGGGTCAGGCCCACTAGGCACAAGTGCCTGTTTTCAGGGGTGACCTGGGAGCACTGGGTGGTTAAGTGACTTGCTCAGAATCACACAGAATGCAAGTGGAGCTTGTGAGAATCAAACTCAGGTCTGGTCTGCTGGATGTATCAAGCTCATTCATACCTTGTTCCTTTATCTTCTAGGTTATACTGCCATACATTACCCTAGGACTGTCATGTGGGTCAGTACAGTACCCATCATTTAACATTGTTACAGAATTCATCACTTGGCATCTTTTTTCAGAACCCTGTGCACCAACTACTGTACCTTTATCAGTACATTAAAAAAGAGGAAGCAATACACAGCAGTTTTATGCTGACCTCCACCTTCCTCCATACCCATCACCTGGCATTGTTTTAGCCTGGTGCACCCACTATTGTACCTTCATCATTACATTAAAAAAAGAGGAAGTAATACACAGCAGTTTTATGCTGACTGCGAGCCTCCTCCATAGCCATCACTTGGCATCATTTCAGCCCTGTGCACCCACTATCATACCTTCATCAGTACAATAAAAAAGAGAAATACACAGTAGCCTTATGCAGACTTCAAGCTTCTTCCATACCCATCACTTGGCATCGTTTCAGCCCTTTGCACCCACTATTGTACCTTCATTAGTACATTAAAAAAGAGGAAGTAATACACAGCAGTTTTATGCTGACTTCAAGCTTCCTCCATACCCATCACCTGGCATCGTTTCAGCCCTGTGCACCCACTATCGTACCTTCATCATTGCTTTAAAAAAGAAGAAAGTAATACACAGCAGTTTTATGCTGACTTCGAGCTTCCTCCATACCCATCTATCAGGGCAGCTGTGCAGGCCTATACCACAACTTTCTCTGGGGCGAGTTGTACCCAGCTCTAACCCCATTCTAACACATTGTTTCCTTTCAACTCCTATTTGTAACATACCAGGGGGTTCCATTCAACCCTTACACCATTCTGATATCCTCAACTGACTGTACTCAGCACCAGCCTTAATGCTATATTCATTTTAAACATTACATGTTTCATACATTTCATACCATATCACAGGTGGTTCAAAACATGGAAAAGTCCATTCAGCCACCATGGTGTCTTCCCTGTTGCTTGTAGTCTTCACCCCAGTATGTAAATGTCCTGAAACAGTCTTACCTGGGGCCTTCATCTCATCATCCTCCAAGTAGCAGCAGCCCAGAAAAATGGGCAACAGCGGGATTTCAAAAGTGACTGGTAACAAAGGTTCCATCAGGGGGTCCTTCTCCTCTAGAAACCATGGATCCTGCTCCTCTGCTTTGGCCATGAAATCCGCTGGTCGGGAAGCCTCCATCAGCACCTGGTATCAGTGCTGCGCCTCTGTCCAGCACTGGTCCACCTCCGCGTTCCACAGAACTCCAGTCCAGGCAATAGCTCCTCTCCAGTTCTCCTCAACTGGGCTCTGGAGTGCACACTGGTAAACCCCTCCTCCTTCAACAGATCCTTGGCATCCATGAGATCCTGGAGGTACACCATCCTGCTCTTTGCCCCCTATGTCTGGATACTAGGGCTGGTATCTGGGTACTGGTCTTCCCCTTGTTTCTCTTGACAGCCAGTACTATCCCACTTCTATCACCAAGTTTGTCATAGCTTGTGGGAATAAACTTCAGATGAGGCAAATTTACAGGTTTAGAAAACACCTTGGTGTGATATTTATTTTTCAAAGATTAAAAAAATAATGAATGAAAACAAAAAAATTGCAAAGAAAATAACTACTTAACATCAGTAGTTTCTCCCATAATACAGTCCCGGATCTTAGAGCTCATCTGCATTCAACAGCTTGTCTACAGTAGCAGTAGAACCTCTCTCTTCTCTCTCTCTCTCTCAGGGCTGCGCCCCACTGGGCTGAACTGAAGTAAACTCTGTGCAAAGACTTTTATACATTTTGGTAGGGTCACCTGACTGAGCCCTTACATGTCTGGACATGTTTCAAAACCAAAGAGTAGGGGATTGTGTCAGGGGATTTTCTGGTTCAGTTAAAGGTACAGAGTATATACTGTATATATATCCACAGATATTGACTCTGTAGAGCTCTGATCCACAATGACTAAGCACTTTAATAAAGCATATAATTCAGCCTCTATATAAAACCTTATATAGTAACAAGTTTATAATGTGAATTTATGAAAACATCTTTAGGATTTCTTATAACTGTACTAATCATGACATTATTATTGTTTTATATGACTTCTGAATCCTTTTTATTTAAAAAGGCTTTATTAACTGTATTTATACCTATTTAAAATAGCCTTCATGCTTTTTGTACACAAAATGCACTTTACACAACACTTCTCTGGGTGTTTGGCATCATTCCAGAGACTGGATGGCTAGAAATGGGAAAAGAATGAAAAGAGAGAACTAGTAGAAAGTTTAGTAGGGATAGTAAAGTTATACATTAGGTGGCCAACCTAGGGTGGGAGGGAAAATAAGAAAAGCAAAGAGAAAAATGTTAACTGTTGCTAGGAAATAAGGAGATAGAAAAGAGGTCCATCAGTCACAGATGAGGGTGCCGCCTAACTCCACCACATTATCTATTAAAAGTAATAACTTGCAATTACTGCACATATTATATTATGTAGTATGGTGTAGCCATCAAAATGTGTTGTGCAGTTATTTTTAATAGAGAGGAATGAAGCCTCCAGGAATTAACTCTTGATACATATAAACGAGCACAGCAATTATCATGGCATATTACCATGAAAGGTGAATGCATTATAAATGTGAGTGAGGGTGTTTTATTTAATAGCTGTACAAAATTGCTCACTTTTCTGTATATGCACTGGGGTGGCTCCTCCCCTACACCACTCCTTAAAATAAACAATATCCAAACTACTGATCACCTTAGCGTGGCAAATGAATTTAATTTGCATTTCACCTCCTGCACTTCTCCTCTCCTATCCTCCTTGACCCCCCTCCACAGTGGCCCCTCACTCAGCTTTCCCATTCCACCCGCAACTTCCTCTTCCTTCTTCTTTTCTAGTATTACACCTTCAGCTACCGTGGAGGTTTTATATTCTCTTACCCCCTCCAAAGGCAGCTCACCTGAAGGTCTGGACCTCAAGCTGTTATGTTTATCAGCCCCTGCTATCCCTGCTCCACTTTCAGACCTGCTCAACCATTCCTTCACCACAGCTTCTATCCCCTCTGTCTGGAAGCATGCCACCATCCTTCCCCTTCCTAAGGGAGGTGACCTTTCCACTCCTGCTAACTATCACCCTATTTCTCTCCTCCCCACCCTTGCTAAACTCCAAGAACATCTGGTTCTCTACCAACTAACCTCCTATCTCTCAGACACTAACTTTTTCACTCCTTTCCAATCTGGTTTCCAGAAGAATAACTCCACCACTACCTCCCTGATTAGACACACTGATACCATCCTCACAGGGATGGACAGTGGTCAAATCACATCAGCCATTTTTCTCGACCTTGCAAAGGCTTTTGACACTGTTTTTCACACCCTTCTTTTAGACTCCCTTTCCTTGGCAGGCCTAACAGACTCTGCCACAAGTTGGTCCAAAACCTACCTTATGGGAAGGACCCAGTCTGTCAAAATAGCAGAAACCATATCTCCTCCTCTCCCTATCAAGACTGGTGTACCCTAGGGCTCTGTCCTGGTCCCAGTTCTTTTCTCCATTTTCCTAAATGACCTTCCCTCAGTCTGCTCTTCCACCTCAATCCACATGTATGCCAACGATACAGTTCTCTTCACCTCAGACCCTTCTCCCACTGATGTCGCATTCAGACTTCAGCATGACTTCAATAAAGTTCAGCTCTGGTTCAGCTTCCATCAGATTACCCTTAATGCCAAGAAGACAATCTCAATGACCTTTGGCACCAGGCAGAGACTTTCTCTGCTCCCCTCCCTGCCCACCTTCAATATGATAGACAGGACAATCCTTGAGGATTCCACCTCCTTCAGGCATTTGGGAGTCTGGCTACACCAACAACTCAACTGCATTGGTCATGTTGATGAAATCCTGAAGAAGCTGCACCCCAAGCTTGGTGCATTATACAGGAACCATAGCTGCCTCCCACAACCGGCCAGGCATAAACTAGTCCAGAAGATGATATTGCCTATCTTTGACTACTGTGATGTAGTATACAGTGCTACTCCCAAGTCTTCCTTAACCAGACTGCATACCCTTTTTAACTCCTTCTTGTCACTTAATTCTTGAAGCCCCCTCTCGCACTCATCACTATTCTCTTTACTACTCCCTGACCTTCTCCTCCCTTGAAAATTGCCGTCTCCTCCACTGTGCCAAATTCACATTCAAGTTTTGGTTTGGAACACTCCCTACCTATCTCATCTCATCTCTATCTACTCTCCCCCTGTCTAACCATTCCCTTAGGTCTTATGACTCTCGATTACTAGTAACGCCTAGGTGGTCCACTGCCATAGGACATATGGCCTTTTCTCATCATATCCCTAAGCTAAGGCATGCCCTGCCTCCCCAGATGCACCACTTCTTCTCCTCCCACTCCATCTCCTTAGCCCTTCAGAACTTTCTTGCTGTGAATTGCCCATGTGGCTAATGTCTCTAATCCTTCCCCTGCTGCTTGCTACTGCTCCATCCTCTGCCTTGCACGATGGTTGTACATCATTCTTCCAAGGGGTTAATTGCAAATGGATTCTACTATAGCACTTCAAGGTATATTCCTTGGCTACTTTTTGCACTTTTAATCTGTCATAACTCTCTGTTATTGTACCATGAAGTGGTATGCATGGAATGTTTGTATCCTTGGCTATTTTGTTTGTACTGTTAATCTGTAATGACTCTTTGTTATTTTACCTTGTATGTAGTATGCTCATGATGTATGTGTTGTAAGATGTATTTTTATTTTTCCCTCTTACCCTTCCCCCAGAACACACCGGGAGATGAGCAACTTGTTGTTCATTTTCCCTCTTACCCTCCCCCCAGAACACACCGGGAGATGAGCAACTTGTTGTTCAGTGTGCCTTTCTGGGTGAAACATTTCAATAAATACATAAATAAAAAGGCACAGAGTGATTCTGACAGATTATGAAAAGAATGTAATCGGGGTAAAAAAAACTATAGCGATCATACAGTCCCTATTTAACTTCCCATTACCATTCAGGTTATAATGAGTGTGGTTACTTCAGAGCACTATCAAATGGAAATTCTATCATCATGTCATCAGAAATGGCTATAATTTGAGTCCGCATGTCAGGTTCTAATGCATTAATAACCAGTATGGCTGAAACAATGCAAATGCCGGCCAGTTATGAGTAACTGAGTGCTGCTGATAGATTTTCATCTTTTAACTATGTAAATGTTGTGTGCTTGATCAATAATTAAGGAAATCTGAATGTAATTAATTGTTACTATAAATCTGGTAGTGGGTGCACACGAATGGCCTCCCTGGGGAAGCATGCATGAGCGAAACTGGTCTGGGCTATCTTTAAGTGTTGTCTTACTCCCTTTGATGATGCTAGAAGCTGTAATTGTAGCACAAATAAAAGTTTTTTAAATGCAGTTCATTTTTGGTGTCGTTGCTGATTTTTTCATGTTTGTTATAAGCCACTAGCCATGCCAAAGGTCAAAGAGCATGAGTGAAAAATATCAGGGAAATGTCTTTTGTTGCCATGACATATCATATGTGTATATATATATATATATATATGCATCTATGCAATGGGGTAGACATAAGTGGAGTGTTATAAATATGTTTATCTGAGTAACTGTGTACATAAATTTCATTTATGTACACAGTTACTACATCACCATCCATTTATATACACAGTTTCTATGTCATCACCTGCACTCCTTCCGGGCCAAGTACCTATTTCTTCAACCCACAACCACTTTCCACTTACCTTCTATCCCATAATGCTCTTTAACACAAAACACCACATTCCACCTTTCCCCAACCAACCCCCCCCATTTTAACCTGCCAGCAACCAATCACTTTATTACTTCACTCGACTCCTCCACAGACCAAAAGAAAAAACACTGTACCTTATTTTTAAATCTATTTTGTTTCCCAAATAGCAAAACCGTTACCCTTCTTTGCTGCTCAGTAGCCCCTGGCAGTAGCCCAACCACTCTCACCTCTATTTCTGCTTTTAGCTGGCCACCCACTGGCTCTGTTGCACATAAAACATCATGGGGAAAAAAACTAAACTAAAACCAGCTAAACAAACCAAAACTGCTATTTTTAATCCCTACTTCCTGCCTAATTCCATTGCTGAGTCTTCTCTCACTAACAGGGTCCGCCATTGTTTTTTTAAAATGTTACAATGATCCTGAAGCTCTACCAATCACCTGTGACATTCCAGCATCACAGCGTTATCACTTATAGCGTGTCACCCTGTATATCCCATACAGATAGATAGATAGATACTGTAGATAAGGGATATGCAATTGGGACAAGTGGAATAAATGATTTATCTGCACAAGAGGAGTTTGACCTCAGGTAACCTCAGGAAAGGCATAAGTCATAAGTGAGGTGTCTGAGGTCAAACTGCTCGAGTGCAGATAAATCATTTATTCCACAATGTCCCCATTGCATATTTCATTTATGTAATAGGGATGACTTTTATTTTTTTGTTTATTTATTTATTTAAATTTTTGGTGACCAGGAAAGGCACACTGAGCCAAAGCTCATTTCCAGGTGTGACCCAGGTACATGGTACAGGAAAAAAAATACACAACAAGGAGATATAAAAAAAAATGGGGTACTTACAAAATCAGGCACATACATAAGTCAGGAAATTAACAAAGCAAATCATAGATTTGATTACTTAGCAAAAAGCAATATGGGGATATAAACTACAGACAAAGTGCAGTCAAGGCAATATTTTGCGCAAGCATAAGGGAAACAAACACAGAATGGCTGTCAGTTACTTAGGAGACTGAAAGTTGGTCTGGGGACCCTTAGGGGTGAGAAGTAGGAGGGGGAGAAGAATGGGAGGGGAGGGACAGCGCAGAGGAGGAGGATGGCCAGGTGCAAGGTGGAGCTGGAAGAAGGTGAACACCTTTTTTAAAAGAGAAGAAGGTGGATGAGTTTCAAAGTTTGGGGGTGAGTTTATTCCATAAGAGAGGGATGCAGTAGGGCAAAGCACTTTGGCCAGTGACTGAGTGGGGGTGAGGAATTAAGAAGGAGTGGGGATCCCAGGAGCATAGAGAGTACAAAGGAGGAGGAACAGAAGATAGGCAGAAGGAGTGGTATGGAGGAAGAAGCCCAAACCAGACTTGGCAATGAAAGATAATGAGTGGACATACCCTCTATGTGAGAGGGGTGAGATGGAAAGAGCAGAGTACAGGGAGCTGTGGTGCATACGATCAGGGGCATCAGAAGCGAATCTGCAGAAGGAGTTAACATGGTATCCAGTTTAGAGAGGGACACAGCAGGGGCTGTGCTGTAGATGATGTCTGTGTATTCTAGGAGTGGGAGGATTAATTTAGTGACAAACTCATGTTGTATGGGAAGAGAAAGTGAGTCTTTAGTTCAATAAAGAAATCCAAGTTTGGGGCAGAGCATGGAGATTAGTGCATCTATGTGTGAAGAGAAATTAAGGCAACTGTCTAGCCAGACCCCCAGGTATTTGAAGGCTTTCACATTGTCTAAGGGAGAATTTTCCTGAGTGTAAAATACAGGTTGAGACCAGAGCCTGGCTAGTTTTTGAGCACAGCCAAAAGTCATAGAACCTTTTTTTTTTATTTTTCACTTTTAGGTTGTTGTCTGAAACCAGGCCAAGACTTTGTTGAAGTCCTGTTGGAGAGGTGCTCACTCATCAATTGTAGAGGGCCCCAATGCAACGATAAAAGTGTCATCTGGGTACATATGAATGTGGGAGCTGAAGCAGATGGAAGAGAGATCATTAATAAATATTGAGAAGAGTAGAGGGCCAAGGCTGGACACCTGGGGCTACCTGCCAAAACTGGGAGAGGAGGAGGAGCTGCCCAGTCATACTGATTGCTGTCTACCAATGAGATAGGAGTAGAACCATTGTGTAAGGGGGATGCCAGACCTGCAGAGTGGAGTTTACTTAATAAAAGCATGTGTGAGACTGAATCAAAGTTTAGTTATTATTTATTTTTTGTTTTCTTTGGATTTTTGTAAATGAAATAGGGAGGATTATGGTGCGGTCTCCTGTGTGTTAATGCACACTTTCCAACAGGTTGTTAGGGATGGATACATGGTTGCTAGGGACTCCACATCCTTACATTAACAGTGCATCTTGTCATAGGCTTTTAATTCTGTGTGGGAGGACTAGAGATTTTGAAAAACATGGCGGCTCTGTCTCTCACTTAGTGAGAGTCAGAGGTGGTCACTATAGTTTGGAGCTGTACCTGTTTGTCTTTTAAATTGAAGGCAGTGTACTGTACTTAATTTATCTGGCTGATCCTGCCTTTTATAGTCATATCTCCACCCCCCCATAAGCAAGTGAGTGAGCATGCATGTGTGTGTTTGGTCAGAGACCGAGAGTCTCAAGCAGGAGATCATGCCAGCAGCACAAGTAATGCAAGTGTGGTTTTGCAGTTGTTGTTTTGTTTTTTTTTAATGAGAAATTCTATTTTATTTGGCGTCCAGTTTGGCAAGAAAAGAATATGGAATGGAGAAGCAGAGTGGTTGTTTTGGTGTGGTATGTTTTTGGGAGAAAGCGCAATGTGAGTACTATGAGAAGTTGGCAGGTAGGTAAGAGTAGGATCCTAGTCCAGAGTGCTCCAGTAAGGAGAGAGAAGAAAAAAAATTAAAAAGGTACATAAAAAAAAAAAAACAAGCAACAACATTGGACTGTGGACACACTGGTGAAAGAGACATGAGGATGCTGCACAGATTGTTGTAGTGCTGTTTGTTTTTTTTAACAGCTGAATCTTGCTTCCTGGTTGAGCTGAGGTATTAGTGTTTGTTGTGTGTGTGTGTAAAAGCTGGAAGTAGTGCCAGCGGGGGAGTGATTGATAGGTTGCATTTGTGAGCATAAATTGATTTATCACATGGCTTTTGGGTCCACACCTATTGCATATACTGTATATATATTTATACAACAGGAGTGAGAGCAATATTAGTGTGATAAATTTGGACATTTCCACTGCAGTGTGATAAATGGTGATTGCATCACCAGAGTTAAAATAAATGTTGTTTATACATACTCTGCTAATGTCACCACTCACTCACTCACTTACTCACTCATTCCAGCCTGCATACTAAATTGAACTTGTTTACAAATCTGTTTCTCACTACTACTTGCAAGTAACTCAATTAACATTCAAAGAACATTCAGCTGTTTTCCACAATGCTCTAAAACTCCAAACCCATTACTACATTTTCAAACAATCCTGCATTCTAAATAACAGTGCCTTACACTTTATGTTTCTCACTGCTACTCGTAAGTAACTCACTTAACATTGCAAAAAACATCTAGCTTTGTCCCACAGGGTTTATAAAACTCCCAGCCCATTAATATGTGTTTTTTTAAGTTCAAGAAAACCTGCAATCTAAATCACAGTGCCTCACAGTTGCTGTTCTTCACTGTTTGCTGAAACTAACTTAATTAGCATTGCCAAACAAATTCATCTGTGTCTCATATGTGTGTAACATGCCCAGCCCATTCAGAAACACTTAAACACACTCAGAACACAATCAAACACTGCTTTCAGTATAGCCTAGAGGTCAGAGTAATGAGCTTTGAATAAGGTTAGTATATCCAACACACCACATCTGGGTTTGTTTCTCACAACTTCCACATCCAGACTGTATGACTCTGAACAAGTTGCCTCAAAAAAACTTATCCAATTCCCTAACAATGAAAGAAAACATAGCTATAATTTTGAAGCTCTCACATCTGTTGTATAAATAGCACATGTAATGGGCAGATTGTGTGATATGGATAATATTGTCACTCCTGCATCTCTGGATACTCTCACTCATGCCTTCGGCACTGGTGGGTATCCAGAGCTCACTCTGCAGGAGTGACAATATTATCTATATCACACTCCTGCTCATTACATAGCCTCTATATATATATATATATATATATATATATATATATTAGAGGCAAAAAACTCTGTTTAATGCATTAGTTAGGGTTGTTCCACAGTGACAAAAGTGAGGAAATTCGCTGTTAGGGTTGAAAACCCTAACTCCGACCACCCCCCCAGCACCACACACACACAGACACACACACACATTCAAGTATGGGGGAGGACCAAGTCAACACAACCAATGACAGACATCCAGCAGCAGGTGACAGAAATAACAAACAATTGTCTAAATGTACTACGAGACATCCCCACCCACCTGACCAGGTACTGCATGCTCAGTGGAGATCAACAGCAAAACTGAGGCCACGTACACCAAACATACACATCCCTGATTGCAGCTGCACACAACGTACCACACTTAGTAGTTGCATGGCCTTACCTACCGATGCCCCACACCACAACACACCACTTGTGGTGGGCCACCTGAGCAACAGAGTTAAGCAAAACCAAGGAGTTGTACAGTTATAATATCTCTGATTTAACAAGGGTTTGAGAAATGCAGCTTTCTAATTGACTGTAAACATTGTAACAGCCTTATGTTTAGTTTTTATTAACATACATGTAGAGCCTAACCATATGATGAACATGGTTTAATGTTGTTTAAAAACAGTTTTATTATGATAGCAATAAGTTACTCCCAGGTATTATGTTAATGGTCAGTTTATCACTGTCTAGCGACATGTGGCACTTCGGATATGCCTCATTCAACATTAAACCCTACAGGGTGATTAACAGACCATTTAACATAACTGTTGGTCATGCTTTATAGCTTAATTGTCTTTTGAGTAGATACTCCCTCTGCTAGGCACTGCAGCAGCTTTTACACGTATCCCACCCAGTTACACCATACACTGTCTAGTTGCTGGAGAATGGCTGTGAATATGAACTCATGAAGATGAACAGTGTAACTTGATCATTACAGTCATCAAAACCCTAGTGTGATTATAACTGACAGACTCAGTGATAGAGGATAACCCTGCTGTCCTAGTACATTTACCCCATTATGAGTTAAATCAATACTAAAAGACATTCTGTTTATATCTACACCATACCTACTTGATTCCTGTTGTAGCAGAATTAACATAGTTATCACTTTGATACCATCAGTGACAGAAGTGTGGCAAACCCAAACAGTAGGCATACAGCCTGAGTATGAAACAACTGTTAAAAAAATCACACTGTGTCCATAAGTGGCATAGATCACTCATTGCAACAATAGCAAATGTATTACTATTTGAAGAAGTTAGTCATCACAGATGCAATGAGATTGTCTTTATCAGGTACAACATACTCAGTAAGTGCCTACAGGAAAATCTATCCTATATACACGTCCGATACAGGTACATCATTGTTGGCTCAGTAGTGCTATGATATTTAGAAGTTGCTTGGCCTGATCCATGCAATTACAATCTTTCTTACAAAGAATACTTACTGCATCTTTAATATTGAAACACACTGAAGGTCTATGTATGTACATCAGCAGTACACCTTCATCAGTAAGAATGCATGTGATACTGGCAGTACCAATTTCACAGCGTTGAACAGGCAATGCTTCCATACGTTTACATCAGCCTTCTATGTTGAGTAAACCATTGCAGTAAATGTACTACTATGTAAATCACCTACTAAATGTATCACTACTTTTATCTTGAGCATGCTAGTGTCTTGTAGTTAATTTTATGTGCTTCTTAATTAATGTATACTCAGTAGTGTTAAACCTTTTACAACTGTCATCATGCACCTTCAGCATTTATATTGAATAACGGCACAGTACCAGTTGTGGTGTGGTGGGCATCGGTAGGTAAGGCCATGCAACTACTAGTGTGGTACGCGTGCAGCTGCAATCAGGATGTGTACGCTTGGTGTACATGGCTCAGTTTTGCTGTTGATCTCCACTGAGCATGCAGTACCTGGTCAGGTGGGTGGGGATGTCTTGTAGTACATTTAGACAATTGTTTGTTATTTCTGTCACCTGCTGCTGGATGTCTGTCATTGGTTGTGTTGACTTGGTCCTCCCCATACTTGAATGTGTGTGGTGTTGTGTGTGTGTGGTGCTGGGGGTGACTCGAGTTAGGTTTTCAACCCTAACAGCTAATTTCTCACTTTGTCGCTTTGAACAACCCTAACTAATGCATTAAACGGAGTTTTTGCCTCTAATTTCCCTTTTTTTGAGAATGATATTGAGAAATAGTGAATGGGATTGTAGGAGTGGCGCAAGGGTCTTTGGGCCCTGCTGGCCCCGCCCACATGATGTCTTATGGCATAGTAACAGGAGCAGCAATGCAAACAGAAATGCTAACAGTGGCACACATGGTAACACAAGCGCGAATGATAACAGAAAGGGTAACGCACACGGTATGTAGACGGAACGTGAAACATGGATGTCTGGTCACATAGTAACATGGTGCCTGTAAATGGAAATGTCAATGGGCATGGTGACGCAAAGTGAAACAGAAAGAGAAACAGTGCGGTACACACAAATGGCAAAAAGTTACAGAAATGCAAGCGCAAATGAAAACACAAAGGATGACAACATGGTGGCATTGGGGTGTGCATTGGGATCATCAGCCCTAACTCTCACCCCATAACCTGTGTAAAGCAGCAGAAGTATAGGAGAATGGGGTGAGAGTTAGACTCATGATCCCAATGCACACCCCAATGCCGGTTGGGGGTGGGTGGGGTGCAAGGGGTTTTCAACCCTAACAGCTAATTTCTCACTTTTGTCGCTGTGAGACAACTCTAACTAATGCATTAAACTGAGTTTTTTGCCTCTAATTTTCTTTTTGAGAATGATAACAAGAAATAGTGAATGTAATGCAGCAGCGGAGCGCTGGAGCCCTTCTGGGTCTCAAGGCCCCACCTGCATAATGCGGGTGGCAGGAGCAACGGGGCCCATACTAACAGGGACAGCAACACAAACAGAAATGCTAACAGTGGCACATGGTAACACAAGCACGAATGAGAACAGAAAGGGTAACGCACATGGTGGCGTAGACGGGAATGGTCTGCCATGTGATGTGTTGTCACATAGTAACATGGTGCCTGCAAACAGAAATGTCAATGGGCATGGTGATGTAAAGTGAAACAGAAAGATAAACAGTACTGTAGACAGAAAATGGCAAAAAATAACAGAAACGCAAGCGCAAATGAAAACGCAAAGGATAACGCACATGGTGGCACAGACGTCAATGGTAAGTGAAACGGGTACGGAACCGCAAGCGGAAAGGGCAACAGTAACAGTAATGTAAGTGCACAGGCTGGTTTTCCCCAAAACCTGCATTGAGAAAGACAGTGAGTACAAATAATGTATGCAAAATAATGAGTATCGGCGCAGAAAATGAGATCTTGGAATACTAAATACATTATATCTCAGGAACCGTATGACGTAGAAAAAAATGTAAAAGTCATATTATTTACAACTGTCCTGGCTAATTTAGATCTTAGCCCTATTAGGGGGCTAAGAAATTTTCCTACGAAAAGTCCGTATCTCGCACCGTTTCCGAGATACGGGCCCTGAAAGGTGCGGCGAACGCCGTAATGTTATCCTATGGGAAAAAAAGAAAAGTTCAGAGCGCCATAACTTTGCCTCCCTGTAATGTTTTTTCACCAAACCACTGAAAGGCACATCTGTGGGCTGTTGGCTGTCTTCCCTCCAAATTTCAGGAAAAAAGACCAAACCGTTATTTTGCAGCAGGGTGCCAAAGGATTTCTGTAATGCGTCGCGCCGTAATGTTATCCTATGGGAAAAACTGTCAACTTTGGAGTGCTGTAACTTTGCCGCCATGTAATATTTTTTCAATACAACACTGAAAGGCACATCTGTGAGATGTCGGCTCTGTTCCCTCCAAATTTCAGCTCAAAACTCCCAACGGTTCTTTTGCAGCGCAGTGCCAAAGAATTGCTGTCATTTTCCCACAGACTAGAAAACTACTGTCGCAATTTGCGAAAGCTTTCGCAAAAATTTGCGACACTTTCGTGAGCACGAAAGTAATTTGCTAAAGTACTTTTTCCAGAAATTTGAAAAACATATTTCTGGGGTGTTTTACCACAAAATAAAGACATGGCAAGCATCCTCAGGGCCCGACTAGGTGAATACAAAAAAATTAGGTTGCTAGAGGGTCCCAAATTTAAATGCCAACCATTTTTCTGATCACCAACTGAAAACAAAATGGCCGATTTGAGAAAGTAACAGGCCAATTTGCGAAAGTAAAAATGCATTTGCGAAAGTGTTGAACTTTTGTTAACTTTTCTCATTGACTTATAATGGGAAACTGTTTTTTGAATAACTTTTGAACCATTTAATATTTTTTCACGAAATCTTTGAAAGGCACATCAGGGACCCTGGCTGCACATTCCCTGAAGATTTCAGGCCAGTCATGCAAACCATACGACCTGTAGGCGCGACCACAGAATTCCAGAAAAGCGTAAACACGCGCACAGATCACACTTAATAACCCCGCAACCGTATATCCAATCAGTACAAAACTTGGCAGATCCCAAGGCCTGTGGGTCTTGATCATACATTCCAAATTTCAGGTAAATCCATCAAACGGTTGCAAAGTTATTAAGGTGCAAAATTTGGGGTTTAACATGGAAATGGCTCCTCAACCCTAACTATGGTAGCACTACCGTGCTACCATAATATATATATGTAGATAGATACAGATATACACTGTATATATATTATACTTGCATGGTAGCACAGGAATACTTAGGGCTGAGCAGAGCGCTCAGTGTTAAATCCCAATTTTTGCACCTTAATAATTTTGGTGGTGTTTGGCAAAACTGTACATTTGGCGTGCATGGTCCACATGGCAAATTGTTGAGATGTGGGAAGATTCTTGATGGCCGCTTAGCTGGATTCCCAGATCCAGAAACAGTAAAAATACACATTTTGTCCATTTGCTCTCATCTACAGCCAAGATAGTATGGAATGTTTTTTGATAACTTTCTGAGCAGAAGGGGCTTTTCCCAAGGGTGTGTCTTTTGAAGGTTTCTTGAAAAAATATTAATCGGTTCCAGGGTATAAGGTTTTGAAATATGGCTTCTTAGCACGCTCAGTAAGGTTTTTGAGTTAACCCTCTGGTACGATGCAAAATTTCTTCTTTCGTGTGCATTTTTAAGTCACAACTAACAGCGTTTTTGGGTCATAAGAAAACATTTTTAGCTTGTGACAGCCACCATCTTGGTTTTTTTCTGGGCAAAAAAGGTGAAAATATATAAAAATTGGTTATTAAAACATATGACTCTTGCTAAACTGGACTTATTAAGCTGGATTCTGGTGTTTGTTAATCAAAAAATGGGCAAAAATACCTCTTTTAGACTTTGCTAAGTTATTTGGCTGTGAGCTTAGTGAGATGGTCAATTCTTGTGTCATGAGCTGAAAATTCTTGGGACATACATTTATGTGTGACCACAAAATTTTATGTGCACACCAGAAATGGAATTCTTGAGTTGCACATTAAGAATTGTTCATGCGCACCACAAAATACTTATTTTTCTGCTGGATTATTTCTTTGGTTGCACATTTAAGTGGGACCCAAGAATTTTTCATATGAGCTGAAATACAGGTTTTGTGCTGGACAGAGCTTTTGATATGTGGAGGAAGAATTCTTTGGTTTCACATTAAGTGCAACCCAAGAATGTTTTGTGCAAACAAAAATTACTATTTTGGGGTCCAGTTGCAGATTTTTATATGTGGACGAATAATTCTTTGGTCACGCATTAAGTGCAACCCATGTATTTTTTTGTGTAAACTTAAAATTCTTGTTTTTGGAATGGGTGAAGATTTTTACAGTATGTGCGATCTAAGAATTTTTAGGTCAAACGTTAGGTAGGTAGTGCAATAGCAGCTTGCAACATAAAAATGTGATTTGGAGCCAGCCCGGTGGCGCAGAGGGCTGAGGCGTTGAACGCCACACCTCGCTCCACGCCGGTGACCCGGGTTCGGGAGCAGACTCGGGTAGCCGGTGGGTCAGCCGGGGGGAGCTAGGCTTGAGCGTCCGACGACAGCTCGCCTACTCCGGGGTGGGGTTTGGCCGCATTCCGGCACTTGTGCGACCCCGAGCGGAGGCTCGAGGAAGTGCAAGTCCTTGCAGGGATTGGCCGGGTGGCCGTTGAGCAGAGCGGACGCCGACGTACGCGCTATGACGTCAGGGGGGGATAGCAGTCTGCTCGGGGAGGGAGAAAAATGGGAAAAGAGCCTGCTTCATCAGGGAGGAAGCGAGGACCCGGGACGTGCCCACGATTTGCCTGCACCCACTCGACAGTCCACGGGGCCGACAAAACACTAAGTTACGGGGGTTGTCCCCTACCTCCTCCCCACCCGGGGGGGTAAGCCGCAGCTCCATGGGGGCCTGTGGACTGTTCGTGTAGGGTTGCGGGTAGTGGGATGTTTGCGGGTCATCGCCGAAGTGTCAGAGGAGGCAGGCTGAGGGAGGAGGATAAATTACGATTTCAAAAAAAAAAAAAAAAATGTGATTTGTTTTGTATCTCATAACTTACCCATTTTACAATATTTTAGTCTCAAATTTTGAATGTTTACATGACCCTACCATATGAATGAGGATGGTGGGAACTTTTAAATACAGGTTGAAAGGTGATTTTGCAGTCGCTCTGTGAAACCACCTTTCAGACAGGATCAACACATTCTAATGTTCAAGTTCATGAAATGGGGTCAAAACATGACAAAAAAAGATGATAAAATGTGTGCAAGGTCAACCTTTTGTCTCAGCAGGCAGTACATCATGATCCTGTGCTAGTGAGCTGAATTCAGGGGCAAGCACAGTGAGCCAGCTGGATAAGCCAGGGCTGCGGAGACAGTGCTGCCATGCGGCACCATCCCCATCCTAAGGAGGGATAGTGCAGTGTTGGCTACATGGGCAACAAATAACCATATAGCAAAGGGATGTCTTCTCTTGGCATAAGGCCCAGAGTTGCCCTGCACTTCTGCACCCATAGCTCCACAAAAGCACATGGTCCAGAAGGTTCTGCACATCCACTGCCAGATGATCTCTAGGCCCTGTAGCCACATGTAAGTGCAGGGTCCAGAGGGTCATGTACTTCCACAGCCCCCCATACAGCCCCATGAATTCTTTGCATTCATAGCCACATGACCTCTGCAGGAGGATGGCCTCTCCCCTTGGTGCAGGGCACAGCTGGTCTGTATCCATTCATGCAGGTCCCCAAGGGGCATGAATGAGGATATGATTCCACTGTCTCAAAAACAAAGCAAATTCATTGCAAAAATCTGTGTTAATGCATTAGTTAGGGTTCAACTTAACCCCATAAAAGTAGGAAAATGTGGACTTAGGGTTTCAAATCCTAACTTCCAATCCCCCCCAGCAGCAAAATGACAAAACCACACAGATAACTACAGACAGCTATCATCAGGTAAGACTAAATATTTATTTTTCTCCAGATGACACAAATGCAGTAGCACTGATGTATCCAAAGCATATCATGCTGGTACTGACTGTATATTAGGGTTCAGTAAGCACTTTGATGTTAAACATCAAATTTTGCACCTTAATAACTCTACCCCCATTCAGATAATTTACTTTGAATGTGGAAGGCACATAGTTGGTGCAAAGATCTCTACATCCTGAAAATGTCATGGCAATCAGTTCAGTGGGAGCAAAGATACAGAGGTGCAACAAATGACTATAATTAAGATCTTTTTTGCTCACTTATAGTATAACTAAACAAGCATTTGTCAATGCTGAATTGTTTGCTTGCTGGTATTAGCATTGGAAATGCAGGAGTTAGACAGATGCAGAATAGGAATGGCAGTGAAGTATTGAACTTCACGTGAACCCCACCTCCATCCTTTAGAGATGGACAGGATTTGGGGTAAGTGTTTGGGTCATCGGCCATGACAGTTAAGCCATGTCACCTCACCCTATTCTGCAGACATTGACACATGTTGAGGTGTGCTTTAGGGTGTTTGGCTTTACAGTCACCCCACTCCATAAGGACATATGGTAAAATGGATGCAGCATGGGAGAATGTGGTGAAGTCTTGGGCCAAAGAGTCCAAGGTACACCTCGATGCCTGTCAGTGGCTGGAGAGTGGTGTAGGATGGCGTGAGTAGTACAGTCAGCAATCCAAAGGCACACCCCGATGCCTGTCTGTCTGTAAAGGGTAGGACATTATGGTTAGAAACCCTAATGCCTTGGGCGTTTGTTGATATTTACAGTACAAATTTTCAACATGGCCTTTTTCTGGCCCCACCGCAGGAAAGCATTTGGGACCTCTTCTCATGAAGAGTGGCAGTGTGCTTTTGTCAATGTGTCCTGAAAACTGACTTCCAACAGCTACAGTGCCATTCTGCACCACATGTACGAAAACACAGATCGGGCAGGATGTGAAGAATGAGAGCTGTACCATCCATAGGGAGGTATGAAGAGATGGCAATGTTGAAAATCTGTAGTGGGAATATTAAAAATGCTCGCACAACTGAGCATACGCGGAAACTGTGCAATACATGCGTTTAACACAGTCACTTTATGGAGTTTTGTCACCAGATTTTCAACATAGGCATTTTATGACCTGTGTTCATAAACAGTGTCACTGTGATTTTCTTAATGTGTCCTGAACATGGATTTCCCACAGCAACCACGGTATTCTCTGCCAGAACTGCAAAAACACATTTTGACCAGGATGTGAAAAATGACAGCTGTACTGCTCATAAGGAGGTGCATAAAAATGGCAATGTTGCAGATCTGGAGTTAAAATATTACAAATGTGCAAAGTTATGAGTGTGCGTGGAAACTGTTCAACACACACTCATAACACTGTCATTTTATGGACTTTCATCACCAAATTTTCAACATAGGCATTTTAAGACCTCTCCTAATGAACAGTGTCACTGTTACTGTTCATAAGGAGGTGTGGGTCCCTGTGATTTTTGTTCTGTGTCCCGAACAGTGATTTCCCACAGCAACCGCACTATTCTGCCTCGGAAGTGCAAGAACACATTTTGGCCAGGATGTGAAAAATGACAGCTGTACTGTTCATAAGGAGGTGCGGAAAAATGGCAATGTTGAAAATATGGAGTGAAAATATTGTAAATGTGCAAACTAACGAGTGTGCATGGAACTGCGCAATGCATGCTCGTAACACAGTCATTTTATGGACTTCTCACCAAATTTTCAACATAGGCATTTTAGGACCTATGCTAATGAACAGTGTTACTGTGATTTTCATAATGTGTCCCGAACATGGATTTCCCATAGCGACCGCGCTATTCTGCACCAGAACCGCGAAAACACATTTCAGCCAGGTTGTGAAAAATGACAGCTGCAATGTTCATAAGGAGATGCATAAAAATACCAATGTTGAAATCTGTAGTGAAAATATTGCAAATTTGCGAAGTTACGAGCGTATGTAGCAACTGCGCAACACATGCTCGTAAAACAGTAATTTTTTTGATTTTTCCACCAAATTTGCAACATAGACTTTTTGAGAGCACACCTCATGAACACTGGCACTGTCATTCCGTAAATCAGTCCTGAAAGGTGATTCCATGCAATGACTGCGAAATCACCTTTCGGGGCCAATTAATGCCATGACAGTGAAAGAGTTTATGAGGAGGGGTCCCAAAAACCCCATGTTGAAAATTTGGTGCCAAAATTCCAAAAAATGCCTGAGATATGCATCAAAGTTGAAAAAACCTTATCTGTTCTATTATACAGCTTACCAGCATTTCCTCAGTTCGCGGTCAGCTTTGAAGAGTGAAGACGTGTTCCCAGTCCACCGAAGATCGTTGCACCGGGCTCCACAGGTAAGTATGGGGTGTGGGGAGGCAAGGTGCACAGTGGGTGGGTGAGGGTTTTGGGGGGGTAGGGAGACCACCGAGGGACCGTTTCCTTCTTTACAGAAAAAAAAATGAAATAAAATCGCAGGATGGTTTTTGTTTTGCAGGGTCTTTTAACTGGACATTTGGCACGCTGGTGTGGACTCCCAGCATGCCAACCTACTGTTTTGTTGTGGGGGCAACTGTAGCCAACGGGGGATTGGGCACCCCTGTCAGCATATGGGGGCGCAATAGCCGAGGGGGTTTGGGCACCCTCTGGGCACAAACATAGGTTTAGTGTGTGGGGGGGGAGTTATGCTGACAGGGAGTGGGCTCCCCCATCGGCACATGATCCAGCAACTTAAATGGACTGAAGCTGTCATGGATTGGGGCCCCAGTCAGCAAACAAAGAGTGTTTCAGGGGCTGATGCTGCCGAGGGGATTGGGCACCGGGCACAGGGTTGCATAATATTGTTTAGAACATGGCGGCAAGCCACCCGCCATGTTCACAAACAGCATTAGGCCAGCTAATGTTCCACCCTGCAATAGAAACATAGAAACATAGACTTTGACGGCAGATAAGGACCACTTGGCCCACCCAGTCTGCCCATTTCCCTACCTACTGGATAAGCTGCAGATTCTAGTTAACCAACAGCCTACTTCCTGCCACCCCCCCACTTCAATTGCCTTGTGTCTGTCCCATGCATGTTTGAATTCCACTACTGTTTTAGCCCCAGCAACCTCCCCAGGAAGGCAGTTTCAGACATCCAACACTGTCTCCATGAAAAAAGATTTCCTTACATTACCCCTGAGCCGTCCCCCCTCTATCTTTAAATTGTGTACCCTTGTTCTTACACATCTCTTTTTCTGAAAGATGCTACCTTCCTTGACTTTGTTGATTCCCTTGAGGCACTTGAACGTTTCTATCATGTCCCCCCATCCCTCCTTTCATCAAGGGTATACATATTAAGCTCTCTCAGTCTCTCTTCATATGATTTCTGATGCAGACCCTGCACCATTTTAGTTGCCCTCCTCTGGACTGCTTCCATCCTGTCTATGTCCTTGCTCCCTCATTGCAGCACAATGACTGACGCTGCAATGACGAGGCGGCCCCTGATTGCTGCGGCAAAAACGTTTGTACTTGGTGCACTTTTGGAGACCAGTGTCATCGGCACACTGTGCCTCAATTGGTCCACCACTGCCAAGCCCCCAAATGCAGTGCCTCCCTTAGCTGTAACAGTGCTGTGCCTCCACAACCCACTTCTCTTCTAAGCTGTCACATAATGTTTCTTGCGCATGCGCGCAAGCAAACATAAAAACTAGGAGGATTTCAAATCTGAAACTTGCACATTTGATAGAGTTTGTTCCAAGGTTAGTGCTTTTGTGCTTCCAATGTCCTGAACTTGTCCCATTTTTGAGAAATTAAGTAAAAATTGCATGCATGCTCAGTTTAAAAACTGAACATTCTGGCCAGGATATTCAAAGCAGTTGCGCATGGCACAACTGAGTTGCAACAGCGCAAGTGCAGACATGCACCAAGGAGCGATATTCAGCGGGATTCATTGCACGGCGCAAGTCCCAGTGCACCAGTGTGCAACCATAATGAATGCAGGCACAAGTGCAGGGGGTGTGCCCATGAATATCTGGTGTAGTGGGATATTCAACCGTGTAACCATGGTGCAAGTGCGGAGCAAATCCGAGATGCACCGGGCAGACGTTAGCCTATAAATACATGGTGTAAGCACATAGACAGCACTTGCACCAGGCAAGGGGGGGGGGAGAGAGAGAGAGAGAGAGAACAAACAAGAAAGAAGGAAAGAAAGAAAGAAAGAGAGAGACTGAGAGAGACAGACAGAGGCAGCCACAGAGGGAGAGTGACAGAGGTGGCAGTGGAAAGAGAGAAAAGGGCAGAGACAGTGAGAGGGACAGGCAGGCACAGTGCCAGGCAGTGCACCAGGGTGCCACACATCCTGCAGCAGCCAACTGCCCAGGGGGAGACGAGCCAGCAGGGACCATGGACAGTGTGACATACATGATGGAGGCCATAATAAGTGGTGTGAGGGGGCAGGCGGAACACCGATGTGGCTGAGGAAGGGTCCGATGGTGGTATGCCTGACACAGGTGGTACTGTGCCTGCACCACCTTTGAGAACTTCTCTGACATGGAGATAGTGGGCTGGTACCACCTAAAAATGGCCATTCTGAGGCAGCTCTGTGAGCTGTGCAGTGAGGAGATGCAGGCACCCTCAAGACGGAGCCACGAAATGTCTGTGGAAATGAATGTCACAGCAGTCATGTGCATGTTCTCCACGGGCAACTTCCAGAGACCAACAGGTGACACCACAGGCATAACCCAGTTGGCCACATAATGCATCCTCACACAGTTCCTCAATGACCTTCTGCCATGTGCTGCAGAATACATCCATTTACCCAGCACACAGGTGGAGTGTACAGCAGCCATGCAAGACTTCCACAGGGTAGCACACATGCATGATGTGCTTGGGGACATTGACTGCACCAATGTGGGCATCCGCATGTCACCTGGCCCTGAGGGGCTAGCATACATCAGTAAGAAGGGGAGCCCTAGTATCAACTGCCAGGTGGTGTGCAATGTCACAGGGTGCATCACCAATGTCTGTGCCACATACCCTTGGAGTGCACATGATGTGTTCATCTGGCACAGCTCCATACTGTGCCACAGATTCAAACATGGGGACATGCCCACAGGCCACCTAGTTGGTGAGTATGGGACAGGCAAGGGGTGATGGGCAGGTCAAGGAAAGGGGGAGGGCAAGGTGGCAAATAGGCGAGGGTGCCAGGGCAGGAAAGGGGCATAGCAAGGGAAGGCAGAGAGCTAACTATGTCACTATCCACACCGGTGACAGCGACTACTCACTGAGGCCCTGGCTGCTCACCCCCTACTGGCGCCCATCATCCCCAGCCAAAGAACGCTACAATGACGCACACGCCAGCACGTGGAACATCATTGAGCATGTATTTGGAATGCTGAAGGCACATTTCCATTGTCTAGATAGGTCTGGCGGTGCCCTACAGTACAGCCCCTCGAAAGCTTATGGCCTATTCCTGGCCTGCTGCATACTGCACAACATGGCCATTGACCATGGGATAGCTATCGAGGCTGATGAGGGTGACAGTAGTGGCGACGATGGAGGCAATGTGTTGGAGGGAGGTGGGCAGCCCCCCCACTGGGTGGAGGGATCCATGGCTGATGAGGCAGACCCGACAGCATTGCGACACCATCGCACAGGAGCACTATGGTGCATGCAGGTTGGTGGTACTAAACCTATACATGAGCCACACACACAGGTACAGCACACATGCAGGGGTGTGCATGGTAATAGGCATGCACACACAGAGGCATGGTGCAGGCTCAGGGGAGTTGGTGGCACACTACCACACACAACTACACAAAGCAGTACACAGCAACTCATGCACACACACACCCACATGCCCAGGCATTGGCATGTGGTGAGGATCAGATGCATTGCACCAGTGCACAGGTGCAACCGGTGCAGATCTGGCCTCATCATGCCCACATCAAATAGTCCAGTGGCTGGCCAAGCTTGCATACAGGCAGCATGCAGCACAACATGCAGGTGCCACACCAGTGGTATGCACATGCACATGGCACACTTGCATGCACAGGGCAGCAGCGGCAGACTGTGGTCAGGGCAGGCTGCACATCAGGGCTGCTGCATAGATCCATGGTCACCACAGCCATGGGGGAAGATAAGCCACAGGCTGCTCATCAGCCACAGTGGGTGTTTGCAACAGCCCCCCCAGTGGTTGACACACGGGACCATGACCGGGTCCATGCAGGGGTGTGTAGGAGCCCAAACAGGCCCACTCCAGGCATGCCTGGGATGCCAACATCAGAGGCTGGTGTCGACAGTGTGGGTGTCACCCTATGCCGGGATCGTGGGGTGGACAATGCACTGCGTGGGGTCCATGTGGCAGCCAGCAGCATGAAGCCATCCATGCCCACCTGTGCAATGCGATCCATGGATGCAGTCGTGGCCTCCTGCATGCGGTGTGCAATGCGATCCATGGAAGCTTTCATGGCCTCCTGCATGTGCTGCATCCCTGCCAGGAGTTGTGCAATGCCCCTCTCACGCTGCTCAGCCTGCTGGTGCACCTCCACAATGCAGTGCACGCAGCCCAGCGGCAACCTACACCTGTTGATCAATGGAGGCCTGGAGCAAATGGGTGTGCTCTGCAGTTGGGTCAGCATCCTGGGGATTCTGGGTGGGACACTGACCCTCCTGTGGTAACTGGCCATGCTGCATAGCTCCCCTCTCAGGTGGACGCTGCACAGTGGGCTCCTCTTGTGGTATGTCCCTAGCTGGTGCCCCCATCGGTGGACCCTGCATCCGGCTGCCCTGTGGCACCAGCAGCCTGCTGCCATTGCCCCTCTGGCCACTGAATACTGCCCAGTGCCTGCGTGGACACAACACCACCACTGCATGGCACAGCTATGGCAGTGCACGCAGCGGCACCTGCAGTGGCAGCAGGCAGCTGTTCCCCCACTGTCAGGTCACTGGATGCACTGCCTGTGCCTGGTATGGGCCTCTCCCCCACAACAGCACCCATGCTGTCCAGGATTATGGTGAGGTCATCATCGGTGTTGGACCCCACCCCAATCTGTGTCTCCATGCACAGGATGCTGAGACTGGCAACCTGTAGAGACACATCCAGGGCCTCATCCAACCCCATGTCCAGGACATCCGCCTGGACAGTGGTGGTGTGCTGCATCCTCCCAGACCCCTGGATTCCTGTGGAGATGGATGGCTGGTCATCTGGGGCTGGTCCTGCCTCCGCGTCTGCTACCAGCGCCCCATCCTCTGCTCGAAGGCATGCCGGTGCTGGAAGATAAAACAGGTGTGTCAGTGAAGCAATGGCCACATGTGCCCCCCCACTATGCCACAGCATGCTGTGCATTGCTGCCATACATACCATGCAGGGATGGGCTGCCACCTGTTAGGAATCCTCTGCCAGGCACACTATCCATGGTGCTGCAGTGCAAGGTGGCTGCCACCAGCTCCTCCTGTGCTGTGAGCTGTGGCACATCAGCAGGCTCCCTTCCAGTGGCATTCCAGGCTGCACTGATGGCCACCACCTTCTCCTTGATTCGCCTCTTGTCAGTGTCCACCTTCTTGCAGCACTCCTGCACTGACCACTGGTGGCTGCCCTGCTGGTTCACGCATTCTGCCACCTCCACCCAAGCCCCAGCCCTGGCCTTTGGTGTACCCATGGCACCTCTCAAGAGTGGCTCCCTGCCAAGGTAGGCCTTGAACAGGACCTCTGATTCTGCTTTTGTGAAGTTGGACCTTCACTTGCAAGCAGGATCATGTTCCCCAACCTCCTCAGGTTCCAACATGTCACTTCCTGTGGATATGAAAAGCACAGTGTGTTAGTGGCGGCAACACCTATTGCCATCACCTTTGCTGTGCCCTCTGTGCTCAGTGTGCTCCAGCAGCATGTGCAACTTACCTCACTAGGATGCAATACTGGTCCATGGCCTGTGCAGTTCTGTGGTGCCTTTTATGGCACATCATATGCAAATGGGCTTTGGTGCAATGGTAATGATATGCTAATGCCCCCATTGTGCCACACATTGGCTGATGAGCTCATTAGCATGTGGTGGCTGAATATTGTGGAGTTGCACCATGCGTAATGAGAATGCTCTGAAGCAAGTCATTTGAGTGCTCAGGAGCATGACGTGGTGCAATGCACATGCATACACGGTGTGCATTGGTGCTGTGCGCAGGCACCGTGTGGTACACTGCTGCCTATTGCACATTGAGCGTCAACTGTGCAATAGCAGCCATGGTGCACAGTGCACCATGACTACTATTGCACAGTTGGCACACAGTGCCTGGCCATGCTCTGACCCCTGCAGTGACCTCTGACCCTACTTGACCCCACACACGTGGCCCCAACCCAGCCACGCCCATGCCATGCATCTCCATCATTGCACAATCGGTGGGCTCTGGGTGCCATTTTGCTCCATGGCTCGTAGCGGAGACATGGCGAAGCACAGGTCTCATCGGGCAAGTAACTGGATGCAGGTGAAGCTGGCCAACCATGTGGCCTGTGTCCAGCCCCACACATCCCAGCTGTTCGGCCAGGTGCCACTACAGCAGCCCCATGTGGCTGTGTAGCAGGATATTGCTGCCACACTAGTGCAGCAAACTGGGGTGGCCAGGACTGGTGAGCAGTGTCGGCACCATTATGGGGACCTGATGCGGAGGGACCCAGGTCATCTCTGATGACTGGAGGTGCTCATCAGGTGTGGTCATGTGCCACAGCCAGGTGAGTAGACCCAGCATGCATGTGTTCCCTGATGCTGTACTGTGGTGTTGGCTGAGCTGTCTGGCATGTCCTGCAAGGTGGTGTGCTGTCATTGTGCACATCACAGGGTTGCATCACCCACCACTGCTTGTGTTGACATGCCACTGTGCGGACCGTGCCAGGCAGGGGCCCACACTGTGCAGGGGGTGCAGCTGCTGTGGTTGTGTACTGATCTGTTCCTGTCTATGTTCTATTCCCAGGCCCTGAGACTTGCCGGAGGGTGGCAGCGGCAGCAGCCACAGAGGGAGAGTGGGCTGCAGCAGGACAGCTGGCTGCAGCGGTACCCCGAGGTGGCACTGGAGTGGCCCCAGCACCAGCGGGGCCATGGAGAGCAGGTAGGCACTATCATGGTCCTTCACACTTGTATTAGGGGTTAGCAGGAGCATGGGTGTGGGCATGGCCACCTGTGTCATGTGCCGTGGCAGCTGTGTGTGTTGCACTGTGTGCGGTGTCCGCCACTGTGGCACATCCATTGTACTCATGTGCCAGCTGTTGGTGGGGTAGGTGTGTGCCCGGATGCCACTGTCATTGCTGTGGTGCTGCATGGGCACTGTGCCATGTGACTGGCACTGTGCAGTTGGGTGGCTACTGTGTGGCAGGCACCAACAATATGCACTGTTGTGGTGTGCTGTGTTGCTGGCAGTCATTGGCCAATCCCCCATGGGTGGCTTGTTCAGGCCCTGTGGGGGGTTGTGATCCCACTGCCCAATGCATGCAGTGGATGGGCATGGTTCCTTGGGAAATTGCACTGATCGGCTGTGCTGTCCCTTCTCCTAGGTGTCTGGGGGCGGCGGAGGATGCCCCTGTACTGCAGGCTCTTGCAGCAGCTCATTCTCATTTCATCAACCACTATGGAGGCTGTGCTCCAAATCCACTGGCGGGTAATGGGAGGTGGATGCCATAAATGATGAGAGGTGGCACAGTGTGGCTGCCTCTAATGTGCACCCTATCTTCCCCTGTTTCCCCTGCTGTACCTCCCCCTAAAGTTCCCCTTCCCCCTGTACAGTCCCTGTTTCCTGTCCCCATTCCTCACATTCCTACCCTTTCCCTTCCCCATTGTTCTGTTCATAGTTTGCTGTTTTTACTCCTCTATTACAATATTTTGACTTACCTGCCTGTGTCAGTGTCTGCTTTGCAGGTGATGTGCAGTGCCATGCTGCAGTGGCCCAGTGCCTGTCCATGTGGTGTGCATGTGTCAGGGTGCATGTTGTGCTTCTGTGGTTCCCTGCTGTGTGCTGTGGTGTGTCCCACTGTGGTGGTGTCCCTCCCCTTGGTCAGTGGGCGTATCATGGGGCTGCCCATGGGAGGGCTCTCAGGGGCATGTTGTGGGTGTGTGTGCTTGGATTCGTGGTCCTGGGTGTGTCCTGCTCTGGTCTGGCTGCGTTGGGGGGCACAGCATGCAACCTGCAGGGGGTCCCCTCGGTGGCCCTCTGTTGGCCATTGGCACTTCCTGTTGCCTACCTTTGGTTCCACTGTTGTATTCTGGGGTGGGGGTGTGGGTGCCTGTTCGCACCCTGCTATACCCAGCTGGTGGTGACCTCCTGTGGCTTGTCACTGTGCCTCCTTGGTTCTGTCCCTGGGTCACTTCTCTGTGCCATGCCCCCCCCATTGCTCTGCTGCTGCGGTGCAACTGTGTGTGTGTGTGTGCACCATGGTGCACCTCTACTTGCACTATGGCGCACCTCTTCTTGTGCCATGGCACATTTTAGTTGCACCATAGGGCAACTGTGCCATATTCAGCCAAGTTGCACTAGCGCACTACAGCATGCACACTCTCTGAATATCACTTCTGTTGCACCAGTGCACAACGGATTTGCACTGTGCTGGACTTGCATTGGGTTTTGGCACATTTCTGAATATCCGGCTCTCTAAAGATAACAGACTTTTTTCAGACCATATTTCTACATGCGGTCATTTGGCTAATATGCATTTGTGTCTGTGGTGGCAGGACTAGCTTAATGCTGCATACAGCATCCATATGTATTTTAGCCATGTTCCTTCAGTTTAGCAAGGACTACTCATAAATACATAGTTATGCCCCTTTGAACAGAGCTGTGCATTTTGTTTTGTTCACTAAAAGGCTCTTTGGCTGTCATTAGCCACGTCCGCAGCCTGTGCAATGTAAACCAGACACCAGAATACCCCATCCCTGATGCTGGCTAAAGTAGTAATGGTCCAACACTGAGGTGCCAACTCTCAGTGCCAGTTAAGCCCCCCCCAATTTTAGGTATTTATAACCTCTGACACCAAGATGCCCAATTCTCATTGCCAGTGAAGCCCTCCAAATTAAGTTTATACTCTTTGACACTGAGTTGCCCAATCTCTAGTGCTGGTGAAAGTTCTCCAGCCTGCCCGATTAAGATACCAACACTAGAGTGACTAATCCCCACTGTAGGTTATCCTGAAAAATAGAAAACTGTCCCCTGAAGATCACTTTTTTGTTAAGTCCTGAAAAGAACAAAATGGTCCCTCATCAGTCTCAGACCCCTGACTCCTCCACCCATCCCACCCCAACACCCACCCCACTCAGCACGCACCACCCAAACCCACGCCCACACCCTTCACTCACCTATCTTGGATCCACTGCTACTCTGCAAGAAACATGTCCTTCCTCATCAATGCCGCAGGAAATTAAAGAAACAAGATAAGTGTTGTCAATGTATTTCCAATGTGTTTTAAAAGTTTACTCATAATTTGATCATTTTTCAATCTTTCCCCCAAATTTTAAGCATGGCCTTTTTGGGATCCCATGTCATAAACAAGGTAAGTGAACATTTCCAAATTGGCCCCCAAAAGTGGTTTTACAGATGCTCTCCAAAATCAGCTTTTAGGTGGGGTCATAAGAAGACTATGTTGAAAATTTGGAGTCAAAAATAAAAAACAACAAAGTTATGAAAGTGCATTGAAATTTTTCAACACTCGCGCTTAACTGATAATTTTATTATTTTAATCCCACATTTTCCACATAACCATTTTTTCACACCACCTCAGGAACATGACAGCCATCGTTTTTCAAATCCCGGCCAAAATATGTTTTTGAGCTTGCGATGTGAAATGATGTTTCAGGCGGAATTTGAAAATTTTCACCTACAGGGTTCATGAGGTGGGGTCACAAGAAGACTATGTCTAATCCCTGGGGTCAGAATAGTAGAAGAATACCAAAGTTATGTAGGTACATTGAAATCTTTCAACACTTGCTCATAACTTTGGTAATTTGCAGCATTTTGACCCCAAATTTTCAACATGGCATTTTTTTCATACCACCTCAGGAATGTGATAGGTGTAATTTTTAAAATCCTGGCCAAAGTGTGTTTCCGCATACGTGGCATGAAATGATGTTTTGGCCAATATTTTATAAATGACACCTGTCATGTTCAGAAGTGGGAGTCATAAAAAAAAAGACTAGGTTGAAAATCAGTGGTCAAAATGTCACAAAAATAAAAACAACTATGAAGTAATGTTTGCAGGGATGGTGCTGACTGAGTTGGGACTACATTGCCTTCCCATGCATGTGACGTGAGTTTGGGTGCAAGCTCAGTGAGCCCACTGAATGGATTGAGGCTGGGGGATGGCACTACTGCATGTGGCACTTCCACCAGCCCCAGCATGGTAAGAGGCAATGCAGTATTCTGGTATACATACAACACCTTGTGGCGGGCAAAGGAGCCTTCGCTCATAATGGTTTGATGTGCATGTCAAAGCCTGCTGGATTCATGCACTGTGTTGGGACAAATCGGGTGGCAAGAAAAATAGGGAAAAGTGTGCCTTGCAGGATGAAGGCCAGGTAGTTATAGGCCTCACACCACCGACAGGCCCCCTACTGCTGTCAGCTACCCAGCCCCATCACCCTCCATCTCAGAAACTTACCTTGTACCTTCAGTACCTCCACCACTGATTCCTCCCATGATGGGGATAGGAAGGGATGGAGAATCTGGCCCTCTTGACTGTCAGCCAGTTTGGCAGTCTCTCACCCTGTTGGTGTTGGAAGGCATGTGAAAGGTGGTGGCTTCATCCTGCTCTAGTGGCAGTTGATGAACAGAGCAACTTGCTCCCACCAAGAGGACAGTGGGCTCAGGGATGCTGAATCCTGTTCACATCCCCATGCTGGCCTCCAGGAGTGACCCAAGTCCTTTCCCAAACCCAGGTCACTGCCATGGTACAGGTAGCTACCCTCTTGACAACCCATTGTAAACCCCCAAAAAAACATGCAATCCCTTTCTACCCGACACAGCTGATGGATATTTTTATTAATCATACTAACCCATTTTCCACTTTATATCTACATGTTCAGTGGCATAAACAAGATGGCACAATAAGATACCAACCCCAGCCCTGGAGGACATTGACCACGTGTATCAGATAAGTATTATTTTATGTTTAGAGTACCTTGTTTGTCCAAGCTAGGGTTCAGATTAAACCGACAAAAGTAGGGAAATGTGGTGTTAGGGTTCCCAACCCTAACATCCCACCACCACCCTGCAGGCAGCAACCTGGGGCTGTCAGCCCTAATGCTTACCCCATTCTCATATAGTCTGCACATCTCAGCTTCTTTACTAATGGAATGGGATGAGTGTTAGGGTTGACAACCCAAGGACCACCCCAGGCCTGATTTGCAAAGACTCAGGAGAGGTGAAACTGTAATGGTTTTTCCTTTTGCTGCCTGCAAGGTGGGGGTGAGGTGTTAAGGTTGGGAACCCTAACACCACATTTCCCTACCTTTGTCAGTTTAATCTGAACCCTAACTGGTGCATTAATGATGTTTTTTACAAAGAGTATATCATTGGGGCATAACAGCACTCCAATAGATTTGGTTGAGTGGAGTGGTCAGTGTTAAACCCATAACTTTGTACCTTAATAACTTTGGCTGTGATCAATGGAATAACCCAGGGTCTCAATGTGTGAAAAGTTTCATAATGGTATCTTGTGTAGTTTCTGAGATCTGGATACCCCTTGTTTGTAAACGGGTCACTTTTTTCCTATACTTAATACACATTTTTGTGCTCTCAAGTACAGCCTAGACAGTATGGAATTTTTCCACAAAACTTTCAGGGTAGATGCAGCCTGTGCTGGGGTAGTGCCTTTCAAAGATTTCATGAAAAAGTGTAAAGTAGCTCCAAAGTTAAAAGGATTTTAAGTTTGTTCTGCTCATGTTCAGTCGGGATTTTGGATAACCCTCTGATACAGACCAAAAATGTTTGGTTCATGAGAACATTTTCAGTTCACATCACTTATGTGACATGAACTAAAAATGCTTCTCATGAACAGAATTTTTATTTCATTTCATGACAGCTACCATCTTGCTTTTTCATCTCGTTTAACAAAATAATATGAAAAGCCATATAAATGGACACTTTGGAAAGAAACAACATGAATCATACTAAATGGGACCTCCTAACCAAGATTCTGATTTTTGTTTTTCAAAACATGCCAGAAACAGTATTTTCGGATTTCGGGATTGACCTCATCCAATTTTCAGTTTGTCAGTTGTCTTTTCGGTTTGAACTGAAAAAGTCTCAGTTTCGCGAACCAAAAATTTCAGTTTGCGAACTAAAAATTTCACTGTGAACCACAAAAGTCAGTGTGAATCAAAAATATTGGTTTGCAAACTGAAAATTACAGTTCGAGAACCAAAACTTTTCACTGCAAACCAAAAGTAGTCCTCAGTGAGTGCAGTTAGTGCTAGCAAACAGTAATGTCCTCTAGCCCCCCAACAGCAGTCCACTTTGTTACGCAGCTCCCATTCTGAATCTCAGTCTTCATTTGCATGTCTAAAGTAACCATATAGTGAAGCTGTCTTCTATTTTATATAGGTACCAGTGGATCCTGCATGTCTGCACCCATAACTGCATGGAAATACAGGGGCTTATAAGGCCCCAAACGTCCACAGCCAGAAGGACTCATGATCCTCCATGTCTACATCTGTAGCTACATGGAATAACAGAGGTCAGAGGCCCTGTGGTTCTGCAGCCACCCTAACAGCTCCACAGATTCTTTACATTTATAGCCAGTAGCCAGATGGACACTTTATTTATTTATTTATTTTTTTGCTATTCCTTTTCCCTCCTCTGGCATACCTGGTCTGCTCCCTATTCTGGAAGCCTCCATAGGATATTGCAGCTGCTGTCTCACATCCACACTCCAATCAGGGTCATGCCTGCTCTCCCCTGTGGCTTACCCCCTGCAGCAGGGCAGTGGGGAGCCTCCAACTCACCCACCTCGAATTGGATCCAGAACTCAGGTACCCCTCAGAGCTGATGTCATCAAATAGCCATCAAGCTGCTCAACCCAGATGCTACTCCATAATTCTTGTGTTTTAAAACCCAGGAGCTGTGGGCATGCAGTGATGTCAGGCGGAGGGGAGCATGCAAGTGTCCGTACATACTCCCTCCAGGCATCAGCCCCAGCTCCTCCCCATGCTTGCAGAGTGTCACCTTGTCCCCCAGCTTCTGCCAGGGGGTGAACAGGTGCTGACTGTTGAGGACCCATCTTCCTGGAGAAGGAGAGCAGTCCAGCAGACACTTGATCCTTTTCCTCCCCTGCCAACCCTTGGCTCACTCCCAAACATGGGTCACCGGCACAGCACGAGGTTAGACGTCCAGCAGATGGACACTTTAGCTTGCATATGGACTCTTTCCTTGATGCAGGGCCCAAAGGACCCTGCATGTTGGCAGATGTTAATGCAGGTCCTAAAAGGACCAACATGAATGAGAATGCAATTCTGCTATCACAAAAAGAAAGGAAATAATTAATTGCAACAAACTGTGTTAATGCAGCAATTAGGGTTCAAGTTAACACCACAAAAGTAGGGAAATGAGGCATTAGGGTTTCTAATCCTAACTACCCGCCCTCAAGCAGTAAAAAAACAGTACCACACAGGCAACCACAGAAAGCCATCATCAGGTAAGATAAACAACATACAACTGTTTCCAGATGACAAAAGCTGCTTTGTATCTGCAACTGCAGAAGCACTGGCCCACAGGAACCTCTGCTTACGCAACCACAAATGTGTGTGCATGTTGTACAGTGAGCACGAGTACCTGTGGCTGCAGAAGTACTGTTGCAATGTGGGTATCATGGTTTCAGCAGTGGTTATAGAACTTTTTCAAGGCGGTAGCAGTTTTATCTAGGGGCTAGCATTTTCCCTGAAAAAGTAAAAGATTACCTTTTAAAGCTCAGATTAGGTAAAAACAGCTACTTTTTGCTGGTCTAAGTGTGTATTGGGTGGTATCTTGCTACATAGCTGGATCCACTAGTGCATGGTTTTCTATATGCAGCTGCATAATTGCATGCCCCACTTGTGCTTGTGCTTCTGCAGCCAGAAATTCGTGAGTACTGTATGTCTTACATCTGTGACTGAAGAGCCACAGGCACCTCATGGGCATGCACTTCTGCAGACAGAAGTACTGTTGCAATTTTAGTATCATGATTTCATGCTACCTGCGCTTCTATAGCCAGAGTTTGGTGTGTATGTTGTATACCTGTGGCTGCAGAAGTGCAGGCTCCTGCAGACATAACTGTGTATATGTCATACAGTTTGGATGAGAACCTGTGGCTACCAAAGAGCTAGCCCCATAGGGGCCTGTGCTTCTGCAGACAAAAAACTCTCTTGAAATTTGATATTGTGGATGTGCATCTGTGACTGTAGGGGCCTGTGCTTCTGCCCACAGAAGTAATGCATTGATTTCAGTATTGTGGATTTCTACCAGTAGCCTTAAGTGAATGTGTATGTGTTGCAGTGTGCAGACCACAGATACAAATCCATGAAGGTAGCCCATCAGTGCTACTGCATTTGTGTCATCTGGAAACAGTTGTCTGTTGTTTGTCTTACCTGATGATGGCTGTCCGTGATTGCTTGTGTGAACTTGTCCTTTTACTGCTTGGGGTGGGGGTGGAGAGTTTGGGTAGGAAACCCTAACACCACATTTCCCAACTTCTGTGGCATTAACATGAACCCTAACTGGTGCATTAATGCACTTTTTGCAATTGTAGTGTGTGTGTGTGTGTGTACATATATATATGTATATATATATATATATATATATACATATATATTAGATTCTTGAAGGCAAGTGGATTCCTGGGTAGCACTATAACTTAAGACAATTTTACTCTGTTCTGCTGCAATTGACATTGCAGGTTTTAATAATTAAACTATTGACCATAAGTCAGGGTTACTGCGTGTCATTGGTTTCATTGCCTGATCTGAGCTGTGCCTCAGGAAAAGTTATTTGGTTTAGGGTTACTAGTATTGCTTGCCATGAGGCACTGCCTACAGTAATGCTTGTATCCATCATTGCTCCCCTGTTCTCCTGTTTTCCTCCTGCTTCCTAGCACCTATCTGTTGCCTTTGCAGCCATCAGGGGTGCACATCATGCCATGGCATGCCCAGGGACTGGTAACATACTAAGCAGGCTCTGAGATCAGGTCTGACATCTGATCTTTGGGGGCTTAGATGCTCGCTTTTTGTTAACAACATTACCAAACAAAAGGTAAATAATTTTTCATTCAAAATTTGGGTCTAACTCTTGGGTAAGGACAGCTGCATTTTTGTCAGTCTGTTGGGGCTATTAGCTCATTATTCTAGGTCTAAAAGTGGGCATCTGGTAAGCCTTTTGGGGTTCTATGGTCACCAGCTGGGGCATATTGCACAAGGTACAATGGGAAATGGATTGCTGGCAGACTGTCTGTATTCCTTTTTAAACCCCCTTCAATGAATGGCAGAATGTGCCTGTTTTCATCCCAAGACTTGTGAGCTGCTGTTTTGGTCTGCAAAACTGCTGCCCTTTACAGATTTCAGTTACACCTTAGCCCCACGCTCCCCCACACCTGGGAATAGGGCCTAGTTTGGTCTGCATGGCCTCTTATGATACCAGCCACGTGGTGGGAATCTGCTGCATGGAGGTGTACTAATTCTGAACAGCTCTAAAAAAAGCAACAGTACTTCAGAGGGCTGGGGACTGGGGATGAGCTATCGAGACATGATGGGTTTGAAGCAGGCTACTGCAGAATACTAGCCATATTAGACACTTTGGTATCTAGACTTAGATAATGTACTTTTATGGCATTTTGCAGATCTAAAGCCATAGACAGGACATTAGACTAACCTTTTTATTTTAACTTACAGTACCAGATAAGGAAGTGTTTTCCAGTAATTTGATCCACAGGGATTGTTGAAGGACTTAGTTAGCAACATTACAAAACAGAAAAAGAATGGCAAGACTGGGAGGTCTCTGATTTGGATGACCGATAGACCTAATACAAAATGTATCTTTCATTGCCCCTGTTTATAAGTGTTATCATAAAGCATGAAGCATAAGTACAGCTCTGGACCACTGAGGATAAAGACCACAAATAAAGCCTGCTACTGATTACCACACTGTTACTTGCATTTGTGGATATCTTAAACAAGCAAGTGCTGTAATTGTGGAAGTTTAAATCAGTGTGCCTTGGTATGACTTACAGGACATACCACACAATACAATGTTAACTGTACTATAATTTAAAAGAAAGCATAAAATCATAATAAAAATGTTTACATAATATTAATAATCAGGTTTCAATAGGGCTACACAATCAGAGTAGTGTTATGCTTGTGCAACTGTAATAACTGTGTGGCCATTTGCACTCTCTATTCCTCAGGAAATTATTACTCTGTAGGGGTTCCAAAGGCAAGGAACCCTTGGAGAGGGTTCCACCCCTAGAGGTGCAGCGGGAGGATTCCCTTGGCTAAAGATACCTTAGGAAAGAGCCCCAAAAAGAACATTAGGCATTAAACATTGACTATGAGGTAGAGAAGCAATTGACAGCAATGAAACAGATGAAGAAGGAAACACAGATGAGAAGCAAGGTTGTCCCGATAGCACTGATTAAATGGATTGCACTGATGACAGCAGGGGACTTCCTAAGAAGAGAGGGAATGGCAAGTAGGGCCACTATCCATCTCCATGCAACAGCAGAACCTAGCTAGGAGACTAGGGAAAATGTTATGAACAGCTAATCACGTATTAAGACCTTTGGCATGGAGGAGAGGGAAAACAACCCTTTTTTAAAAGGAGGAAACTTATGGTGATCCAAGGCCTAGGTCGTCTTCCCTCCAGGCTAGGATTAGTTTATTTTGGTGATGACTCTGCTGCTGCAATTTAGAAAGCTCAATGAAGGGGCGGAAGGTCCAATTTGGTATGAAGGTAATGTCATGGTTGGCATGCCCCCATTTTATGAATGAGAGCATGAATCACTTCAAGTGCCATATGCGAGGAGGCCAGGTGATCCAGTGACCATAGATTAGGTAGCAGTTTATTGAGGAGGCCAGATGACCCAGTGCTGTAGATTTTGATAATAAGGCTGGGCAAGCCAGCGGCTTGTAGATATTGATGAGGAGACAAGCCAAACTGTGTCATAGGAAAGGTTGAACATAGTGTAGTTCAATAGGATGAGCATAGGTCCAGGAAGTGAAAGGAGAATGAATACAGGCATGACATAGTCCTGCAGAATGTGTGGAGAAAACTAGCATGATGTCATGTCTTTTTGGTTTGAAGGTTCAGGGAGGTCAGTTCACAACATGAGATGAAATAAGGAAAAAGGTACACGAGTAGGTTTATTAAGTCCAGTCAATGGAGCTGCAATTGATTTCCTGAATCTCAGCTGAGCAGCTACTTATTTATTTAGATCTAGGATACAACCTTTGAGCAGAAGCTCTTTACATAGGTTCTGTGTCAGTACAAATTAAACAGACATACAGATTGAAATTACAGGCACAGACAAACAGACAGATGATTCAATATAAGCAAATTACAACAATCCGTTACTTGATTAAGAAACTGCTGGAACAGGCAGACATCACATGAGAAATATTGGGAACACAGTGGGCAGAAGGAATAGACATAGTGAGCAATAGAAAGCCCTTGTTAGGAAACAATGGGAGACAATTCAATGTGTGCAAGGAGGGTAGAGGGTGGAGGAGGCCAGCAAGCCAACACCAAGGAGGAGAGGTACAGTAGTAGGCCGTGGGAAGGAGGAGGGGAAGAGGTGAGGGGGTGTGGGTAGTTTGGAAGGGAATAGTAAGAGCTGGAAGTGGCCAGATAGGTTAAGTGTTAGCGTAAGTTCCTGCTTAAGTGCAGTGTGGTTATGTGACAGGGAGGCTTAGTGGTGGCAAGCACAGGTGTCACTTGTAAAAAGTTGATAACGCAAGTTGCATTTGAAAGAGCAAGTAGAGGAGGTAGACCTGAGATCTGGAGGGAGTGAACTGAACCAACGTGGAGCTCGATGAGCAAAGGCACGTTGTGATAAGGCTGTGCAGCATCTAGGGATGCTAAAAACTTGAGTGTTTGAGCTCCTGGTGTTACTAGTGGGCTGATGAGGACTGAGCAGATTCCCAACCCCAGGGGGCAGCATTTCAAGACATTTCTTCTTAGCTAACAGGCAGGCTTGGAAGTGGATTCTGTCATGAAGTTGAAGACAGTTGGCTTGAGTGTAAAGATCACAGGTGTGTGTTAGATGCTTAGCACCTGTGAGGAGGCGATTGGCCTTGTTCATGGCTATTGTGATGCGACGTAGGACCGTATCTGTGGCTGACCCATAGATGGCCAGGCTGTAGTCAACAAGCACAAATATCGAGCTGTGAATTGCCATGTTGAGGGCATCCTGTGTGAGGCAGTGTTTATGCCGGTAGAGTATGTCAATTCTGTTTATTGCTTTAGCAGTATTGTCAATGTGCGAGAGGTAGGAAAAGTTGGAGTCTAAAGTGATGCCCAGATATTTGAACTCATGCACTAGGTCAAGGCGGGCACCCTTGTTGTTCTTAATGGAGAGAGGGTATGTTTTATGTTGACACTGCGAACTGGCGAAGAGAATAGACTTTTTTTTTTGTGGTTCATCACTAACTTGTGTTCTTCAGACCATTTTTCCGCAGATGTAAAAGCATGCTGTAGCATCTTCTCCAGATGATCAGGCTGCGAATCACTGGTAAAGATGATTGCATCATCTGCATAAAGAAGTATGCGACCTTAGCAGTAATCAGGAAGATTGCTTATGAATATACTGAAAAGTAGTGGGCCAAGGATGGACCTCTGTGGGACACCTGAACGGACTGGTCTGGGGTTCAAGAGGACATCTCCAATCTTAACTTGTTGAGACCTGTTGCTGAGGTATCTCCCAAATCAGCCTGTAGCATCAACAGAGAGCCCAATGCGAGAGAGTTGATCGAGGAGAAGGAAATGATGCACAGTGTCAAATGCCTTAGATAAGTCTATGAAGGTGGCCCCGACCAGATGTCCTTGATCACGAACATGGTGGATAATACCAGTAAACTCCAAGATGGCAGTTATAGTACTGTGCCCTTTCCTAAAACCATGCTGTTGGTCACAGAGTAGGTTGTAGTGGTCCAGGTACTCAGTGAGTTGATCTGCCACTATTCTTTCGAGTGCCTTGGACAGCAGAGGGAGGATGGAAATGGGTCTATAATTGCTGATTAGGGTCCGGCCACCATTTTTGTATACAGGTGTTACCACAGCAGCTTTCCACTTTAGTGGACATTTGGAGTGACATAGGGATAGGTTCATAATCCTGGTTAAGGGTTCAAGAACTTCATCGAAGGTTAGGTATAAGAATTTTAGGTCCAGAGAGTCCCCGCTTTGCCTTGACCTCCCTAAGACTTTTTCAAGGTATTTCTTGGCTTCACGTTTAGAAACCGTCCTGAAGCAGAAAGGAGGATGTGCAGGGGTATGTTTGAGCATTGTTGTGTGGCCTGTTGAGGTGTGTGGGTTGAAGAAATCTGATGGGAGAACACTGCTCAGGTCCTTGAACCCATCGTTGAATGCATTAGCAGTGAGTATAGGCCTGAGAGTAGGGGTGCTGTCTAGGTTGAGCATTGTGGGGGCTGTCTTTTGGGCCTTTCCAGTGACATCTTGCAGGTTTGACCAAAATGATTTACAGTCATTCCTGGTTCTGGCTATGGCATCCTTGTAGTAGGAGCTCTTTGCATGCCATATAGCTCTGGTACATTCATTTCTTGCTTTCTTGTAGTTCTGTATATTAGCTTGAGACCCATGGGCCTGTGCTTTATGCCAGAGGTTATCCCTGGACTGGAGTAGATCGATAAGGTCAGGCGTGATCCATGGGTTGTGGACGCCTTTGAAATCCTTGTTTTTAAGGGTGCATGCTTGTCGCAGACCAGGTTAAATCTCGTAATGAAGTGCTCTAGCGCTGTATCTACGTCACTGGTGGAATACAGAATTGACCAGTTCTGGTGCGTAAGGTCAGATTTTAGCAGGTTGAGGTGCCCTTTAAGGAGCACCCTGTTAGTTATGAACTTGGCTGGCGGTTTACCGAAATTGTTGGACCACTGACATTTGACAGGGGAGTGGTCACTCATTCCATCTGGGAGAACCAAGGTGTTTGTAATATGTTCAGGGCGGTTTGAGAGTACCCAGTCCAGTAAGATCCTGTTCCTGTTTTATAATTAATTCTGGTATGTTCCTTTACCAGCTGCAAGAAGTGGATAGCTGAGAAGCCATCTTTGACATGAGCCATGTTCAAAGCTTGCCAATTGATGTTGAAGTCCCCCAAAAGAACTGTTTCCACACTAAGGCTCAGAGAACTTAGGCATTCCATCAGTACCTCAATGCCTGTAGATGTTTGCTTAGGTGGACTATAGCAGGAGATAATGGTGAGGTTCTTGGTGTGCATACCTAAGAGAAGTTTAACAGAGAGAATCTGTATTTTGTCATTCCCAGATAGGAGGGGGATAATTTGTGCCTGCAATAAGTTTCTTATGTAAAGCACACATCCACCCCCACGTTTTGACAGGTGATCTTCTCTATAGATTGTATACTCAGGTAGTGTTATCTCTGCATTTGGTATTAAGGGGGTCAGACAGGTTTCCACCGCAGAGAGCACATCTGGGTTGTGCCTTGAGACCCATACACTTACTCTGTCCATCTTTTCTGGGAGGCTGCATATGTTAAGCAAGGCGAGAGTTAGACCATTTGTTGTTCTGGGAAGAGTGCTTGAATTGGGGGGGGGCTAGATTGGAATGAATGTTACCAGACAACAGCAGGAGTATTAGGAGAAGGCGTATGATGTGGTCCCTCAACAGTTTGGTATTGCGTGACCGCAGTCTTCTCTTGTGCTGGCAAACCTTCCCTTAGGGGCAAGGTAGCCAAAGTGGAGAGTAAGCAATGGATAGCCAGTCGGTGCCCCCAGGTGGCACCTTGACCCCCAGGCATTGTGGATGGGGGGGGCTGATGTTGATTTATCAGAGGATGAGGTTGTGGAACCATAAATATTCTAGTTTGGCCAAGTAATAATGTGATCTGTTGGCTTCTACCCATTATTATTATAATGGCCAGCAAGAGATATCAGCAATACTAGTGTAATACCCTGAGGGGTTATGGTGCTTGAATAGTACATTATGTGTTTGCCTTTGTGGAGTTGGCTGGAGGTTTTTGTAGAAGGATTAGAGACCTACCCTGCTGGTGTTCTGGAGTTTTGAAACCGAGCTGCAGAAGCTCTCCAGTGCCCGGGTCGTATAACTTGCAAATGGGAACCTGATACTTAGCAAATTTCCTATCACCATGTGACCAGGAGCAGCTATAAAGCAAATAGCCCAGAAAGGATGGGTTGGTGGGAAGCCAGTGCACAGTGCCACTGGAAATAGAGCTGTATCACTGGTGGTGGGGGGCTGGTTCAGGGCTTCCTTGAGAGGTCAAAGTTGGTGCGGCTAGGGCAAATGCTGCACTGCTGGCTGGAGCGCCTGCACAGGTGAAATCTGAGGAAGAAGGGGGAGAGAGAGAGAGAGAGAGAGAGAGAGAGAGAAAGTGTGAAGCTAGGTTAGAAGCAGGGAGCTGAAAGGCAAAAATTTAAATCACAAAGCAGGGGGCGTGGGTCTGGTGGCAGATGGCCAGTGATGGGGTTGAAGCAAAAGAGCAGTGTAAGTCTAAGAAGGGGGAAGGTAGATAGAAGGAGGGGGTGCTGATGGCCAGCCAGCGCTCGGTTGTAATCCAAGCGGAAAGGTAAGTTAGAGATATGGGAGAGGAGAAAGGCAGAGTTAGAAGAGGGAGGAGAGTCAGGTCATAATCATTAAGGCAACTTCTTAAAATGTAAATGATTCAGCCCTATAGCACTTTATAGTGGTGGCCGCTTTAGCGGTCGAGAAGCAGAAATTTTTACAAACACAGTTTAAGTGTCCCTATACTAGACTAACATAAAGCAAAACTTTGCAGCAGTATTACAAACATTAAGGTCCCTTTAAATAGTAGATTTAACAGTTTGTATCTAGACTGCAGAGGTGAAGTCAGTGAAATTGAGCACCATAAAATGGCCGGACAACAGTCTCAGAGCTTGAATTTAGTTCGGTTCCATAGAGCACCAATCAGCTTCAGGCACGTAGACCACTGGCCAATGGTGGGACTCCAGGAGTCAGAGCTCATCCAATCCAATGCTGGGTAACAAAAAGCACCAAAAACTATCCAGGCAGAGAGCACCAGAGGGGCTGAGGAGGATTCAAAACATTACCTTGAGCAGAAGAGCTGTGTTGCTTGTGGTGGGGGGCTGGTTTAGGGCTTTCCCAAGAGGTTGAAGTGGGCAGCAGCTAGGACAAATGCCATGCTGTTGGCTGGAGCACCTGCATGGGCAGAATCTTGAGCAGGAGAGCTGTGTCGCTGGTAGTAGGGGGCCGATTCAGGACTTCCCTGAGAGGTCCGAGCAGGCAGCAGCTAGGGCAAATGCCATGCCACTGGCTGGAGTTCCTGCACAGGTGAAATCTTGAGCAGGAGAGCTGTGTCATTGGCAGTGGGGGGCCAGTTCAGGGCTTCCCCGAGAGGTCGAAGTGGACGGCAGCTAGGGCAAATTCCGTGACGCTGGCTGGAGCACCCACATGGGTGAAATCTTAAGCAGGAGAGCTGTGTCACTGGCAGCAGGGGACCAGTTCATGGCTTCCCCAAGAGGTCAAAATGAGCAGCAGCTAGGGAAAATGCTGTGCCACTTGCTGGCGCACCCACACGGGTGAAATCTTGAGTAGGAGAGCTGTGTCACTGGTGGTGTTGTGGCTGGTTCAGGGCATCCTTGAGAGGTTGAAGTGGGCAGTGCTAGGGAAAATGCCACACCACTGGCTGAAGAGCCAGCACGGGTGAAATCTTGAGCAGAAGAGTTGTGTCGCTGGCTGTGGGGGGCCGGTTCAGGGCTTCTCCAAGTGGTCAAAGTGGGCGGAGGCTAGGGCGAATGCCGTGCCACTGGCTGGAGTGCCCGCACAGGTGAAATCTTGAGCAGGAGAGCTGTGTCACTGGTGGCCAGTTCAGGGCTTCCCCAAAAGGTCGAAGCAGGCAATGGATAGAGCAAATGCCACACCACTGGCTGGAGCATCCACACAGGTGAAATCTGAGGAGGAAGGGGGAAGCTAAGAAGGCAGTTTCATAGTCATGAGGGAAAGAAAACTTCTGAAGTCAAGATGAGCATTTGTGAAGGCAGGATCTCCAAGTAGGTATGAAAACTAGTTGAAACATATAGAAATAATGGGGTGTAACTGTTATGAATATTGAGATCTCCATATAGATGAGCAAGTACTGAGTGCTGGATTGTCCATCTGGAAGCTGCAGGCAGTGAAGACTGGAGGAGAACAAGACTCCCTTGCACTGAAGAAGTCAGAGACTAACATAAACATTCATATTCCTGGAGGACAAAGAAGGTCCATGCGTACAGTCGAGACTGCCAGAATGGTAGAACAGGGGAAAACAGAGGTTGTAACAATTGCTTAGGTTGTACGTCATTGCTGAAGGAGAATAATAGCAGTAATGAGAGATGGAAACACTTGCTCATGTGGCTCAAATTACGGGGTGTCTGCTTTAAGCAGATATCATGGAGGTAATTCGTGAAGCAGACGTCCAAGAACTCAAGTAGGCAATGGACGGAATGGACTGAGCAGAGTTGAGCAGAGATGTGTGAAGGGCTTCCCCGAAGATCATGTTCAGTTAGGCAGTATATGGACTGGGGCAGAGATTCCTATTCCAGTAGAGATGAGTAGAAGATGTTCAAAGGGCTTCCCTGAAGACCATCTTCGAGCAGCCAGGTACAGTATGTGTCATGAGGTAGAGACTATTGCTTCGGGGAGATGCGAAAGGAAGATGTTCAAGGGGCTTCCCTGAAGATCATCTTCAAGTAGGCAAGTATGTGAAGGCAGAGACTGCTGGAACAAGTAGAAGACATCCAAGGGCTTCCCTGAAGACTGTCTTCAAGTAGGCAGGTATATGAAATGAGGCAGAGACTACTGAAGATGTCCAAGGGGCTTCCCCTGCCCCGAAGACCATCTTTGAGTAGGCAGGTAAACAAAGTGAGGTGGAGACTTCTGGGACAAGTAAGTCAAGTATATGAGATGAGGGCTCACTTCCTGGCCTAACAGCTTCCTTACAAACATCAGTGACCAGCTCTAGCCTCCCTAAGACTGTATTTGGGGATACAGCTCCAGAGACGTCTATTTCCATCAGGTAGTGTATATAGTGTCCTCAATATAGATGACTCTCTGTAATAAGTATTTCAAGATGGCTTCTATACATCTAGAAATCCCTTCCATCAAGGTATGATTACCAGATAGTACAGCCTCCCTGGTTACCCAGGTTTAGGGATTCGAGTAGCATGAAGAGAGTACCTGACTACACTCATCAGGGTGAAAGATATGGTTTTTGTCCTGGACATACTTTAAGAATGAGTTAATGATGACACATAGCTCCATTTAAAACTCATTCAAGACTCACTGCAGCTCTTGCATCAAAGGCTCCCATTCTGATGGACAGAAGACATCCATCAATGTCTAATCACATAAGAGTAAGAGAAATCAGATACTGGTGATGAGATGACCTTGGGAAAACAGTTTGCAGGAGGCCATCTGGATAAGACCATACCAGAGGTGAAGTCCGGCTGGAATTCCATTAAGATAGAACCAGATGCAGGAGACAGGAGTGATAATAAAGGTAATTGAGGTATATAGCATGATTGCAGACTGCAAAATGAATTCTGGACCAGAAACAATAAAGTATACATGAAGTGGTCCCCTGGTACTGATAGTGTTCCTTTAATAACCAAGGCCATGGAAGGAGTAGGGCTCATAGAGATAATCCGCACAGTCAGTTATACAAAGTAAGTAAGTAGAATTTGTGTTAAAATATCATTTAATCCAGTTGGAGCTGTTTGAGTACTGGAACCAACGGCAAACAGTTAGGCCTGCTTGCTGAATAGAGGCCGTGGCACACAGTAGTATAACAAGCTAGTGAGTTAGGCCTGTTGGCTGATTAGAGGCTTGCACATGGTAGTACAATGAGCAAATCATAGAGAAGGTTGGAGAGGCAGCAGAGCATAGAATCAGAACGCTGCTAATGATATAGAAAAGTCCTGGAATCCTGAGCAGCATGATGCTCGTGAAGCAGGACAATACTGGTCAAGCTCTGCAGGGAGCAGGTCACGAGATGATGCAGCAGTAGGATTAACATCATCAGCTGAAACAGTTGTCCTCTCAATTCAGAAGCCGTACAGATATGAAGATTGTCAGTGAAAGCACTAATTAGCAGACCGAGTTGCTAAACAGGCGAGGTCCATGAACTGTGGCTAAAACAAATCCTAAGACAGCTTCAATACTGGCTAAGTAGATGAAAAAAGCCAGTCACGGCACTTACTCAGGGTATAAATACCCACAACAAATGAAAAATCCAGTCCACTGTATTTCAATCAGTTTTCTTCATTTATTTATTTCACACAACAAAACAGCCCGTGAGGGCTAAGGAAACCACACCAAGATCTGACGTTTCAACTCTTTAAAGTCTTTATCAATAAATACTTCATTTGTTGTGAATATTTATGCCCTGGGTAAGTGCTGAGACTGGCTGTTTTCATGTTCTTCGGAGTTGTCACAGAGCAACACAGGTCATCTTGGTGCGGCTCTTTCTTTGCCACTGGTTAAGTAGAGTCTACTGATGGGGCTGTAGAATGATAAATATATAAAACTGTGGCAGCTGCACTAGCCGCTAGGTCTGGGCTAGATAGGAAGTTTTGGTGCAAGCTAATGCTCAGATAATAGTAGCAGCCAGCGAAAAACAGCCAACCAAGTCCATTACGGAAGCCAATTAATGGTGACAGAGAAGGTAGGGGGTTAGTTAGTGGGAGGCTGGAATGCCAGTGATATTTAGCATAATTGAATCAATGAGAGTTAGCAGACGATTGCTATAGTTGCAGCATAAATAGGGAATACACGTGCTTGGCATGAATACCTGAAATACCATTAAGGCAGAGTTAAATTATTATAAGGCTGTAAGTATTTGCAAGAGTAATGGCATGAACACCGTAAATGCCATCAAGGCAGGTTTTGCAATGCAGTAATGAGATGCACAAAGTTCTTGAAAGCCATGTAGGCTGTGAGGTAAATCTATGCATGCAATGGATAACTGAAAGCCATGTAGGCATGGAGCAGCAAAGGAACCAGTGATTCATCTAACTTACTTAAAGCATGCTCCTGCTACCTACGCCATGGTGCATCACTAAGACACCATAGTCCTCTGCCGTAGGAATAACAGGGAGCCAGGAGCAAAGCACCATGAGACCAGGCAGCTATGTAGTAGCAGAAAATGTCAGTATAGCAATATAGCATTTGTCCTAGTGGAGCTATCACTGAATAAATCATGAGCAGAGCTGTAAAACAGGGAGTAGCAGCTAGCTGATCAGCAGAACAAGGACCAGGTGCAACCAATTAGGGTGTAAACACAGGAGGCAGCAAACTGCAGTGTGAGCTGAAACATACAATAACAATTGCAGGAAAACTGAGGTTTTGGTTGGAGTCTGGAGCACAGGCACAGGATAAACACAATGCAAACAAAGGGCAACAAGATGCTAGGAAAACTAGAAAACCCCAAAAGAAAACACAGACTAAAAAAACAAACACAGAAGAACAGAAAAACAAGCACACAGCAGCCGGAGGCAAAACTAATACTAACCAAGGCCAGCAAATACACGAACAGAATCCAGCAGAAATCAAGCACAGCCCAGAGCGCAAGCAACACCAGAGACCGGAGGGGGGGGAGGCAAGGCCCCAGCAGGCCCCAAGGGAGAAGACAGTCCAACAGAGCCTCCGGCCGGCAAAGTAAAAATGCTTCAGCGGGAGGCTGAGAGGAACTGCTTATGTAGGTCAGGAAGGGGGCATGGTTGGTTGCTTACCCCACTGAACTACAGGCATAGCCTATCAATTAAATAACAGGTAGAATATACATCAAGGCTTATAGAAGACCTGACTAGATATATAATAAACAGATTAAAATGGATGGAGGCAGCTCGACAGGGTTCCCATCTGCATCAACTTGCATTATGTGCTACAATGTTTAGTTACCATGCACTGGACTGGCTTAGTTTAATTCCCTGCTCTGGTGTCCAGTATAGCAGCCACCAACGTGCTCCTCTGTGATGAAGGATTTTCCTTTGTGCTTCATTCCCTTTTAGCTAACTACTTCTGGTGTTCAGCATAGTATCCTGTAGTGGAGGGGAACATAGTTCCATGCCTGCCTGTTGGAATATTGAGCAAATGCTGTGGCTAGCTAGGATTTTCCCAGTTGGTCTCATTGCCTCTGACTTTGCTATGTGCTACCTTGTTTCTGGTTCCACCCAGTGATTACGTTGCCACCTGGCTGCAGGGAGAGTGGCCCAGGTATTCCACAAGATTCCATATAAAACTAGCTGTGGTGCAGCTGGTTATGAAGGTTAATTCGACAGGCTGTAGGGTTAAGGGCAGAACACCAAATATGAAGCCTCAGACTGTAGACTGTGAGGCAACAAAACAAAAAAGACCACGCTAAAGCACTGCAAGGCAAAAGAAGCCACTCTGACTTGTCTAATTCACAGCACTTTATTAAAACACATAGCGAGCACTCCTGCACGCCACCCCGGGCAGCATGTGGGAGTGCTGCTATGTGTTTTAATAAAGTGCTTTGAATCAAACAAGTCAGCAAGGCTTTTTTTGCCTTGCAGTGCCTTAGCATGGTCTTTTTTTGTTTCTTTGTTTTGTTGGCTGTACAGTACATTTGGAGCATGGCTGGTCGTTTCAGTTGCCACCAATAGACTCTGTAGCAGATTGTCAGGCAAGACCATGATGAACCATGGGAGATAGCTCTCATTCCATTGAGCTACCCATGTGATCAGAGTGGGACATCAATAAAAAAAAAAGGGAGGGCTGCTGCTGCTACAATCCCACAGAGGGTTTGGGCTTGTGCATGTACAGCTCATATGAGGCTGGCCAGGGGAGTATGAAAGGAGAAATAGCACCCCTGGGCTGCATCCAGGTTACTGACAGCTCTGGGAATCCTGGGGAGGCTTGTTTTTGTTTATTTAAAATCTGGTAAGGCCATGGGCCAAGGACCCATTTTCAAGGGCAATAAGAACACATAACAATAAACTTTACAAGTAATAAAACAGATTAGACAATACACAATTTATACAATATGTAGAATAAATAAACTACTAAACAAAACCAAACTCTAACTATTGAAGCATTTACACTGACTTTCTGTGAAAAGATAAATTTTTAAAGCAAATTTAAAGCTAGGTACAGTGGTACTGGCAATGGTTAATGAAGTTGGCAGTGGGCTATAAAGTGAAGGCAGTTTACAGAAAATAGTTTTTTGACCAGTGGTCATCCTCATTCTTGGTATGGAAAATTGGCATAGAAAATTGAAAGGACATGGATGAATGGGTTGATACTGAATTAATATGATTTTTTTTAAGTAATGAAAGGAAGTAGGGCTTCTGGAAGCCCCAACCCAAGGGGTGGCACAAAAGGGCTAATTTTGTCAGACTGCTGATTCCAGTCACAGTACTAGAAGGAGAAAGTCACTAGATCCCAAGTTCATTCAAATGCGCACATTTTACTGCAGCTTGAAAAGGACCCCCGCCCCACAGCCAATGGCAACTGGCATAAGACAGCCACCTGGTGGCTGAGGGGGTGTTGTTGGCTGCAGTTCCTCACAATGATTATGCATTGTTTAGTATAAAGCATACTTAGAAAGAAAAGAAAAATTAAGTAAATGAATAATATCAAATAAACATTGCAAGTGAAAGTATTAAAACAGAGATACGGAATGGGGGGGGAATAGTGAGAAGATGGAGATGGATCACTGCAGCAAGGCCCTCCCCCTGAGCACCAATTAGTCAGTAATGTATAACTATTGCTAAGAGCTCCCATAGGACCATTACTAATGTGAACTTTCTTGTACGTAGCAGCCACTTCCCGTTTTAGCAGGTCCAGTAATACAATGACCAGCAAGAAATAGACATCCAGTGAACTGGGACCAGAGAAGCCATTCAGAGAACAGCTGCTGGCATTGTACAAGACAAAAGGTGAGGCATAAATAGAAGTTTGCTTGGCAGAGACCCTGTGGACTCTGCTGGTAAGGTAACCAGGGGAAGTCCAGTGAGGTATGGCACATAAGGGGAATGGAGAATCTTTCCTAGCAGGATGCAACTTAAGGCCCCAGAAGACTTTGCAAGTCAGTCTACCAGTCTATCAGTCTACCAGTAGGGATCTACTCCAGGGGATTCAGCACCACCAGGGCAGAAGGGGTGAGCAGCAGGTGCTCCCCCCTCATAATTCAGGTTTCTGTGTACTGGCCCAGTGGGAGACTGGGTACAATGAGACACAGTGGCTTTGCTGGGGCCACCAGCAGGCCTGCTCCCACTGGATTGGTTGGATGGTTTCCTAATCTCAGCTATTGTGACATGTAGGGTTACCCCCATGGCAAGCACTGGGTTGTGTGGAAAACTGCACAGGAACCCGTGTTCCCATGGGACTGGAAGTAGCCTGGAGTGGCCCATCCAGAATGGCTATAGAGAGACAGCCACTGGTGTTCCTAGCAATGACAAGCAGGGGGTGAGTCAGCCTAGGTTTGGCTCTGTACACTGCCTAGGCTGGGGCAGCTGACTCTGGGCAGATGGACTCATGAGGAGGGCACCTGCAATGTCTGAAGTGGACCCCCCTCTCCTGATGGAAGGGGTTTCACATCCTCCCAGTGGAGCCCAGTGCAGAGAATTGGCAGGACTGACAGAACCCCTTTCTCAGGGTTATCCTATATTATGAACTATTGTTCAGGTTTTCACATTGTCCTTTGTGCTTTTAAGGTCCCCTTGGTAGAGCCAAGAGTGGAGAATAGGTGGGTACTCCACGGTCTCGGGGTAGCAGGGGAGCGAGTAGCATATGGCACACTGAAGAGAACAGTCAGGAGGGCCATGGCTCTGTTTTTCTTCATTTACTTATTTATTTATTTAAAAGTTTCACCAGGAAAGCACACTGAGCCAAGGCTCGTTTCCAGGTGTATCCTGTGGGAAGGGGGGGGGGTAATACAGTAATAAATATATATACTGTACAGTAGGTCACAGGTAATACATAACACAGTACAGCAGTCAATATGTTTAGAGTAATGGTGTAGTGATTGATGAACAATATATAGAGACATGAATATTGATACAAGTGTTAAGCACTGTTTCATTTACATTAACCTGAAATGCAACTTTAAGATTGGACAGCCCATAGAGAGGACAGAAGATACAGGTACCAATTAGAGGAAGGTGGGTAAGTGAGATAGAGGGAGGTGAGCTATGAGGAGACTAGAAGAGGGAAACATTAGGAGCAGGTGCAGATGTGGGGAGGGAGTTTGCAAAGGAGAGGGAAGAGAGCAGCGTGGGAAGGGGCATGATGGAGGAGCAGGGGGAGGGAGTTCCACAATTAGGGCAGGCAGTAGGAGAATGCAGATTGGCCTTTAGAAGTGGATCATCTAGGAATAGTTAGAGAGTAGGGGTTGCAACCACAGAGGGAGTGAGTGGGGGGGTAGTGGAGCTATGGGGAAGGAGAGATGGGAAGGGAGGGAACCAAACCAGTATTTAGCTGTGAAAAGAATACAGTGGGAGCATCTCCTATGCTCAAGAGAGAGGAAGGGGAGGGAGTTATAGAGGTCACAGTAATGGGAGAGAGGGGGAACATCAAGTGCAAAATGGCAGAAGGAGTTGTAGAGGGTGTCCAGCCTGGCAAGGGAGGTTTTGGGAGAAGTGCTGAAGACTACATCACCATAATCAAAGACAGGGAGGATCATGTTCTGCACTACAGTGCAGCAGGCAGGCAGTGGGATACAGCTGCAATTTCAGTAGAGAACACCAAGCTTGGGGTGAAGTGTTTTGGCAATTGCATCTGTGTGCATAGAAAAGTCAAGGTGCCTGTTAAGCCAAACACCAAGATATTTAGCTGAAGAAGTATCCTCCAGTTTGTGGTGTGCCCAACCCAAGGGAGTCTATGCTGTTCAGTGGAATCAGGACCCACAACAGGGCATGAGGATTTCTGGGCAGTTCGGCACAGACTCTGGGCAGTGGGGGGCCCAGTGGGTTGCAGTATTTGAGATCACATAGCTTACACCTTGTCCTTTGTGTCCTTTCCAGGTCTCCAGATGGATCCAGCAGATGGTTTAACAGACACTCCTTCATGCACAGAGTGGTTTGGAATGGGACCACTGAGAAAGTTCCCCAGGAGCCACCATTGGCTAATTGGGGTGGAACATTCAGGGACTTGGATGGGCAATGACCCGCCACTTTGGGTGAAGGAGGGCTGAGATTCACTCCTGAGTTGTGGTCCGAGGTTGCCATGGAGGGCACTGTTTGGTGTATATCCAGGATCCATAATATGTCCTGGCATCAATGGCATGGTGAGTCCAGGACAGGACACCAGGGTTGTACAGTAGATCAGTTGATGAACAATGGCTGGGACTTATCATGGACTGCATATGCAATACAGGAACACAAAATACAATTTCTGATGTCTTTGAGTCAATACACTAGGTATTGGAGGCATCTAGAGTGAGCTTCTTGGGGGAGGCAGAGTGCATCCATCTTGTGGTGGCTTGGGAATCTCTCAGGAAGATGGTAAATTTTCTCCAAAGGACTTCCATCCCCAGTCAACATGAGGTGGGGGCTATAGAACCTGGTTCACAGTTTGAGGGGTCATGACTAATTTCATCAGGCTTGCCTGTGGGTGCAGCATTGCCAAACAGGAGTAGGTCACTTGCCACCTGGCCACTCGACCCCCCTACTCTCTGAGGTTTGGGTTTCAGCTCCGGGAGGTACATCTTTCCCTTAACCTGCACTAAGGTATAGCCCTTCATGGGAAGGGGTGTGGCACTTCTGAGGTTGACTTTGTGAGACTCCTAGCTATGCATGTCACTGAGATATGGATCATGTTGGTAATTTAATAACACATGGCTGCAGCCATTTCCTCCAAGACTAGTGCGTTGTGTGGTTTGTCCAGGGTAGGAGATGTGTGGGCCTATCAAGACAGTAAACAAACTGCAAAAGCATTGTAGCAGACAAAGCATTGTCTTTGGCCCCTCTCTCAAAACCTGGCCTTCAGGTAGGCAGGTAGGGTTTCACCCACTGGGGTAGGAGCATGCCCTGAAACCACCCCCAGGTAGGAACCAATTGGGCCACCCACAGGGCAGGGCATCCATCTGGAGGAAGAAAGTGAGTGGTTAAAAAGAGCTGCAACTAAAGGATCCTTGTCATGCTCTCCTGACAGCCAAAGATTTCCCACCAGCTCACCCTCATAAAAACGGGGTTGCAGGATAGCAAGGCTAGTATTAAGAGCCCTTTGCATCCATGCGGGGGACCACACTAGGGTTAGGAGGAATTTTAACTTTTTTTTTCCCTCTAAGGGTTTTTCCCGGGTTTTTCATCTCCTCCAAAGGTTTTGGTTGAGAGTCAGGTAGTTCCATTTGTCACAGTAATTCATAAGCGGGTGCAGCTTGGGAGTCTATCAGGAAGATGGTACAAGGGGGAAAAGGAAGGGAGTCAATTTTCTCCAAAGGACTTCTCTCCCCAGTCATCAATAGGCAGGAGGCTGCAGGACCTGGTTCTCGATTCAGGAAGTCACAGCCATCCTCAGCTGGTTTGCCTGCGGCTGCAATGCCACAAGACAGGGGTAGGTCACTTGCCACCAAGCCAATTGACCCTCCTGCACTCTGAGGTTTGGGTTCCAGCTCAGGGAGGTACATCATTCTCTCAGTCCACTCAATGTTATGGCCCTCCACAGGAAGGGATGCAGATCTTCGATGCTTAACTTGGTGAGATTCTTAGCTGCACAAGTCACTGAGATTTGGACCATGTTGATAAGGTAATAATCATACGGCTATGGCCATTTGCTCCAAGACTGGGGTGTTGTGTGCTTTGTCCCGGTAGGGGCTATAGGGGCTTATCAAGACAATGCTCCTGGCACCTCAACCGAGGAGGAAATCCAGAGGATAATAGTTAAGTCAAATAAATATACTGTATATAGTATGTTATGTTGCACAAGTACTTGCAGATCTAACAGTCACCTACTGAACTTTAAATATTTACAAAATGTTGATTTAATCAGTGCATTTGATTAGCATATCAAAAGCTATTATAAAACTTTCTTATTAAAGATATTTTGTTTTGAATCAAGACATTAGGTCATATCAAAATAATGAAAACCTTTGCATTAAAAGTCATTTATTAATTGTATGTTACACTTTTTGTTAAGCGTTTTTAATTCAGAACACTGAATTGTTCATTATTGAATTGGAACAGCACAAATTGCCATTGTGAGAGTTCACATTCACATCTGCTTGTAAGTTAAGCAATTAATCCACATCTGGATGGAAAAAGCAGATCAGTATTTTTCTCAGAGGGATGTGTGAGGAAACTGATTCAGTGAATCAAGGCCTGTGAAAAAAATGAGTAACCTTGAACCAAAGAAATTTTCTGAACAGGTGTTTGAATGCAAATTCCCACATTGGAAAGAAAGTTTACTGCCAATAAGCAGCATTTAAACAGTATAATTAAGGAGTCTTTATGCATTTTACACAAGGTCACTGAATAAAAAAAAAAAAAAGAAACCACTGAATGATATCTTGATTTTCTAAAGAAGAAACTAAATTATGTGCTTCCCTGTTAGATTTGACCAGTGCAGCTGCTTTACTAGACTACTATGTGAAACCTCGAAAATAGGAAGCTCAGAAACTGTAAAGCAGTAAAGCAATTGCCTTTATGATGCAACGCTTTTCTCTTACTGTAGGCTTTAGAGCGCTAATAATCAGTTTCAAATAAGAATTCTATACGTACTGTTCTGGTATATTGTTTAAGTTGCTCAAGTAAAATTATTTTCTTACCAGTTTTAGATAATTATTTTTCTCTTTGTTTTATTCAGAAAGTCTAAATTTAAAGAGCTGTAAAATATCTAAGCCTGCCTGTCTTAGCAATGTGAAGGCAGCTACAGTAAAACTAGAGATACAAATGAATAGCTGCTATGTATTTCCTTCAACAATGGGTGACACTGGCTATTTGTATGACCACCTCATTTAGATGTAGCAAGATTTTGCTAAGATTCAGTCTTAGTGGTATTGGGGGGTTTGTGATACTCATCTGACCCCCCCCCCCCAAAAAAATGTTTTGCCCCTATCTACAGTATAGTAATCCCTCTGAGGAATACCATAATGTCACCCCGGCAGCATTACTCATTTTGACTTTGAGCTAGTTGATCTTCAAGGTTTCAATGATTCAAGACTAAGGAATGGACCAATTAGCTCCATAATCAACAGATCGGTTAATGGTTCTCTAAAGGGTTCCTACCAGTCCTCTAAAATCCTAAGTGCAAGTTATCTGTGTCTTACGCATTGGGCTAGTGCATGGCAGGGTGTACAGTAGAAAGGAAACACATGCACACCCTGGGTGGTTCTTAGGCACAAATCACAAACAAGAGCCCTTTACCTCCAGAGAACTGCATATATTTTTATGACTATATACCCTGAAGTGTATTTTACTTCATATAAAATGGGCACTGGCATTGTTTGAATTTTAAATGGAGTAACATTTTTTGTTTAGCTTTCTTCCTGGAAAATAGTACCAGTCCTAGTCGGTCCTCCTCTCCAGCCTGCCAGGGTGCTAGTAGGGGACAAATATGATGAATCATCCTCCCATCTGCCCACGCATCTGGGAAAATTCCTTCCCTCCCATGGGGCTTCTTTATATACTGGGTGTTTAAAAAAGTATATGTTGGGTGCTGAGCTAGCCAGCCAAAATGGTAGATGTGTAATTGAGTAGCTGCAATACCTAGTCCACCCATCTGGACCCATCCAACAGTTCGTTTACTACTTATCCCTAAACATTCGATGGATTTGGCGTCTGCAGGTACTGACCATTCTTTTGATATCAATTTTGCTGGATTCTGGACTTGTGAGCACTAAATACAGCGATTTTGGTTTTGCCAAGCTGAAGCTCACATTTGGGGCCTGCTGGACATTGCCAGACCACCAGATGTGGGTTATTGTGCCCAAAACTGAGAGTTTTCAATGGAGGGGTACCTGGGGCAAGGGGCAGGTGTATCCCTATTCGGCACCTTGAACATGGAGTTACAGCTGGTGAACATAACGGACATGCTTAGTAAAGTCTTATCAGACACTGCAGAATTGAAGGCTACAACTGTTAGTACAAAAAAAGATCCATCCCTCTTAATGACCAGAGTCACTGGTGCTGAAACAGTAATCGAATGGCAAGAGGGCATCCTACATGATCACCATTGTCAACTAAGGGACTACAACAACCAGCTCCATTATCTCCTTGCCAAAACTGATGATTCCGAAAATTGAGGGAGAAAACAAATATTAGAATAACTGGTATCCCTGAGGGTGCAGAAGGAAATGATATGACTGTCTTCCTGAGAAATAGCCTCCTGGAGATGCAAGAAATGAATAACTGGACCTCCCCCCCCCCCAGAGCTGGAAAGAGCCAACCGGTCTCTTGCCCATCGGCCACAAAAGGGAGAATGGCCAAAGCCAATACTTGCAAATTCTTACATTTCCCTGAAAAAGAACTATACTTGCAGGCTGCTAGAGGCTTGAAGCACCTAGTATGGGAAGGCAACACAGTGCAGATCTACTAGGACTATTTTTTCGAGTTGTCAAAGTGGAGGAGATCATATGGACCAGTAAAGCACACACTATGTAAAATGAACATACCGGCTTCATTATGCTATCCAAAGATGCCCAGAGTCCAGTTTAGAGGGGAATGTATCACTTTCAGCAGCCCAAAGGAAGTTGAACTGTTTATCGACGATGTTGCAGGACAGCGAGCATATTCCCATTAGCTGCCATTTCAACCTCATGGTGAGGCCCAACAACTGATGGAGATCTACGCTACCCATGACACGCAGGTAGCATAACCTCAGCACATGGCAGACTCACAGCAGGAGGGTACAGAGTGGCATAAAGTCCAATGAGGTAGGCAAAAGAATAAGACGTGGACACAAAACACAGCAACCTCCACTGAGTGATGCCAGGACCCGCAGAGAGAGAGCTCAAGAAGCTGACAGCGAAAGGTTAATCTGTCCGATGTTAGCAGCTCCTCTAAACACAACACACTGGTGAAGACAGCCAACCGTTATGAACCTCTGAGGGACCTTCTTCCAATGGCTCTGCCCATGGATGATCCAATGGCAAAGGCAATGCCGGAGGACTGCAACGGTGACTGGGCCCCCATCCCTCAGGACTGGGCAGACTATATGTCAGAGCCCTCAACTGAGCACCTCTCCATTATTACACCAGAGACTGATGCCTTGCTGAAGCTGTGAGGATTGAAATGTACACAGATACAGTTTGGTAGTACCCCCCCAACCCCCGTGGCCAAGCACTTCCGTATATGCCATAAAAATTATTTTAGTTTTTCCCAAAATTGTAACTGTAGTGTGGGGTTTTCTCCTCCTTCCAGTTCATAAAGACTGAAAGGGGGGGGCACTTGTAATGGGAATGGGAAAGTGTTTTCTCTGCTTTAGCTCTGGTCCCTGTCCCACACACTTGGCTCTGGGGTGTGCTACGATCTGAAAAAATTGTCTTTTGTTTGCTGGGACAAGTTATTGTTCATGCCTTTCTGCATGTTGGGTTGGGGTTCATGTTAATCATGGTTTAAAATGTCTGGGCAAACTATTATGGGAACGATTGTTTCTTGCACTCTATGCCCCACACAGGGTAACGGAGCTACGAGTGCCCCAAGAGGATTATTCTAGCTGTAAAATTGAGAGCTGGGACCCCTTAGAGGATGTGAAGCAGAGATCTGCATGCAGGGTTGAGCCCCCATTACCACCAGCACTGCAGTGTGATTCAAGTACCCTCCCTAGGTAAATACTGGGGAAAAAGAGTAGCTGCTTAAATTGTGTAGGGCACCCACAACAGTATGGATAGCTGGCAATGTTGCTAGTCACACTGCTTTCTTGAACAGGGACCAATGGGTGGAGTGGTGATGGGTGCAGACACCCTTGGGAGAGCACTCTGCACACACTACCTAAAGTGATGCCTGGTCATACACCTTGGAGAGGTTTAAGGTACACCTCATTGTTGCCACTGAATGGTAGTGATGCTAAGGTGCAGTAACACCCGTGAATGAAGTAATGAATGGCTCCACTGGGTTGATGCTATAACTGTCAGCTGGGCCCTCTCATTTAAAGCACCCATTTGGAGAGAAGTCTATCCCTCTGTCACATAAGTGAAGTGTGGCTGGGGTGAGTGCTAGATACAGCAGACCTGCAAATCTGGAAGCCTGTTTCTTCCTGCCCTCCACGGGGTTAGGGAAGTAGAAAGTCAATCTAGTGCTGGGGTTCTAGGTATTCCTCTCATCTCTCTCTCCCACAAGTGAATGCTACCTCATTGCAGCAGCATAGGGTTAGATGCTGGGGGCATTGTAATGCCTTTCCCCCTGGAAGAAGTCCACTGGACCATTGGAGGAGGGTCGACATCACCCACCTCTAGGTCACAGCAGGTGGTCAGTCTTCAAAGGTTTGTACCAAGTTTGAATATCAATCTACTGATTTATCCACTGTTATCTGGTTTGTTAAAAATGTTATTGTGCAAGGGGGCATCTCAGATGTTGTTAAAGATGCTACCCACTAAGTTTTTTACTATGCTATTTTGGTTTCATGAATGGTTAATAGAGGGGTATACCCCACCGTTTAAGTACCTGCTAATGACAGGGAAAAATAAGAGTGGTGCTAGGGCTCCGAAAACATGGAAGGTATTCAAGCAGAACTGGGGACACGGAAGGGGGAGGGTGGACTTGTCAGAGACCTTAAAGCCTAGGTTAGGCTTAGAGATGCAATTTAGAGGAAATAGAGGGAGACTCGTGGTACTATTTTACAGTAATTTCATCCATTCATTTGCAAAAAGGAGACAACCTTCTTTTGGCTAGCCTACTGGATGTGACAGCCACTACCTGGAATGTGAAGGGCCTTAACTCTCCTGCAAAGAGAAAACAAATGTTGGCCAGACTAAAAAAACTGGATACCCAAGTTGCATTTTTACAAGAGACAAATTAAGTTCTAAGGAAGTGCAAAAACTGGTAAGAGAATGGATGGGGTCGGAGCCACATACAGTCTCAGGCTCAGTGAAGAAGGGTATCTGTATTTTGCTTCATCGTAAATTGCAGTGGCAGCTTTTAGAAGTGTTTAAGGATGAGGATGGGATGTGGATAATTATGAAGGTATCTACCCCTACAGGACCGGTGCTGTTAATTAATGTGTATGCCCCAAAGAGGATACCCCTGCCTTTTTTGACTCCTTATCTCAGAAAATTATGGATGCATCCTACGAATTCATAACCCAGATATTCTCATGGGAGGTGATTTCAACCTCTCAATGGAATACCTGCTGGACAGAACCAATGCTAGACTCAAACCTCATGCTCATTCTCTCCATACGCTAAAAGAGCTTCTGTCCCTACACCAGCTATCTGACATATGGCACCTTTCACACCCCACAGACAGGGACTAAACATACATTTCTGTTCCAAGGGCCATGGCCAGTAGGCTAGACTATTGGTTTACATCGGCAATATGATGGCCACCACGACTGGGGTGACTATAGCTCCGCTCTATCTATCGGACCATACCCCAGTGATTTTGAACCTCCTAACTGCTCAGCACTGTAAGAAATCCCTCTTATGGTGAATGACCCACTTTTATTACAGGATAGAGACTTTGCTCCATGACTTAGAACCGAGACAGAAATGTATTTTAAGGATAACCCGGTAGGGTCAGCCTCAGCAGCCATTACTTGGAAGGCATGCAAGGCCACCATTTGTGCCAAAATAATTAGTTATGCAGCAGATAGGCGTAAACAAAGGGATCAAGAGCAAGCCTAGTTGGAGGACAAACGTAAACTTCTGGAGAACCAATATAAATCGAACCCCATTGCCCTAAACATCCCCCAGTTGGTGTCAGATCTTACGGCCCTTCGACTTCAACTTAACAGCCTGGCCACCCGGAAAGCTGAATTATGTTTACAGAGGGTCCAGTTTAAATTCTGGGCAGATGGAGAGAGGGCTAGCAGGCTTCTAGCTTACTGGCTGAAGCAGCGGCAGGCCAAAAGGGCCGTCAGGCAGCTCAAAGATAAGAAGGTAAACTCTCCACAAATTGCAAAGTGATTAAAGGGGACAAGAAATTTGTGCTAATCGCCAGCAGTTAGTAATATTCCTAGCATGAGAAGTGATATATTTGCCTCCAAATGAGCTATATAATAACTTTATCTTAATAAACACAGATGTGAAAAAGTGTGTTTTCAATTGTTTTCTTTTTATGGACAACATTCAGCACAGTTCTTTTCATGGAACCAGTAATTTGGAGTGTTTACTATGTCAAGGTTTGAGTACAGAATGCTAAACATGAGCTATTGTCCTATCAGAGCCATGCTTAGAGTTCTTTGCTCAAACCGTGACATAGTTAAAACCCCAGATCACTGGTTCCATGAAGATAACTCTAACAGAATGCTGCCCATAAAATCAAAACAATACAAAATACAATTTTTCACACCGCTTTTTATTCAGGTACAGTTACCTATGGATCATTTAGGCTTATGGATATCATTTCTGTAAATGAGAACATTATAAACTGCCTATTAGAAATAATTTCCTGTCTTCTTTAATAAGATAATGACAGATTTTTATAAAACTGTATTTCTCCCAGGCGGAATGGATTTGGGATAAACATAATAATTTTATAGCAAATTTCTCCATCCCAAAACTTCTTCAACAGCAACGGGAAGCTCTCTGGATGCCCCGATCTCAGAAGCCAAAATTAATCAAGCTATACTATGTATGACTCCCCACAAAGTCCAAGGGGGGATGGCTTCCTTGTGGACTTTTACAAGCTGGTCCAACCCCTGATTACTTCCCCATCTTTCAATCATGTTATAGGAGACTCATGCTGCAGGGGAACTTCCCTCGATCCTGAACGAAACTATTATCATGGTCCTCCCCCAAAAAGGAGAAGACCACATTCTCCCTGTCAGCTATAGACCCATTTCATTGATAAACGCGGATGCTAAAATTCTAGCAAAAACTTTGGCAGTGAGACTGGAGACAATCCTACTGGGCATTACCCACTCCTTGCAAGTTGGATTTGTTAAGGGCAGGATTAGCTCTGACCATATATGAGCGTTATACCTCCTGATTCAAACAACAGCAGATTCCCCAAATCCAGCGGTCGCAGTAACAATCGACTTTGAAAAAGTATTCGATTCGGTGAAGTGAGAGTATCTGCATGTAGCCATGGACACTTATATGTAACCCCCAGGCGGCGCTAAACTGAGAGGGCTACTACCCCTGCCTGTGTGGCTAGTGACAGGTTGAGGGGCCTAGGTCCTATGACACGGTGCCTCCATTTTTTACAACCTGAAACTTGGGGAGAAAGGTGTCACTCGGCATGGTGATTAGGTTTGGTTACTCTGCACAGGGGCACCCAAGTAATCCGGACACAGGAAGCAATAACTGAAATGTCCAATACCAGAAGTTGGGATTCTAAAGTCTGGCTTTTATTCATAAACACCAATGAACAATAAAGCATAGACGGACCCCCACAGAGCTACACTCCTGGTAAATGCAGATTTCTTCAGAGCTCACACACATCTTCAGTACTTTTAAACTCTCAGGTTTAAGAACACACATGGCACACTGCCCTAACTCGACTCTTTTTAGGTTTCCCTGGCTTATCTTCCTTGCCAGCCTTTTTGACCACTTTCCATATAGCATGGAAATTTGTTGGTAGCTCCCTAAACCACCTACGAGCACTTCTGCTTCACAAGGGAAATCTTCTTCTACAATCCCACATCTGGGTACTTTCCTCAGGCACTGGCCAAGTACCTGAGAGAAAGCAACAGGAGTCTCAAAGCGAACCCATAGAGGTGACTCTGGCCACGCCAGATGGGGGGTCTCCCACCTCTCTCCCATATATCATACCCGGCTATTCCTCTGGAATCTTTTACCTTCTCTAGAAACACTTTACTTTGTAGATTCTCTTTAAATGTATGCCACATTTAATCTACTGCTTCTTCCATCCCATATAGGCTGAACTTGAAACATACTTAATGAGTGGCTGTGTCCATTTCTCTAGACCCCCACAGAGTTAAGCAGTCCAAGTCCCACAACTTTTAATACTGTACTTAGCTGTCTTTTCATGACCCCACAGTAACAGTCCCTTAAATTCATCTTGTCTCAGGTGAAAACACACTGGCCCTTTAGCAGAGCAGACTCACCCCTTGGTTGCAGGTGCCCCACAGGCTTTTCTTCTTCAAAGAAATCTCAACAAAACTTCTGGTGCCACAGCATGAACCTAGATTTAGGCAGCTTCTTCTTCTTCCTCTAGCCGGCCAGGGGATTGCCCTTGGAAGTAGGCTGAATCCTTCCCCCCGTCCCCGCAGGGATGGGGCCCTGAACCATTGTAAGTGGTCTCTACCACTTCACTTGGCTCTTCTTGTGTTCCTCTTCAGGTGAGAACATACACCGCAAACAAAAATATAGTTCTTTGTCAGAGCTGAGGGCTATGAGGGCCTACAACTGCAGCACACCTCTTCCCTCTTCAACACTCTACTACAGACTGACTCTTGACTGGAATCAAAACCTCCCAACATTCTATCCTAACTTCCCTAGCTGCAACATTCCAATGTGGCTTATGCAGCTGCAACAGTTCTAAAATGATGTCATCCCTCAGTCTCAGCTGAGACTGAGAAAAGTGAGACAGTGTGAAATCCATTTAACTGGAATTTTACAAGCTATCTTCCTTGCCTGCCACTTGGTCTTACTGGGATTTTTGTAACCCCAGGTAACAGGGGGTTACATATAGTTTTGGCAGATATTTCAAGACCGGATTAGGGTCATGTATAACAAGCCAAGGTCTAAGGTGCTAACCAATGGGACCCTCTCCAGCTCTTTCTCCTTGCATAGGGTCACCAGGCAGGGATGCCCACTATCCACCCTGTTATTTGTTTTGGTGATGAAACCATTGGCAGCTGCACTCAGGGAGCACCCCCAGATCATGGGGATCACTATAGGGGAGAAGCAATACATTGTAAAACTATATGCGGATGACTGCTTAATACTGACAAGCAACATCTCACACAGTCTTACATATATTTTAAGTATACTAAATACATTTGGAGACTTCTCAGGCTCAGAATCAACTTAGCTAAATCCAAGATACTGCCCCTCAATAAACTAACAACCCCAAGCGCGTTAGGGAATCTGGGATTAACATGGGCACGGGCAGGAATAAAGTACCTGGGGGTCACAAACTCTTCTGACCTGAATTCTCTAGCAGATCTTAACCTCAAACATTTTTTTTTTATTCATTTAATACATAATTGGAATTATAACCTTTGAGTCATAGACTCCTTTGCAAAGGCTCCACATCAATAGTACAGGGATGGGAAGAATAGAAGTGGCATGGCAATGAATACACAAAGCGTATTGAATACAGTAGAGAAAAAACATTAACATAACAATAAATCAATAGGTCTAAGGTCAGGTAGACTCGGCATTCACAGTAAGTCATGCAGTAACAAAAACACAGTGCTAGGGTGGGTAGTTTACCCAGTGTCAATAGGTGAGATACCTCCTAGAGCTACACTAGCAAATGGGGTCCAGTGATAATCTAAGTATGAGCCCATGGAGATTCAAGGGTGAGTGGGGCTGGGTTAGGGGCAATCATAGGAGGATAGCTCAAGCAGATGACTTTTGAGTGACCTTTTGAAGTGGCCGAGTTTGGGTTCCAAGGCAATTGTGGTGGGGAGGCCATTTAGCCATTTGGGTGCCCGGTGAAGAAAAGCCCCTTGTCATAATGAGGTTCTGCAATGGGGCATGGAGAGGGAGGGCTCAGTGTTGCTTCTGGATGTTCTGATAGAAGGGGCAGGATTGATGAGAGAGTGGAGCCCGAGGGGGGCTAGTCTGAAAAGTACTTTTTTAGCAAGGAGGCAAGTATGATAATTTAGCTTCCCATCAAAATTTAGCCACTTTGTAGATTTGTAAAGATCACAGGTATGCATGAGTGAATCACAACCAGTGGCATGATGACAGGCTTTATTTAATGTGGTTTTGATTCGGTGGAGGGCAGTCATGTCTGCTGTGCCATATATCACTATACCATAGTCCAGGAGGGAGAGGACCGAGGAGGATACTGCAAGTTGAAGGACTTCAGTGGTGAGATAGTGCGTGAGGTGGTATAGAATGCCAATCCTGGAATTTAGAGCAGAAGAAAGATGTTGACTATTGGAGTGGAAGGTGAGGGATGAGTCAAGTGTTATACCCAGGTACTTGAAAGTTGAGACTTGCTCAAGAGGGGCATTCATAGAATTACGGATGTGCAGGCGATAGTCACAGTGCAGGTTCTGATGGTGGGTGAAGATCCTGGACTTGTTTGTTTTTGTAATTGAGGATTAGTCTGTGGGCCACAAACAAGGATTTCACTTCTCTAAATAGGTACTGGAGGATGTGGTGTAGTGTGGGGAGGTGGGGTGGCTCACAAAAATGACAGCATCGTCCACATAAAGAAGCAGTTTCCAAAAGCAGGAGTTGGGAAGAGAGTTGAGAAAAAGACTAAAGAGGAGGGGGCAGAGTATTGAGCCTTGGGGGACACTGGAACGAAAAGGACAGCTGGAGGAAATAGTGGAGTAAATCTTAACTTGTTGGGTAGCTAAATTGCAGAAGGATATGGCCAGGTGGGGTCACCTACAGTTATCAATGGCAGGTAAAATAGCTACAATAAAATTAATGGCAGCCCCCAGAATCTATTACAAGTTATCTCACCTCCCAATTATTCTCCCAAAGGATGGGCCCAGAAACTAAATGGCATGATTAGTAGGTTCTTGTGGAGCTCTTCCCAGCTCGATATAGCAGGGCCAAGTTGCGAGCTCCCTGGATTAGAGGGGGTTGGAATCTGCCTGACTTTGCCCAGTACTCGCTAGCTTTTCTCACTGCAAGAACCCTGGGGAGGTTCCAAAAATTAGCACAGGACCTACAGCATGGTTAGACATAGAGAAAGATCTCCTGCATGGGGTCCCCCTCTCAGCGTATCTAGGCTACCCTCTGCCCAAACAGCTTTGGTACTGGACTACAATCCAGAGCTCCCATATGGCTTGACAGAAGGTAGGACAAAGAGCCAAAATGTGCATTAACTCAGGCCGCCACACCCCATTATGGAATAACCCTACCTCTGCATAGACCACAAACCAATACAGTGGGAGGGATGGGCCAGGAAATCGATAGTAAGAATATATGACCTTATGACTTCAGAGGATGCCAACACAGAGTTTTTCCAAGAGCTTCAAGCTCAATATGGATTGCCCAAAGGGGACTTTTGGAGATACCTTCAGATTAGAAGCCTGCTCAACCACTGGGAAAAACAGAAATGTGCTTGTGTGATGTGTAAAAGTAATACGTTTTCAAACTTGGAACCCCTCCCTATCAAGAACTGGGTCAAATGCAAGACTGGGTTAGCAGGTAAAATACAGTTCTGCATGACAGACAGTGCCCCAGACACCTTCTTTTCAGCCAAAGCATGATGGGAGGCAAAACTGGGCACTCCAATCTCAGGGGCCATATGGCAAGAGGGCTGAGTGAGGGCCCACTGGGCCTGCAATGACCAGAGAAGTCTCCCTATCCAGAACAAGCACCTCTGGTATGACCCTGGTGCAACTAAAAGTCATGAGATTAACCCAGATGGATAACTGCTGGAGGTGCAAGGTGCATATGGCAGATTTGCTGCATGTTCTCTGGTCCTGCTCCCCACTACGCCTTTCTGGTTGGCAATTGCCCAACACTGCTCAATCATCTTGAACTTCCCCATCCCTCTGGATCCCAGGTTATGGGTCTTAGGACCCCCCCCCAAGCAGTGGGTCTATCAAAATCCCACCACTTGTGGATTATTCAGGTATCTGTAGAAACAAAATGAATGATTTTGCTCAAGTGGAGGACAACTGATGTGCCCACAGTTATTTTGCATAAGTGGAGGACAACTGATGTGCTCACAGTTAAGGAATGGCTTTTGGCAGTAGAAAATGTGGCTAACTTGACAAGAATAACCTGCTACAGTAGGGGTAACAAAGGCAAATATGCAAAGATATAGTCCCCCTATTTAAAGTATATTACCGACAGTCGTAAGACACCGCTTTGTAAACATATGAATGATAGGCTGAGGCCCCCATAAGGCAATTCCTGGGTATGGCTTGATATCTTGGTCTCAAATGTATGCTGTTTCTTTAGGTACCATGAGATTTCAACTGTGGAAAGCCACGTAGTCCCCAGTCTTGCACACTAGGTGAATAAGGTTTCCCCTTCCCAGTGCCAATATGGTACAGTTTAAGCTCGACATGCATCTGTAACACCTATTACCAGATTTTGGCTCAGAAGGGTAAGTCAAGTCAACTTGTTTGATATTATTGCCTTGATGTTCATTGCCCCACAAATGTTATGTTGGTTATAGTGGACTTTGCTAATGGGCTTACCAAATGTGTGAATATGTGATGTTGGATACCAACGTATATACAAAATAGAATATTGTTCAGTAAAAAGATTAACTGTAAAAAAAGTGTATGTCTCTCTCTCTCATTGTCCCCACCCAACCAATGAAGGTACTAATAGGGTGCCACATTTCTGAAAACTTACCCAACCGCTACAATAAACCTGCCTCTATTGCAATCTTTAAGTCACTTACTTGGATATCTTTTAAACATGAGCTCAGAGCTCAGCAAGTTTAAAAAAATGTACATATGAGCAGTTCAATAATAATGCTTATTTGTGCTGATTTTTAAGACTGGTCTTTATGTTGTAATCAAAGTTAGAAAGTAATAGAGACAGCACCGGTGCAGCATTGGTGCTACCACTTGTGGCGATGACCTGGGTTCGAGAGCGAGCCTGGTGTGTCAGCGGGTCAGTTGGGGGGAAGAGGTTAGAGCATCTGATAGACAGCTTTCCTCCTCCGAAGTCTGTGGGCTCAGGGCTTCAACAATAGTGTGCCTCCTTTTGGTGAGCTGGAGATAATAAGCCAAGAGACCTGGAGAAATTAGGGAGTGATAGGATGCAGCAGAAGTCAGCATGGAGTGCACAGCAGTATGCGCACCATACCATGATGTCATTGTATGTCCAGTTTCATGAGGGGAGCAGAACAAGTGAAACCCCCCATCGGCTGGGATAGGCAACATCACTCCACACTGCCACCATGCCCACTTCCAGATTCTGCCCTCCTGGGCCCCGACATCCCCTCCAGTCTTCACCTCCGCCTGTAGGAGCCATCAGGGGGCACAAGCTGAGGGGTTGCCCCTAGCAGCTGAGTCACAGGTGGACTGAGGAGAACTGCGGATACAGGCAGGGAGGCACTCAGTAGGGCAGAATAAGGCTTGGAGATGACTGAGAGAGATCCCAGTCAGCAGGATGGGAGGATAAAAACAGTTGGAAAAAAAAGTTAGTGTTGTGCAGCTCTGTCATTGCGATGCATTGGAGGCCAGGACTTGTGATACACAATGAGTTGCTGCACTTAGTTACTATTTGCTGCTACTGCTGTCTGTCACTGATTTAAGTAACCTATTGGTTGTACTGCAAAAAGTGCATGGCTATCTCATGAGGGCTAGCTTTTCCAGAATGTGCGCTACTAAGATGTGATGTTCTCCAGGGCATGCATTCTGGAGAAGTTTGCCGCTACATCACAAGATGGTCATTTACTATTTTAGTGATATGTAGGAGCTGGCTGACTCTAAGTCTCTAAACTACTTTAACCAGCTGGTACAAGCCAGTAGTTAGAACAGGAGATGCCCCAAATGAGCAAAAGCTGGAAATCGAAGGCTGTTTAAAATTGATCTGTTGAGCTGGGTAGTGCTGCTGCCAAATGTGGCACTTTGCCAGTAATTTACAGTACAATGTTAATTTTTTTTAGTGTTTGTTTTTATTTTTAAAAAATGCCCATCACAAAGCCTCTTGAAGCACCCTACCATCATCCTCATCCCACACATCCTACCCAGTTTTAATAAACAATCTCTCCCCCCCCCCAGCCACTGCAGCAGCACCTACTCTTTCCCACTTATCACAGCAGAAGGAAGATAGAACTCTTTCTCTCACTCAGTTGCAAATGTAATCCCAATGTCCTTCCCCAGGCATCTTGCAAAATTAGAACACAGATATCCCCCCTTTCACATTTATGCACTGCAGCACTCATCCACCCTTCACCCCAATGCAATCCTAAGACCCCTTCAGAAGAAAGATATCCATGAGGGATAGTAACCAGCTTAGATACTCCTCTCACCACCTTAGCTATCTGCTGTTTGAATCAATAGACAGTGCAGTATGTACTCGTACAAACAGATGATTACTATTAGTGCATGCTGTGGCTCCCATTCATTTCGATAGCAACCAGCCAAGGTGCCTTTTTCTTTTGGGATCTCAGGGTTGCATGTTGTAAGGTGAATGGGTGCTGCGATGGATGGGTTTGGAAGGGGGGATATCTATGTTCTGATTTTGCATGGTGCTGGGAGGAGGTTGGAATACATAGATACATAGACAGTGTTGGCAGATAAGGGCCTATGGCCCACCCAGTCTGCCCATTTGAGCTTGTAAGTTCAGTTTGTTTTCCTAGAAGTCTGTTGCCTCTTACCCCTGACCTCCAGAATTCCTTTATGTCTATCCCATGCATTCTTAAATCCTGTGATTGTTTCAGCCCCCACCACTTCCTCTGGCAGGGTGTTCCACTTGTCCACCACCCGTTCTGTAAAGAAATTCTTTCTCATGTTTCCTCTGAATCGTCCTCCCTCCAACTTCATCCCATGCCCTCTAGTCCTGGAACATCTTTTCGCTTAAAAATAGTGTTTTCCTGCACCCTGTTCCTCCCTGTAAGATACTTGTATGTCTCTATCATATCCCCTCTCTCCTTCTCTCCTCCAGGAGTACATGTTCAGTTCCTTCAACCTGCCTTCATAGGACTTGTGATGCAATCCATGCACCATCTTTTGCTTGCCTCCTCTGAACCTTCGCTACCCTGTCTATGTCCCACGAGGTATGGTCTCCAGAACTGTACACTGTACTCCAGATGGGGCCTCACTGTGTCTTGTATAGTGGAATTATGACCTCCCTTTTCCTGCTGGTGATGCCACTGCCTATGCATCCCAGCATCCTATTTGCTTTACCTGCTGCCTTGTCACACTGTTTCCCTACCTTGAAGACATCAGAGATGATAACCCCTAGATCCCTTTCCTGCTTGGTGCATGCTATATCCTCACCCCCCAACTGATATATTGTGCCAGGGTTTTTGTGCCCCATATGCATTATCTTGCACTTCTTTGCATTGAATTTCAACTGCCAAACCCCTGACCATTCTTCAAGTTTCTGCAGGTGCTTCTCATTCTGTCTACACCCTCTGGTGTGTCTACTCTGTTACAGAGCTTTGTGTCATCAGCGAACAGTGAAATTCTGCCTCTAGGTCCGCGCAATGTCACTGATGAAGATGTTGAATAGGACTGGTCCCAGCACTGATCCCCTGTGGTACCCCACTGGTCACTCTTCCCTCTGTGGAGTGACAGCCATTTACCACCACCCTCTGTGTCCTGCCACCCAGCCAGTTACCTACCCACCACACTACTGTCCTGCCCATACCCATATTCCCCAGTTTGTGTAATAGTCTTCATGTGGCACGGTGTCAAAGGCCTTGCTGAAGTCCAGATAGGCCATGTCCACTGCCCTCCCCTGATCCACCTCCCTAGTCACCCAGTCAAAAATTCCAACGAGGTTGGTCTGACATGACCTCCCCTGGTGAAACCATGCTGCCTTGGGTCCTGTAGTCCATTGACAACCAGATGTTCTACCTAATCTCTCCTTCAGTAGTGCTTCCATGATCTTCCCCACCATCGAGGTGAGGCTGACTGGTCTGTAGTTCCCTGCTTCCTCTTTGTTCCCACTTTTGTATAAGGGGACTACATCTGCTGTCCTCAGTCTTTGGGTACCTCCCTGTTTCCAGTGATTGGCTAAACAGGATGGCCAGAGGTTCAGCCACCACCTCTCTTAGTTCTTTAAGGACCCTGGGTGCACCCATCTGGCCCCATTGTTTATCAACTCTAATTACTTCCAGTTCCTTCCAGGACCCTTCTCGTGTAAAGGGACTGTGTCCATTTCTGCACCATTCTCACCCCTTGTACTCCTTCAGACCCATTACCTCTCCTCTTCCTCAGTAAAGACTGAGCAGAAATACCTGTTCAATATGTCAGCTTTACTGTTGTCATCCTCCACGTGGCCCCCCATCCTCCCCTTCAGTCTCACTATCCCTCCCTTTGTCTTTATTTTTCACTTATGTACCTGTAAAAGGTTTTGTCCCTCTACCCACTGATTTTGCAATGTGCTCTTCTGTCTGAGCTTTGGTTTCCTTACTGACCTCCCTGCCTCCCTTTGCTTCTCCTGGTATTTCTCCCATCCTCTTCTGCCTGTGTCTTTTGTATTGCCTGAATGCAATCTTTTTGGCTTCACTTTCTTTGCTACCCTTTGGAAAACCATAATGGTCTCCTCTTCCTTTCCTCTTGATAACCTGCTTAATGCATAATTCTGTTGTTCTTGTAATCCCCATTTTAAATACTGCCCACTGTTCCTCAACCCCTGATTCCTGTCCCATTCCTCTAATGCCTCTTTCAAGTATCTCCCATTTTCCCAAAGTCTGCCCCTAAAATCCAGGATACATGTTTTTGTGTGGTTTGGTTCTGCTCTTTCTGTGATTTCAAACCACAATGACTGGTGGTCACTGTTTCCCAGGTGCTCCCCCACTGTTACCCCCATCACACTGTCCCTGTTTGTGAGCACAAGGTCCAGTATTGCCTTCTGCTGAGTTGGTTCCATGACCAGTTGCTTGAGGAAGGCACCCTGAAGGGAGTCCAGGATAAATCTGCTCCTAGTTGATGCTGCTGCTGGGATGCTCCAGTCCACGACTGGAATATTGAAGTCTCCAACCAGTACTACCTCACCCTTGTCTGCCATCCTGTGGATGGCTAGCATCAGCTCCCATCTGTTTCTTCCTCCTGTGCTGGTGGTCTATAGACCACACCCAGCGGATGGCTGTCCCATTTTCCTTTCCAGCTTGACCCACAGTATCTCTCCCATTTTGTTCCTCCTGGATCTCTGTGGCCCTTATGTCATTTTTCACATACAGTGCCACTCCTCCTCCCTTCCTGCCTGCTCTGTCTCTTCTGAATATGTTGTAGCCAGGTATGGCCATCTCCCAATTGTGGTTATCATTAGACCAGGTTTCAGTGATGGCCACAATGTCCAGGTCTGACTGCACCATGACAGCCTCCAGATCTTCCATCTTGTTGCTAAGGCTCCTGGCATTTGCACACATGGCTTTCCATGATTTGACCTCCTAGACTGTTTCACAGTTCTACTCCAGCCCTTCCTTGGTTGTCATTTATCCCTGGTTCTCCTTGCTGTCTGCCGTCTGCTGAATTTTGCCCCTTTTCTGCTTATCCACCTCTTGGGCACTAATCTCCATCTTTGCACAATGCTTGCAGAGATAGCCACTCTTCTGGTTCATTGGTTCCACTGCTAGCTGTGGGGCGCAGGAGCAGGGGTACCTCCTTGCTGGCCTGCCACCCTTTGCTAGTTTAAATGCTTGTCAATGTAGCATTTAAATTTATCATTGAGTGCTTGATTCCCTCCAGGATGGATGCAGGCCATCAGGCTTGAACAAACCTCCATCCTCCAGGTGGGTCCCCAGTCACCAATGAATCCAAACCCTTCCTCACAGCACCAGTTCTTCAACCATGAGTTAAAGTTCCTGGTGCATGCACTTATGTTTCCTTGCTCTCTCACAGGTAGTACTTCTGGAGTAAGTGACAGAAGTAGCTACTTGTTGAGACCCCTCCCAGTTTCCTAAACTCTTCCTGAACTTCCTTTGGCTCACCATTTGCCAGGTCATTGGTACCTAGGTGGATAATGACATCCAGCTCACCCTCCCGTCTTGCCTTCCCAGTGATCCCCAGGATCTTCCTTCCATCCCTCCATGCCGTGGCACCTGGTAGGCACCTCACCTCCCTGTCCTCCCCCTCCTGTGTCCCTAGCTGGATCCCTCTTATGATGGAGTCCCCCACCAGGATTCGCTTCCTCCTCCTCTGGGGTCCACTGCTTTCCCCGCTGAGTTCACCTCCCTGGCTAACCTCCACATCCTTTCCTTCCACTTCTCTGGGTACCTCTATTTGGTTGTCCTCATTTGCCAGTGTGGCATATGAGTTCTTGAGTGGAATAGGATCTAGGATTTGCCTCTGCCTGACCGCTCTAACCCTCCCTGAGCCCACTGTCATCCAAGTGCTCCTCGTTCTGGCATCCTTTGAGGCAGTTGCATCAGACTTGGTGGTCCCTGGATAGGGTGATGGTACCCTGACCCAGTTTACTCCGCCTGAGTCTGGCTACCTCCTCCCACAGTCCAGAGATGCATGCAGATAGGGCAGCACCTCAGTGTCCAGAAGGTCTGCCTGAATGGCTGCCTCACAGCCACTGCATTGCACCACTCCCACATTATACTGCAATTCCACTACTTGTCTGCTACTGAAGCTCTCCTAGTTCCCTTTTTATTAATTTACTGTCCTAAAAATCCTGCCACTGATCCTCAGATAATTTTTTTTTTAAAGAAAAAGAAAACAATAAATAAATAAATGAATCAAAACACTTGTGCTGAGGGTGGGCTTCTTCTCCCTTATGCCCCTCCTACTTCACACCCCTTACTATACCCTGTGTTTAGCTCCTGTCAATCAGATTTAACAGGGCATATAATTAAAAGTTGGGGGAAGGGGAGGGAGGGGCAAAAATTTGCAGCAATTAAAGACAGCACAGAATTACACCACCACTATGTTTTAAATTTTCAACAGCCCAAAAACAATTATAAGTAAAGACAACAAAGAAATTATAGTGTCACTCAATCTAAGTTTAAAAGAAAAATAGCAATTACCAGTTACTCTAAAGCACTGAATTGAATGTGTTTCCTTCCTTCCCCTTCTGGCTTCTTCTGAGAAAATGAACTCTACTTGCTACTTCAGCTCTGACTAAGCCCCACCTCCAGTTATCACGTAGCTGAGGTCAGAGGCCAGACAATTAACACCCTTCACCCAACTACAGGGCAGTCAGACAAGGCAAGATAAAATCTGTAGCAATTAAAGACAGCACAGAATTACACCACCACTATGTTTTAAATTTTCAACAGCCCAAAAACAATTATAAGTAAAGACAACAAAGAAATTATAGTGTCACTAAAAGCCCTCAATCTAAGTTTAAAAGAAAAATAGCAATTACCAGTTACTCTAAAGCACTGAATTGAATGTGTTTCCTTCCTTCCCCTTCTGAGAAAATGAACTCTACTTGCTACTTCAGCTCTGACTAAGCCCCACCTCCAGTTATCACGTAGCTGAGGTCAGAGGCCAGACAATTAACACCCTTCACCCAACTACAGGGCAGTCAGACAAGCCAAGATAAAATTTGCAGCAATTAAAGACAGCACAGAATTACACCACCACTATGTTTTAAAATAGAGTTTGCAATTGAGCTGAGTGAGGGAAGGGTTCTAACATCTTTCAAATATGGTCCAGGATGAGGGTAGTGGTTGCTGCTGCTGCAGTGGGTGGGGGAAGGGGGTGGTTGTTTAAAAAAATGGATAGGAGACTGGCCCAATAGCACAGCTATAGAGTTTCTGCTTGTGATACTGGCAACCTGGGTCCAGGAATGAGCCTGAATCATTGGGGGCCAGCCAGGGGAAGTAAAACAGAGCATCCCAGAGAATGCCCTCTCACCAGCTCCACTGCCATACTGCTACATGGGTGACCAAAGGTGGCAATGTAGTCAGAGCAGATCGTGGGGAAGGGTGATGCTGGCTGGCGTTCTCAACATCCTGAGGGTATGGTATCAGAAAAGTGTGAAAAAACCCTGCCAGCACAGGATGGCCGTCTGATTTCCCATAGGTCTCACATCAGTGGTGTGGACCTCCTGAGATCAGGATCCATTTCTGCAGTGGGATTTTTTTGCCCTGCCACCTCTGCCATGGGGGCCAGGCCATGGGGAACATGGAGATGAGGTAAACCAAAAAGAAGTTGAGTGATGGGGCTGGAGAGGTTTGCATGATAGGTCATGGCCAGCAGCAACAGGAATAAAGAGAATAAGTAAAACAATGAATGAATGAATGAGTAGGGCTAGGTGGGAGGGTGGGGGTAGTAAGTCAGGGCTTGGGATTTATAAGCGGGTCTGATATTTTGGGGGTAGAACTGCATCAAGTCTGGTGTTGGGGGATTGAACTTGTGTATACCGTATAGTGTGGAGGAGGGCCTAAAAGTGTGTCCAATGCTGAGGGGGAGAAAGGTTCAAGACTGTGCTTGTCCAGTGCTTGTTGGGTCTATAACTGAGTCTGATCCTTGAGAGGGTATTGAAACTTTAAATGTCTGGCATTTGGGGGAGTTCAATCACTGTGTATGGTGTATGAGTGTTAGTGAAAATCAGTGCCACTGAATCAAATCCCTCCACTGAAGGCACTGTATATAATAAAAGTGAGGACTGGTGTGGTTCTCAAATTAATAACACTGTAAAAGTGATTCTGCAACAGTAAGGTCTGCTACAAAATGCAAAAATTTACAATATTGTACTCTTCTATAATAATGTTATACTAACATACAGTATCAATGCACAATATTAAAAAAGCCTCAAACATTAACGGGAACAGGAATGTTATGCTAATTGGATTCAGTTAGTAATGTTCCTATTAACAGAAATGAAATTCATACTGCCAAATGATTTATATTTAACTGTACCAGAATAAACATTAATGTAAAATAGAGGATAATGGATGGGCATCAGTTAACAACAACACTGTATTCACTTCGAGAGGTTACCATGACAACAAAGTAAACCTCGAGAGTGAAGCTCGAGAGGTTTACAGTTGTCAGGTAACCTCAAGAAGTTAATACAATATTGTTGTTTAACTGATGCCCATCCATTGTCTTGTATAGTGTATGGACATCAACTAAACAACACTGAATGTTTCTTGAGCACCGCTGTAAATAATTCACACACTTAATGACTGCTGTGGCGCTGCTTATGTCCCCCCCCCCACAACAGGAAGAAGCCCCGCTCGATCCACGTTCCCCCTCTAACAGACAAGATTTTTTTTTTTAAATATGGGAACACGCACCTTTTAGCAGTGCCGATGTCTTTCGGCAAAGATCTTGCCGCAGTGACCATTTCCGCATCATAATCAGAATAGAGCTCACTGCCGTGGCCGTTTCCACAGGCGCTGAGCATTTCCTAATGTGCATGTGCGAGGATGTTCCATGGTGTTGTACCATCGATGTGACGTACCGACGATGGTACAACAGATAAACTACGTTACATCGATGGTACAACAACCCTGGTAAATGTTGGATTTTTACTGATTATAGCATTCTAACATACACTATAATTGTGTTATCAATTGTTTTCTTTTTATGTACAACATTCTTCACAATTCTCTTCATGGAACCAGTCATCTGGTGTATTTACAAAGTCAAGGTTTGTGTACAGAATGCTAAGCATAAGCTGTTGACCTATCATAACCCTGCTTACAGTTCTGTGCACAAACTATGATACAGCTAAAGCTCCAGATCACTGATTCCACGAAAAGAAAGAATGCTGCCCATGAAAACATAACAATGCAAAACATGATTTTTCACAGCACTTTTGTTCAGGTACAGTTACATATGGATCCTTTACAGGTATGGATATACTTTCTGAAAATAGGAACATCATAAAGTGCTGCAGTTATAAATTATTTCATGTCCTCTTTAACAAACAGAACAAAAAAAAAAACAAGACCGTCTTGCTGGTACAGGTCAAATCTTGTTCATTTTGTTGATCTACCAAAGCCTGTTCAAAAGACCTCCTAGTCTGTAGGTCCCCTTTCACAACAGAGACAGCCATAGGGGAAGAAGGAGGAATTTTGTCAAATGCATTGTCATGGGGAAATATTTTAAGAAATCCAGCACTTTCATGGGTTAGGAAGGATAGGGGGGAAAACATGGACTAGGAGAGATATAGACAACGAGAGAGAGAGAGAGAGAGAAAGAGAGAGACTTGTTTTTAACACAACACTGTGCTCAAGGAGTTTTACGGGAAGGAGTGATTTTTGGCAGCAGGGTGGTTGGGTGGGAGAATGGGTTAATCAACTGAACTCTATACTTGCACTGGGCTATGAGCTAATGTTGGAGGCATCTTTATTTAAATTATTGGAAAGAGTGCTGAGCTTGTTGGTGAGAAAAAAAATGGCAACCAGTTCAGAATTTCAAATTCTATGAGCAGTGGAAAGATTTTATATAGGTCTTGAGGTCTTCGTGTACAGTTTGCTGGTCTGGTCAGCTTGTAAGAAAATAATGCATGATCATGTGATGCCTTTTAACAACTGAAGTTACAGGATTTTTATAGCCCATTCGTAAACCAGTATCATACCAGGAAGATAGCCCTGTCTCCACAAAGAGCACTTGTCCCATAATTACATTACAAACTAATATAGAAACAGAATTTGTTGGCAGATAAGGATGGTTTGGCCCACCTAGTCTGCCCATTTTTCTCCTGCCTACACTGTCACTATAGACCGTACCTATAGTAATCTCTTCTATTTATCCACATGACAGGTATAGCATGGGCAATCAAAGTGCAACCTTGCCAACGTTGCCCTGCCTGTGTGCCTCATCTCTGTCATGGAGGGGCCACCACATAGGTGAGAGGGTAGTTCAGACTCCACGCCCATTCAATGCTTAGCCTCTTATGTAAGACTGCCAACAAGGATGCTAATTAGTGTTAATTGTGTTGGTGTTTTTTGTGATGTGGACACCTGCCCACTGGGAACTGGACTGAGACCACCACAGCTCATTTCACAGACCACTGAACAGCCCTCAGGTGATAACGATTTTCGACCACTACTGACGTGCTAGATTTGAACCCATGACCTAGAGGTGAAAGGCTCCTTAACAAACTACCAATCCACTGAGCCATCCAGTTCCCCTATCCACCACTCTTCCAATGAAGAATACTTCCTCACAACCTTCCTAAATTTCCCCCTTCCAGCTTCACTGCATGCCCCTTAGTTCTAATGCACCTTTTCTTCCGACAAATACTCACCTCCTTTACCTTATTCACCCCCCGAGGTATTTATAGGTCTCATCATGCCCCCCCACTTCAAAAGCATACATATTGAGATCCCTCAGTCTCTCCTCATAGGGCTGCTGATGCAACCCCTGCACCATTTAAGTTGCCTTCCTCTGGAAGCCTCCACCCTGTCTATGTCCTTCCTGAGATGTGGTCTATAGAACTGCCTACTGTACTCCAGGTGGGGTCTCACTAATGATCTATACAGTGATAACACCAGCTCCCTCCTTGTTCTGTGATACCCCTACCTATGCACCTCAGCATTCCACTTGGGTCTGCTGGCATGATAAGCGGTTGCTTACACCACTATGCTAAACAGCCAACTAGGCAGGGCTTGGCCAAACAACATTGTAGCGAGTGTAGCTCCCTGCTATACTCACTCTACAGGATATATCGATGTTTTTTACCACTCACTCTCAGTGCGAGCAGTATTATTGAGTCATTCATATTGAACCACTCAATAATACTCACTCATATAACATGATACCCTGTGCCCTAGGTGCATAATTTTGCACTTTTTCACATTGAAACCTAGCTGCCGTACCTTTAATCACTCCTTGAGTTTTCTCAGGTCTTTGCTCATTCTCTTTTTCTGTGATACCCCTACCTATGCAACTTAGCATTCCACTGGTCCTATCTTCTTCATTGTCACACTGTCTTGCTGTCTTGAGGTCATCCAATATGATTACTCTAAGGTCCTTTTCCTGTTTTGTGACCGACAAAACATCTTCCCCCAATTTATACTCTTCCTCTGGGTTTCTGTGCCCTAGGTGCATAATTTTGCACTTTTCCACATTGAAACCTAGCGGCCATGCCTATAACCACTCCTTGAGTTTTCTCAGGTCTTTGCTCATTTTCATCACCCCCTCTAGAGTGTCTACCCTATTGCAGATTTTGGAGTCATCTCCAAAGAGGAATATCTGCCCTTCCCATTCTTTTGGAATGTCACTTGTAAAGACATTGAAGAGAACCTGTCCCAGTACTGAGCATTGAGGTACCCCAGCTGGCCACTCTCCCCTTCCCTGAGTGAGTGACATTTACCATTACCCTCTGTCTCCTATCCATCAACCAATTTCATACCCAGTTTACCACTTTGGGACCCACCACCAAACTGCCCAGTTTACTTATGAGCCTCCTATAAGGTACGGTGTCAAAGGCCTTGCTGAAGTCTAAGTAAGCCATGTCCACCGCCCTACCCTGATCTATTTTCCTGGTCACCCAGTTGAAGAAATAGATCAGGTTCATCTGACATGACCCCCTTCCCCATGAATCTGTACTGCCTTGATCTTGTAACTCACTGCATTCAAGATACTCCATAGACATTTTCTTTAAAAACATCTCGATTGACTTCCCCACCACTGATGTCAGATTGACCAGCCTGTAGTTGTCAGCCTCCTCCCTGCTGCTACTTTTATGAAGTGAGGCTGCATCTGCCCTTCTCTAGTCCTCTGGAACCAATCCTGTTTCTAGTGAGTTGTTAAACAGGGCTGTCAGTGGTGCAGCCAGTACTTCCCTGAGCTTCCTCAGCACTCTTGGGTACACCCTGTATGGTCCCATTGCTTTGCCAGGACCCTCTCCTTTGTGAATGAACTTAGGTATACCTCCCTCCCCCCACTGCTCTTGCTGCTTCTACATGGTCCAGCCCCCCCTTCCACTGTGAAGACTGAGAAAAAATATCTATTCAGGATATCTTCTTTTTCCTCATCCTCCTCTGCACAGTTCCCCTGCCTTCTTAACCTCACAACCCCCACCATCTTCCTCTTTTCAGTTATACACTTAAAAAAGGTTTTGTCCCCCTTAGTTACCCCTTTGGCTATCATTTCCTCAGTGTGCACCATTGTACCCCTCATCGCTTTCCCTGCTTCCCTATGCTTCTCCTGGTACACATCCCTATCCTCTTACCTCTGCATCTCTTTGTACAGTGCAACCCTTTTAACCTTAACCATTGCAGCCACTTTCCTTGAGAATCAAAGTAGTCCCTTTGTTTCTCCCTTTTTTGCTCACTTCTTTTGCACAGAGGTTAGTTGCCTTCACCATGCTATTCCCTAATTTGGTATACAGTTCTCTACCTCAGCCAGGCTATTCCCCCCACCACCCTAGGTCATCTCTGAAGCAGTCACCCATTTTTTTTTTAAATCTGCCCTCCTGAAGTTCAGGATCTTCTTACTAGTGAGGTTTGCTTCTACTGCCATCCTTATGTTGAAACCACGCAGTATGATGATCACTGATCCCCAGGTTGCCTCCCACCTTGATGCCTGAAATGCTATCCCTGTTTAGGAGCACCAGATCCAGTATTGCTCCATTGCAAGTAGCCTCCCTGACTAGTTGACAGAGAAATTCCCCCGGCAGGGATTCTAGAATGTCTCTGTTTCTAGCTGTGGCTGTGGCTGGGAGGTTCCAATCTACAGTGATAATCGTGCAAATGTTGCCTGGTACCGTGCACCTTGTGTCATTGCACGGTAGTGGTGTACATGTTGTTCAATGGGTACCGCTGTATATACCACTCTACCAGGCAACATTTGCATGATTACCACTATACATCCAGCAGATTGAAGTCCCACACCAACTGCGCCTCCCCTTTTTATGCCACTAAGAAGGGAGTGACATTGGCATGATCAGATAGAACTTCACCTAATCAAAAAACTGTTTCTTGTCAGCTCCACAATGTACCATACCCATATCCCCATTAGAATGGGAAATAACTCTTATTTTTTCTCCTGAACACAAAAGTAAATTGTTGCTTATTGATCTGAAAAGTTTTGAACTGTACCTGGAACTTTGACAATAGTAATTGTAAGCCCCCCCAGATGGGGCTTACCTTGCACACTATGGCCCCAGCACTGTCTCTCTGGCATTCTGCCAGTGGCTCTAGGTGGTCTCTGGACCTGTTGCACTCTGTTTGTTTCTGTGGCTGTGAGCCACCAAAATCCCTGTCTCAATCCCATGCTTAAAAGGGGGATGAGCCCCATTTAGTGTTCTGCACCTCTGGGCACCAGGGGAAGTGATGCTGCAGTGCCAGGGAGCCAAAAATCCTGGCCCACACAAAATGGAAACAAATATGGAGGCATTTCAACTACTGCTCAAGCACGGCCACTGAAAGGAGAACATTTGAAGGAGCCATTGCTCCATTATTAAGAGCACCTAATGAGGTGTGATTTAGGGGTTAAATGTTTCAGGAACCAAGGGGGCATATTAGGGCTACCACAGATAAATTAAGAGGTGTCCTGGCTCCCGCTACCCAGCGGAGCAAGGACAAGTTACTGTCAGCCCCTGCGTGGGTTTAAATAATAAATTATGGGGCTGAGTGTTGGGAGAAAAATATAAAAAACAATTATGGCAGCCTTCAGGGACTTCAGCAGCAAAGGGAGTTGCAGGGATGAGGTTATAGGGCACCAAATTTGCCCGGGAGAAAGGGAGCCAAACAAATAGGGACTATGAAAAAGTATAAATAGGACTGTCTGCCCACCAATGAAGGAGATCAGCCTGAGCCAGGAGAGAAATTGGAGTGCAGGAAAGACTGCTGTGGTCTCCTAGCCCAAAGGCCTGCACACTGACCCAATGGCCTGTTCAGCCCCCGATAGGACAGATAGGCAGAGTGCCTGGAAATGCCATTTGCTGCAGAGAGAGGAAAAGTGAGAGTGAACTGCAAGACATAGAGACTGAAACAGTTTTTCAGCAGAGAGAGAGAGAGAGGGAGACTTCAGAGATTCTGCTGCCAGAGAAAGAGAAAGAGTGAGAGAACCAAGACTCTAAGTGTGCTGTCTAAACTGAAAAGTGTTGCAGCTGAGTGAGCAAAACCTCAGCAACCTGTGTCCCCCCTTAGTGAGGCAGGTGTCTAATGAGACTGCTGCAAGCCAGAGTGACTCTTCATGCTGGGGCCAGAGGTTAAGCCAGAGCCCAGTTGAAAGAGTATTGGGCAGAAATGTGTGCCAGCCGAGAAGTCTGGGGGACCAAGCTTGCCCTGTCCCTATACCATCATAGAAGAAGACCAGCGAAGAAGATGGCGAGAGGCCTACCTGGTGAACACTGTCTACAAAGACATCAGAGGTGAAGTTGGCAAGGCCAGGCAAGTGAAGACCAGCATTCTCCTATCTCTTCAGTCAGCTCTGCTGCTTTTGTGGTGCCTCTTCAAATAGATATCTCCATGGTACTGTGCAAATTCAGATGCTGCTGTAAACCCCCAACCCATTCACACAAACTGTAAGCACCTCTGGGCTGCAGCTCAGAGAAGAACTTTATTAGCTAGCTAACTAGTTAGGATGTAGGGGGTTAGGTCCTGGGCAGGATTTCGCAAGCAAGGTATGCCCAGTCCTGAAATTTCATTGGTTATACTGTTTCAAGTTATTTGGACCCCAACAAAAGTTCCCTAGTGTTGAAATTTGCAATGTGGTGTGGTACCCACTTTAAGGGACTTAGAGACTTGGCAGCTGCAAGTTGAGAAGCCAGTCACACCTACAGGTGGGAGGTGGGGATATTGTGTTGGGTAGCATTGTTTGAGCCAGTTACTAATATTGTGCTGTTTTCCTCCCTTTTCTCCCCTTCCCCCAAAATAAATACTGTTTACTGTCCTACGCAGCCAGTATAGTGTTATGCTTGTGCAGCTGTGTTAGTTTGGTTTTGGCCATTCTCACTCTCTATTCCAGATCAATTACCACCCTGTATGGGGTACAAAAGGCAAAGAACCCTCGGAGAGGGTTCCACCCCTAGAGGTGCCAAGGGATGATTCCCGTGGCTAAAGGTACCTTAGAAATTCCCAAAAGAAATGTAGTACAATCATACCCCAAAGAAGGAGGCAACACAAAGCATATGAGCAAGCAGTAACTGTGACTTAGTAGTAGGGAAGCATAGACAGTTTGATAATCTAATGAGATGCTCAGTTTGAAAACGTAAGGAAGTGCCAAGGTCCGTAGTATGATACTATGGGTTTGTGTTGAGATTAGGGGATCCCTGAAGGAGAGAGGGAACGGCAGGACATCTTCCACCTCCATCCAACAGCAGAACCTACCTAAAGAAACTAGGGGACACTACTATGCTAACTAAGAGTTATGACCTGAGGCAACGGAGGAGAGGAAAAAACCCTATGAGAAAGAAATCTCTTGGGATCCAAGGCCTAGGTCACCTTCCCTCCAGGCTTGGGATAGTTTATTTAGTGACAGCTCTGCAGCTGCATTTTGGAAAACCCAAATAAAGGGAGGTGGAAAATATTCCAATTTGGAGGAAGGCTCTCACTCAAACCATCTAGCCGGAATGCCGTGGAAGGTTGCGAGAAAACTCTGCAACAATATGTGCAACTAAGGTGCAGGAAGAGAGCAACGACTGTTGAGGCACTCACTTGGCCTACCCACCCTAAATCAAGCCAGGTGAACCAGAGGCAGTTGTAGGGAGAATGCGGTGAAGGTGTCTTGCAAGGGAAACCACTAAAGTTAATGGATAACCATTATAGTGGAACACTAGAGCCAAAGGAGGAAACTGTTTCCATCCTTCACCACTAGTCTTAAATTCTACACCAGGAGCTGCTGTCACATAGCAGGCAGCCAAAGCCAAGCCCGGGGTGAGGACATTCCCAGCTATGGGCCAGGTGAGAAGGATCTTGCCCCATGTTGGACACGCTTGAGATGCGGACTAAATGCAGAGTGAGACCATTGGCTGCAGCAACCCTGCATCAGAATAGAATGGCTGGCATGCCCCAGAAATTGATTGAGAGCTGAAAAGCTGGTGAGCTGAATGAGCATGGCATGCTGAGATCATAATGAGCATTGAGTGCTGAGACCTTGCAAGGTCGAATGCAGAATTGAGTGTAGCAGAATCCCAGAGGCTGAAGCTGAGGGGATGGCAGTAGACATGAAGCAATGGTTTGCAGAAGCAAGGAGCAACAACTGTGTAAGCAAGTGTGGACCTGCACGTAGGTCAGTAAACAGTAGTAATAAGTGGACCTGCACATAGGTCTGCATAATATAGGCAATGAAACAGCACTGAATACTGGGACAAGCCAGCCAGGCATTTCCAAAGCCAAGTCAAAGTGTCAAACTCTGAGAATTTTCAGCAGCGAAGACAGGATTTAGAACAGAAATAATTAGCCACATTGGCCATGACCCCCCCAAACACCTCCCAGTCCCCACTATAGGACAAACAAGGAAGCAATGGAAGGGTCGAGAACCACATGCAGATATTAAAGCTAATTTAATAGCTTCAGCAGAAGCTTTAGCTATCCTCAGAGTATAACAGCAGTGTACAAAGGGAATAACAGGATTGTACTGTATAGCAAGGTTCAGAGCTAGAAAGCAGGTGTACAAACATAGAGGCAGCATCTGTATTGAGTACACTAAGTTGCAAACTGCAATAAACATAAAACAAAGGAAGCATAATACTCTGAAAGCAGCTGTCACAGGCAGTGCAATGAACTGCAGTAATGAGGCAAGTAGAATGAGTTGAGCATGATTCAGCTGCATAGCCAGGGTTCCGTGTGAGCCAGAATCAGGTGAAAACAATTAAGTATGCAACATGAAAAACAGCTATGGCTGAGCTGAACACACAGATAATGTTTGCAGGTGCATTGCAAGGCATTTGAGTGTTGTAGCTGAAAGCAATTCAAGTTGTGAATAACCAAAAGCAAGTAGTATGAGTGCTGGAGCAGCAGTATGCCAGGAGCTTAGAAACAAAGCCCCCCACAAAAAAAAAAAACAAAGACACAAACACAAAACAGGGAACAAAGACAGAAGAAGCACATACAGCTGAAGGTAAAATACAAACCAGAATCAGGAAAGAAACACAGAAGTCAGCAGACAAGTAGGAGCAGTGGGGAGGAGGGGGGAGGCCCCAAGCAGCTCAGAGGACAGATGGACAGAGCCTTCAGCTGCAAAGAAAAAATGCTTCACAATGAGGCTGAGAGGAACTGCTTATATAACTCAGGAAGTGGGAGTGGCTGGCTGCTTGGCCACTGAACTCCAGGCAAAAGCCTTTCCAATTAATTGTTCATGTTATATTCTGGAGCTGTGAATCATTACAAAAGGGAGAATTGTTATTGTGTGGGGAAATGCCTTTTGGGGCAACTATTATATATTTCCTGGAGGGTGATAACCTGCAATCTGTTCACAGGTATTTTCTGCCATTACTCCAGGTGAAGGCATTGTGCCACTCTTCTCTCCACTCCAGAACCCAGCCAGCCCCCTCGGAGGTGTGTGTTGTGTAGACCCTGAGGGTCCTGACACAACCAGGGTGAGTCAAAGGGATGTTACATAATAAAAGCTTGATTCTTCTTTTCTCTTTTACTGTATACATACTGTTTGGAGAACAGACCAAGTACTTTCCTACAGTATGTCTGAAATGGTTGATCAAGCATTGCCTAGCGACACCAGATTATTATTTCATTTGTCTTGACTGATTCTCAATGAACAAGTTTCTTTTTACTGGTGGTAGGCCAACATGGTACCATAAGTAGCATTTACAGTATGATAGAACCACAGCTAAAAAAAAATAATAATTAGCTACTGCAGACTTGTTTCTGATCTTTAATGCAGCTGGTTTTGCTTTTCCCAGAGGTCCTAGCATTCTTCCTGTTTATGAACAAAATGTTGGTTTGGTGTGATCCTAATGTGATATATCTATTGAAGCTTAAAAATATGTTTTATGCATGGTTATTTTATGAGTTTTCTGGTCTAACTCCACCCCCCAATTTCACATTCAAATGCAAAACAGTAAGTATCAGGACTGTACGTACCTTCGAAATTCTACCATGTGGAGTTTGATTGGTGAACCAGGTAAAGTTTGTCAAAGTTCTCTTACTAGCAGACATATTTTCACTGGTTCAATCATTAAAAAACATTAGGAAATGGGATAACAAGGAAGTTACATAATGCACTGGGTTGATGAAATACCAAAACAGCAGGATGATGCAGTGGCCCACATTGAGGGCTACTGGTTTCAAAAACTATATCCTCTCAGTCAGTGCCAAACATTGACAATGCTAGTAAACAAGAGTACATGGTTAAAAATGCTCAGAATAAAATGGTTTGTAAGGCTTATGTATGCATAGGCTAATGGTTCCAAAAATTATGTGTCCATTGCAACATTGTCACACATGGACAAGGCTTCCCGTTATGCCATGGCCACAACATTGCCCAATAATTTATGGATTCAGCCTGTGATGCCCTGTTAATAATTCAAAAAAACATTAATCTGAGGAAGACTAAGTGAAGACAACATGGCAGCATCCCACAGTGTAGGCTACTGGTTCAAAAAATGTGCCATTGAGACAGTTTTCCACCATGGACAAAGCATCCCATTATAGCATTGATAAGTATCAAACTCATTGGTTTCATGGGCAACATTGCCACACCAATTATTTATTCAGTGCGTGTAGGTCTTTCAAAAATTCAGAAAATATAATCTGAAGAAGACTGAGTAAACACAACAGTGCAGCATCCCACAGTGGGTGTGTAGGCTATTGCTTCCCCCCAAAAAACTAATGAACACAGATGCCTTCCCCATCCACCTTATCATCCTCAGTCTTTAGTCCAGTTGGAAGTGTAGAAGATTCACCATCTATAAACTGTGGCAAAAAGGGCTTTGGAAAAAGGATATGGTTCATTTTTAAAAAAGTGAGCATTTCTGTGCTTTGGGTTGAAAGCCATGTTCTTCTGTTGGTGACAAAATTGCCTGCAGCACTAAAAATTATTTCTAAATATGTACTTACAGGTGGGCAACTAAACAACATCTATGTATGTCAAAGATGGCCAAATGGTCTTTCTGGTCTTTTTTTTTCTGTACCAGTACAATTGAGGTTTGTCTTTTTCTGCTAGTGGCATGTACTTATCCAGATACTCCTGCAGCATTTTGTTTGCTGACATCTCAGGCACTACTGTGTCAGAAAATGACTCGCTGGGCTTTTTCATCAAGCCATAGTCAAACAGTTGTTCTTAGAGTGGTTTGTCATTAATGGCTGTCTTTCTGGGGTGCAGCAACATCACTAGGTTTTAGTTGACTTGGAGACAAAAATCAGTGACTTGTGTGATATTTAGTAGTATGAGTTGAAACCCACTGGGATCTTCCTCCTCTTTCTTCCCTCTCCTCTACCTAGCCTGTCAGTGTGACTGCAAGAGATGATGATTAGTACTGTTCCTGTACTCTGTATTCCTGGCCTTGCTTTGTGCCATATATATAAAGACTAGATGAATAAGCCAGGCTTTATAGGACTGCTCATCCATACCACATTCTTGTGCATCACAGAATGTCTCAAACATATGTTTGAACCAAGGGTCCAAGAGAGTGGTCAGGTTGTAGGGTTCAGCTCTATGCATTTGAAATGCATGTGTCATTCCAGAAATGCGTTCTTTTCCTTTCTACTAGATTGACTGTGGCAGTATCCTCTGTGTCCTTATAGTTATTTATGTGTGTATTTATTTATTTAAAAAGCGAAAACAGGAAATACATACTGAGATTATAACAGCTCGTTTCCAGATGTGTCCTGGGGGTGAGGGGAGAAGGAGATAGCTAACAATATAATTACTAAAATACAAGACAGCAAATACAATGATACAGAATTACAATCAGAATCAAAAATATTAGAAGCAATTTAGTAATGAAATGCAATCAGTCAAATATAACAATCTACTGTATATATGTAGTAAGGGAAAAGGAAGTGAAATGGTATGTACAGGGCAAAAACTAGAGAGGAGGGGAGGGGTAGAGTAGAACAACCAGTAGGAGGCAATGAAGCTGAGGAAGAGGAAAGGGTCATAGACAATTGAAGGAAGGAAAACAAAAGTCATAAAGAAGAGACTTTAAGAAGGAAGGGGAAGAGGCAGAATGAATAGAAAGGGGAAGAGAGGATCAAACTTTAGGAAAACAGTAAGAAAAAGCAGATTGACCAACATTAGACTTTCTAGAAAGAAGAGAGAGAGAGAGAGAGAGAGAGAGAATGGGAAGTAGTGTTATGGAGAGGGTAGGAAGGAGAAGGAAGACTCTAGATGCCAATCAAGTCAGACCCCTGAGGTACTTAAAAGAGGACGCATCTTCAATCTTAGTATCATCAAAGGTATTAAATAGTGGGAGAGAAGTAAGTTTGACAAGCCACTGTTGGGTGCCAAAAGTCATAGACCTTTTTTTGCCATTAAGGGACAGTTGGTTAGACTTGAACCAGTGCTGAATATTGTCAAAATCCAACTGTAGACATCAGGTAACGTCATGGGGAGAGGAGCCAGATGCAAACAGAACTGTGTCATCAGCGTACATTTGGATGGATGCAGATGAAAAGACTGTGGGTAAGCAGGCCCATAGCTATGGGGTGCATAGGGGGTCACTGCCCCCATAACTTGTTTTGCCCCCTCCTGTAATTTTCAGCAAAATTGTTATTTCTGCACTACAGAGTTCTTTTTTTTCCCAGCCATTTGTAGCAGTACTTGCTAATCGTTTTTTTGATTTTTGCCTTTTATTTTACACTTCAGTTTCCCTTGGGGCAGGGAGCCATTGGAGGAGTACAGGTGCAGTGCTGACATCCAGAGCCAATCACGAGTGTGCTCTTCTTGATGTCAGCTGACCGCTTCCATGGAGGAGAGGAGGAGTAGGCTGATTGATGTGCCCCACATTTGATTGGCACAAACATCAACCAGACCAATCTTCAAAGGGGTCTGTCCATCACTACTGGAGGTGGGTTGTATCAGGCACACACCAGTTGGTGCCATTATTGATAATAATCCGCCCACCCCCTCCAGTCAGCTTGATGAGAACACTGCACTGCACACCAGATTCTGTGCCTTGCATTCAGGAGATAGGTCATGCGCAGAAGTGCTTTTAGTCTGTCTTCTGCCACACTGCCAGCCTGTTATTTGGTCACCATCATCAGTCAGTTTAGCTAGTGTAGGAACCAAAAGCTCTTTTTAAGAGCTGACTTAGTTATTTTACAAAATAAAAACAAAAATGGGAGTGCTGAAAAAGGAGTGGAATAGACTAGTTAGGTTGGACAGAGGAGAGGAGTGTGTGAGACTGCGAAGGTCTCTTTCAGTCTCAGGACTGTCTGGGAAGAAAATCAGAGGACAGCTAGAAAAAAAAGCTAATTGATTGTAGTAGACCATTTGGAAAAGAAAAGAAAAAAAATAAGAGCACTGCGGTAAGAGGCATCTGAGTTTAGCTGTTATCAATAATCATTCATTCACTTCATTCACAATCACAACCTGACTGCTCTGCTCTTGCTTTTCTGAGATAAAACAAGCTAATAGTAGTAGTCTGTGTATAGGAAGGGGAGGCGTGACACAGTCTCATCTCATGGTAAAACACTGCAGACAGCTCTAAATATATACCCTACCAACCAGCTAACTAGATGAATTAAAAAAAGTGCCTAACACTACAGAATAAATAATTATATACTAACCTCTGGAATTAAAACATGCTTGTAGTCTGTAACTTGTAAAGGAGGAGGAGAAGTGACAGACTGATGGCGTGAAGCACTGCAGTGGACAGCTCTAAATATACCCTACCAACCAGCTAACAACTAGATTAATAAAAAAAAGTGCCCAACAGAATAATTATAATGCTATGTTGTCCTTTGGAATTAAAACAGTTGCTAGTAGTCTGTTGTATAGGAGGGGGAGGGATGACAGACTCGTGGTGAAGCATTACAGTGGACAGCTCTAAATATACCCTACCAACCAATTAACTAGATTAATAAAAAAAAGTGCCTAACAGAATAATTCTGTACTGTCCTTTGGAATTGTAATTAAAACAAGAGTCAGTACTACACAACAACTAGACTGCAGCACTAAGTGGACTCAGTCTCGGGGGCCCATTTTCAGAGTTTACAGATTGCCTGCAGCAAATTCCAGCAATCTTTTTTATGTAGCCAGTGACCACAATTACTGATTTTAAAACCATATCTACCTCCTTCTTAATAAAAAGCTGCCTGTCTGCTACATTTTACCTGCCTAACATCAGCTAATTGAAGCTATGAAGCCAATAAAAAAAGATATATTTATATATGACTGATTGTAATGAATGATTGTATAAAAAAAGAAAGAGTTTAAGCATGCCATCCTCATTGTGACTCAGTAAAATCAAGGGCAACAAAAAATGAAATAAAAAATAAAACTTAAAGGTCAATGGCAACCATTTTATACATTGTTAAAAAAGCCTGAATTCAAGTCCCTGTGTCATGCGTAGTGTTTCCCGGAAATGCCATGCTATTTGTTTTTGTGTTTTTTTTTAAATCAGCATTTGTTAACTTGTTCTGCACTAACTGGAAAGCCAGGCTGATTCTATCCTTTTGACTGAGTCCTTGCTTAACTGAAGAGCTGTAAACTTCCTAATTAGAGCAGTCTGTAGAATTGTTTGCTGTCCAGGGTTTTTACAAACTCAGTCTCTGGTATGTGTTCAGATGAATTAGCTGAAAATCTATCATTTTTTTCTTCTAAAAAGCTGATCATTTGAGTTCTTGTGCTCAATTGAAGTGGTATGCATTTGAGAAATCAGCTTGTCTGTATCATAGCTGTGAGATCTGTCCCATCAAAATGTTATATTTTGGGGCCAGCCCTCCGGTGCAGTGGTAGCAAGCCCAGATCCTCGGAGGACCTGCCAGGGAGAGAAGGATTGAATGCCTGATGGGCCACTCACCTTCTCCGGTAAGCTTGGGCAGCTCTTCTCACTGCAATACTGCCACCACCTGGGTGACCACTGGTGGTGCCGGTGCAGCAGAGGTAGGGGCAAGCGTTGGCAGAGGACCGGAGCGAAGGTGTGTCTCTTCGCACCTCTGGCTCACTGGTCCTCCCGGTGCATTAACATCAGGGGTGGGAGAACAAGGAAAAAGAAACCCCACGGCTGCACCAGTAGATGGGTCCCTGCACCATGGCTCCAGGTGCACACTCCCTCCTGAGGCATGGGGGAGAAGGGGGACTCCTCAACCCCTATCTGGGAGTGATCTGGGGGCTTGTGAATCCATGAGGAGGAGGGCACTCATAGGGAGCTAGAATGGGTGTGCACCATGCGCACCCCATCCCACTGTCAGGGATGCTGTACCCTGATGCCCCCCTGTGTCTTGCCCCACAGTCAAGGCTTCTGCACCATCCTGTCCACAGTCCACTGCCACCACAGCCAGGGCTGCTACACCCTGCTCCTGCCTACTTAAGCAGGGCTGCTGTGGCCTGCTGTGCTCTAGAACCCCTTGGCTCCACACTTAGAGCTGCTGCACTGTGCTGCCACTTGCCACAAGAGTTATGATATTTGCTGTACCCTGTCCGCTGCCCCCAGAGTTGTGTCATTTTTACCCAGGTGTGGCTGCTGCACCCTGTCCCACAGTCTGGGCTACTGCACCCTAATGCCTCCCTTGTCTCCTGGCTGAAAAGTTGGGACTTTTCCACCCTACTGCCTTCTGTTCTTCACCCTCATAACACAAAATGAAAGTATTTTTCTGTTTTTTCCTTTTGAGCAGTGCATCAAAAAAATCAGACTTTGGTAGCGGGGAGCAGCATGATGCAGCAAAACTAACTGTGGAGTCATGGGGCAGTGGAGGCATGGGGCTATAGGGTGCAGCAGGGCACAGCAGTCCTGACTGTGTAGACTGGAAGAGGGTGCAGCAGCTCTAGCTATGGTGGCAGGGGACAGACAACAGCATGGTGCAGAAGCCTTGATTGTGGGGCAGGACATGGGGGGCATCAGGGTACAGCAGCCCTGACTGTGGGACAGGATGTGCATGGTGCAGCAGCCCTGCCCATTTGGGAAAATAGAAGTGGGTAGCAGGGTGCAATAAAAGAACCACCCTTGGTAGCATGGGCGGCATGGTGCAGCAACCCCAAATGTGGAAACAGGGGACACAGGACTCTAGGGCATAGCAGAGCACAGCAGCCCCAACTGTGGTGACAGAAACAGGGGCCAACCACTGTTCAGACAGGGGCAGCAGGGTGCAGTGGCCCTGATTGTTCAGGCAGGAGATGGGTACAACAGGGTGCAGAAGCCCTGACTCTATGGGAGGAGAGAGTGGGTAGTAGGGTCCAGCAGCCTTGAATGCAGGACAGGAGACAGGGTGTTTGTGGGGCAGGTGACAGGGGGCAGCAGAGTGCAAATGCTTCAACTGTAGGCAGGATATGGGGGCATCAGGATGCCATATAGTGTTTCTAGTTATACATATACATGATGTATTTTCACACAGAAATCATCAAAGAACTAAAATGTGTGAGTTCATATAGTACATGTGCCTGATATAGCAGAGTGTGGCAGGTACATATTTTTCAATCTGATAGGAAAACAATTGTTCTTACATGAACCAATTTATTGAGGCTACATCAATGACAAGCTACTTGTATGAATTAACAAATGTTAGATTTATTTTATATCTATTAAATAAGCAACCCAGTGTTATATGGCTAGAAAAAACACAGAGGTTTGATGGGACAGAACTCACAGCTGTGATACAGACAAGCTGATTTCTCAAATGCATACCACTGCAAGTCAGCACTGAAATTCAAAAAATCAGCTTTTTATAAGAACAGAATGATAGATTTTCAGCTAATTCATCTGAACACAAACTAGAGACTGAGTTAATGAAAACCCTGGACAGCAAACAGTTAACTCTACTGCTCTAATTCAGAGGTCAGCAGCCTTTTAGCTCTTCAGTCAAGCAGTGACTTACACTGCTGCAGCAGTAGATCAGTCCAATATGATGTCATCACCCTCCAAGGCTCAGTCAGAGACACAGAAACAGCCGGTTTCCAGTGCAGAATAAGTTAGCAAATGCTGATTTAAAGAAAACCACAAAACCAAATAACATGACGTTTTCAGAAAACATTAGTCATGACACTAGGACTTCAATTCAGGCTTTTTTTTAACAATGTGTAAAATGGTTGCCATTGCTCTTTAAAGGCTTTTTATTTTGCTACAGACCAGAGACAGAGAGTGAAAACATTGCTTGACCAGCCTAAGTCTTGGGTGTCATCATCAACTGTCATTACTCATTTTTTTCTCTGTGCCTGTGAGGTGACTGGAGCAGTGTGAGGAGTGACTGACTGACTACTCTGCTGTGTCTTCCTCTCTCTAGTCACTGTTCTTCTAGTTCTAACTTTTAAAGTTCTATAATAAAAACAAACATTCAGAGGAAGTACCACTTCCAAGCTTTACTTGCACCAGCCAACTTACTGAACTTAGTTGTGTGCCTAGCCTGTCTTAGCTGACAGCTGCCCTCATTCATCATTGCCACTGTCATAGTAGTGTAGTTAGATTTCAAAATGGACAAATTTGTTATTCATGCTCGTGCATCTCATAGAGAGACTTAACCAAGCTCACCATCTACTTCAACATGTGCTAATGAACATAGTGAGGTTACAAACAAGAATGATTCATTAATACTCTCAGATCTTGGAACTCAAGAACCAGTGCAACCCAGAATTAATTTTCCTAAAACAAACATTGGAGGAGTGTTACGTAGTTATCGTGAAAAATGGCATGTGAACTGACCATGGTTGGAATATTCAGTTGTGACCGATAAGGCCTTTTGTTTTCCTTGTCGGATGTATGCACACCCTGGTAATGCTGGTGGAATGAGAACTGATATGGCTTTTATAACGTTTGGATTTTGCAACTGGAAAAAAGCTCTTTGTTAAGGGAAAGGTCTCAATAAACATGAATACAGCTTAGTCCACTTGAATGCAATGGCTGATTGGACTGTAGCAAGTAAATGAGAGGCCACAGGTGCCACAATAGGTGCTTTGGTGTCATCTGTACAAATTGAAAGAAATAGGTACTATGTAAAAACCTTGGGAAAAATCATTTATTTTGATGTCCAAAATGACCTGCCTCTGAAAGGAGATAAAGATATCATTAACTTTGATGAGTTAGATATTACATTGAACAATTCATCAGGAATTTTCATCAACCTAAATAAGTTTATTGCAGGGCATGATTCAATATTCATGGGTATTCTGAAAACCATTCTGAAAAATGCAAAGTACACTTCTGCTAAAATTCAGAATGACATAATTGACATTATGAAGAAAATGCTTTTGCAAGATATTGTTGCAGATATTCAGAACAATGGTGATGTCACATACTTCTGCTTGAAATAGGACACTACAAGGGATGCTGTGAATGTTGAAAATGTGTCCATTATGTTATATATTCTGTTCGTGGCAAACCGAAGGAGAGACTTATTGGATTATTCCAATTGCATGGCCTTACTGCTTAAGATATTACTCAACAGATCTTGAAAGACATCCAAAAACTGGATGTAAACCCTCAAAGTATTTTATGTTCTTGCTTTGATGGTGCCTCCATTATGTCAAGGTGCAAAGGTGTACAAAAGCTTTTGCAAGAGAAATTAAACAAGGAAACTCCTTACATACACTGCTTGAATCACCAGTTATATCTGGTGGTTACCCTTGTGTATAAGAACTCAGCAGTGGCAGATATGTTCTCAAACTGCAACTGTCTGTACAATTTGTTTCGCAGACATGAAGTGAATGTGCTACACAAAGGTCAGCACCTGCAAAGACTCGTAGAAACAAAGATGGACTGGTCACCTGAAAATCCTGGAAGTAATCCTCAATAATGTGGAAGAGATTCAGAGTGTTCTGTCACAGTTTGCAAATGGTTATGGTGATCTGTCAGTTGAAGCAAGAGGGCTATTGGAAGTTACAAAGCCATTTCAATTCCTGTTCTTGGCTGAGGTTATGAGAATGACTTTAAATGTTTTTTCTCCGGTGAATAATTACTTTCAAATGGAATTAATGCACCTTGCAAGGGACTTGAATTGATTACTGTTTCCTGTGAAAAATTTCAACAGAAGAGAGAACTGTTTGAAGATTTTGTAGCAGACATTTCATCCATGCACCCGATTTTGAAAAATGCATGGGATGAATCTTTGGCATTACGTTGTGCCGGTGTCACCAAAAGAGCCAGGGTGCTGCCCAGAAAGTTTCAAGATTTAGTCATCACTGAGCACTTACCAGGATTCAAAAGTTTAAATGAGCATCAGTGGTCCCAGATTTTTCATGAACTGATTGATGAAACCACTAGTGAATTATAAAGGAGATCTTATGAGAAGAACTCTGACTTATACAAAAGTGTGTCAGCAATGTATTCTAGTAGCTCTACCGACTTCATTAAAATGGATCTACATGCTTTGATTGACTTGCTTGGATTAGATATTGGGAAGGTAAAAGCTGAAATGGCTGTATTTAAGGCACTGATGGATAAGAAACAGTGCAAAGAATTTGAAGACGTTATTGGTGCTGTCAAGGAATTAAAAGAGGCTGTCCCATGTATTTTTGAAATGTGTATTGCTGTCTTGTCATTTGGAGCATCAACTGCAGCTTGTGAGAATTCCTTTTCTTGTTTGAAAAGAATTTTATCACATCAGAGGATGAGCATGACCCATGAATGAAAGAGAAACCTCATTCTCCTGTCATATGAAAATGATATGGCTTCAAGTCTTAACATGGATGTCTTTGTGGAAGAATTCAAACACCACTATCCAAGAAGACTTCAACTTTAGTTTCATAAACACTCTGAACCTTGCACAGCACTTACATGTTTAGAGTTAAGTTATTTACAAGTAGATAAAAGGCTTCTGACATCTGACTGACATTGTATTTTTAACTAATCAGATGACAGGAAATGTGGCTGGTAGCCCCCCCCCCGGTCATTCTTTCCACGCCCCTCCATCTCGCTGTCCTACCTATGGGCCTGTGGGTAGGTCGTTAAGGAAAATGGAAAAAATAATAGAATCCAGAATAGACCCTTGAGGGACACTTGGGTACTTGGTCGGAAAAGACAGAATAAGGCTCTAGCCCATCAGAGCTGTCTCCCACACTGTGTGAGGCATTTGTTTACTATACCCCAACCTTTGTTAGGTACTTATCTAGCTCTAACTTAAACATCTCAAAACTCTCTAAGAGAACTATATGATACGGTAAACTATTCCAAAGTTTGGCTGAGCACACTGTGAAATACTTATGTTTATTTGTATTGACTCCAGGGACCTTTAGTTGCATATCATGGGATCTCAAGTCAAGTGCTCTTTTATAAGGGACAAATTCACAATGTTTAGCTATCTCTGGGTCTTTCATTATTTTAAATAATGGTAACATATTCCCTCTTTTTCTTCTCAGTTCTAAACTATGTAACCCCAGATATGTTAGTCCGTCCAGGTATGGCTTATTTCTACTCTGGATATTAGTTTGGTAAACCTTTGTTGAACACGTTCTAGTAAATTTATATCTTGTCTAAGGTAGGGGGACCAAAACAGGGACCCATAGTCCAGATGGGGCCTGACATAAGTTCTGTACAGTGGTACCAGGCAATAATCATTTTTTGATACATTTTTTTTATATATACAATTGAATAGTCTATTTGCTAGCTGGACTGTGAATACATTATTGACCACTACTCCCAAGTCTAGCTCATTTTCTACTGGTTTTAATGGGACCCCATTCAAAATATATTGCCTCAATGGATTGTGTCTGCCAAGATGTAATTCTGTGCACTTATCAGTACTGAACTCCATTTTGTTCTTCAGAGCCCATTGTTCAGTATGGTTTAGATCATTCACTAAGCGATTGTTACTGTCATCTGTATCTACAGTTCCACTTAGCTTAGTGTCATCAGTGAACTTTGACAAGTTACTTGCAACCTTATCATGTAGATCCCCAATAAATAACCAAACCAAAGTAGGGCCCAGGACAGAGCCCTGTGGCACCCCACTACCAACTGACCCCTCACATGACAAGTGTCCACTAATCCTCACCCGTTGTTTCCTTCCTTCTTATCATGACTGTACCCATTTAATAAAATGTGCCCCAAATCCCATATTCTTCAGTTTAAGTATTACTTCACAACATGACACGGTGTCAAATGCCATTTTGAAATCTAGTTAGATGACATTGACTGGTTTGTTATTGTCTAGGATGGCACAAACTGTTTCATAAAAAGTAATTACGTTTGTTGTACATGATCTCACATGTGTAAAGCCATACTATGTTTGATCTTGTATGCCTTTTTCCCTTATCTCTTCTTCAAATTTTGTTTTGATTCATTTTTCCATCATCTTACATAGAACTGACAATGTACTTATAGGCCTGTAGTTCCCCACAGATGCCTTATTGACCTTTTTTTTTATTTTGTCCCAGCCCAGAGTTTTGGTCCCCCACCCTGCCCACCCTCCCCCCCATCTCCAGGCTTCTCCCCCGAGACGGAGCCACTGGGTGGGTGCCCCTTCACAGAAACTCAGGTCATGAAGCCCTGGCTTGCCCCCCCAGGGTGGGGTCACAGGAGCAGACCCCCCCCCCAGTGACTTTGGTCTGAGTGGGGAGCAGCAGCAGAGGCAGGGCTGTCATTAGTGGTCAGCAACATTTTTGGAACTTACCCCCCTGGGAGCGGGGATGTGCAATGATTACAGCATCTGCCTCCCCCCTATTGCATGTGGTGCCAGCCACGTGGGACCCCCAACCTCTGCCAGGGGTCCTCATTGTGCCAGACACTCTTCCTCCCTCACCCCCGAGAAGGAGATTAGTCCATAGGATGCTCAATTCTTCTCCCCCTATCTGGCCTCCAACTCCCGAGTCCATCCCCAAACCCAGGATGTCAGCACCACAGATGGACACCTTGCCACTGTGCTGGTGGGCTGGCTTATTGCCTTTTTTATGGACAGGAGTAATGATTGCTGACACCTGAGCTAATGGGAATTGAAGGTGAGATGAATTTACCTACCCGGACAGCTATGGAAATTGAGTTTTCAAAAGAACAAGTGACTTATTAATGAGGGCAATGAGAGGGAGTACCTGACTTAGACCAGCTGCATCAACACTTGCTATCCATGTAGTCTCCTCAAAAGGCTTCAGCACAGTGCAGAGGGTTTCCATTACGTGTTACTAATTCAGGTTGATGTTACCTCTCCCTTGTCAATACCATGCTCAACAGCATACTGGTGGATAAATGTCTGTTGTTCTAGCAACCATTGCGTCATGTAATAGGTGGAATTATACCTTGTTCAACATCTTGTTTCAGGCGGTGGAGGTGAAGGAGGTTCCACTGCTGAATGTTTTGTAACAGCTTCTGTGCCTTTACCGAATGGCTAATGCAACCCTTATCCTCTCTATGTGCGGCATCTTGAAACCAGGACCCCTCTAACTTGTACACAGATAAGGCATCAAGCCACAAGTTGGCATAAACAATAGGTATCGCCCCTGGCACTGAGGCAAATATCCAGCTCGGCATCTAGAGGGTGAGGGGGTTAGAGTGCAAAATGAACATTTATATTTACTCAGAGTTCTGGGAGAGAGGTGATAGGGCTATGCGAGGTCTGACTTCTGAGGTGGACTCATAACAAGTTCACACGGGGAAGCATGAATCAGTTGTCCACAACTAGAACTGGGATTGTACAGTATGGCGATATTCTGATGACAGATGAAAAACACAAAATGGGGTGGTCCCCCAGGTTGGAACTGACTTTTCAGAGCAACACACTTTTCTTTCCAGAAACATTTTTCTTGAGCATTTAGTACATTATTTTCCACACAGAACTATTGAACTGTGTATCCATCTGAACTAGGGATCTCTAGACATTAACTTCACACACTTTAGTTCAACATTTCTCTTTTCTTTCCCTAAGTGTCTATTACGTGGGGGTTGCTACACACTTTAAAAACTTTTCAAATGATTTCCTCCTGGTGCAATGAACTTTGTTAACATGCCCAGGGTAACCTGGTGCCCTACCAGTTAGCCTTGACTGAAATTTCAGATGGGGGTCTACCCACCCTAGCCCCAACCAGTCTCTGCCATTCCTTCAGGGTTACACCAAATGAGCCTTTAATTCCCTCAAATTGCTAATGGACTCCCAACTTTAAAACTTCACATTCAGCACATTTTTGTGGTGATACAGGGGCCCCGACAGGTGTATTCTAGCCTTATCTCTGGGCACATACACCTCAGACAACTCCCTAAGAAACAGTCCCATGAACCTGTACTCATGGTTTTGTTTGTCCCTTTGATACAGACATGGATGCTGGAAGAAACACCTCTTCCCTTTACAGGTAGCTTATCATAGCCTCACACAGAACACACTTTCTTTCTGGACAGCTGACACTTATCAGGACCTTCAGGGGATTGCCCCATGGATCCACAGAAACTGAAGTCCAAGCCACTTCTCTGTGGAATGACCCACTGGGGTCCTGCTGGCAATGGTCGCCACCACTTCCTTTGGCAGGTTGCTGTCTCACTCACTGGTGTGAGAAAAAGAATAGAGGTCCTTCACCCAACTTCATCACAGGCTAGCAGGCACCTCTACATTGAGAGCTCCCTCCTCACAGAGCTCCCACACTCAGACCAACTACTGACTGAACTATTTCTGTCTGAACATTCTAAACTACCCTAGAGCAGCTGATTCCTAAGTGGCTTATGCTGCTGCGAGAATTCTAAATGACATAATCCATTCTTCACTAAGGCTAGCTGAATAAACAATGATGTCATGTGTAGAGAGCTACTAATAAGTCCTCTACCAGCTGACCAGTACATTCCTAGGGCTAACTTGATGGGATTATAGTAACCCCAGGGGACTGGGTGGTTACACTAAAATGACCACAATTTTTTTGGCCACACCTACACACATCTGCACAGTGGTTCCTTCCTCATCTAGGAATCCTTTAACTACCAGATTTAGACAGTAAGCAAAACGTGGAACCTGAGTGTAATCCTGTGATAGAGTAGCAATCAGGGTGGCTTCTGCAGAACACTCTCAATGAGAACACTCTGGACACCAGTTTAAAATTAAATGAAATCTGCTTTACTTTCATTAACAGGAAAAAGAAACAAATAACTTCTATTCAGCTTAACAGAAACTTCTTGCAGTTCAGTCTCTTACTGTCTTCACTTGCATCCCACTGAAACAGAAACCTTCTTATTCTTCATCATCCTTCTCCCTTTATTAGGCTCAGGTGTTGCTTCTTGACACCCCTCCCCGAGAGCTAGCCAACAGGTTGAACATCCTGTGCAGTGAGCCTTAAAGAGCAACTCTCTATTATAATAAAAAGCTAAAAAAACATAGATTTACACCAAGTATGTGTAAACTTTATTTTCCAGTATATCATTATTCTTATTTTTCACTTTTTCCTGCTTTTGGTCTAATAAATATTGTAGTTAATGCAGAAATTATTTCACTGAGCATTTTAAAATGTATCTGACGCTCCCCTACTAACCACACAATTGCTATGTGTGACATCACGGTCTGTTGTCATGGTCAGCACTATGATGTTATAAACAAAGGTACTGTGAGGTTAACAGGGGAGAGACAAATGTTTTCAAAATGTTTTCTATAGGCCGACCTGGTGGCTCTGAGGGTTGAGGCATTGAACCCCACACCTCGCGACACGCCGACGATCAGTGTTCGGGAACAAGCATGGGTTGCCATGGATCGACTGGGAGGAGATGGTTTGAGCATCCTATGGACTGCTCTCCATCTTCAGAGAGGGGGGAGTACAATGGCCGGTGCTCACCTGACCCCTAGTGGAGGCTGGGGCTTGATGGCATGGAGCTGCATCACAGGGGGGTGGGGGCGGCAGACGCTTGACTGGTTCACGCACGGGAACGTGTGTGGGCTCAGTCGCTGGCACCATTGCATGCTGCTCTTCCGCAAGAGGGAGTAAAAAACAAGAAAAACAGCTTCCAGAGGATGATGAGAGGGAGCTTGCAGGCCCCATACCTGGCTAGCCATGGCGCAAAATGGATCCGGTTCCAGTAGGGGAAGGGCCCCCTCTGATGACCCCGCTGGGGGAAGTAATCCCTGGGGCACTGCACCGGATGGTGGATGCCAGGGTGAAGGCGCTGGGACTCCCCCCAGATTGAAAGGGCAGAGGAACAGGAGCATAAACTAATTAAAAAAAAATGTTTTTTATACAGACTTTTTCGATGGACTAACAAGATGTGCTGTAAATCTTGGAAAGGAACACTGAAAATGAAAAAAGTGTATTCTCTTGTAAAATGTAAAAAATGAAACATCTTATTTATGAAAGCGCATTCTGAAGTACAAAGTTGCTCTTTAAAGACCAACTTTAAAACAAAAGGGGGTGTGTTACAAATCCCACCGCAGACACTGTCAAAGCCTGCATTGTCTATATTGCAGGGTTGTGAAGTGGTTTACAGAAAGGAGTGTGATGGACATATAATCTGTCACATGCCTTCCCCCTCAGAGTTGTGCCTGTAGCACTCTCGATATAGGCAATCAGAGAACCACCCTCCCAAGAGAAAAAGCTGCATCTCTATGCTGGGTACCTGCCCAGTGGCGCACATCAAATAAGAAAGGCTGCATTGCCAAATACCATCTTGTGATACAGGCATTGGTCTCCCATATAGCATGTAACCACTTCAGGAGGGCATGGTCAGTGATGAGGGTGAACTTCCATCCCAACAGGTAGTAATGTAGGGTGACCACCACTCACTTTACTGCCAGGCACTCATTTTCCAGTGTGGCATAGTACTGCTCCCAGGGGAAAAGTTTTTGAGACAGATATAGGATAGGGTGACTACCATCCTCAATGTCTTGTGATAACACTTCCTCCAGCCCTACCTCAGAGGCATCTGCGTACAAAATGAATGGACGGCTGAAATCTGAGCTCCATATGATTGGCCCGTCACACAGTACATTTTTAATGGCCTGAAATGTCGTCTAACACTCGGGTGACTAACAGATCTTATTCAGTGCAGTTTTCTTGGTCAGGTCACTCAGTGAGGTAACAAGGGTTGAGAATTCCAGAGTGAATCTGTGGTTATTACCCTACAAGTTCAAAAAAATGTTGTAGGTGCCGTATTGGTCCTTTTAAGAACAGATCCAGAAACAAATGATTTGATACCTTTTATTGGACCAACATGGATGTTACAGAAAAGAACAAAGTGCTCTAGCTTTCGAACCAACCAGGTCCTTCTTCAGAAGCTTTGTGGCAGTTTTTTCAAATATCCCATACTATTAACACCAAATTATATAAAAAAAGCAGAAATAATTCTCATTGGTTTAACATATACATTTAAAACATAATAGAAGATTTTGTCAGAGAAGCTAATTAACACCAGTATGCCTTTAACTGAGGAGCCTCAGAAGGGCAAAGGCTATCAAGAATTCTCTACAGCCAGAGAATTCTTGTCACATAAATTTTAAAATGTCTCAGTATGCCAGGAAAGCATTCTAGTGATAAAAAAAAAAAAAAAACCTTGGAGTGGCATTCTCTCTAATACATGTAAGATGAGCTTACAACTTACATTCCAATTGTCCTGGTATATTAAAGAACAGATAATGAGAGACAAAATCCTGAAATTAGGTATAACTGCAAGTTGAAAACAAGCCTCAAATTAACCTACACATATAAACATGATGCATGAAAGTATCACTTGTAAGTGTAAGTGCCAAATAAAAAAATACTTGTCAAGGACCCCCAAGAAAACGAGACCATGAGCCTGACAAGTGCAGATTTCAACACAAAGTCTGTGTATAACAAAAATGCACAGAATCAGTCTAAGCAATCTAAATGAAAACACAAAGGAATTACACCTTTTATGAACCCCCAAGTAAATGAGATATGCATCTTAATATGAGCAGTTAAAAATGTGACAGTGTGTAATCCAACCACTGACAACTAATAGAAGGAAAGTGTCCTAGCTACATAACAATTGCCCCATGCCACGCTCCACCCACACATATGTGTGTACATACACCACACCACACACACCCCCCCCCACACACACACACACCTGCACACCCCACACAACCACAACACACAACAAATATAAAACACATTCCACACACACCACACCACACCACACCACACACAACAAACAAAACACACACACACACACACACCATACCCACAACACACAAAAACACAACACACACCAAACACACACAAAACACACACATACATACATACATACATCAGTATACACACACACTCAAACGCACTCACCACAGTGTTAAGGTGAGAAGTCAACAATGTAGATAACCATAAACTTACAAAATCAAAGGCCCGCTGAAGAACTAAAGTGTTTATGTCCATCTTTTAAAGTAAAGGTCTGTGTAAATTTAAGTGGAATAATGTGTCATATAACCAACATCAATGTTCAATCCATCCGCCACCATATTGAGAAGTAAAATAAGTCTAATTTCAGAAGCCCGTCTCTGTTGTGTACTGTTGAAATGTCCTTTTAAGACCATCACAGACATATCTGAGATTGAGTGGTCATCCTGGGAGAAGTGTTGGCTACTGGTTTCTCAATCATCTTGTGATTAATAGAATGTCTGTGTGAATTCATTCTAGTGCAGAGTTGTTGGTTTGTCTCCCCCACATAACCTGTGCAAGGACATTTCTTGCATTGGATAAAATAGACCACATTACTTGATGTACATGTATAATTCCCCTGTATCCTGAATAGTCTGTTTTGTGATGTAACCACACAGTCTGAAGTGGAAATGAGGTTACATGTCTTACATGTGCATTGATGACAGGGTTGTGTACCATATGATGTCATTGTATTCTGTTCCTGTTCAAGTTGACTCCTAATAATCAGGCTGGCTAAATTAGGTGGTTGTTTAAAAGATAGTAGTGGTAGTTCTTGAAAAATAAAATTAAGGGTTTCATCCTCACTAATTATTGGATGGAGATCCTTAATAATCTTACGTAGGAGTTCAAGGTCAGGATGGTATGTGACTACTAAGGGTATTCTGTTTGTAGTCATCCATTCCTTATATTGCAGTAGCTGTTCTCTCAGGACCTGTGTTGCACGTTCCACTGCTCTGCCAATTTCTATGGACGAGTGTCCCTGCTCAATAAAGGTGTTTTTCAACATTGCCAGATGTGTGTCTCTGTCTTCCTCATTTGAACAGAGGTGGTGATACCGAAGTGCTTGACTATATATAACAGATTTCTTTGTGTGACTCGGGTGATTACTTTTCTTGTGTAAGTATCTCTGTCTGTCTGTTGGTTTCCTGTAAAGACAGGTATGTAGGGTACCATCCTTAATAGTGACAGTGGTATCCAGAAAACGACACTTGTGGCAGAATATTCTAGGGAAAGCTTTATAGTTGGGTGGAGGTTATTAAGTTCCTGGTGAAAATCTTTAAGTGTGTCAGTGCCCTCTGTCCAAATTATAAACAAATCATCAATGTAACGGAAATAAGTGAGTGGTTTATGTGTACAGTGCCTTAGAAAATCCTCCTCCAAATTCGCCATAAAAAGATTAGCATACTGAGGAGCCATGCTGGTTCCCATTGAGGTTCTCATAGTTTGAACATAATGTTTACCATTGAAGCTGAAGTTGTTATGTGTCAGAATGAATTCAGTGCCACAAAACTGCCACAAAGCTTCTGAAGAAGGACCTGGTTGGTTCAAAAGTTAGAGCACTTTGTTCTTTTCTATAACGTCCATGTTGGTCCAATAAAAGATATAAAATCATTTGTTCCTACAAGTTCAAGAAAGGACCTAACCTGCTTTTCAGTAGTTGGGATGGGGCAGTCAACTAGGGCCTTTACTTTGTTGATAACTGGGCATATGTAGCCATTCGGAACAATGTACCCCAAGTATTTTGTCTCCTGTCACCCTAGAGCACAATTCACGGCATTAGCTGTGAGACTAGCCTTCCTGAGTGACTGAAGCACTGTGGCCACATCCTGTGAATGTCCCAATCAGGGCTAAATTTGACATCTACCAGATATACTGCTGCATGTAGCCTGTGGAAACCGAGGATGTGGTCCATCATTCTCTAGAATGTGGAGAGCCATGCAATCCAAAGGGAAGCAGAGTAAATTGAAATAGACCAAATGCCATGACAAAGGCCATGGAGTTAGTGGGATTTCCCAATACCCTTTGGTCAGATCCAGGATACTAATGTAACAAGCCATCCCCAGTTGGTCCAAAAGTTTGTCTATCCTTGGCGTAGGGTATGCATCAAACTTGGAAGCAGCATTAACTTTCCAGAAGCCTATACAAAACTGGGTGGTCCTGTCTGATTTTGGGATCAGCACAGTAGGGCAAGACAACTCACTCTGAGATTCCTCAATGACTCCGAACTCCAACATAGATTGGATTTCCTCCCATACTGTCTCTTGGATTCTTTCTGGTAGTCTATACAGTTGTTGGTGGATCTGGACACCTGAGTCTGTGTCTATGTGGTACTGGATCACAGGGGTTCATCCTGGTTTCAGGGAGAAAACATCCCCAAAATTGTCTACCAGCTTCTGGGCTTCTTGCTTTTTTGGTCTGCTTGAGCCAGTCATCCACCGGGATGGTGCTCAGTTCCTTTACAGTCTGGTTCTTAAGTCCAGGGTTCTATTATCAATGTTTTCATCTGTCATAGAACTTGGTGCACCTATAGGATCTTCTTGGTCAATGAGCGATACCTCCATGTACTTCCAGGGTTTCAACAAATTAACATGGTATATTTCTTTTCCTTTTTTTCTGTCTGGTTGTAAGACCTTGCAATCAACTGGCCCCAACTTTCTGATGACCTCATACAGTCCCTGCCATTAAGCTAGGAGTTGATTCTCAGAGCTAGGCAACTGAAGGGGCACTCTGTCACCTGACTTGAACTCCCATAGCCTGGCCCCTTGGTTATAGGCCCTGCCTGAGTTTGCTGTGTTTTTATTAAATTTTCTTTGGAAAATCTGCCAACCGTGTCCAATCTTTCTCTCAGTTGTAATACATATTACAGCACATTAGGTGGACTATATGTCTGTTCTTCCAGTTCCATGTGATAATGGCAATTGCGAAAAGGTGATCGCCATTAGGGCAAGTGTACATTGCTGAAAATCAATTTCGTCGATCTACACTTCTGGAGAACAGCAAAAGGGCACCGGAGACTTGGATTATTTTTTTAATGTGTGGGGCTGCAACCCCCTACTAAAGAATTCTCAACTCCTGGGGGGTGCATATCGGGGGGGTGCAAAAGACAAAAAAAAAATACATTCTTGGACCGGTGGCAAAAATGAGTGCACACCCAGAACTGAACCCAGCACCCTCCCAACCCTAGCCTGCCACCAACCCACCATGCCACATGGCCAGCTCAGCAGCCCACCACTGCACTACACCCAATAAACCCTCCCTCCCCTTCCACCCATCGCACAGCATGATCCCCCCACACGCATGTACATATAGTGACATCATGTCGCTATATTCACCAACTCCCCCATTTGGTTGCCCTCCCTGCCTGGTAGCCCTGTGCACAGGTGCTGGGATTGAGGCGACCCTTTTTGAAAGTGCCCAATTGTGGTTGTCAACATCACAGGCTACCGTTCTTCCCACATCTCTTTTACAGGATCTAACATCCCTCGAGTTTGTTACCCATAGAACAGTTCAAAGGATGAGAACACCAGTGGATGACTGCGGCAACTTTTGAATGGCAAATATTAAATAGGGTAACAATTTATCCAAGTTTTTTACCTCAAGTTGACACATAATTAGACAGCATACCTTTTAATGATATATTAAAGTGTTCCTCTAAGCCATCAGTCTGTGGGTGATACACTGATGTCTGGATGGACTTAAGCTTCAATAAAGCACACACCTCCCCCATAAGTTTTGACTTACAGTTGGTGCCTTGATCAGTTAGGATCTCCTTTGGTAGCCCAACTCGGGGAAAGCACTTTTATCAATTCTTTTGCCACTGACAGAGCTGTAGTGGAGTAGCCTCGAGGTAACAGGTGGTATAATCCAATAAAACCAATATATACTGATACCAGATGTACATTTTATCAAGGATGCCACCATGTCAACCCCAATTCTTTCAAAAAGATGTCTAATATGGGCATAGCAATCAAAGGGACCCTTTTCATACTTCTGGGGACCACCAACTGACACTCAGGGCTGGAAGCACAAAGTCTGCTACTTCCTTCCATATACCTGCCAAGAAGAACCAGGCAAATATATGTGCCTCAGTTTTCTCCCTGCCCAAATGACTCACAGTAGGTACAATATGGGCCAGCCTCAGTATCTCCCTTCTTGCAGACTTGGGAACTTTTAACTGGTAGCGTAAAGTCCCAATTTGTTTCTTGGGCCCTACCTGGTACAAAATATTATCTTTCAGTTCAAACCTTGGAAAGCAGTGTGGTTTTTGTTCCTCTACCACATTATTATTTACCACAGCTGAGTTCTGGTAGGCATTCCTGAGAACCTCTTCAGCCCTTTGTTCAGAAATTATGTTGCCTGAGTTTTGAAAAAGGTCTGGTATGACCTCTGGAAGGATCTTGTGACCTCCTGTAGATGTAGATACCATGTCCTCATCTTGGATCTTCCTTGAACCCATATCCTTGCAGTCCCCAACCACTGCAACCTCAGATAGAGGGGCCCCTTCCTTTTTCTACCTCTGTTTCTGACCCCAGGACTTCTTAGGCTTCCCTTCTGAGCCAAATAGTTCAGAGTTAGTAAAGGGAAATACATGTTCTCATCCCTCTGTCTGTTTGGCCTTCTGTGGGTACAAACATTTAGTATTGCTCTGCAGGAGGGTATGACACTCTTCCCAATCTTGGCCCAAGACTACTGACTAGGGTAAGGTTTTAGAAATCTCTTCCTTTATTACTCCTGCCCAGTTGCCTACTTCAAAGCATACTGAGGCCGTTGGGTATTTATTGGTATCCCCATGCACACAGGCAATATTTATGGGATCTCTCCACTGACCCATGTTGGGTCCCACCGCAGATTCATGAACCAATGTCTGCCCACAGCCCAAATTCACCAGAGCTCTAATTGTTTTGTTCCCCACTCGCATGGGTATTGTAGATGGGTTTTTGAACTTGTGTGTATGCGTGTGTGTGTGTGTGTGTGTGTGTGTGTGTGATAGCCATACATACTGCAAAATCACAGGCCATGCAGTCACAAAACTTACTGATATGTCCCACATTACTACAACAAAAAGGTACAGTCTTACCATCAAATCTATGACATGCATGCATGCTGCACTACCATATAGGTCACTGGAGAGCAGGGTCTTGGGACTGGGGAAATTACATCAGGCCTGGGGGTTATACCTTTTTGAAGTGGATGGATAAGCAATAGTTCACCACTCGACCACCTATCCATACCAGCACATTTGTTCTCATCTCTCCAGTGCTTTCTTCCCTATTCTGTGGGGGACCTTCTCCTCGGGTCACTGCCCAAGGTTTGTTTTGGGTTTCACTCTTCTTAGTGACCTCTGGTCTTTCATCATCCAGGTAATGTTCTGTAATTTTCACTGCTGCAGCCAGAGTGCTCTGTTCATATCGGCTTACCAAATTATAGACTGAATCTAATAAAATGTTCTGGTACTGCTCCAGTGCAATCAAGTCCATAATCTCCTCTTTATTACGTACCTCTGATTTTGACCATTGAGTAGCCAAGTCTTGTAATTTGTGTGACAGCATTCCAGGTCATGTTCCAACCTTGAAACCCACAGTGCGAAAGTTCTGTCAGTAACTCTCTTCAGTTATTCTGACCTGGTCTAAGATAGCTGCATCCACCCGATCATAATCTCTGGCAGTTAAGCTTCTGTGTGCAGATTGGGCATCTCCACTCAGGTGTGGTGCAATATGAGTAGCCCAACTTTCTTGTGGCCATGCAGTTGTACAGGCAACTCTCTCAAACATCATAAGGTAGACCTTGGGGTTATCCTCAGGATCCATTTTTGTTAGCACTGGATTCCCTGTGACCTGGAGCTAGGGCACAGTTTATTTCTGCATTTTCAGCACCTGCTTTACAAACTCTTGCTGCTGCTGGTCTCGCTGCACCTGCAATTGCATTTGCTGCATCTGGACCTGTTGTGCTTTCTGTTCTACCAGCCATTTCAGTCCTTTATCTGAGTTAATATTACCCCTGTTTAGACAAGGGGAGTCCAAACCCACTGCTAAAACCAACCACGTGTGACAGGGTAGCAAACTAGGCAGATTCTGGGGAATGCTCCCAAAGAGAACACTCTGGATACAAATTTAAAATTAAATGAAAGCTGCTTTACTTTCATTACCAGGAAAAAGAAACAAATAACTTGTATTCAATCAGCTTAACAGAAACCTCTTGCAGTTCAATCTCTTGCTGTCTTCACTTGCATTTCACTGAAACAAAAGCCTCCTTCTTCTTCTTCTTCACCCTTCTCCGTTTATTGGGATCAGGTGTTGCTTGGTAACACTCCCTCTCCCACTGAGAGATAGCCGACAAACTGAGCATCCTGTGCAGTGAGACCTTAAAGGCCAACTTTAAAACAAAAGGGGTTTGTTATAAATCCCACCACAGCCCCTATCAAAACCTGTGTTGTCTGTGTTGCAGGGTTGTGAAGTGGTTTACAGGTGAGAGAAGCGTGACAGACATGCACTCCATCACAAATCCCCATTGTCAACTACCTTTGCAATATTCTTTGCATTATCTGATAATAGAAAACCTAGTGTTAATGAGTGTGGTGTCAACCACTCATCGAAATTCTGCTGAAGGAAGCATAAAATGTTTTCTGCACTATGGTTATTGTCAAAGCCAGTAATACAGTACATAAAGCATTCTCCTTACAGAGGTCAGAGGGCCCCGGTGACTTGTGGCTACTGTGACTGAAGATGTTGGCACTTAACCTAGAGGAGGAGGAGGAGGCTAAAGAGTGGAAACTGACCCAGTGGGTAGTCACTGCCATGTAATCAGTAGTCTGACCATTGGTTCACATGTTAGTGGTGATGAGACCAGCTGGAGCAAATGATGCTTTTCAGGGCATGCAACACAGTCTTGTAGAAGGGCTGAGTACTTTTTTTCCATGAACATGACTGTTGGCTCCTATTTTTGCCATCTCTGGGGGTCGAAGTGACTGAGGATTTGCAGCCACTCAGAAGAATGGGAGTCAGCTGGCTAAAGAACTGATAAATGGAAGATGCCAGAGTTGTACATCGGCTACCACTTGAATTACTTTATTTCTCTTCCTCCCCCCTACCTGGTCCTCTTACGTTTTCCTTCCCCTGCCATCATCATCATCAGCAGCTTCACAGCCTGGTGGTGCTGCTGCTGACAGCATGTGTTGGCATGCCTTCTCATAATGAGATTTGTGGGACTTCAGCAAATGCCTTTTCATGGTGTAAGTTCCCAGCTTTATTCACTCATACCCTCAACTCAGTCAGTCTTTGCATAAAAGACACAGTACACGTGTCCATGTTTCTTTCGCCACTCAAAAGGAATCACACACCACTGATGTCACTGATTTGGTCTTTCCTTCTAGCATCCTCTGCTATTGCCTAATAGGCAGGCTACTGTGACCTGCTTCCCAATCACCCTCCTCCTCTTTCTCCACCAGTTTTCCAGGGACTAGTTCAACTTCCTCTGCCATGTACCCTGGACCTCCAGTCTCACCTGTTTCTTTATCTGCTGTCATTTCAGATGGTTGTTGTTGTGTTTCCCTTTGTCATCTTGTGGCCTCTTTCTTGTTCTTTACCACTGCTTTCAGTCTTTTTTGATCTCTTATGTGCCTCTCCCCCAATTCCAACTCCCTCATCCTCCTCCCCAGAACTGCTGCTGCTATCAGGTTTATCAGGATATATAATCATGATCTGTACCTTTTTTCCCAAGCTCTGCCAAATAACATCACTCTGCCTCCTTTGCTTTTGTCAGTACCCGATGCACTCTATTAGTTTTCCTATTTATGGCTGCATAGCGTCAGAGCTATGCTGATGTATTGCTATCACAAGAAGAGGTCTGACCAGAATTCATAAGACAGCACAACTGTGTTGCTATGGTGGAATGGAGTTGAAGCACAACTTCCTGCATATCTCTCTGCGTCCTCCCCATTCACTAAAGTACACTTCCTTCTTCTCCCCTTCCCCCACCACACTATTTTCTTGTTCTCTGATCTAAGTCAAACAGTTGATGTAGACCAGTTGCAGTGCTTCTAGTAAAACAAATAGAATATATATCACTGTTGGGGCCTGCATCTAAATCCTGCATGTTGACTTTAAAAAAGTGCCCCTCGGAGCATTTTCCCCCAGAGTAACTTTGTAGGCTGACTGGTTGAATGCTGTCATTTGTGTCTATAGTCAATAGTTGTGATCTTAGTCATGCCTGACCTCCTGGGGAGTCCTCCATCCACTGCAGTGAGAATCAACTGATGAGCTGTTTGTTGTTCGTGGTCTAATCTAGTTAACACCAAATCTAGGAAACAGCTGCCATCATTGTGCATTTAAGCATCCAGAACAAAACATTCATTGTTACTGAGGTGGTACATTTTTACAGTATTATTGCCTATATCCAGATCTTTTGAGATCTCAAATGGAAATTGTGCTTTTGGATCTATTGATTCTATTATCTATCTGATTTATCTGATCTATCTGATACTATCTGATTCGCTACTGTACATCTCCTGTGCTTCCAAGTGTGAAGCTGCACTGCTGGGGTTCTGGCTCCATAAATGCCTTCGTACACCAAATGTTTTGCATCTCCTTGAAATGTTCTCCTCCTGTCCTCTAATGTGGTCTGACTCTGCCGACCTCCTCCTTCTGGTCCAGGCTGGGGATATAAAATTCAACCCTGGGCCTGCCTGTCACACCACCCTCTCCCACCCATCTTCATCCATGTCCACAATTAAAGGCTTAAAAATAGCCCACTTTAATATTCATAGCTTGCACCCTAAAATGGCTGAACTTCAAGCCTGAGCTATCCAAAAGTCTCCTGACATCCTGTGCATTTCAGAATGCTAGCTAAAACCTACCATAAAACAACATGAAATATCCATACCCAGTTATGGCATCCTTAGAAATGACAAACTAGGAAGAAGGGGGGTTGGTATATTAATCTACTCCAGGACTGACCTGGACGTAGCTGAACTTCACATATTGGACCCAGACCCTTCTTCTGCTGAGTCTCTCTTCATCTCCGTTACACTAGGAAATGTCAAGAAACTCATCATTGGATGCGTGTACTTACCTCTGCGACATGCCTCTGCCAGTCTGCCATCTTTCCTTGCCTCCCTTGCCTGTCTCCCATGCCATGATCTAATACTTTGTGGTGACTTTAACATTGATTGGTTGCACCCTGATGCAAAAAAATTGCGTAGATCCCTTGACGACTCAAATCTTACCCAACTCCTCCAAGGTCCTATGCGCATTAACCCCAAATCTGGGAAACACACCCTACTTGATTGGATGATCACCAATTGCCCGCGGAAGATCAAATTGGCTGGTATACTCCCTGACTGTATAAGTGATCATTCTCCCACCTTTTGTGTGTGGAGAAACAACCATCCCAACCCACCTCCTAAAATCTCACTCATTTGGGATATGTCCAGGTTCGACACCGACAGCTTTATCTCCTCTCTTAATAATACTGACTGGCATCCCATTAGCACACTCCCTGATATAAATCAGGCCCTAGACTTTCTAATTGACACCTTCTCACAGATAATAAACCAACATGCCCCCTTGAAAAAATGCTGATCCAAGGGTGCCAAGGCCCCATGGATTACAAAGGAGATCAGAATGCAAATGTCCCTTCATGACAAAGCCTGGTACACCTACAAAAAAAGTGGTACTGTCCCTAACTGGCAAACTTACAGACAACTCCATAACAGTCGCAAAAATGCACTCCAAAAGCACGGCACCTCAATTTCAAATCTCTGCAAGTAGAACACCTTAGTAATCCCAAGGATTTCTGGAGGCAAATTAACTCACTAGTAAAAGGTAAAACCATGGTAATCCCTGGCAATATCACTGTCAACGGCTCTACCATCGATGACTCTGCATCCATTGCTGCCAGCTTTAATTACTACTTTACCGACCTTCAAAAATACACCGCTCTCTTTCATAACTCCACCTCCCAAATGTCTGCTCCCCCAACTACTATAGGGAAACGTCCTGAATTCCATCTAAAATTGGCCATACTCATAGAGGTGCAACAGCTTCTCTCCAACTTGAAACCGGAAAGCTCTCCAGGACATGACACACTAGAACCCAAATTTCTCAAATTGGGTGCCCTTGCCCTAGCCCTCCCCATTCAAGACCTCTTCAACTGGTCCTTTCTCTCTAACTCTGTTCCTGATAAATGGAAGGTAGCGGTAGTTGTCCCAGTGCATAAGGGAGGCCCCAACTCCATTGCAGACAACTATCCTCTAATCTCTATCCTATGCCCATTGGCCAAAGCCCAAGAACGCATAGTCTATAACCAACTACAGGACTACCTCGACCTTCACAACATTCTCTCCCCTTATCAGCATGGCTTTAGAAGGAAACATAGTACTCTCACCGCCGTGTTAAAGGATACATCCGATATATTTCATGCCAGGGAAAAAGGCCTCACCACAGGCTCCATCTTTGTGGACCTCACCAAGGCATTTGATCTAGTGAATCATGATCTCCTTCTCCACCAGCTTCTTCATATTGGTATGGACAACAGTGCCATCCACTTGGTCAAAAGTTATCTGACTGGGCATTCCCAGACAGTGAAGTGGGATGTCTCCCTCTCCGACCTCCACCCAGTAACCCATGGGGTACCACAAGGATCCAACCTGGGCCCCATCCTGTTCTCACTCTTCATTAACAAACTTCCTCAGCATTGTGGTGGTCCATCTGTATATCTTCATGCTGATGATGCTATTATTTACTGCTCCTCCCATCACACTGACATTATTACCCGTGACCTTGCCTCTGACTTTGTTTCCCTTGAAAGCTGGTTCCTTCGCAGTCATCTTGTCCTTAATGTTAAAAAAACTAAGTGTATGCCCTTCTCACATCATCCAATTACTAATCTTTTTTTTTTTTTGAAATTCTCTTTTTATTGGTTTCCAACTATAGTTACATCCATTTAGCCAGTAACATCTGAACATAATACAAATATTCAGTATAGCCCAGAATAATATGTCATGTAAGAACCGGGCAAAAGAAAAAAAAAAAAAAAAGGAAGAAGGAGGTACAAAGGGAAACTAGAAAACAGCAAACAGGAAAAAGCCAAAACAACAGTCCCCCCCCCCCAATGAGGGCGTCACCACTGAAGGAGATAGAGATGATAAAACTAACTCCAGTAATTAAGTACTATAAAAATACTTAATCTGGAATGCAGGCCGAGGAAACTAAATCCTACAAACTAGCGAGGTGAGAGGTTATGGAATTAGTGTAGAGGGAAAATAAAAAGGAGCCAGGAAGCTCAGAGGTAGGAAGAGTGTTCTTCCTCGCTCAGTTTCCTTAAAAGTTATGGGATCTCTGTCAATGGAGATACAGAGCATATAACTTGCCCCATTTCTTCTGGAAGGCCATTGGGGATGATCTAATGTTAGCAATCAATTTCTCCACTTTGAAACATTGGGACATTTCCTCCACCCAATCTAGGTATGAAATCTCAAGACTATCTGTCCAGTGTCGAAGGACAAGCCTCTTAACCGCCATAGAAATAAGAGCTATATGGTATTTCCTTTCCCTAACCATGATACCTGTGTAGTCCCCTATGATACAAATCTCTACTGTAAAAAGGTCTTTCAAACCTAATATGGGATCTAAATTGTCCTCAATTGTCTTCCAGAGAGGAGCAATCTTAGAGCAGTACCAGAAAATATGAGGAAGGTTACCCTGTTCTGACCCACACATGAAACATTTTGAGGGAACAGAGAGGTCAAATTTTGATTTCAGCACTGGTGTAATATACATGTTATTAACTATAAAATATTGGATCAACCTATTCCTGTCTAAGGTATTGTAAATGTACAAATCTTTCCAGATTTGTCCCCATGGAAACGGAGATCCTGAGGGAGGTAAAGGCCAGGATTTAGAACCAGTTAGAGGGATGGAATGAACAAGCTTCAGGAGATAAGTGTACAGTTTGGACACTCCATGGGGTTTAACCGCACAACTTTTAACCTCCGTTAATGGTGGTTTAACAGTTGAGGGGGGTACTGCTGATCCAAACTCTTTGTTGACCAGGTGTTTTAGTTGATATCTCTTGAAAAGGGCATTGGTGGGGATGTTCAAAACCAACAATAAGTCAGCTATTGAGCCCTGCCTACCCTGCACATAAAGATCTTCCACTGAAAGCCCTTGTATTTGGGGTAGCCACTTAGGGACTAACGTTTTGTTCCCTATCCTAATGTTGGGATTACACATCAATGGCTGACCAGGGTCTCTAATATATCTGATTTTAGCAGTGGAGTAAAATTGATTAAGTATTTTAACTGTGGCGCCCACTGAGGAATCCTGAATCTCTCTGGGAAGAGATGTAAAACGACAGTAAAAAAGACTAGTGGGGTCTATATTATGCTGTTTGATAAGGTCAAGGTCCAGATTTAACCATATGGGAGAGTAAGCATCTTCCAAATCCCCTAACCATTTCCCTGCTTTGACTAGGTGACTAGACCAGTAGTAGAATTGAAATTCAGCAGTCTAAGACCCCCCATATCTTTGGGAAGGCATAGTTTATCCGAAGGCTCACCTCGGAGATTTATGGTTCCAAATAAAATCAGTTAGGGTCGAATGGACCTTTTTAAAAAAGGACTTGGGTAACCAGATGTCTAGGAGATTCAGGGAGTAGAAGAGACGGGGTAGGACGCTCATTTTGACAATGCTTATCCGGGCACTCACTGATAACGGCAGTTTCCCCCATCTTTACAAATCAGACTTAATTCTGTCTAGCAGATCCTCTAAATTGAGCTTTTTAACTAGAGAAGGATCCCATGCCAGATAGATGCCAAGATATTTCAAATAAGATGGGGTCCACTTCATGCCTAGATGGGACACAGAAGCCTGGGTAAGATGCATATTAGGGGGAAGATCTCCGTCCTTTGCCAAGTTAAGTTTATAATTGGATAACTCCCCAAATTGTGCTATTATCTCCATTACCACCAGAGGAATCAGCCGGGTTAGCTAACTGCAAAAGGATGTCATCCGCATACACTGAAATCTTAGGAGTCTGATTGAGGACGGGGCATCCCTGGATCCCTGAGGCAGTTTTAAAGCTAAGTAACAGGGGTTCCAGGTAATGATTGAATAGGAACGGGGATAAGGGGCAACCTTGTCGGGTCCCAGAATGTAGTTGAATGGAAGACGAAAGGATCCCATTGCAATAGATCTTTGCCATGGGGGCCTTATATAGTGTTTTGACCCAACCCATGAACTCCTCCGGAAAACTGAACTTGGACATAGTATACCATAAAAACTCCCAGTTAACTCGGTCGAACGCTTTCTCCGCGTCCAGAGCTACCAACGCCATAGGGACCTGAGAAGTTTGAGCTGCCCCAAAAACGTGAGAGAGCGATCTGATATGGTCCACCACTGACCTGCCCTGTACAAATCCTACTTGCTCACTGCTCCAGAGTGGGGCCCACACCTGTTTAATGCGGGAAGCCAGAATCTTGGACAAAATTTTAATATCACAGTTGAGCAGCAAAATAGGTCTATAATTGGCCTGGTTCCAAGAGGGTTTTGCCGACTTGGGGATCAGGATGATAATAGCCTCCAGCAAGGATGGGTCCAGAGTATCAGCTGATAAAATATAGTTATACAAGTCCAGGAGCAAGGGGACCAAGTCCTGGCAGAAGACCTTATAAAAGTTGACAGGAAACCCATCCGGGCCAGGAGCTTTATCTGACGAGAGACTATAAATGGCCTGTTCCACCTCCTCCTGGGACAAGGGCAAAGAGAGAGAGGCTACTGGATCCTCCGAGAGGCGAGGAAGTGCCAGTGACCGGAAGAATTCCCCTAAACCTGAGTGAGAAGAGGGTGATGCCTTGGTGCTGTATAAGTTTTGATAAAATTCTTTAAAGATTGCCTCAATATCTTTAGGCTCTGTTTTGATGGACCCGTCTTGATCTTCCAGGGCTGGAATCAACCTGGAATTCTCTATTTCTTTAAGTTTCAGTGCCAGGAGCCTACTCGGTCTTTCCCCCTGATCCAGGTATTTGGCCCTGGTTCTCAGTAGAGCAAACTCCGTCTTTTTCTCGAATGAGCCCTTCATATTCATTTTTAAGTTTGTGCAGTTGTTCTAAATTATTCTGTGAATTGGAAGTAATCAACAAATTCTCTGCTATTTTAATCTGATTTGAGAGGGAAATGAGATTTTGGGACCTGAGTTTCTTTCTTCTGGAGGAGATCTTGATAAGTTCACCCCTCAGAAAGCACTTTAGTGAGCACCAAAGAATATCCATCCTGGTCACTGAGCCCCGATTGGTGTCCAAATAGTCACTAATAAGAGATCTAATCTGGGTGAGAGAGTGTTCTTCCTTTAATAGCTGGGTATTAAGTTTCCAGATCGTGTCACGGCACGTTAAAGACTGGGGAGAGAATTTGAACCAGACTAACGCGTGGTCGGAAATTACTATAGGTTCAATACCTGCTGAGGGGACTTTAGTCATGAGAGAGGTAGATATTAAGAAATAGTCTAATCGCGACCAGGAATTATGAAGTGGGGAAAAAAAGGTGTAACTTTTGTTAAGGGGGTAGAGGGTCCTCCAGGGGTCTACTAAGCCTAACATATTGCTCATATCATTCAACGCCAATTGTGGCGGTAGCAGCGGTCTTAATGGTCTGAAAGTTTTATCCAGCTCCTGGGTAGGGGCTATATTCCAATTCCCATCTAGGATCAAAGGGGTTGGTAAAAGGGAACTGAGTTTGTCAATTAACTGCATGACAAAGGTAACATTCCCTCCAACTGGACCATACACTGACCCTAGAACTATAGGAGAGTTATAAAGAGATCCAAGCACCAGTATATATCTACCTTCTGAGTCTTGAGTAACCTTCGTCGGACTAAAAGGTATGTTTTTCTTTATCATGACAGCCACTCCCCTGGCTTCCGATGAGTCACCAGCTACAAAAATTTGGGAGAAGCCTCTGACTTTCAACATATTGCTTTCAGCTACTGTAATATGGGTTTCTTGCAAGCATAAGATGTCAGCTCCCAATATCGAGCAGTTAATCAAAATGCGGGCTCTCTTCTTAACATCTCTGATCCCTCTCACATTCCAACTGATCAATTTAATTGTATGACTAGCCATATTCTGAGGCACAGAGTAGTACCACACCAGTTAACCCTTGCGGTCTCATCTTACTCCATACAGTGGTGACACCCCCAAACCCCTCCCCAACATACCCAAAAATTTCTTCTCTGATAAAAAGGAAAAACACCGAACAAGTGACATTAAGGGGCCGCCAAACTTTGGTATTGAGATCAGATAAAATGCAATCAACAGAGTTAAGTGGCAGCTCCCACAAAAGGCAGTTATTATCTCTGTAGGCAATATCCCACCCCCCTCAACCCCCCATAACGTTGTAAGGTAAACATTACATACACAACTCCAAGTATCAACCACCAAAATATCAAAAACAGTGTAGGCAATATCCCCGCCACCCCCCATAACGTTGTAAGGTAAACATTACATACACAATTCCAAGTATCAACCACCAAAACATCAAAAACAGGTCTAACCACCCCAATACTTCTTCCCTCCCCAGGGTACCCCAGAATGTCCCTTATAATGCTAAGAACCCACAAAACATCAAAATTAAGGTCTTCAACCCAAACCATCAGCCCTCCAACTATTAGGAGAACAGTACCTATTACAATGTAACATCTGAGGGGTACCCAAAAACTCCCTACCTGGTCGCAAGGCATGATACAGTCTTGTCCTGCCTCTAAGTCTCCCCGCCCCCCCCTCCTTTAACGAAGAGGCACTGTCTCTGATAAAAGAAAAATGCTGAGACCACTCCCCAGCCCAAGAAAAAATGAAGCAGGTAGCGTTACCTGGGAGAAGGTATGAAGGTCTTTGTCCACTCGATCCAGCTCCAATGGGGACCGGGAATTAAGGGGAAATCGCGTAGGGACCGAAAATGCTGATGGACCAAATCGGTCTGACTGCAAATAGGTCCTCCGGAAAACTGCACCCTTCCCCACTAGTTCCCCCTGGTGGATCGAGAGGCAAGGACTCGACGGAGCTCAGAGACAGGCCGACTAGGCCTCGTGGCCTACTACTACCAGGCCCATCACCACGCTGGTCCTCGGAGGTATCCCCACTGAAAGCGAGGAGGCATCCCCAGGATTACCGGCAGCCCAACAAAACACAGCGACTGCACAGTAAGTGACAAAATCTAACCAGCCAAACACAAGGGGTTATAAAACCAGGGAGTTAACATGCAGAAATTTTTCATGCTTCAGCTAGCGATCAGCTCGAGTTTATGTCTTCTCCAAACTTATACTCCAGTCATTTTACAGAGTGTCCCTTGAACAGGTCAGGTAGTAACTTAGATAACTCAGCGATCGCTTCCTCAGGGGTATCGTAGGAATGCCAGGCGCTCTCCACCTGTACCGACAGCCTTGCGGGGTAGATCATACGAAAAGCCTTTCCAGCAGCAATCAGTTTGCTCACTACTGGGTGGAATGCAGCACGTTTTAGTCGAACCTCTCTGGGCAAATCCTGGGTAATCCTCAACTTGGCTCCATTCCATAAGACTGCCTCCAATTGCTTAACTTTAGCAAGAATGTGCTGTCTGTCCAGGTAACTCAGAAATTTGATAATTAGGGGTCTGGGGGGGCGTTTGGGGGAGGCCTGGGTCTGAGAGATCTGTGGGCCCGTTCCACATGGTATTGCTGGTGAACAGGTGAGGGACCCACGACCTTATTAAGAAATTGTTGGACGAACTTGATAGTGTCTCCCCCTTCCTCCAGTTCTGGAAGACCCAGAATTAGCACATTATTTCGTCGACTACGCCGTTCTAAGTCCTTGGATTTCATTTGGAGCTTTTGTATTTGCTGGCGAAGCCTGACAATCTCAGGGTCTATTTTCTGTTGCCATCTCTCCACTGACCCTATTCTGTATTCTGAGTCACCCATCCTTCTTGAGAGGTCAGCATAATCTTGCCTCATCGATTTAATTTTGTTTGAGATCTCTTGCAGGGTATCTTTAAATGGTGTAAGCTCCTCCAAAAAATGTTCCTCTGTTAAAGTAGTACCCACTGCAACATTAAGACCTCCACTAGATAAACCTTTGCTGGTTGAAGAGGGATTAGAACCAGAGTTTTTGGCTTTCTTTGAGGCTTTTTCTGGTGTTGTAGGTGGGGTGTGCCTGACTCCTGAGGCCTTCATTTCGGTGTCTGTCATCGCGATCTTCCAGCAGGCAATATACACCCCAAACTGAGCCCACTGTCGACTCCTGATACAGTAGAGGTGTTCAGACTTCGTTTAGTGGTGAATTGGTAGTTTTGGCTCAACGAGAGCTGAAATTTGAGAGGGGAGAAACGGGAGCTCCAAAGCAAGCAGCCACTCAGCACCACTGCATCACGTGACCTCCCCCCAATTACTAATCTTCACCCCCACCCTTTCACATCTCAACCCTAAAGGGTGAGACCTTGGAGGTAGTTCACTCATTTAAATATCTGGGATTCAATTTGGATCCCATGCTCTCCTTCAGCTCCCATGCCTCAATCATTACCAAATCTCTTAATCAGAAAATAGGTCTCCTCTACCATATTCGTCCGCTTTTCATGTCGGTCTCCTGCCAGAAAATTGCCTCCTCCTCCCTCATACCTCTCTTAACCTACTGTGTTCCCCTGCTCCTCTCTACCAACTCTGCCTCTATGTTTCTCCTCTCTCAGGCATGCCACAGGATTGGAAGGTTTACCTTGGGGATAAAAACCCGCTCACACCACTGTGATGTCCTCTCCTCATTAGGCTGGTTTACTTACATTGCTAAACTAAGGTACTCCTCCTTGAGCCTTGTATTCAAGCTCGTCCGTGACTTTACACCTCCTTGCCTTAATGAACTTGTGCACCTCTAGCTTGTATCGTGCACCCTTCGCTCCGTCTCACTTCCCGCCTTGTCCTACTGAAACTACGCTTGACCGCTTCTAGGAGATCATTCTCGTTCACTGCTCTCTCGGATTGGAACTCTCTTTCTCTGACATTTTTGTCTTGCTCCTCTCTCACTCTGTTCCAATCTAAGTTATCTGCCTCATTATCCCCCTCTTCTCCCTGTTCTTGCTTCTTCTGAATAGGTCCCTCTTCTCCCCCTTCCTTCCTAATGTACCCCTGATGTGCACTTCACTGCTTAATGTTGTGATGAACCTATTATCATGTGCCAATGCCTAATCCCTGTTTTTACTTATCTCTTACCCTGACAAACCTTGCATAATTATTTTATCATTGTTTTGTCTTATTGTTTCTTCTAAATGTTGAATGCTTTACCACTCTGTTAATTCGCACTATTAATGTCCAATGTATTACCACTCTGTTAATTTTGCACAGTTACTGTATGTAATCCATGCCTGGGTGACCCCTAAAAAAGGGACTGTATTGTCTCAGTGGACTCACCTGGTCACCAAAATTCAAATAAATAAATAAATAAATAATAAATATTATATCAATCCTGTTACTGTAGTCATTTATTGGAACACTAGGAGAGTTATTATTAATATTTGTTTCAACTTTAATCATAGATAGTTCCAGAGGGCTTTCCATCATACCCTCTAGATATAAAAATCAAAACATGAACCGGCCTAGTGGCACTGAGGGTTGAGGCACTGGATGCCACATCTCATGCCACACCAGCAACCCCAGGTTTGGGAATGGACTCAGAATGATGGGGGTCAGCAGGGGAAGGAGAGGATTGAGCATCCAGAGGACTGCTTTCCTCTCCTGGGGTGGGTTGTAGAGGTTGACTAGGAGCACTACAAGAGCAGCACTATAGATGGGGAAGAGAAATGTGAACATGGCAGTCATGCCAGCTAGATGACAGTGGTCCTGCCTCCCCACGCCGCAAAGCCAGGAAGCCCCCAAAGCTGCATACCCTTGCTTGGCAAAGAAGCAAGGGAGTTCCGAGTGCACTCTGGTCTCCCCTCCTGATGGACCCTGGAGGGCAGGGGGAACTCTCCTGTGAAGGGATACATCTGGGTCAGCTGGGCGAGGAAGCAGTAGGAGGGCAGAATGGGAGAGGCAGTGGCGGGTGAAGGCTGGCCACCCAAAGGAGTGGGCAGCTGGATGCAGTAAGGTGGGATAAAAAGAATATGCAAAAAAAAAAAAAAATATCAGAACACATATTTGTTCTCTGTGTATTTGTTCGCTTACTAATAACATCCCTGTGTTTAGGTTTACCTCTTTTTTTTTTCAGTCTTTGGTAACCGGTAAAGGCCACTAAGCACAAGTGCCTGTTTTCAGGGACGACCTGGGAGCACTGGGCAGTTAAGTGACTTGCTCAGAATCACACAGTATGCAAGTGGAGGTTGTGAGAATCAAACTCAGGTCTGGTCTGCTGGATGTATCAAGCTCATTCACACTTCATTCTTCTAACCTCTAGGCTCTACTGCCAGCCATTTAAATGTTGCTTACTTGACCAGACAGAATCCAGAAAGGATGGGATTTAATAGCTCAGCCTCCACACCCAAATCCTTAGCAAGATTTACCACAACAGCTCCTTTTTGCAATTCTTCTGGAATGGAATAGTTAATCTGTCTGTAAATTGAGCCCATATAAATATTGCATGAAGAAATATAAAAACTAAATTGCCAGCCAAGATTGCTGTAGTCCATTGAGCATTGCATTTATGTATTATTATGTAACGGACAAAAAAGCAGACATCTCTCTTCTCGCATAGCACTTGTTTTGTTCTTTTGGATTATTAAACCTAGTTTTATCCATAATTTGGTATTGTTTCTTGCAAGCTCCTCTGTCATCTGAATTCAAACTGATTCTGCAGAGGTGACATGTTTCTCCTTGGTTTCTAGTAAATGCATTGTAGGGAAAAATATATCTCCTTTTTCATTTCTGCTATTATTACACCATATTGTATTTGTTGCCTATCCCCTCTCCCATCCAGTTTAACTGTACTGAACACTGAGCTGATCACTGACAGGCACTCATTTTGTTATAGTAAAACAAAATGCCACTCATATATTCAGACAATAAACACGCTGGCCCAGATATTCAGACTGCGCCAGGCTGTGGTGCAAGCCTGGGCGCAGCGCAACTTGGCTGCGCAGGGGTGTTGACAGGGTGATATTCAACAGAGCTGCGCCATGGCACAGCATCACTGAATATCGCACCCTGGCCACCCGCAGTGCTCATGGCACAGTGGCAATGCGCCAGCGCAAGTGGCCAGAGTGTAGCAGAGAGGATGTGCTAGCGCAAGTTCCATTGCGCTAGGCACAACTACCATAATATTCAAAGGCGCACATGCAAATGGGGCCACAATGCATGCAAGGTGCAAATGGGGCCATTTGCATGTCATTATGGCCCTATTTGGCATGCAGGTGCACTGATCCTGACGCACTTGCACCTGGTGTCCTGCCAGATTGCAGCTGGCCGGGACCGACACCCCCTGTACATTATGGAAATAAATTCCCACTGCCCTCGATCGCAGGCATATGTAGAATTTACAATCGTTCAATATCCTGGTGGTCCAGTGGACCACTTGCAGCCGATCATGGGCTTAAGTATATAAATAATCATCCTATAATCCTGGTGGTCCAGTGGACGCTTGCAGCCCGATCAGGGCATATGTTAGAATAAAAGTACAGTCCATGGTGAGTTGGAGTACCCTCCTCACCCACCACTGAGCCCCAGCGCCGCTCTCCCCAGTCAGCAGTGGGTGGCAGCTCTCCCGCTGCCACCCGCCGCCTGCCAGCTGACACTGTACATTAGGGCTGTCGCCTTCTCCTGGCAAGTGAGCCAATGGGTGTGCAGCCCATACCAGCTATATACAGTCCAGATATGTGAATGGATCCATTCACATATCTGGACTGTGTAGTATGGTATGGCTGCGCACCCATTGGCTCATGCTGTGGATCAGTGGGTGTACAGCCCTACCGTGCGGTGTCAGTTGGCGGGCTGCGGGGCGGCAAGCGGGTGGGGAGCTGCCACCGGCCACTGACTGGGGAGGAGCAGGGCAGTGGGGCTTAGTGGGCGGGTGGGGAGAGGGTACCGCTAGACCACCAGGGTTGGGTTTCTGTGGCATTAATGGTTTATTGACACTCGCGATCGGGCTGCAAGCGGTCCACTGGACCACCAGAGATATTGGACTGCACTTTTATTTTAACTTATGCCCACGATCGGGCTGTGAGCAGTCCACTGGACCACCAGGGATATTGGACATTTCTATTCTTCTATGTATGCCCGCGATCGAGCATGGGGGATCCGCTGCCACAAAGGTGCAGCCGGAGCTCAGGTGGTGTCAGCTGCCGTGTTGCGCCCTGTAATACGGCAGCTCACCTGTGGGTGGCCAGCTGTTGTTCCTTTTTTTTTTGGTTCACCTGTGTGCAGTGCAAGTAGGGGTTGCGCATGCATGGGCTCAGCACATCCCGGGCTGAATATCGGGATGTGCGGAGTATGCATGGGCACGCCCCCCCACCTGCGCCGCATACATTACTGATGCGCTCCGGCTCATCGGGATTTGTGCCAGGCACAGTCTATGTTTGAATATCATTCTGGGGAGCATCATTGGGTTGCGCATGGTGCAACAGTGTTGTGCCATGCGCAACCCTTCTGAATATCCAGGCCACTGAGTTGTTTTTTAACAGAGGTATTTAATAAAGAAAAAAAAAGTAGAAATTTAACTGAGAAGTTATTGGACTCTAGTTTGTTAGATTTAAAAAGTACTGATGGCTGAGTGGGATCATAATTGATCAAAAGCTTTTTTTTTTAACTGATAATGCACCCTTCCTAGCACAGCTTCCTTTTGTTTTGACGCCTGCATATGACACAGATATCAGCACAAACTTTGCTGTCCAATGAATGAAACCAGCACTCATCCCTACTACTGCTCATATGTCAAACTTATTCCCATGCTTATTTCCTGTCAGGTTCTATAAAAAAAAAAATACAACCACTGATTGTCCCAATCTGTACTAATAAAATATGTATTAAATCTAACAACCTATAGCCGAATAACCTCTCAGTCAAATTTCTGCTTTTTTTTTCCCTTATTGAATACCTCCATTAAAAATGGATTTAGTGTGTTTATTGTCTGAATGTACGAGTGGTACTTTTCTTTACTATAATAAAAGGAATGCCTGTCAGTGATCAAGCCTGTGTTCAGTACAGAGTTAAACTGGATGGGCGGGGGGATAGATAAAAAAATAATACTGCAGTTTACTAATTGTGCAATTATTTATTACTCACTCTGCCTACAATCACCACTGCAGATGATCTTCCTCATTTTCAATACACTGATTTTCTAATACATCATGCTAAGGGTTACCCCCCACCCCTGCATATGAGCATTTACCATCTGGCTTACTAATGAAAATAAATGAATTGGTATGATATTCTGCTTCAGTACAAGACTAACTTGTCAGTCACACTAACAAATTTCCAGCTGTTTAAAGTAAGGTGTGACACTTTGTAATATAGGTTTGAGCTTCATGGCCCACTACCCTGAGGTGGCGATAGTCCCTCTGTGTTAAAATTAAAAATTTTAATGCACTCCTGTAAGGGAGGGAAGGGATCATAGCCCTGGCTGAACTGCCAGCCAGCTGATCCCTTTAAACTTCCCATTCTACTGACCACGCCCCCGTACTTTGACATTTTGTGATGTCCTACCAGGGAGAGCGCAGCAGCGTGGCCATTGAATGTTATGGGGGAGATTTTAAAAACATTGTTATGCAGCTTGAAGCAAACTTTGATGCAAATGAAAGTCAACACTCAACTAATAGGGCTCCTATTGGTTGAGCAGTGGCTTTCATTTGCATCAAAGTTAGCCTAAAGCTGCATAATAATATTTTGAAAATCTCCTTCATAGCATTCAATGGGGCGTGCCCCCGCACACTCCTTGGTAGGATGTCACAAAATGTCTGAGTGTGGGGGCATGATCAGTGGACCGGGAAGTTGGATGGGATTGGCTGGCTGGCAGCTCAACCAGAGTTACGATCCCTTCCCTCCCTTACAGGAGTGCATTAAAATGTATAATTTTAACACAGAGGGACTATCACCATGCCAGGGTAGCTGACTATGAAGCCCTATCCTAAGTCTCACACTTTTACTTTACTTGAATGCCAGTGTTAACTACAGCTTACCATTCAGTAAAACGCACTGTCAATGAGAAAGGACATCGTCCCTGTCAGCAATCAGCCATTTGGCTGACTACATTGACTCGAGTTAGTGAAAGGGTGCCACTCACAATGGGAGTCTCTACTTGTAGTGCATCTCTCTATTGTAAACACACCCATTTGACCAAATGGCTTTTATCTAGCATAAGTGCATAGCGTAGACATGTGCAGCCTGAGTCTGTTTTCTGGGAATGGCATCACACAGACTCGAGCTTACAACACATCCTCTGAGCAGCGTTTTTTCACTCAGTCCAGTCTGACCATCTTAGTAGCATGGCTGACAGTGATAGTAACTGGGAAAAGAATGAGATGAACACAATAAAGGAGAACACACAAGCACCAGTAAGAATTTTATTTCACTGCTCACATAGGCAACAGCTGTTGGTAAAAACATTGTTTTTAAGTGAATACCTGCTCTTTAATAAGGCCATTTCATGCACTGATGCAGCAGTCCTCCTCCCTCTCCCCAGTGCCACTCATAGTTACTGGCATCTACACACCTAACTGTAGTCCAAGTGGATACACAGCAGTGCAGGTGCATCGCAGGATTGTTTCCAGGGTGCTAGAAACAGGGTTTGCTACCCCTCAATCACAACACATAAAAGAAAGCTTAAAGCACTCCAGCTTGCAAATTACCTAGACACCGACTTACTGCTAAAGAAAAGCAAATCCTTTATTGAAGCATAGGTAGCAGACACTAAACTGGAGGCACCATTCCCCAATGTTTTGGCCCAACAATTAGGCCTTCATCAGGGCTGGGTGACAGTTTGGTGACTGCTACTTATGCTTTAAAAAAGGATTTGCTTTGCTTTTGCAGTAAGTCAGAGTCTTGGTAATTTATAACCTGGAGTGCTATAACCTTTGTTTTATGAGTCCCTGGCAGGTAGCAGTTCCTCCCATGGTAGTCCCTGTCATCCTCCCTCATCTAAGTCCCTTACATCTAGCCATTCCCCCCCTCCCAGTTGTAGTTGTTCCCTGACCCGATCAAGAAAAAGAAAATCCCTGGCATCTAGCAGGTCCCCCTTCCTCTTAATGGTTCTGTCAGCCCTCTCATGACAAAGTTTTCTTTTTTTGTTTTCTTCAACAGGTCAGGTGCCCATTCTGGACCTGCCACCTACCTTTCCAGAACATCTATAGTCCTCACCCCCCCCACCATCCTGAACCACCCTCCCTGGTCCTGATCCTGAAGCCTGCCTCCTTGATAGAAGGGCCACCCTTAAAGAAAATAAACAAAAAAGTCAGTGCTACAAAGTTCCTGACTCTTTTGTACTTTTTTTTGTTACCTTTAGCTGGTCCAGTGCTCATCCTGGAATCACTATCTGTCTCCAGACAGCTTGTGTTTTCCTTCAGCGGTCTGGTCTTCATTCTCACCACTTCTATCCTGCTTGTCTGGAGTCCTTAGTACCCACCGCCTACCCTGGCCCTGATCCTGAAACTCGTCACCTTGAGAGAAGAGTCATACTTAAAGGAAGAAAACAAAACAAACAAACAAAAAGGTCAGCACTGCAATTGAAATGGTAATAAAACAAGGTTTATTGGAGCTTCAGAGGCTAACAGCAACAGAGTCATGCCACCAGCAACAAAGTGCTATAGGGGAACAAAGCACCATAAGCACCATAGAACTGATCTTGTTGCTGTTAGCCTCTAAAGCAACAATAAACTTTGCTTCATAACCACTTCCATTGTACCACTGATCTTTTTTTTCCCAGCATTTGGGTGGTCAGCCCTAGGCAGCAACTCAACAACAATGGTGCCTGTTGCTGGCAACCTTCACTTTCCAGTGCTCTGATATCTTTGCTGTGCACCTTAGAACAGAGCCATGGCCAGTGGTGATCATGGCACCCTTTAACATAACCATGGTTGGCAGCTATCCAGGCACTCCTGAATGGACAAAATGGACTATAGTAAAGGCTTTTATGGGAATGTATTGTGGGAAATTATCATCCAAAAAGAACAAATAACAGGTGACAATGTGTATTATATTTTGAATAGACTGTTTTGCAGTTTGCAGATGCTTCTACTGGGGTCATTTTACCTACACTTTGTTTAACAGGTTAATCAGCAGCCCCAAGTATTGTGTTTTTCTCTCTTTCTATTATTCCTTTATGAATATACCCAAGCCTTTGAAAAAGCTAGCCTAATGGGAATTATATGTAGAAATCTTAGATTTTCTCTTGCGCTCCTCCCCGTTTCAACACTTACTGGATGAAAGGGCAAATATGTTGTTATTATCAACTGTACTTGGAAGTATTGGTGATTTCCAGGCTGTGAACCCCCTGTAGCCAGGAGCACCCCCGTCTCAGCATGCGAACTCTGTGTAGCATGTGCTCACATCCACAGCTTCAACCAGTTGCTTCTGCTCCATAGTACAGAGCCAACTCCAAACAGAGAGCTGAAGTGAGCAGGGCATCAGCAACCCGCTCAGTGGCTGCCTCTGTCTCTGCGTTGTCTGCTGCTGCCAGTCCCTGGGATTACGCTCACTTAACTTAGCTGTGCTATGTCCCTGCGACTGTTAGATACCATAGGGCTCGATTGACTAGAGCAGCTATTGACTTATAAAACAACCTTTTGATTTCAGATTTACTATTTAATAATAAAAAATAATTTCATTTATTTGATTACCTTTGATTTTGATTTGGGTGGGATGGGGACTTCAGATCAAGTGCAGCTAGATGTGAGTCAGTTAGTTTAACAAGTAAGGTGAGGTGAGGGAGGGAGGGAGGGAGGTGGTGGATATGGGGTGGTGTAGTGGGGGATGGAAGCAGGGTACATGTTGCTTAATTTGTTAGTTACGGTCACACATGGTTGAGGAAAGGTGGATCATTCCAGTAGAACAAGGACTGAGGAGGTGTAAAGAGGGGAAAAAATGCCTCATGTAGAAAGCCAACAGACACTTTCTGCAGTAGCTTGATTTGCAATGTTTTATTTCGTATGCCATTATTTTGCTGCAAGAGCAGAATTACTGTATCACAATAATATAAGTAAACCACAATCCAAGCAACATTAATCCTGTCTCATCAGATTAATGCATTAGCAACCATTGTAGCTCTGACCAGAGTTTGTTTCTACAATAATTGCTAGTGTTGCAACCCTTGAAGTGTTACTGCTAGTGGCTCCTACAATGTGTGATAATTTACAGACTGACTACTGTCATCTTCGTCTACACTTGTAGTTGCCAGTGAGGCAAAGGGTCTATGACCAGGCCAACTACGCTTTGGTTTTTCTTTGATGTGACAGGAGGATGATCCCATGCTACCATCTCCTTGCCCTTTCTGTCATTCCAAGTTCCTAATGCTTCCCACAGGACTCAGCCACTTGGGTAAAGACAGTTTTTAATCATATATTTGGGCGTTGGTTTATTTTTTTATTGTTATTTATTTATTCATTTATTTTATTTTTTTATTTCATGGGATTCCACCAAGGACTACCAGTGGACAGGCACTGACTCGCTACCAGTGGCACGTTCTTACTGCCCACTGCCCAGATAACACTGCAACAGCACAGCTCAAGATGACACACATGCAGGCTGCTTCAGGAGTGAGGAGCAGGGAGGAAGTACAGCACCTTGGGGGAATGTGATGACTGCCACATGAAAAAAAAAAGAAGAATGTATTTGTCATGGGATGCCCCCAAGGTACCAATTTACAGTGGTCTGGCACTGGTCTAGCATTCTGCCAGCTGTCACATACTTTCTACCAACTGCCCAGATCACACTGCAAAAACACAGTTCTGGACAACATACACACACATAGGCTGCTTCAGGACTCAGGATGTGGAAGAAGGAATTGCTGCAACCTGGGCAAATGGGTGTTTACTCACCTGGTAAAGGTGATTGTGTTGGTTGGTATCCATGGCACTCCAGACATTACCTCATGGGTTATAGCCCACCTGATAGGCTAGAGATGCACTGACCCAGATCAAATTTCTAGTATAGCCAGGTCCCAGAAACCCCTGTTCTCCAGTTCGAATCTTCCACAGCTGAAATTAAGGCTGGTTAGTACAAGAGAAGAAATACAATCTAGGCACAGGTAACTATAACAACATGAGAGAGATGGATGAAGTCAAAGAAGAATGCAGACCACGACTTAGCATCAAAAGCCCGTGGGCGGTTTTTATTCCTTTCTATTATTTACAGACTAAGCTCGGTTCCGGAGGTCCGACTGGAAAATAACTTCGATTGCAGTATTAGTTGTTCGTCCCTGTAGGGCCTGACATGGGTGAGAACCCCTTGTTCCAGTTCTGATCACTCTTGGCACTCTGGAGGGAGGGCCTTGGAGTGCCATGGATGCCAACCAACACAATCACCTTTACCAGGTGAGTAAACACCCATTGTGATTGGTTGGCATCCATGGCACTCCAGGACATTACCTCGTGGTGGGAGAGATAAGAAGCAGGAAGTCCCCAAGGGAGGAGCCAGAGTGAGCTAAGAGTGAGTGGTAGAGGAAGCTGCCGTCAGGACTTGAGTGGCAAAAGTGGGTCGAATGGTCTGCAGCTGTTCTAGCCTGTAGCACCTGGTGAAGGTGTGGAGGGAGCTCCACGTGGCTGCGCTGCAAATGTCCTCGGAGGATACGCTAGCTCTTTCCGCCCAGGAGGTGGTGATCGCTCTGGTGGAGTGAGCCGTGATCCCCTGTGGGGGTGTCATCTGGTTAGCTATGTAGGCGTTCTGGATGACTTTCCTCAACCACCCAGCAATGGTGGTCTTGGAGGCAGCTCTTCCTTGTCTCTGTCCCTTCGAGATGACGAATAGTCTCTCTGTCTTGCGGATGGGACGTGTTCTGGCCAAGTACACAGAGAGGGCGGATCCAACATCAAGATAGTGTGGGACCGCGGTGGAGCCCTGCTGAGACCCTTCTGGGAAGGTGGGGAGTTCGATGGGTTGTTCTCTGTGAAAGCCCATGGATACCTTTGGCTGGAAGGCTGGTACCGTTCTCAGGCAGACCCCTAACGGGGAGAACACCGTATAAGGTTCCACGCAGGATAGGGCCCCGAGTTCCCCGATCCTCCTAGCCGAACAGACTGCCACTAAGAAGCACGTCTTGAGGCCAATCCAGAACAGATCTGCCTGGAGGAGGGGTTCGTAAGGGGCAGATTTGAGGGACGCTAGGACTAGCGGTAGGTCCCATGGGGCAATGGTCGGGCGAGTCCTTGGGTGGAGGATCTCCACTGCCCTTAGAAAACGGGTGGCATCGGGGTGGGCTCCCGGGGTGTATCCCCCGATGAGACCCGTAGCTGCCCCTATGGCTGCTAATTGCACCCTGAGGGAGGACAGTGCTAATCCCTTGTCTACTCCCTGTTGGAGGAACAATAGGATGTTGGCCATGTCGGTCTGCTCAGGGACTCTGCCCCACTCCCGGCACCACCGGGAGAATATGGACCACTGTCTCCCATACATGGAGGTGGTGGAAGACCATCTGGATTGGAGTAGGGTGTTGACAACAGAATCATGGTACCCTGCCACCCTTAGTCTCCTCCTTTCAGGACCCAGGCCGTGAGCTTGAGGGTTCGCAGGGTAGTGTGGAGCACTGGCCCCTGTGAGAGCATGTCTGGCCGGTATGGTATCCTGAAGCTGGCGAGTGACATCTCTCAGACCGCTAGAACCATGACTTCATGGGCCAGTAGGGGGCCACCATGATAATCGTGTGTTGTGATTCCTGTATCTTGGTCAGGACCTGAGGGATCAGGGGGAGAGGGGGGAAGACGTATGCATGGTTCTGTCTCCAAGGTTGCGATAGAGCATCCGTTCCCTGGGACAAGTTGTCCCTGAACCGTGAATAGTAATTTGTGACCTGGGCATTCTCCCGTGTTGCCATGAGGTCTATGGTCACGGCTCCCCAAGTCACTTGGATCATTTGGAACAGGTCTGGATGTAATCGCCATTCCCCCGGGTGAACCTGTTGCCTGCTGAGCCAATCCGCGTGGATGTTCAGCCTTCCTGCTAGGTGCACCGCGGTTAGGTGTCTGCGGTTGGCTTGGGCCCAGTCAAGGACTGCCGTTGCCTCCCTCAGCATAGCTCTGCTCCTGGTCCCGCCTTGCTTCACTATGTAGGCCACCGTGACCCGATTGTCGGATCGGATTAGGACTGATTGCCCCTGCACCAGATGTTTGAATGCTTTTAGGGCATGAGACACAGCTCTCATCTCCAGTATGTTGATAGATAGCTGTGACTCTGCAGGTGACCACAGGCCCTGTGCTGTTGTGTCTCCTAGGCAGGCTCCCCAGCCGGAGAGGCTCGTGTCCGTTTCTATGGCAATCCAGTGAGGTGCCTCTAGGGGGAACCCCTTAGACAAGTTCTCCTCCACCGTCCACCAAGCCAGGGAGAGTCTCACTGCCTTGGGTAGTGGTACCACCAACTGGAGGTTGAGTTCGCTTGGTGCCCCTCGAGTCAGAGCCTAAGACTGGAGTGGGTGCATGCGCCACCTGGCCCAGGGCACAAGGTCTATGCATGAGGCCATGCAGCCCAGTAACTGGGCTATCTTTCCCATCGTCGTGCTGCGTTGGACCTTCATTTGATGGGCTAGGTCCCTCAGGTTGTGAATTCTTGCGGTGGAAGGTTTTGCCCACCCCTGGGCTGAGTTGATGAGCGCTCCCAGATGCTCGATCTGCTGGGTCGGGGTGAGGTGGCTCTTCTCTTGGTTTACCACCCAGCCGTGGTCCTCGAGTGCCTGTAGAGTGGATTCTGTGTGTATCCGTGCTAGACATTTGGACCGGGCCCATATGAGCCAGTCGTCCAGGTACGGGATGATGTCCAGCCCCCGTTCCCTGAGTTCTTGCTACCGTTGGTGGAAACCTTGGTGAAGACTCTTGAGCTGAGGAGAGGCCGAACAGTAAGGCCTGGTATTGGAAGTGGTGCCTAGGATGTGAAAGCGTGCAGAATTGTCTGTAAGCTTCAATGATGGGAATGTGGAGGTAGGCATCCTTGAGGTCTATGGACGTCAGGAAGTCGCCTCCCCGAATGCATCAGAGGGTGGACCATATGGTTTCCATCTTGAACCGGTGGGGGACCACGTGGTGGTTTAGGTGTTTGAGGTCCAGGATAGGCTGGAGCTCTCCTGATTTTTTGGGTACTAGGAAGAAGATTGAGTACACCCCTTGATTCTGTTCCGTCACCGGAACGGGTTGGATGGCTTTGTTCTGCACCAGGTCTAACAGGATCTGTTGGACCTGATGTGGGGATGCCCTTCTCCTGGTTATGGGAGAGGAGACAAACCTGTGGGGAATGTGGGCGTGGGATAACTCTATAGAGTAACCCTTGGTTACCACGTCTTGGACCCACCTGTCCGCTGTTGTGCGTAGCCAACGGTGGGTGAATAGGGTTAGCCTTTGTCCCACAGGTGGGTAGGGGTCCTGGTCTCGGGGTGTCAGGATGGGGTAGTCACTGTTGCTTACCCCTGTAGCCTCTGCCTCAACCTCCGGGTCTCTGACCTCGGTATCTGGAGGAGGAGGACTGATAGTTCTGAGGGTAGGGGCTGCGAAGCCGGGAGGTGCTTCTGCCCGAAAGGAGGGCCAGATTGCTGCACGCCTCAGTGGTTGAAACGGGCTCATGTCCCCCAAGATCTTCGCCTCGATGAGGGGAGGTAGGAGAACCTAGACCTATTCTTGAGGAGATCTCTGCCCTCCTCCTTCTGTTTTAAGTAATCTTGTAGCCCTTCCCCAAAAACATGTTGTCCCTTCAGAGGTAAGTTCTGAAGCAGATGTTTTGACTCATTGTCCGCATCCCATAATTTGAGCCACAGTGCCCTACGAGCACGGTTGGTGATGGCGGTCGCCGTGGCATGAAGACGCAGGGTGTCCACTGCCATGTCGGCCAGGTATTTAGCTGCATCCAAGGTGCACTCCAAGAGTTCTGCCTCCCTGGATTTCGGAGTGGCTTGCTCCTACAGTTCTTCGAGCCAGCGGATCTGCACACAAGCTGTGTAGATGGCTGTGGTGGTTGCCTTGGCGGCGATGCCCTCAATCTCGAAGGCCTTCTTAAGCATGTCCTCGACTTTTTTGTCTGTGGGGTCTCTGAGCGCTATCGTACCGCATGGTAACACAGTCTTTTTGCTAAGGACCGCCACCTGGGGGTCAATGGTAGTCGCCCTGCACCAGGGGTCCGATTTCTCCCCCTGGACTGGATATATCCTGTCTAGGTTCTTACGGTTTGACATTCTGCCCAGCTCAGGGGATTGCCACTCCTTACTGAAGATCTCTTCTATGGCAGGACACACTGGGAAGGTCTCGGTGGTTGACTGTTTCAGTTGGATCAGGGGGTCGAGCTTTGACTCTGGCCTGCTTTCCTCGGTGTTGAAGCCCATGGTGGCCTTGATAATCTTCATGCGCCCTGGGATTGTGTCGAAGGAACATAACTTCGATGTCAGGGAGGGCGTTGTTTGGAGATCCATGTCCTCCTCGTCTGAATCCGGCTCATTCTCCTCGCCCGTGTCATCCTTCTCCCTGTCCTCGTGTGTGTCGAGAGGGATGTCTGGTGTATCTTCCGGCATCGGGGGTTCCTCTGGTTGCCCTCCTGCCTTGTCCAGTTCGGGGTTGGGTAGCTTTGCCCTGTGTTGGGTGAGGGATTCCAGCTTTTCCATGATCTTGAGCATGAAGTTCTGTTGGCTCTCCATCATGGCGACAGCGGCCTGTTGGTTTTGAATTAGGAGGGAGCTTGGGTCCATCCACGTGGGGTTGCTGGTGCCTGGGTTGCCGGGACCCATGGTTGAGTTTGCTCCAAGGAGGAATCATCATCGTCCAGTAGGCAGGCCGCGCAGAGGGGACCTGGAGTTTGGGGCAGGAGGGTGGCACTGCATGAGGAGTATTTCTTTGCTTTCACCATTTGGGGAAGAGAGAAGGCATACCTTAGAACAGAACTGTGCGCCGCTCGGGGGTGGACCCCTCTTTACCACCCCGAAGCCCAGAGGTGGGCTTTCTCTCCCTGAGTCGAGGTGGAAAGCAGGTGTGGGGGTGCTGTGTGAGGGCCCCCACAATGGCCAGGGGGGGTTGGAGAATGGTGTACCAAGGTTGGGCCTTGGCTCGCTATGGGAGGGAGCCATGGGGACTGGTGGGGTGGTTAACTGCATGGGTCGCTGTGGGAGGAACCCAAGCGTAGGGAAGGGGCGAGGAGGGAGTCGCTGAAGGGTCGCTATGGGAGGGACCCAGTGGGCAGGGTGTGGCCAGCCAGTGAGACCTGCTGTCCAGATGAACTCCCCCTCAAGGGAATGACAAAAAAATCCCTTGATGAGGCATATAAGTTGCAGAGGAGCACAGGAATTAAGCTTAGAAGGAGAATGGTGGGGGCAGGATTCAACCCCACGACTGCTGGGCAAACATTATTTATTTATTTATTTATTTATTTATTTTTGTAATGCTGTGCTCTAACCATTAGGCCGCACAGGCTGCACTGACACAGGGGGGCTGTGGGATTCAGACCCACGTCTCTGATTTGCAGTTCAGGGTCTTAAATCACTGTACCCTGTTGTTTGTTGTTGCAGAGGGCTTAGTTAGTGCCCTTCCCTCGTAAGAGAGTCTCTCTCTCTCTCTCTCTCTCTCTCTCTCTCGATCTCTCCCTGCTGCAACCCCCGGCTGGCCAGATCACGAGGCGGTGATGACGCCGCGAGGCCGCCTGTTGTCTGGGGAGGAGGAGGAGTCGTGAGGAGATCCTATCATGTACAGGCCCAAACGGGCCTAGGAGGCCGTGCGTGGGAGAGAGGGTGTCGCAGTGGTTTTAGCGCCACTGCCAGCGCCGGGGACTCTGCCGCATGGCCAGACTAGAATTCACCTAGTAGGCGAGTGCAGTGGGAGGAGAGGAGAAGCGCTGAGGCCTCTGAAGGCCATGCGATCGTGTTAGGCCGCGGGGCGGCCTACGAATGCACTGGCAAGCTGCCCCTGGTACACTGGGCCTAATGCAAGGCCACAGGCCCGAAGGACACTCTCTCTCTCTCTGAAGACTCCGTAAACGGAGCTGCAAGCGCGGGCAGCCGCACTGCGTGGAGTAGGGGAACAGACCCAGGGCTCCAGAAGCAGCGTGGGGCTGGAGCAACATTGAGCTAGCTGCCCAAACCAGTACAACATTTGAATCTCAAGCCTTTTCATGGTACAGTAAACTAGTACATTATTCTGCATAGTGATCTAACATCAACTTCAAGCTTTTTAGATACTGTAAACTGAGTATTATTCTGCATAGCAAGGTGGGGAGAATCCCCTTCTAAGATCTAGGGCAAGCTCAGGATGGTTGAAAACGTTGCAGAGCTATGACTTTTTTTTTTTTACAATAGATACTGTGCAGTTAAATTGGCTTGAGCCAGAAAGGTTCTTTATGAGTTGGTTCATGGTCTTACCTTGTAGGAGCAGACAGGGATTCCTGGTGTGCTTCTTGCTGATCAGATGCACGATTCAAACTGGAGAACAGGGGTTTCTGGGACCTGGCTATACTAGAAATTTGATCTGGGTCAGTGCATCTCTAGCCTATCAGGTGGGCTATAACCCATGAGGTAATGTCTGGAGTGCCATGGATGCCAACCAGTCACAATGCAAATAATTTGAAGACTGCCACAAGAGGAAAAAAATTTATTTATTTGTATTTCTTTCATGGGATGCCACCAAGGTGCCCAATACCAGTGGCCAGGCACTGTCATGCAGCCAGCTGGCACACATGTGTTGCCCAGTAGAAGTAACAAAAAAAATCACATTTCAGGCTTCAGGCAGGGGCTTCAGTCAGTCTGTCTGCATGCATGCCCTGCTAAAATGCTAGTTCTGCATTGAAAAACTACTGCCCAAGCACACTCCGCCAGAGTCCAATCCCTCCCCTTCAGTTCCCTCTCCAGCAAGTTACTGGTCTCATAGCTTGGCTGCTTTGCAAACACTGCTCAACCTCGCTCTTTCTACTTCCATTTTCTTTCTTCTTTTTTCTCCTAAATAGCCCCCATTCAGCAGCCCTGCTGTTTCCATGAGTAGAGGTCGAATTTTTATTTTTTTAATTTTTGAAGAATTTCATAGCTGTCTAACTAGAAGTGAATTACAGCCCTGCCTGAGCTACAGCACCTAACAGCCTGAGCTGTGCTGGACAGTGATCATCCAATCAGATGTCTGGGTTGGCACCATAGTGGATCCTATGCTCTGCCCAGAGCAGGGACTGATGGAATGCAGCAGTCCTCCAATAACTCCCATATCCTGTTCAGTATATAGTTCAGAAATAATAAATATTAGGATAAGCCTCCCATTCCTCAATGCCTGCTAGCAGAGCTGTGGGTTGCCAAAACAAGGACCAATCATGGTCCAACATAAGTGGATGGGTGCTGGGAAGGAATCACACTGCACTTTGGTCACTGGTATGGCACTCTGTTGGGCTGCATACTGTTTATGGTCTCTGTGCACCACAGGACATGTGCTGTAGGTCATACATTGCATGTATGCATGGTTTTGACCCTATTCATGGCCCTGACCAGACTGCCCATGTTAAGACATGAACACCTAAAGGTTAGTTGTGGGGGGAGCATGCAACCTGGACTGTAGATGTGAGGAAGTCTCTGAATGTGCAGAGCAAGACCTCTGTACACCACTAGCCAAGATATGCACCCTATGTGGGTGTGTAAGGCCTCTTTGGTCATCTGTGGATCAAGCCCTTATTCTTATTGTGACTAGAAGGATCTAATTAATTACAGACTAAGGTTCAGAACATTCAAGGCCTGTCACAAAACAGGCCTTTTACACATGCAGCATTGTTCCAGATCCCAAAACCACCATGAAATGTGGCACATTCAAGGGGAGAAGTCCCCATGCAAGTGGGATTCAATGCAAATTTCTCATCCGGGTGTTAGCAGATGTTATCTACTAACATCCAAGCCATGTGGTGGATAAGCAGATATAACTCAAAGTCAAGTGGTAGGGCCAAAGTGTTACATCTGCTACCTCGATGACAGACAGTCCTGGGGAGAACTTGAGCATTAGGTAATGCTCTAGTGCAAACCCTAATTTTATTGTTCCTTACCACTCTATATTCCCTGAGGCATTTATGCAGAAGAACAGTTACCACTCACCTCTGCTCCATAGGCCCCTGTTTGCAGCATTCCAATGATAAAAAATCCACAGATTGTAGCCTGTAGAAACAACCCTGCTGTGTGTTTATTACACACCTAGAAGTGTTTTCTGGTCTGATCTGGACCAGAGGGGCAGTTCATCTTTAACTCAGTTGTGTCCTGAAGAAGGACACAATAAACATTTCTACAAACAATAACCTAACAGTCTTAAATTTAACCAGTTCATTTTCAGGTGCATTAGAATTTCTTTTCCTCTAGTTCATTTACATCCATGCATAGATGCCTGATTCCAGCATCCCTTGAAACTGCAGACAGGCTAGAGAATGTCCAACACTTATTCACATTCCTCTCTCAGCCAGCACAAAGAGGAATGATCATGGACTGTACCCTTCATCAACCAACAACAATGGCTATATGGGCTCCCTGCCAGATGTACAGTACATAGCACCATCCTCAGATGACAACCTGTTCTCTATCCCATTCAGAGCTCCTTTATGAGACCCCAGGGGGAGTCTCAAGTTCCATTTTTACCAGATGTAATCCAAGTTCCCACAACTCGCTACACCTTGCTGCAGTTGTTCTTTCCACCCTCAAAGGGACTGCAAGCAATGTGGATCCCTGAGGCCTGGCACACCTCATTCCACAGCAGGACCCTCAGCTCCAATCAGGGCTCCCCACCCCTTGAGGAACACCACTGTCCAGTCCTGGGATGGAAACCTTGTAGACTCACCTTCATAGCTGAGTGTCTGCTGGTCAGCCCAACTGGGATCCTGCTAATTAACACTCTGTCCTCTCTTGCTCTTGGCTTCCATTGCTCTCATCAACCTGAGGTGCCCCCTTTTATGCCCTGGTAGACAGCATGCCATTGCTTCCCACCACTCCTCCAGCCAGAGAAGAGCTGGGCATGCCTACCTGAGAAACCCAGTCTGGGAGCTGTGGTTACACAGTGTTATGTAGTGCTGGATATGGTACTCCTGGAGTACAGCTTGGAGTAATATATTGTCATGTCTAGTATGTGGCAGTGGGGACCCCCCTTAAATAGTCAGTTTCACCAAAGTACCCTGTGTCCCGTAGCTACACCTCACTAATTCACCACTGTCACCACAGTTCTTGCCATCCAGTCGGCCTGTCCCCCTACCTGACCTATCAATCCCACTTTATTCCTTTGATCTATCCAATGACGGTGCTTACTTTACATAGCGTTCAGTGATTTGCCCCACTCACCTACCCAGCTCTCCACCTACATCATGAGTGTGAGCATAGGGTTACCATCTGCTTCGTTACTGAAGTAGCTCCATGTGGATTCTATTCCAATTTCATACAAGTCTCCTGCAGGGGCTGCATTGCTTTTGGCATAGCCCTCCATGTCATTTGCATTGCAGCTCCAATGCTGGTTCCCATATGCTCACAAATTTGAAACATTGGTATGGGGTGCATGATAGAAATGCAGTGAATTTAAAATCCGTTGGTGAAGTGAACGCAAAGTGGGCACTTCGCTACGTGGAGTGCCCAATAAGAAAGGCTCACTTTGCCTTGTTATTATTACTTTGCGTTGTCATTCCACCTTAAACGCGAAGTGAGGTGGAGTGACAACAATATTGGCAGCACCCCACCGACACAGTCACAAGAATGAATGTGCATCCCCAAAGTGCTACTGTCTTGTGTTCAGAAAACTCCTCAGTGCTGTTGAAGTGAAATGAGAGCGTAACAAGAAATGCAAAGTCTCCCAGAATTAAGGGCGCACTCAGTCATGCATGCAGTGGTCACACACAGAATCACCAGAATTAGTGTGCATCCCGAAAATGCTACTGTCTTGTGTCCAGAAAATTCCTCAGTGCTGATGAAGTGAAATAAGAGTGTAACAAGAAATGCAGTCTCCCAGAATTAATGGTGCACTGCAAACACACAGACAGATTAAGATTGAGCTGCACATTCAAGGGATGCATATGAAAAGGTACAACAACACCTAACCAGTAATCACAAGTCACAAATCCAAATCTGGAAAGGAATACATTTTGCCAGTTGGGGGATTAGTGCACGGCAGTAACAATCCACTACCAGTAAAGATACCACAAAGCAGTATAAAAAATTCATGCAGGTGTGGTGGATAGCAGGTTCACACTGCTGCAATTAGTCTGTGGCACAATAAAAGGTGTCTGATTTAATGGCACGCATCGCACACACACACTACAAGTAATGCGTAGCAAATTGAAAACTTTTAGTAATATAACCAAATGTTTTAAACAGACAAATTATACATTGCTTCACCACAACAATCAGCAAAAAAATTTCAAGAATTACTGAAAATATCACTGTATGTACATTAACACAGTTATACAAGAAAAATGTAACCAAAACAAAAAGACTGCCTTTTTCTCCCAGTTAATGTACCTACACGACAAATACCCCTCCCCCAAAGCACACTTCACAGTACACAGTCTGACTATTCTAAATTAACATTCAAAATCCACACACAACAATAAGCACTTGATGATATAAGCACAAAAGGGTTTCCTACAATCGATGTACTAAATTTTGAGCAAAACAAATTACTCAGAAAGGCATTTTAAACCACTTTTAGAGGTTCTGAATCACAGAGCTCTGAGAGCAAACTGTCTTTAGCTACCACTACACACACACTACCCAGGCCAGAACTGAGGCTGTGCAGAACAATCTAGAGCCCATGTGACCTGCAATCCCATGAATCACTACAGAATTTCATTTAGAGCTCAATTACAAGGTGAAGTGAGGTGAATTACATTGATTTCAATGTAGTTTGCCTTAAAATTGGTAGAGAAGTGGTTTGTGGAAGGAGGAATAATGCAAAGTGATTGGTTTCAATGGACTTCGCATTCCTCATTATGAAACAAAATACTCTGCTTCACATTGTGGAGCAATCCATGGTTTCTGCGTTACTCCATGAATCACTTCACGGAGCGAATTGGGGCCACTTTGCCTACCACTATTTACAGTACTGTAACTCACATGCTGTATAGGAAAGAATGTGAATGCCTATGGATGTACTTCCCCGATGAGCTGTAGCACAAAACTTCCTGACTTAAAAACGCTTATTAATGAGTACAATGGTGGGGTGGTAAAGCCTGGAGACATACTACAAAACAGGCTTACAATACATCCAAGTAACTAGTAAAAAAATTTATGTTGTGGTCTGTGAAGTGATCGTGAATCGTGATTTGTGATTGCATTTGTGACTGTGATGATGAAGAACTTGATTCGGTGTTGACTGTGTGAGATAATCAATATGGAATTATATTGGGAATGCAAATGCCTACATCTGTACTTCCCCGATGAGCTGTAGCACAAAACTCCCCGACTTAAAAACACTCATTAATGAGTACAATGGTGGGGTGGTGAAGCCTGGAGAGATACTACAAAACAGGCTTACAATACATCCAAGTAACTAGTAAAAAAAATGTTGTGATTCGTGACGTGATCGTGAATTGTGATTTGTGACTGCATTTGAGATAGTGATGATAAAGAACATGATTTGGTGTTGACGGTGTGAGATAACCAATATGGAACTATATTAGGAATGCGAATGCCTATGGCTGTACTTCCCTGAAGAGCTGTAGCACAAAACTCCCTGACTTAAAAATGCTCATTAATGAATACAATGGTGGGGTGGTGAAGCCTGAAGAGATACTACAAATCTGGCTTACAGTACATCCAAGTAACTAGTAAAACAATTTATGTTGTGATTTGTGACGTGATCGTGAATCATGATTTGTGACTGCATTTGTTACCATGATGATGAAGAATGTGATTTGTATCACAAGTGACTCATGATGATGGTCCTGACTTAAAAACAGATATTAATGATACAATGTTCATGCAGAATTATGCACCACACCAATCCAGTACTCTGAAGGCAAGCCAAAGAAACAACTGTGACTTAAGTTACAGATGGAGACTGGGCCCTAAAGAGATGCAGATGCTCAGACAAATTAAGATTGTGCTGCACACTGAAGAGATGCAGATGCAAAGGTACAACACCTAACCAGTGCTCACCATCAGAAATTCAAATCTGGAAAAGAATACCTTTGCCAATTGGGGTGGGCCACAGGAGGGGGCAGTATACTGCACTGCTGGAGTAACAATCACTAGTACTAGTACGAGTAAAGATACCACAAAGAAGTACAAAAATCACACAGCTGCAGAAGATAGCAGGCTCACATTGCTGAAATTATTATGTGGCACAGTAAAAGGTGTCTGATTTGATGACACGCATCACACACATACTCACGCACACATGAAGTAATGCGTAGCAAATTGAAAACTTCAGTAATATAACCACGTATTTTAAACAAACTAAAATTATGCACTGCTGCACCACAACAATCAGCAAAAAAATGGCAAGAATTATTGAAAATATTACTGTGTGTACATTAACACAGTTATACAAGAAAAATATCACCAAAACAGAAAGAACTGTCTTTTACTCAAAGTTATCTACCTACACCACAGATACACCCCTCCCCAAAGCACACTTCCACTGTCTCTCAGTACACAGACTGAATGTTATACATTAACATTCAAAATCCATATGCAAACAATAAACGCTCGATGATATGAGTACAGGAGGGTTTCCTACAATTGAAGAACTAAAGTTTCAGCAAAAAAAAATGACTTAAAAAGGCTTTTTTTAATAGCTTTTAGAAGGTTTGAATCACAGAGAGCTCTCAGAGCAGATTGTCTCCTACAGCTTCCTACACACGCTAACCCAATCTGAGGCTGTGCATAACAGTCTACAGCCCATGTGACCTGAAATCCCATGAATCACTGCAAAATTTGCCTTTGGAGTTTAAAAACAAGGCAAAGTGAGGCGAAGTACATTGCTTTCAATTTACTTCACCTTAAGAATTGGTGGAGTTGTGGTTTGGAAAGGCGGAGTAACACAAAGTCATTGTTTTCAATGGACTTCGCGTTACCCATTATAATGCAAAGTACTCCGCTTCACATTGCGGAGCACTCCACGAATCCGCTTTCATGTCGTGATTCACTTCGCAGAGCGAATTGGGGCCACTTTGCTCATCTGTAGTGCTTGACCAAATCCTTTATTAGATTCTGGAGAGGGAGGGATAATTTAATTCAGAAAAGAGGAGCTGAACTATGGTACAATTATGAATAAACCTGATGTTTGGAATTTATTCAGGTATATTAAACTGTTAGTCACAGTAAAACAAAAGGACAAGAAATTGTAAAATCTTTGTTAAACAACTAAAGTAAACTTGTCTTTTTATCTTGAGATACCAGATTTCAGCAACAAATAGATCTGAGTTGTATTCATATAGAAGATGGTATAGCAAACTTGGAATCTGTGGTTATCCCCTCAGCACTTACATCTAAGTTTTGACAAATCAAGTTAACCAGTGATTTGTTACCACTAAAATATTAATCGTTACAGACATTTGTAATTGGTTGGTTGACTTACTGTAATATAATTCTGAAAATTACAGAAAAAGCCATTCTGATGGTAGCAATTTATTATGTTTCCTTGCACATGCACAAGAAACATCTTGTGGTAGAACAACATTTCGGAGGTGTGTCAGGGATACGTTCAATGCACAACACTCTACAGTGGGCTTGCCCCTGACAAACCAAATAGCATGCAACCATACTGTGACACTAGTCACAGTTTCACACCTGGAAGCCGTTCTCTAGTTGAAAGAAATGAAGCACTCCAATGAGAGTGCTTCATGCCTTTCATTTGCATAATGCCAGCTGATAAGCAGACAGCTCTGTCCCCTGTTCTTCGCTGCCATTTACATTAAGCCCCCTCCATTTCCCTATTACTAGCAGTATTCCCTCCCACTACCTCCCTCTCTACATGCTGTCCTCCCTGCACCCTTTTTTTCCTGTCCGGGTATCAGCTGCATTCCCTCCTGCTCCCTCCCTCTGCATGTTGTCCTCTGCACACCCTTTAGTCTCCATCCTGGTATCAGCTGCATTCCCTCATGTTCCCTCCCTCTGCATGCTGTCCTCCCCACATCCTTTGTTCCCCAACCTGGTATGAGCTGTATTCCATCCCACTCCCTCCCTCTGCATGCTGTCCTCCCTGCACCCCTTATTCCCTGTGCCGTTATGTGAATGAAGCCCTCCCACTCCCTCCTTCTGCGTGCTGTCCATCCCACACTCTCCCTTCCCCATTCCTGTGCTGACATCAGGGTGCTCAATCTCCCTGTCAGCATTTTCTAACCCCCCAGGACACTGGGGAGCCCACTCCCAGTGTCCCAAAATAAACATTTTTTGTACCCTGTTGAAAAAAGACAATTGTCCCCTGATGTCTTTTTTTAAGCCTGTAAAAAAAAAAAGGTTCCTCCTCATCTCCCTGTCCCCCTCCCCATCCTGACCATTCCTCTGCACACCTACCTCCCTGCACCCCCTTTACCCCATAATTACCTTCAGAGGTTGGCAGCTGCAATCTTCTGTGGACCAGGACACGTTTGCGCTCTTCAAAGCCAAACCACGAACTGAGGAATCAAAGTAAGTGCTGTATAATGGCTGTCAATGGAGTTTTCAACTTGTGTTGATATCTCATGTTTAGGAATTTTGACCCCAAATTTTCAACATGGGATTCTTGGGACCCCACCTCATGAATACTGGTACTGTCATTTCATTACTCAGTCCCAAAAGGTGATTTTGAGGTCACTGTGCGGAATCATCTTTTGGGACTGATTAATGAAATGACAGTGCCAGTGTTCATGAGGAGAGGTTCCAAAAAGCACATGTTGAAAATCTAGTGCAAAAAATCCCAAAAAGGACTGCGTTATGAGCATGTGTTGCACAGTTTCTATGCATGCTCGTAACTTAGCCAATTTTTAATATTTTCACTCTAGATTTTCAACATTGCCATTTTTTCACACCTACTCATGAACATTACAGCTGCAATTTTTCACATCCTTCCCTAAATGTGTTTTTGCAAATGTGGCACAGAATGGTGCATTCACTGTGCAAAATCACCTTTTGGGATGAATGAACAAAATGATGGTGGCACTTTTCATGAGGTGGGGTATCAAAAAGGTCATGTTGAAAATTTGGTGAAAAAAATCCCCAAAATGGCTGAATTACTTGCGGTCATTCAAAATTTTCTATACAAGGTCATTTTCAATATTTTCACTCCAAAGTTTCAATATAGCCATTTTAACACACCACCTCATGAACAATACAGTTGTCATTTTTCATGTCTTGCCCAAAATGTGTTTTCATACCTGTGGCATGGAATGCTGTTTTCCCATGGATCTGAAAATTATGACCTATGGAGTCCATGAGGTGGGGAGATAAGAAAAGTATTTTCAACATTTGGGATCTAAATATGAAAAAAGGACAAAGTTATGCCCATTCATTGCAATTTTGGTACGCATGCTCATAACTGTAGAAATCTTTCATATCTGCCCCCACATTTTTAACATAGCTTTCTTATTACCCAAGCTTCTGTATTCAAATGCTGTCCAAAATATGACAGCTTGTCAAAATATAGTTCAGGCAGGCTTTTACTCCCACTAGAAGTTCAACTAACACAGTACACCCCTGCCACATAAACCATGCAAGGAAACATTTGACACTGACAAATGCTTGTATTTTTCTGTTTTACACTTGTGATGTATTTTTTCAAAGAATTATATGGGTAGAGAAAACCTGACACTAGCGTAATTGAGCATCAAATAGGCCTATCTTGCAATGAGGTTATAAAAAAGTGATTTAAGTAGAATGGGAGATTATGTAGAAACAGGCATTACAAAATATTATTTATATAACCTAGGACTACAGAAACTATTACAGTCTGGGGACATCAAGGAAAATCTAGGTCCTGGGGAATATGTGGAGATAAAATGGTTTAAGATTCATGGGTTGAAACTGGTACATCTAAATATTTGTAGTTTGCTTTCAAGAAACAAGAGCTAGAGGCCTGAATTTCTATGTATGACCCAGATGTTATGATGGTTATGTCCTGGTTGACACCAAGAATTAACAGTAATTCATTACAGATTGAAGGTTACAAAATTAATAGTAGGGATAGACAAGTCAATGGGGGGAGGAATAATTATATATTCGAAGGGACACCTTATAGTTAAGGAAGTAGAAACAAAGGAATTGACCTCTGGATATGAGAACTTCTTTGTTGAGTTGATTATAGGCAATACAAAAAAAATGTTGGTAGACTGTATTTATAACCCTCCAAAATCAAAGATTCAAGGTCTAGAAGAATTGTTAAACCTTTTAGAAGAACTCCAGAACATAGAAATAATCATAAAGGGTGATTTTAATTTAAATTGGTTAGGGAATGAAGTTAATAAATATAAGAGACTGTTACAGAAAGTTAACTTATTTCAGTTAGGTCAAGAAGGAACAAGACTGAAGAACAAAACAGGAGAATTGACATTACTTGACTGGATTGGATATTGGAAGGTAATGAAAGAAACAATAAAGCAATAGGAACATTGCCAGATGCAATAAGCAATCATCTACCCATATATTGTATATGGAGTAACAAAAGACCAAAAGGGCAAGGAAGAATAGTAGAAAATCAGTCATTAAATGATGAAAAAAATATCCAGTATAAGAAAAGACTTATCTAAAGTAGATTGGAAAGTTCTAGAAGAGACAATAGATGTTAATGTTGTAGTAGAGTTGTTTATAAAGGAACATAACTATATAATTAACAACAGATCCCACTTGAAAAAGAAAATATTAAAAGAAATAAGCAATAAATGGATAAATAATAATGTAATTAAACTTATTAAAGAACAAGATGCTGCATGGGAGCACCACAGAAATTAAAAAACAAGAAAGGGATTGGACACAGTTTAGGCAGTTACGGAACAAGTGCAAAAAAGAAATGAAAAGGACAAAGGCTGAATATTATAAAAATGAACAAGTGAAAATTTTTCAAGATAAAAAAAAGTTTGAGGAAGGTTTGAATAATCTATTAGCACCAAAATTAGAAGGAACATATATCTAGTTTAATTAAGGAGGATAGGGGGATAACTGATAATAAAGAAATAGTCAACTATCTAAATAAACATTTTACTGACCTATCCAAATGTTTCGGTGATTTCAAAGAGGTACCAAAACAAACTAATGAACAAAAAACAACAAACAATCCTAAGTTTTACTTTAAATGGATTCCAAGGCAGGAAGTATATACATATCTAAAAAAGATTGGACAAAACAAAAGGATCAGGGCCAGATTTGGTCGAGACAAACATTTTGAAGCATGCAGCACAGGAACTTGTTTACCCATTTCAAATAGTTTACAATAAATCCTTGACTACCCAGACTGTGCCAAATATCTGGAAAAAAATCTTATATTATTTGAATATTCAAGGGAGGTCAGTCCAAAATTTTAAGTACTTACAGGCCAATATCACTTCTGTCATTAATTGAAAAGATCCAACACAGGTTGCAGCATTCACAAATTTCAGATTACTTTGAAAAATATAACAAACAACAGCCCAACATGGATTTGGGAGGAGGTGCAGCACAGTAACTGCCTTGGTCAGGTTCACAAACGATTTGCAGGAGAACATGGAGGAAGGACTGTATACAGATGCAGCATTCATGGACCTGAGCAAGGCATTCAACCTAATGGATCACCCCCTACTAGAGGCAAAGTTATCCAACATTGGCTTTTGGCACCCCTTGTTAAAATGGATACACAGTTATTTAACAAGCAGGAAACAACAAGTTTGTGTAAATGGGACAATATCCGACTTTAAGGATGTCCAGTACAGGGTTCCTCAAGGTTCAATATTGGGACCCATGTTGTTTTCCCTGTACTTAAATGAACTTCCAGCAATGTGTTCAAGATCTCAGATGGTATTGTATGCAGATGACGTCATGATATACATGGCCAATAGGGACAAAAAGTTATTAAAACAAAATTTAGAATACAAATTTGAAAAAAATGGTTAATTGCCTTAAGGAAAATAAACTAGTGATGAATATAAAACAAACAAAAAATAAGGAACTCTGTTCTGCACCAATTATAAATTAAAAGCCATGACACAACCCTTTGAGATCCGGACTGCAGAGGGAATTGAAGTTGGATATTGTGTCTGACTTTAAATATTTTGGAGTTACTTTAGACAATCAACTAAATTTCAATATACATGTAGAAAATTTAAGAAAACAAATACACAGAAAGATGGGAGCTTTATATACAGCAAGTGATTACCTAACCATTGAAAGAAAAACAATAGCACAAGCTTGTCTTATTTCATCATTACAGCGTGGGAGTTTCATAGGGGAGGGCATCAGAAAAAGTGATGAAACAGAGAATTTGTATAACACTATTTGCAGATTTGCATTAAGAGCAAAAACAAGAGAGTGCCACTGTAGTTTATACAGAAGGCTAAACTGGTTAACAATAGAGCAAACAGACAGATTACAAATGTCCTGTCTTGTGTTCAGTCTATTACATTGTCCATCTGATAATCCCATGTTCACCTTTTTTTGAACAAAAACAGTATAAGAGATCCTTAAGGTCACAAGATTTGGACACCCTAACAACACCCATATGCAAAACCACCAAAAAAAAAAAATGCTTTTAGTTACATTTCTATTAAAACATGGAATGGCTTGCCAGACTATTGCATAACCTGCAATATTGCCATAACATAGTAGCTGATTGCAGATAAGACCCACTAGGCCCACCTAGTCTGCCTGTATTCCCTGCCTGCATCTGCCTGCATCAGCGGCCACTGAGCCTACTTGGTCATTGGCTATCACCTCTCTTCACCCCATCTAAGGTTCCCCTATGTCTCTCCCATGCATGTTTGAATCCCCCAACTGTGTTAGCACCCACCACTTTCTGGTGTAGGCTATTGCAAGCATTCACTACCCTCTCTGTGAAGAAAAACTTCCTCACATTTCCCCTTATCCTGCCCCCCCAATCTCATATCATGTCCCCTCATCCTTGTACAACTCTTGTTCTGAAAGATGTCACCCACCTGCACTTTATTCAAACCTTTATGATATTTGAAGGTCTCTATCATATTCCCCGTTCCCTTCTGTCCTCAAGTGTACACATATCGAGGTACTTTAATCTGTCCTTATATGTTTTTTGATGCAAGCCCTTCACCATCTTGGTCACCTTTCCCTGGACTGCCTCCACCCTGTCTATGTCTTTGCGAAGATGTGGCCTGCAGAACTGAACACTGTATCCCAGATGAGGGCTCACCAGCATTTTGTACAATGGCATCACCACCTCCTTTCTTCTTCTAGTGATAGCCCTTCCTATGCACCCCAACATCCTGCTGGCCCTTCCCACAGCCTTGTTACACTGTTTGACCACCTTTAAGTCATCTGAGATGATTATTCTAAAATCCCTCTCTTACCTGGTGACTGTCAACATGCCCCCCCTCCCATCCTGTCGCTCTCCACAGGGTTTCTTCACCCCAGGTGAATGATCTTACACTTCTTTGCATTACACTTTAATTGCCACATCTCTGACCACTCTTCCAGAATTCTCAGATCCCTCCTCATTCTTGTGACCCCCTCTGTTGTGTATACTCTGTTGCAGATCTTGGTATCATCCACAAATAGGCAAACCTTCCCCTCTAGCCCTTCAGCAATGTTCCTGATGAAGACATTAAAAAGGACTGGCCCCAGTACTGATCTCTGAGGTACCCCACTGGTCACCCTCCTTTCCTCAGATTTGATCCCATTTACTACCATCCTCTGTTTCCAGTCCCTCAACCAGTTTCTAACCCAGTTTTTCACTTTGTGGCCTGTCCCCAGGCTACCTAGCTGGTTCACCAGTCTTCTGTGTGGAACAGTGTTGAAGACCTTGCTGAAATCAAGGTAGGTGATAGCCACCACTCCTCCCTGATCCACCTCTTTCATCATGCAGTCAAAAAAGTCAATCGGATTTGTTTGACATTACCTTCCTGCTGTGAATCCATGCTGCCTTGGATCCTGTGCTCCCATGGTTTCCAAGTGTTCCACAGTCCTCTCCTTAAGCAGTACCTCCATGATCGTACCCACTACTGAGGTGAGGCTGTAGTTTCCTGCCTCCTCCCTGCTATCATTCTTGTGGGGAGGCACTATATTTGCCCCCTTCCAGTCCTCTGGAACCATCCCTGTATCGAGTCACTTACTAAACAGGCCTGCCAGGGGTGCTGCTAGCACCATCTGTAATTCCTTTAATATCCTGGGTTGTATACCCTCTGGTCCCATTGCTTTGTCCAGCCTCAGTTTTGTGAGTTCCTCCAGGACTCTCTCTTCTGTAAAGGAACTGGTGTTTACCTTTCCCCTTCCCCCTTGTTTTTGCTGCCGTCTAGCTGTGGTCCATGCCCCTTCCCCTCTACTGTGATTACTGAGCAGAAGTATTCATTTATTATTGATGCCTTTTCTAGGTCCCCGTCTGCACACCCCTCTCACCCCTTTGAGCCTTACAATCTCCCCGGCCTTTCTTCTATCACTAATGTATCTTTAAAATTTCTTGTCCCCCCTTCTTTACTATCTGTACTAATCTCTCCTCCATCTGTGCCTTCACGCTCCTAACCACTTTCCCTGCATCTCTCTGTCTCTCTAGGTACACTGCCTTATCCTCGTCCTTTTGAGGATGGCCATCTCTTCAAGACTTCCTTAAAGCAGGCACTTAAGAAAGAGACACAGTGTAAATATACTTAAATCTTACTGAAGTTTGTATCTTTGCTATATGTACAGTATATTTTTAGACTAATTGCTTTTGACATATTGTTATTGTGTCCATTTGAATTTTGGGTAGATAGGAACCTTAGTAATGTGATAAAAATGTGTCTTTTGTAATAGTCTGTTAATAGTTGCTATGAGTGTGTTCTTCTGAGTGATGTATATTAAGTTTATTGTATTGTATTATTTTTTATCTTTGTACTCACCCAGGTCAAGCCTGTAAAAGGACCATGTGGCCTAGCACTTTCTCACCCGGTTAACAAAAATTCAAAATAAAATAAAAAACAAATGTATTTGTGTTAGCCCAAGAATTGTTTAGAATCTCATTGACTGTGGCTCAATGGGAAACAAATGTCTGTTTTGCACCTGAAAAATGCTTTGAACAATGGGCTCTTTTCCTTTGCAATCTCCTCTTTATGTGAAATATTTTGAAACACAGACCAGCAGAACTGTGAGCAGTTTGCAGTCTCAGTGAACAGGAACCAATTTAATTTTAATTTGACTTGAAATGACAAGGCAGTTGGGAGAATTACTGTATCTGCCAGTGCTATAATCTGTGTTCCTCATGACCTTTGGGTATACTTCAATGGTTTAAATATAAAATAAAATTTCATTCCTCATTATGCATGGTTTCCAAGAAAATAAATAGAAGCTGTTTGGGTAAATGGCACTCAGAATCTTTGCTACAGACAAAAGGAACCAAGCAATGTTATAGTTTGCTCCACATACAATAACAACCATGTTGAAGTCATATACCTATATTCTAAAAATAGTTTGCATTTCAAGCCTGGTCAGATAGGCTTGTCAAGTAACCAAGGCAACTGTGATTGATTTATTTTGATTTTAATAATGGATTCCCTTAGCTTGAAATTTAAGCACGAACCTTGTTGGTTTCCACAAACATGCCAAATACTTGCTCTTCTGTCTGCTACAAAATGGGCTTTTACTTGCATAAGAGTCAATTGTTCTTCTAAAGTGTTGTAAAATGTTTCTTGAGGAACAAAGGGCAGCAAAGTAAAACAAAAAGGAGATGTATTTATCAAAGATAAAAATGTCCTGAATAAAGATTTTTTTTTTACTTAGCATGAAAAGAAAGGAACAGGCGGAATCTAGATGAACTGAATAAATAAAGCCACTTCTCAGAAGTCATGTCATTGCAAGGGGACCCTTGAAGTGTTGGATCACAAGACAAATGTTCCAGATGTGTCAAAAAATAAAATCTTTTGCTACTCAGAGCCCCTTAGTAGCATTTCTAGTGTGTATAAAAGGAATAGTTATCTGTCTAAAGTAATTTTGATTGTACTTTCTAGACAATAAAGTTATCTTCCATGTTCTTTTTTTTTTTCCTTTGGCTAGTCCTTTTGTTTTATTATTTATGTTCCCAGGATAGCCCGGCTGACATGTATCTTCTGGTCAAGGAAGTCCAACATCAAGCTATTTCACAGCTGGTTGGACTGTAACACTAACAGGCTCAGTCACTTGCTCATGGTCACAGAAAAAGTATGTGGCTTGGCTGAGATTCTAGCTGGCAACTCCTGGGTCACAGTTCTGCTCTCTTACAGCTAGGCTACACTGTCATGGTACTTACATTTTTTTTTCTCCTCACCTGCCTCCCTGGAGTCACTCCTTTGAGCCTGCCAGTGCTTTGAATTTTATTACATGTACTGTACTTGGGTTTTCCTTCTCAGATCTCTGAGAGGAGCCCTCTGGTCTGTATCTATCCCTAATATGGGACTCTTCCACACTGGAGAGTCAACATGTACAGAAGAGGAAGAGGGAAGCAGAGTTTGGGTCAGAGGGCAGTTTACTAAGTTAGAAGAGAAGGCCCTGTAAAGCAGAAACCCAGTGGTTTGAGTGGGACCAGGCCCCTGTAATTTGACACCAAGTACAGCATTTTTACCTGTTGGCAGGACACTGATGCCAAGCCACTTCTCAAAGCTTCAGCCATTCCTTTGTTTTACACACTTATCATGATTCCTAGTGCTGTCTCTGCCTTATACTAGGAGGCAGCCATGTAGTAGAGAAATCCCTTCCCAGAAGCACCACAGAAGAGTGACGGTGTATCCAGTGACACCAGGGAAATGCTGCAAACAACCCCGATGCAAACCAGACTGATGATCAGATGCCCGACGTAAGCACCCGCAATGCACACCCCAACAGCTACCAACACGACCAGCCACAGAATGCCGCACCACACATGGATACCACTGACAAAGACCTGACATCAGGTTCCCCCCCCCAAGGTACCATGGCAGACACCAGTGGGCAGCTGGATGACAGATCAGGGAAACCACAGCAGATGGCAAGTCGGTAGCAGAAGGCAGGGTTCAGTGGCTCAGCAGGCACACATGCAAAAAATGATACCGGCAGACGGCAGTTGACACCGGACCCACACCATGGACACATGTACAAGTGGCAGCTGGGGATGCCACACATGGGGCTAGTGGCCGTACACCCCCCAACAGTCCCCTGAGCTCATATCTGGAGGGTGATGTTAAGGGCCAGTCCCATGAGGTAGTCCCTGTGACTCCAACTACCATACTGGCCAACAATCTCGGACAGCCTCCTGGTGCTTTCCCTCCACTGCCTATGGGATCTCCCAACAGCCAGGTTGGACATGACCTGCTGCAGCTTGACCTCTGTCAGTGGCTGTTCTCCCCCCCAGAACATCAAGAAACTGCCACAGGGTGGGGTGTGCCATGCCCAACAGGGAGTTGAATGCCCTGTGCCAGCCTTCAATGGCATTGTTCATGCGTGTCATCCCCTCCATGATGGACATGTGGTAGTTCCACACAGGGATGGGGAACAACGGCTTGCGGTGGTGTCCACTGCACACAGGTCTGCCCAGCCAGGTGTCCTCAAAGTAACTGAGGATGGGGGTGACAGCCTCCTCATGCTCTGTGAAATAGAGCCAGCCATGGAGCTCCTCATACAAATACTTGCTCTTCTGTCTGCTACAAAATGGGCTTTTAGTTGCGTAAGAGTCAATTGTTCTTCTAAAGTGTTGTAAAATGTTTCTTGAGGAACAAAGGGCAGCAAAATAAAACAAAAAGGGGATGTATTTATCAAAGATAAAAATGTCCTGAATAAAGATTTTTTTTTTTACTTAGCATGAAAAGAAAGGAACAGGCGGAATCTATATGAACTGAATAAATAAAGCCACTTCTCAGAAGTCACATCATTGCAAGGGGACCCTTGAAGTGTTGGATCACAAGACAAATGTTCCAGATGTGTCAAAAAATAAAATCTTTTGCTACTCAGAGCCCCTTAGTAGCATTTCTAGTGTGTATAAAAGGAATAGTTATCTGTCTAAAGTAATTTTGATTGTACTTTCTAGACAACAAAGTTATCTTCCATGTTCTTTTTTTTTTCCTTTGGCTAGTCCTTTTGTTTTAATATTTATGTTCCCAGGATAGCCCGGCTGACATGTATCTTCTTGTCAGTGAGGTCCAACATCAAGCTATTTCACAGCTGGTTGGACTGTAACACTGACAGGCTCAGTCACTTGTTCATGGTCACAGAAAAAGTATGTGCTTGACTGAGATTCGAGTTGGCAACTCCTGGGTCACAGTTCTGCTCTCTTACAGCTAGGCTACACTGTCATGGTACTTACATTTTTTTTTCTCCTCACCTGCCTCCCTGGAGTCACTCCTTTGAGCCTGCCAGTGCTTTGAATTTTATCACACGTACTGTGCCGCAGGTTGTCTCCTTCTCAGATCTCTGAGAGGATCCCTCTGGCTCTGTATCTATACCTAATATGGGACTCTTCCACACTGGAGAGTCAACATGTACAGGAGAGGAAGAGGGAAGCAGAGTTTGGGTCAGAGGGCAGTTTACTAAGTTAGAAGAGAAGGCCCTGTAAAGCAGAAACCCAATGGCTTGAGTGGGACAAGGCCCCTGTAATTTGACACCAAGTACAGCATTTTTGCCTGTTGGCAGGACACTGATGCCAAGCCACTTCTCAAAGCTTCAGCTATTCCCTTGTTTTACACACGTAACATGATTCCTAGTGCTGTCTCTGCCTTATACTAGGAGGCAGCCATGCAGCACAGAAATTCCTTCCGAGAAGCACCACAGAAGAGTGATGGTGTATCCAGTGACGTCCCCAACAGTAATGCCAGCGAAATGCTGCAAACAACCCCAGTGCAAACCAGACCGATGATCAGATGCCCAAGTAAGCACCCGCAATGCACACCCCAACAGCCACTGACACGACCAGCCACAGAATGCCGCACCACACATGGATACCACTGACAGAGACCTAACATCAGGCGCCCCCCCCCCACAGTACCATGGCAGACACCGATGGGCAGCTGGATGACAGATCAGGGAAACCACAGCAGACGGCAAGTCAGTAGCAGAAGGCAGGGCTCAGTGGTTCAGCAGGCACACACACAAAAAATGACACTGGCAGACAGCAGCTGACACCGGACCCACACCATGGACACATGGACAAGTAGCAGCTGGGGATGCCACACATGGGGCTAGTGGCAGTGCACCCCCCCCCAACATTACCCTGAGCTGATATCTGGAGGGTGATGTTAAGGGCCAGTCCCATGAGGTAGTCCCTGTGACTCCAACTACCATACTGGCCAACAATCTCAGACAGCCTCCTGGTGATCTCCCTCCACTGCCTATGGGATCTCCCAACAGCCAGGCTGGACATGACCTGCTGCAGCTTGACCTCTGTCAGTGGCTGTTCCCCCCCAGGACATCAAGAAACTGCCACAGGGTGGGGTGTGCCATGCCCAGCAGAGAGTTGAATGCCCTGTGCCAGCCTTCAGTGGCATTGTTCATGCGTGTCATCCCCTCCATGATGGATGTGTGGAAATTCCACATAGGGATGGGGAACAACAGCTTGCGGTGGTGCCCACTGCACACAGGTCTGCCCAGCCAGGTGTCCTCAAAGTAATTGAGGATGGGAATGAGAGCCTCCTCATGCTCTGTGAAATAGAGCCAGCCATGGAGCTCCTCATACATGGTACAGATGTCCTCAGGGTGGCACAAATGCAAGGGCAGGCAGCATGCAGAGATGTATGGTGCAGACGTCGTCGCCGATGTACATCCTCATAAGCTCTGCATGCTGCTGTATCTACCACCAGATACACTGGCACAGGTGAAAAAAACACCTGTGGACATCAAGCTGTAGGAAGACGTTCCACAGCACCCTGTAAGCAGCCATCTCAAAGTCAATCATCATGTGCAATGGGCTGCTTACAGGGCATAGCTCTGACACCTTATGGAACACCTCCATGTATGCTGCAACAGTCCTCTTAGTCATGGCAGGCAGTACTGTGGTCCCATACACCCCATGCAGGATGTACAGTTGTTGAAAGAGATGGGGACTTTACTTGAAGGTGCCATCCCCAAGCCAGGACAGGCTGCGGGCAAGGTACTTCAGGTTCTTGCTGGTGCTGAACAGCAGGAACCTGTGTTCAGTGTTGTCCCCAGAATCAAACATGAGGAAGGGCTCACCTGCCAGCATCCTGTGGTATTCCTCAGGGATGGTGAGCTCCGCTATGCTTTTAGGGTCAACTGGTGCCCACTGTGAACTCCTCCGTACCCTTTGAACAGACCTCTTCAGAAGGGGTACTGGGGGTAGACTGCCCCCCCACAGCTTTGCCGACATCTGAGCAGCATACCATGACAATCTGCTGGTCGCTGTCATTGGTGTGCCTGGTCCTTCTCTTGACAGCTGCCCTTACATGCCATACCCCCAACCCCACTGTGTTGGACACATGGTTGTGGGTGCCCAACAGTGTTGGTGCAGCCCCAGCAACTGTCAGCGCCTGTCTCTTGCAGCATGCTGTGGTATATTTGCAGCATTTCCAGTATGTTCATTCACCACATGTCCATTCCCACTGGTACGTATAGCCATCTACGACCAGCAGATTGTAGCCCTTGATACTCTCCATGTACTATGCCAACATCCTCCAGTTCTGTCACGGAAGTGGGTTCCCAGTTGCTGCAGCCATCTTTGTAGTGCCCATCGGTGCACCTGCTGACACTTTGGGGGTGGATGTTGGTAAAATTTCATTGGTCCTGTAGCAGCAATAGAGCTGATCATGTCGCTGTTGGGGGAGTGAGGCGATGTGGTGGTGTCGCTCTGACACCATGCTTCCCAGAAAGACAAAGACCAATCCAGTGCATCATTTTGCTGTGCCAGCCTCTGCACCTGGGGACAGATTTTCAAAGTGGTAGAACTGCTACAAGCTCTGTTTGAGTCAAATATATGGTGCACTGGGCTTGTGGCAATCGAATGGGATTTTCAAATGCATCAGATTGATGCTCGCTAGACTAACTTTCTTTCATTTTGTGTGCATCATTTCTGGGGCTCTCTAACAAATAGCTTACAGCCAAATCTGGCCGCGAGCTGCTGTAAAACAGGTCAACTATCACAGCTATGCCAAAGATTATATAACCAGATGCATTTGCAGCATCTGGCCATGGTTCAGCTGTGGCAATGTAAGAGTTTGGTGCAGGGCTTGATGCAAACTTGCGCCAATCTTCGAAAATATGGTGCCTGGTGTCCCAACTCAAGACACAAACATAGTCTGCTATGTGCACCAAGTAGGCCCCAAGTGTTTGACACTAGAAAGCAGCCATTTCTTCATTTTTTTTAACAGAACCTGAGATGCTTTCATCCAGATTTCAAAGTCTTCAAAAACACAAATTAGAATTATTACTATAGATTGCCACAGTAGCAATTATGTTTCAAGGTTCAAAAAAACTGAAACTGAAAAATAGCTTTTGTGCTTATTAATAATGGAACACCATATACAGACAGCTTTAAAGATCAGCAATTATCCCATTCAAATTGCCACTAATGTACAGAATCCAATACATTTACATTCTTTTGTATTTGGCATTCACAATTACAATAAAAAAATAAATAAATTCTAATCTGGAAAGAATCAAAGAAAGAGGAGATATTCCTTCCTGCCTGAAACTTCAGTTGAAACCTTTGAAAAAAGACCCATAGTCTGATGAATCCAATTCTCAACTTTGTTTCAAATAAAACTCATTAAAACTAATATTTTTTAGAGAACTTTTATTCCTACCTCAGATCATATTCCTGGTGATATATACAATACGGATAGTTTTACATAAAGTTAAGATAAATCATTAAACAACATATTACTGTACATAGGTAAGTTAGTAACCTAATTTCAAAGCAGAGGGATACATTTTTCACTTGATGTAATTAAATTAGGCCACAGAAAGACAGCTGTGTCTTGAAATGCCAGCCCATGATAAATTACTGAAACTTAAAGTATAACCTAACCTGTGTGCTTTTTTTGCTTTCCTTCAAGAATGCTAAGTAACAGTTTCTAAGGACATCCATTTTTATTACCATATTACATAGAGTAAAAAATATTTTTTTTTCCTTTTGCCTTCCTGGTTTAACAGCTAAAGTATACTGGAGATAGAATACTTCTAGACCAATAGTGTGATGGGTCCACAGGCTCAGTGTATGCCCCAGGCCACTCACCTTGGCACTGCCACTATCTTTGACAAACCAGGGAGGTAAGGTATGAATGACCACAAGTGAGAGTGCTGGATGCATTCCTAATGACCCTAGTGACCATCCTAGCGGCCACAAGGGTCTCAGCTCTCGGTGTCTTGGCAAAGAAGCCGCTCACAAATATATTGTACTGTTCATAGTAGATATACATAATCAGATTGATTGCAAGGGGGTAGAAGTGAACATGGGTGAACAAGGTAAGAATGGGTGCTTGGAGCAGAAAAGCAAAGAATAAATCACTAGACTGTACACTCCTTCAGTGACCACCCTTTAGCAGTCCCACAACCCCAAGGTGGATGCACTTGATGTTTTACCCCAAAGGCCTTGAGAGAGCTCTCTAATGTTGATGTGGGTACCTCATCAAGTCAGGGTTATTGGCTAGCATGGCCTGGTAGATATGTGGGTGCAATTTCCAGATTAATGGAAAACACAGCAACAAACATGCAAATAGAACAAAGAAAAAAGGGGACGCTATTTGTAATGCACAAGGTGAACCCACTGGCATCTGCAAGACTTCCACCTAGGTTACAGATTGAATGCACAGTCCTACTCAGGACTTTAACCCTATGAGCCAAGCTATTTAACTAATAACAGACAGGGCTTGAACCCTGAGGGTTAATCACTGTTCAGTTGATGTCTCTGCTAGGGGTACTCAGATTCGATGGAATCTGTTTCATTTGAAGATGTACTTACTGGAGGTCGAAAGGGAGAGGGGGGGTGACATAGGGAAAGGGGAAATTGTTTAACCAGAAAAGGCACATTAAGTCAAAGCTTGTTTCCAGGTGCAACCTGGGAGCACAAGGAAGTTGTGACTTGCTTAGGGTCACATAGTATGCAAGTGGAGGCTGTGGGATTCAAACCCAGGTCTCCAGGTTTGCAGCTCAGAATATGAGTGTACAGAGTGATATGACAGAGACTTTCAAGTTCCCAAAAGGAATAAACAAGGTAAACTGCAAGAATCTATTCAACAGGAATTGCAATTCTAGCACATGGGGACATGAATGGAAGCTCGCAGGAGAAGGAGATACAAGCAATATGAAGAAGTTCTATTTTACAGAGAGAGACTGGCTGAGCAGTGGAACATCCTGCCAACTGAGGTGGTGAGCTCCAAAACCAGCAATGGCTTCAAACATGGTTGAGAGAGAGTGAAGGGCTTAAAAGTGACCCAGTATGGTGGGAGACAAATGGAGGGGGTGTAGAGTGAGCAACAAACCCATACAGACACTGGGTCTTTGGGTAGGTTAGGGTATATGGGCAGAGTACATGGACCAAGGGTCTTTTTCTGCCATCATTTTCTATGTTCCTGTGCATCCACTGGATTATCAGAAATTCTAATTATTCTAATTATGTCTCCAATTCTGTTCCAATGCCAGTTAAGGTACTGGCATCAGAGTCTGAATCAGAATTTCTGATTCCATTGTCAACTGCTAATTAAAACTTCCCACCCCAAGTACACACAGTAAGTAGGACAAATAATACTGACAAACAGAAACCACCCCACCATTGTTTCCCCTTCCCTTACCATAAGTAACTTCTGCTGCCTGCTGCTCCACTGAAGATGGAAAGCACGAGAATGAGGGTCTGGTTCTGGCTTTGGGTCTGACTTCAGGCATCAAAAATGTTCCCCTTTAATCCAAGATCCTCCTGTACTTAACTCCCCTCCCCAGCAACCAACCTGTCTGCAACCACTGACCAGTGCCCACACAAACACCCATCACAGAGTTACCCAACCTGCCTCCCTCATTATTAAGGCAAGGCATGGCAAATTTTATTTATATAGTGCCCTATCCAGGGGCTCTGGGCACTAAACAATAAAACAACCCCAGAATTTAAAATAAAAACATATTCAAAAAAACTAAAAACTTTTTCAAACAAAATTGTTTTTAAAGAGGCTTTAAAGGCCTTGACCAAGCTGACATCACAAATATAGGGTGGAAGAAAATTCCACAAAGATGGAGCAGCTGTACCAAATGCTGTATCACCAGATCTCTTTAGGTGGGAGGAAGGTACAACAAGTCGACCAGCCTTGGTGGAGCGTAGGGGGTGGATAGGCCAATACGGAACCAGGAGATCTTTAAGGTAGTCAGGTCCCAAACCATGTAGGGCCTTATAAGTTAACAAGCATATCTTGAAGGTGATACACAAACTCACAGCCAGCCAGTGCAGAGCACACAGAACAGGAGTGACATTGGAACGCTTGGGTTATGGCCCCTATCGTCCCACATACACCTCACATACACCTCACTCTGTATTCCTGGTCTATTGTACTGTGATACTGCTATTTTGCACTTATATATAGATATGAGTATCGATCATATAAGCATGGGTGCTAGGAATGTGCTTTGCTGCTAACATATGCTAATACTGATCATACATGATTCACTATACCTCACCATGATACATTTATCTAGATTATGTTTGTCTTTTATAGATATTCCATACATAATCTACCTAACCACTGATAAGATGACTCAGAGGGATCATCAGTGATACAGTAAGTATTATTGTATACTTATACTCTCATATAATTATATGTAATGTGTATTTTACACTCAGGCAGTTATGCCTGTCAGCAGTTCTCTTTGTCTAAGCAAGCTGACACAGAGAGACAGCTTTTGTTATGTCTTTATGTTTTATATTGTACATAAGTAAGAAATTTGCATGTAGTTTGAACTGTCAGCATTTCTTTTGTCTAAGCTATAATGCTAATGGAAGCATATTCTGTCTCATATGATACTCATTAATAATTCTGTCTTCTAAGTCATTATCCAATGGAGAATGACTTAGGACCAATACATATTGCTTCTCATATCTGTAACTATGTTGTAATCTCTGTTGCTATGCTGTTGTCTGTAGTATTTAGCTGTCTGCAACCCATTGTAGCACTCTCAAGACGCTACTGTAGCTTCTCTAGAACAGCAGAGAGCTGAAGCACGGGGAGAGATAGAACAAGATCTTAGAGAACCTAAGATCAACAATTCTGGAGATTATGTACATTCTTCAGGAGTGGTGAGAAACCCATCTCCCTCGTGATTTTCTTTGTCACATGCTTGGCGTAAGTAGCATAATAAACTTTATTAGTACTCCTTGCTTGTTTATGAATGCTTTTTGGCAGACTCCAAGACCCAAGAACCTGTATTATTATTATTTTTATTGTTTACCCTACACACCAAGAGTGTTTAGACAACATAATGGAAACCGCGGCAGGACGTTCTAGCTCTCTAAACCATTCACAAATATTTGTGGTAATTAGGAGACTCCTCACCTCCCTACTTTTCATTTTATTTGCCAGGCGTGTTTTAACATTGCCTGTGAATCGTACATGTACTATGATGCAATTGCTAGCCATGCACACTCTGTCATCACTAGGATGTACAATAAGAATTCCAAACCCTGCTATCTGACCCTCGTTGGTATGTGTGGCTGAGTCATCAGTCAAAACATGACACACAGTGGTGTCTTTTAACACTTTCTGAGGTTCTGTCAGAAAGGGCACTGGGACAGGTAGGTCAGGGGGTTGGAGTGAACAATCATGGGTCTCTCCTGTAAATTGTAGGCCATGGACCAACAAGGATGAAGTTTTGATATGAAGGACAGTGATGTCATGATCCTGTAAAATGAGAGACCAGTGTGTAAGTCTGGCATTGGATACAGAGTAATCTTTTACTCTGACTGACAACAGAATGTTAGATGGAAAATGATTGGAATGCAGCAGAATGGGTGCATATCCAATGATGTACATAAAGTATCTCACTGCCCAGTAAGTAGCCAAAAGATTCCTTTCATAAAGGTTGTATTTCAGCTCCACTGGGGCAAGCATCTGTGATGCATAAGCAGTGGGTCTGATGTGTCCATTGTATGTCTGGGCTAAAACTGCTGAGATTTCTATATCTGATGTGGCAGTTTCAAAATAATGCCCTAAAACTGTGTTAGGATTAACCAATGCTGGGACCATGGTCAGTGATCCCACAAGAAAAGACAATGATATCAGTATTAGGATACTTTGTACCTTCTTACCTGTAGTGCCTGCCATTGCAGCCATAGATTGAGATGATCCAGGTATCACAGGTGGAGGGGGTTCTGCATCATGTGCAGGCAGTGCTGGCACTATCAGGGGTGCCCCGCACAGTGGAGAAAAGTGTTGTGCAAGCTGCATGTAGTTCTCCAGCTATGGATTGTGGTTCAGTAGCCATCAGAGGTGGAGAAAATAGTGCTGAGACAGTTGGCAGCTCAGGTTCAGAAATCAAACCTGTAATCCTGCCCCCCCCCCAACGTGGCCTGTGATGCTAAAAATATCACAGCCATGGGGATTTCAGAATCAGGGTTATCCCTTCCCCCATCAAATGTAAAGTGGGCTTCCCCACTGGAATGTTGCTGGATGGTAGCAACATTGTTTTTAATGTTGCAGCTTAGGGTATTAATGCACAGCATAGGAAAAGCAGTATGCTCAGTCTTCTCAGGGGAAGCTGATGTTACATTGCACAGGAAATGAAAACAACTTTTCATGTAATTATCTTCAATGTGTTCTTTATCCAAGGACACTCAAATACCATAAACATTGCTAATAAAGCAAACATTGTTAACAGCATCAGCTGTTTCTTCAGCATCAGACACTGACTTCATGACAGATTGCGTATCAATCTTATTCAAAAGTACATCAACATAATTTTTAATGAGAATCTTCTGTCCCTCAGAAACACTAGTGTTACTGATAACATTATTAATCATGCCAAAAAACTCTGGTTTGTTTTGTTTGGTTATGGCAGCAATCACAATTCCCTGTGACTGCAGGTTCGAACCTCCGTGAGATGGTGGTCAGCCATTTTGGATTACCTCATGGGCATCATGGGTTACTGTGTCATGACCATCATCACATGACCATGAGTGGCCATCTTGGGGATGGTATGGTGATGCAACCTGATCACAGTGTGTCCACCATTTTGAGACTCTAACAATTCTCCATTTTGTGAATAACAGAAAAAAAAAGTGGCTAGCCTTTGCTGTAGTCCACCCACAGCATACTGTGAGTGTTCAAAATCAAACTCTTCAACATCAGAACAGGCAAGGTCTTTGGGCATTAAGTTAGTATGCCCTGCCAATACCTCTGGTTGATGGCGCAAGTTCCCCATATCTGACTTTTTACTCCTACATTCTAACTCAGATATAGGAGTTAGCACGCTATTAAGTGCTTTGTTTTCAGATTTCAAGACATTCCCATCTTGTAAAACATGTTTATTATTGACAGAAGCTGTGTCATAATTTATATTGAAAACCTTCATTTCAAGTCTGTTGTAATTAAAACATAATGAATCATGCTGTACCGTCAAAGTCTGGTGTTGAAATACCAGCACGTTAACGTTTTTAGAAATTACTTCAGACTTATCATCCCTAAGTTCCTTGTTTTCAAAATGTAAGGAATCAGTGTTACTAGCCAGAACACCATTTGTTTGAAAAACATTTTTTCTAAGTTTTGACTTTTCAGCGTTATCTCTTAAGGCATGCAGGTCGTGGCTGCTTCTCTCATTAAAGAAAGACTCATTTTGTAGACAGACTGTAGCTCAGACAGTAGCCCAGTTATTTTTTCTGTATGAGAAGCCCTATTCAGACTAATCTCCTGCTTGTAGGCAGAATTCTTCATTTTGCAAGCAATGTACTCACTTTTCAAAGCAGATATCTTATTTAGAACAGCATCAAAACAATTAAACAACTTTGCAATTAATAATCCTTCAGGATCATTGGTACCATGTTTAAATTCCCCATTATGGGCAATGACATCTGTTAAGGACTGCCATTGGATTCTGCTACTTTAGCAAAATCACACCTTGCACCAAAAACAGTGTTGTGTGTTAAGGCATCCAGCCTCAACTCAGTACTGATATATTTAGACATGTCTTAAGATAAGAAACCCATAGCTGTCTGTGGATCAAAAAAAACTTTGTTTGCAACCAAAGGTCATGACAGGACACAAACAGCCTTTGGTGTATGTGAACACCTAGATGAGTAAATACTCATCATGATTAAGGCAGTAATTAATTCACAGCACACACGGAATTCACGGATTCCATGAAAATCATTCGTTTCTGTGAATTTTGCCTAAGTGTTAAAAGTCAGACTTATTACGTTCCTGCTAGTTATTAGAGCATGCTTTTATCTTGCTTTCCTTTATTTTCATCTCCTGATCACCTCTTACTCAACTAGCTTTAAGTGAAACTAAGTGAAACTAATCACTTCATCAACCTGTAATCCATTCATGTAGTGTCAGCACACACAGTCAATTGTCAAGTCTTAATTGCGTTTGGTGGCGACAGGGAGATCAAAGAATTTGATCATTATGTTAGCTGTAACCAGTCCATTTATTAATTACAGATTACATTTAAAAAATCAAGACTTGCCGTTAGCAGACTAAAACTCGGGAATGTGTATGCCAAACAAAAGCTGAGCTACGCCCCTATATTCAGGAAGCACAAGGCAGCACATTCAGCTCTTCTGAAAAAACATTGTGAAGTTCTGGACGAATTGTAGAGACAGATTCTATTATTATTATTCTATATTTTTGCACAAATGCATTTTATGTTCACTGTCTTGCAGTTTTATGAAATGTACATGATGTTTTTCATTCGTTTTTAATACATTTAATGAAGTAAAGAATCGTTTCTCAAATTACGGCCTATGCGAGTGTGATTCATGATTTGAATCCACAAGAAAGCAGTCTACTGTTTGTTTCAGATCCTTTTTAGCTGTGTTCCCACAGAGAAAGAAATAGGAAAAAAAAATGAAAAATAAAACAACACATTACACAGCAATTGAATATCTGCCAAGAGATTGTTTTGTCTGCACTGTAGAACACACAACTGACCGAACAATTTTAAACATTAGACACTTTCAGCTTGTTTTTACTGGGGATCTCTCACCCACTGTTTTAATTTACAGAGGAAATTAAAATGAAACTTGGCAAAAACATCCAGACTCCATTTCGAGGTTGCCATTATGTTGTCTAAACACTCTTGGTGTGATTAGGTAGATTATATATGGAATATCAATATAAGACAAACATAATCTAGATAAATGTATCATAATGAGGTATAATGAATCATGTATGATCAGTATTAGCATATGTTAGCAGCAAAGCACATTTCTAGCACCCATGCTTATGTGATCGGTGCTCATATCTATATATAAGTGCAAAATAGCAGTATCACAGTACAATAGACCAGGAATACAGTGTGAGGTGTATGTGGGATGATAGGGGCATAACCCAAGTGTAACAATTATTCCATAAAGATGGAGCAGCTGTACCAAATGCTGTATCACCAGATCTCTTTAGGTGGGAGGAAGGTACAACAAGCAGACCAGCCTTGGTGGAGCATAGGGGGTGGATAGGCCAATATGGAACCAGGAGCTCTTTAAGGTAGTCAGGTCCCGAACCATGTAGGGCCTTATAAGTTAACAAGCATATCTTGAAGGTGATACATAAACTCACAGACAGCTAGTGCAGAGCACACAGAACAGGAGTGACATGGTCCCTCATACAGGCACCCATTAACATCCTGGCCACAGCATTCTGCACTAGCTGCAGTTGATGCGTGAATTCTCTAGACAGCCCTAGATAAAGGGCATTACAGTAATCTAGTCTGCTAGTAACAAAGGCATGGATAACTGTGGCCAGGTCAGCAGGCATCGGAAATGGCCAGATCCTGGTGATATTCTGGAGATGGACAAATCTGGATCTGACAATGGATGACACCTGTTGTTTGAGGGTAAGTCAGTCACCAAGAAAAATACCAAGATCCCTAACTGCATCAACCACCAACAGGGGCTGCCCATCAACTACTGGAGTGAACATCCTCCTGTCAATGAAGACACCTCCATGACCCGCCCAATCACCATAACCAAGGCCACTGATTTACGGTGATTAAAACAATTAAATTCCGTTTTCAAGACTTAAGATTCCGGAATTTCACTGGTGATTGTTACTCTAATTTCTGGATTTTACCGGGATTCTGTTATCATTCTTTTAGTATGTACATAAATAATCAGAATTAAAGAAGGCTTAATATACAGAGCATTAAATAAAGCAAACTAAAAACAGTACAGGAAGGAATTAAGAGAAAAACAGACTTTTTTGTAGATTGACTGATCTGTTAGAAAATGCCAGATTCCATGAAATCTTTGTTTTTACCGGTTTTCAGGCAGCCCTAATTCCGGAATTTTACCGGATTTTCCGGTAAAAACCGAAAAACAGTGGCCTTGACCATAACCTCTGTCTAGACAGGGTTGAGACATAGCCAGTTAGTAGACATCCAGTCGTTGATCTCCGTCAAACATTGGCTCAGTGTACATGAGGCAGAGAGGTCACCTGGGGCACAAGACAGGCACAGCTGGGTATCATCCACATAGCAATGAAACCCCAGATTGTACCATCTAATGATCTCTCCTAGAGGCAGCATGTACATGGAGAAGAGCAGGCGAGCTGAAATGGAACCCTGTGGAACACCACAAGGCAGCACAAAAAGTCCAGAGGAAAAATTCCCAAGAACTATGCGCTGTGATCTTCCAGTTAAATATATGTGAAACCAGTGCAAAACTGCACCAGTAGTGCCCACATAATTCTGCAGAGGATCCAATAGCACCCCATGATCTACTGTGTCAAAAGCTGAAGATAGGTCCAAGAGCACCAAGATGGTATCATGCCCTCAGTCCCTCACCATGAAGAGAGCATGTGCCATGTTGATCAAAGACGTCTCAGTGCTATGGCAGGGCTGAAAACCCAACTGGAGAGGTTCACAGATGGACAGACTCTTCAAATGCTTAACTAGTTGGTCAACCACCACCTTCTCAAAATCCTTCCCCAAAAAGGGGAAATTAGAGATAGGCCTATAGTTTGAGAGAACGTCAGTGTCTAAGGGTGACTTTTTAAGAAGGGGGTCCCACCACAGCCTCTTCAATGTCATGGGAAAGACACCCTTCCTTAAAGACCCATTTACAATCTCCATGAACACTGGACTCAGGGAATTCAAGCAGCCAATAACAAGCCACGTTGGAGCCGGGTCCATGGCACAGGTGGTAGGACACATACTGGCAAGCACACAGAGGACCTCAACTTCCAAAACAGACAAACTCGTTCCAGCTCAGCAAAGGATCTTTACCAGCAGGCTAGTCACCTCTAGCAGAGGCTGGACCAGAGACAGCAATACTCGTCCTGATAGAGGACACCTCATCAGCAAAGAAACGCCCAAACTGCTCACACTTTTCTGCAGAAAATACTGCTCCAGACTGCAGACAGGAGGGATTTAGCCAACTGTTGACAGTATAGATTGGCGCAACTGGGTGGTTTCTTGCCACAGCAATCAACCAGGACAAAAACTCTGTCTTCTTGAGATCTAGTGCCCGCTGATACTCCAAATAATGGAGCCTTAATACCACCTTGTCCTCTTCAGAGCGAGACCTCCTCCTGGCATGCTGTAACCTATGCCCCTTAGTCTTCAAACTGTGCAACTCAGCACAATACCACAGTGAGCGATGTTGGGAGGTCAAGGGGTGAACATGAAAAGGTGCAATCAGGTCCAGGGCTTCAGGCAAGGCTGTATTATAAGCCTTGACACCAGCCTCTGGACCCTGAGCACAGACCAGCATCATGCTTGAGATGTCAAGTGATTCCTGGTGTTGGTGAGGCTCCAATTTGTTTTTCAGATGACACCGGATAGTCTCCACAGGAGGGGTTAAATTACAGGGGCCCCCGCACAGGAATAAAACAGCATGATGATCCGACCAGCTGACTGGATCAACCTTGACCGCCCTAATGTGAAGTCCAGTCCCACTCCTGAGTCTGACTCCCTCCTGACCTGATTCTATTTTCCAAAGTTTCTCAAGTATCAGGTGAGACTGAAGAGGACTCCAGTTAAAACAAACATTCACCACAGACCTGGTCATCACTGTCCCTGTGTGACATAGGAAAAAAATGACTAAGGTGTCTGACAAGGGCAAAATCCTGTATAACTGCCAGATACTTTACTATGAACAGCATCTTGCATAGTGGCTTTAGGATGGGTTTTGTTCTGATCGGCCACCTCTGCTATTTCTTCTTAGGTCACACAGGGACAGTGATGACCATAGTGGGGGTAATTGTTTGTTTTAGCTGGGGTCCTTCTCAGTCTCACCTGACACCCAAGAAACTTTGATGAATAGAGTTGGGTCAGGAGGGAATTGGATCCGGGAAGGGAGGCTAACTGAGGGGAAGAGTTGGGCAATCCTGCTGCTGCAGGTGTATGGCCACTGGTCGGGGGCAGCACTGATGAGCTGGGGGCTAGAGAGAAAGTTTAATTACCAAAGGAGGACCTTGGGTTGAAGAGGCATTTTTGGATGCCCTGGAGTCAGATCTTAAAAGCAAACCAGTCTCTACTGGTCATACACCCCAGTGCAGTAGCAAGCAGCAGCAGACCGCTAAGGTAAGGGACGACAAAATATGGGTGGTGGGAGGGAAAAGGAAGTGCTTTGTTTTTAGTGCTACTCATCGTTTTGTGTGTACTGTATGGCTGGAGGTTTACTACTGTAGTAGTTGGATGCAGAATTGGAATAGGATTCCTTATTCTAAAATTCTGTTAAGCATAATTAGGATTTCAGATTTTCATTCATGAATTCAAAAAAACCCAATGATTCTGATTTAAGTGTCCAAAATCCAAGCACCCCTACTCTACTACTCTCTCTATTGCCAGTGCTCTCCCCAGCAATGGCTTCAAAGAGAATGACCTTCCTCAAACTTGCCACAGCATGATACTGTTGTGCCATTCAGGAATGCTATATCTCTGTTGCTTTTACCCCCCAAAGGGCCGTTTGTCAAGCTTTGCCTCTCAGACCATTCAACAACTTCCCCTTTCAGGCCTTTTCAAAGTCTTTGTCTCTCACTCAACTTCAGCATGCAGTCAACATTTTTCTTTCAGCAGCACTCAAGTTGCATAGGTAACTTTCAGGCCTACCAGCCTCCAGCTGAACCTTGGTAGCACAGTCTTTTACTCGATGACTCTCAGTTTCAACATTCTGGCTCAACAGCTAGACAAAACTGAGTCCAGATGTTTGTCTCTTATGTCCTCTATAGAGTTCCAGGGCATGTTCGAACTGGCAGAATGTTCCTAGGGAAACCATGTATCAAGACCTCCAAAGCAGCTGAGCCAGGTTTGCATACATAATATCCTGCAAACCAGAGTTCAGAATTGATCCACCTGTCTCAAGGAAAAGCACTGTAAACCTCTAACCCTTTTCTGCTACAGCTGTGGAGTCAGAGAGCTTTGTTCAGTATGACAGCAGCCATGTTTGTTCTCGGTTCATTGTGGCTGTGTTGCAGCTCTTCATGCAGCTCTTGTTGCCTTCATAAATTTCTGGTGTCTTAAATCTTTCTGTTCTGAACCTGCTGTCTGCCTGGGATGAGGACTATTGGTCAAGTTGTGCGTGCAGTGTCTGTTCTGTTGTTTGGGGGGCTGCAGTGGGAACAGGCATGTATCTAGGTGCACCCACTCACCATGCAGCTTGTTACATAGAGAAAAATGTATGGGGTGTGTGCAGTGAAGTCTTACAAGGTGTGTAATGCTACATTAACCCCAGAGAGCAAAGTCTGAAGAGTTTATTAAAGAATTGCACTCAAGGGTGTGTGTAAAATCTCATCAAAACCTCATCCAATATTTCTTTTTTAATAATTATTTCCTCCCCCCATGTGAAAATGAGTAAGAATTAAGCAAGTAGTACCACATCAGACACTAGAAAATGGTGTTTCTTCAGGTAATGGTTACCTGTCTTGGTTCTTTGCTGTTAGTCGGAACCAAAACAAGTAAACATGAATGGATGGTAGAAGAAGAAAAAACAACAACAGTGAATTTGCTTTGTCAATGTCCATTCACTGTGTGCTTGAGGTGTCAGCTGTGCTACAGCTGTGAGGAGCCATTACGTACCCAATAGGACACTGTAAAATATTATTTGTTTGGGTACTGTTTACTGGCAGCCTGAACTGTTTTCTCATCAGCTACTACCAGACAGGAGCAGAAAATCAGAGCTGCAAATAAATAAACAGTTTTCCTGTTAGCAGCCATTAAAAACCAGTTGACACCTTCAGGAGAACTTTGACAAAACTTAGAAAATGGTCTTTTAATTTCCTGCCATCTGAGTTGCTAGTATCCTTGCGAAGGGGGTACATTAACTTACAATAGATGCCCAGGAAATAAAGAACCAGCCCAAGGTGCCATATCACCACCCAGACATCGGTGTGCTCACCTTGCTTCCTCATTGGCCAAAAATAACTACTGGATTTGAAATCACAGCCATTTTTTTCTCTCTCTTAGCGAGAGTCACTAGCTGTCCAGTGCTCACTCCTTCACCGACAGCCACCTGAAGAAACATTCATCACCCTCTGAAGGGCTTATTTTTTTGGGGCGCTTTCTTTTTTTTCCCTCCAGTACTGTAATGGCCCATACTTGCTGCTGCAGTGATAGACGATAGCCTGACTCGCTGACAGCAGACCACTCTCTTGCTCGCAGATTGCGGTCTTGCTCTCCGACTGTTAAAGAACAGACTGCTCTCTCGCTCCTCCCTCCTTTAGCCGGCCACCGAGTAGCTCCTGAAAATGAAGCTACATAACATTTCCACCACTCAGCAGTCCAGTCAGCAAATTTCTATTTTTTTACCACTGTTTCCACCAATGGACCTGAGTTTGTGTTTTTTTTTTTTTTATCTAACTGAACAGTGGACAATAGAGATGCATGTGATGCCGCAAAAGAGACATGGAAAGAGAGGGTTAGCAGATGTGTCACCAGCCCAAGCTATCGGCAAGTAAAATCCAGTTGTTTTAAAAAAATTAAAAAGAGACTATTACATGAGAATACAGTGTTTCGGGTGGGGGGATATCAGCAATCAAGGGTGATGTGAGCCACTACATTTGAGCCTAACCTATGGAAGCGCTAGGCAAGTTGTTGACAGAACAAACATTTCTTAATTTTATTAACTAAATGCTGCCCATTTTCTGTACTGCCTGGCTGTTTTAAAATACTCCAAAAGTTTTAGCTGTTCATCAGAGCAGTGTCCAGTCTTTCTCCCTTTTAATTTCAGCAGCTGCATTAAAAGAAGGGGAAGCCCTCTACAGCTAAGTGCATCAGTGGAGGGACTATTTTACTTAACCTTTTTTCCTTTCCTCATTTTAATTATTGTTTTACATCTTTGCAGGTTATGTGAAATGTGAAACAAACAGTCCATTTTCTAAGCTCAATAATACTCTCTAGGGTGGGTGGTATGGGCAATACTGGACCTTCCAGGGTCTATAAGGTCCTCAGTCTGTGACGTCAGGCCTCATTACGCCCCTGGGCAGTCCAGTATTGCCCAATACCATCCACCCTGTCAGGTATTATTGCTTGCATAATATTTAGACACAGTTCAGCTTGTTATTGCACAATAATTCTGTATTCCTCCTCCCCATTATTTATTACCAAGGTCATTTGCAAGAAAACAGAAGCTTTGCTCCTGAACAGTTCATCTATTCCTGCTGCTTTCTCCCTTCTTTAGGTTATAATGCACTGCGTGTGACATCACAGCTACTCCCATGGCAACAGCTGGTGATGTCACAACAAAGGATTATGACTGGAAGCAGGGAGTAAGCTATAGAAGCAGATGAACTCTAAGAGAACTCTAAGAGATAAAGATCACATATTCATGCAAATTTCCTCAGGAATAAATAATACGGAAGAGAAATAAATAGACCATAAATGGAATGCAAGCAGCGTTGTGCCTAATTATTCTGGTTTTTTTTTAAGTTTTCTTTGAGGCATCAGTAGCTATTTAAGTACATGCATCAGCCGCGAGCAAGGCCAGAGATTAAAATAATGAAATTCCATTTTCAAGACTTGAAATTCTGAGAACTGCACCGGTGATTGTTAGTGTAATTTCTGTATTTTGCCAGAATCATACTGTCATTCTTTTAGTATGTATATAAATAATCAGAATAAAAGAAGACTTAATTTATAGAACATTAAAAGAAGCAAATTGAAAATAGTACAGGAAGCAAATATAAGAAAAATTCAAGTTTTGTAGATCTACTGATCTGATATAAAATGTCAAATTCTGTGAAATTATCTGTGTTAGCTGGTGCTCAGGCAGTCCAAATTCCAAAATCTTATTGGGTTTTCTGGTAAAACCAAAAATCAGAGTCCTTAGCTATCAGCTGTACTTGATAACTTTCAGTTGCCTTGTGCTCGCTGTTATAACTAGCTGGTTATAAAGGTAAATAACACAGTTACCAGTGTATAAAATAGCCCTGTCAGCAGTTATAATAGTATAATTATTTGTAGTTAGCGAGAACATTACACTACAATTACAATTACAAATTAAATTTAAAAAATCATTATTAATGGAATAAGTGTCTATTATAACCTTACCAAACAGCTATTTAAAATAATCCCAACTTATTATGAATCTTCATTTTGCAAATAAGAAGTCATACTGAAATACAAAAGTGCTGAATGGCATTAGCACTTAATATATTGGTGGCATCTTTATTACTTGGAATAAGGGCAAAGAGACATGGCCTGAGTCAAAATGTTCTATAATGCTAAGCATTATGTTTAACCACCAGTCAATATTCATGAAGTGATTTTATCAACAGCCAAGAATAAACTAACAGACTCATCTGCACACAGGTTAGCAACTAGTTCTTGTTTCTGAAGTGATTCACAAAATTAAGGGTCCAATTCTCTGTCTCTGTTTCAGGCACTAAGTGGTCAAAAGGATCACTTAGCACCAGTGTGACCTTTGCAGTCTCATTGCGCTATGATCAATGGAGGTCAAAAACCCTTCCTGTGCACCTGCAAAGGCATTTGAGAGTGCTCAGGACAGAGGGCAGGGTCACTGTTCAGTCATTCACAGTCACATGATGTCACTAGCAGGCCAGCTCCATGACCCTGTGCCCCCTTCCCCATCATTTACTAATACAAAGAGTATCACAATGTGTTAAGTGGACAAAGTGGCAGCTGTGTACCTGCTGAGCTGAACACTGTAAGAGAGGGAACACTGGACCCTCAGGGGCAGTGGAGCACCTTGGTTAGGGAGGGGGGACCACTGAACATCTAGGGATCTTTGCCACTGGGGACAAGGATGGGGGAGTCCTCTTGGCCATCTTGGACTACCCATATGGGGAGTTGTGAAAGGGAACTAGTGGCCTATCAGGCAACTGGAGATTTGGAAGGAGCTAGCAAGGGGGTACACACTGGGGAAAGGGCAGTGTGCCCAGTTCTTCCAGTAATGGGGCATAGAACTGGTCATCAAGACATGCACTGAGCATATGTTACAATGACATGCTCTATCACTTTCACAGGCACATACCAGCGTGTTAGCAGGCTAGCTAACATCTGAACTGCCAATTTGCACAGTGTCACACTCTCAGGAGGGACCCCCCTTCCCCATGCAATGTGTGACTTGGTCAGTTACAGTATTGCAATCTCAAAAGGTGTTGCAATGTTGCAGCGGTACAGGGTCCAAGCATCAATTTTGAACTGCCCTCATCTGTGACTCAGAACTGGATCCTAAATGTTAAGATTTTAGTGAGTGTACTGCATAAATTAGAAGAGGTATATCTTGTGCCAAATTCTCTCCAGTGTTGAAAAGCATTTTGCCAACAACTAAAACTGGGTTCATAATTGTGAATAATTATATTGTATTGTATGTTATGATAGTTTGAAGATCATTTCCACAGTTAAATGATTTGAACTAAATTCAGGAGTTGTTTTATATTGTTTTTGTTGGACCCACAAGTTCTTTAGATGCTTATCTGGAGCTTGCCAACCAATAGACAAAAATCCATATGAACACGAAAATACAATTAAAAATATAGCCAATAAGTTAAATGTACTGATACTGTAGTTCCAACAACAGTCATGTAATCTCAGGTCATTATCTTTTGTTACTACAGCTTCTAAAGAGTATTAGACTCCCAGAGTAAACAAGGAATGCACTGAAGTCACTGTACTAGAATCACATCTGATGTGCTGTAATCTTTGTAAGAGAAAATGTAACATTTTATGGACAGCATCTGTTCTGTGAGATGTATATCTACTTTCATCATCAACATGAGGCAAATGTATGCTAATGAATTCATGAATATTCCAGTAGTTGATATTTATCAACTGCAGTTCTGATTCACAAAGCTCATAATGACAGTCAAATAACAAGCATTTGTCAATGCCAAATGTTTGCTTGCTGGCATTGGCAGTGGTAATGTAGAAGTTACAGAGCTGTGTAATAGGAATGGCAGTGAAGTACTGAACTGAAGCCAACCCCACCACCACCCTGCAGAGAGTGACAGGCATTGGGGTGTGCATTTGGGTCATCAGGCATAATGGCCTCGCCATTTCACCACACCCCACCCTGCAGACACTGACAAGTGTCACAGTGTTTCTTGGGGTCTTTGGCCCTTATGCGCACCCCATTTCATTAGGAAATGCGGTGAGATGGGTGCGATATAGGAGAATGGGGTGAACTTTGGGGCTGAAGAGTCCAAGGCATACCTCGATGCCTCTCACTGGCTGCAGGGTGTGGAATGGTATGAGCATTACAGGCAAGAATCCCAAGTCACACCCCTGATGCCTGTCATTCTCTACAGGGTTGGGCGTTATGGTTGGAAACCTAATACCTCAGGCATTCGTTGGTATTTTCACTCCAAATTTTCAACATGTTTTTTTGTGACCCCACCTCCATGAACAGGGGAATATCAGTTTGTTAGCAGCTGCTTATACTGCATGATCGGCATTTAGCACCACAGGTGCAAAAACATGTCGAACAGGATGTAAAAATGACAGCTGTACTGTTCATGGGGAGGTGTAAAAATGGCAATGTTGCAAATCTGCAGTAAAATATTTAAAAATGGTGAAGTCATGAGCGTACATAGAAACTGTCGCGCACACCGTAATATAATTAGGTTGGGGATATTTTACAGCAGATTGTCAACTCAGGCATTTTGGTGCCTCCGATCATGAACAGTGTCACTGTGATTTTCTTTATCTGTGCCGAACAATGATTTCCCACAGCGACCATGCATCTCAGCACTGAAAGTGTGAAAACACACTTCAGCCATGTTGTGAAAAATGACAGCTGTACTGTTCACAGGAAGTGTGAAAAAATGCCACTGGTGAAAATCTGGACTGAAAATATTACAAAGTCATGAACTTACGAGTAGTGAAACTGCGCATGCTTGCTCACTAACACAGTCATTTTATGGACTTTTGTCACCAAATTTTCAACATAGCCATTTTAAGACCTCTGCTCATGAACAGTGTAACTGTGATTTTCTTAATCTGTCCTAAACATTGCTTTCGCACACCAACAGCACCATTGTATGCGTTACATATGCGAAAACACATTATAGACGACATATGAAAAATGGCAGCTGTACTGTTCATAGGAAGTGTAATAAATGGCAATGTTGAAAAATCTGGAAGTGAAAATATTAAATTTGCAAACTTACGAGCATGCATAGGAACTGCATAGCGCTTAGCTCGTAAAAAACAGTCATTACAACAATTTTTCACAAATCTTCAACATAGCCATTTTAAGACCTCTGCTCATGAACAGTGTCACTGTGATTTTCTTAATGTGTCCCATACATTGATTTCGCACAGACTGCGCCATTGTGCACTACATGGATGGAAACACATTTTGGGCAAGATATGAAAAATGACAGCTATACTGCTCATAAGGAGGTGTGGTAAAATGGCAATGTTGAAAATCTGGAGTGAAAATATTGAAAATTCGCAAACTTACGAGCGTGCATAGGAACTGCGCAATGCACCTAAATAAAACAGTCATTTAAGAATTTTTCTACAAATTTTCAACATACCCATTTAAGACCTTTGCTCATGAACAGTGTCACTGTGACTTTCTTAATTTGTCCGTACATTGATTCCACATACACCGACTGTGCCATTATGCGCTACATGGTGAAACACATTTTGGTGAGATGTGAAAAATGACAGCTATACTACTCATAAGAAGGTGTAGTAAAATGGCAATGTTGGAAATCTGGGTGAAAATATTGAAAATTAGTGAACTTACGGCGTGCATAGGACCTGTGCAGCGCCGCTCGTAAAACAGTTATTTTGGAATTTTTCCAAATTTTCAACATAGCCATTTAACTATGAGTTCATGAGCAAGTGTCACTGTGATTTTCTTAATTTGTCCGTACATTGATCTACTTTACCGACTGCGCCATTGTGTGCTACATGGGCAGAAACACGCTTGGGTGGCGTGAAAATGACACCTGTACTGCTCATAAGAAGGTGTGATAAAATGGCAATGTTGGAAATCTGGAGTGAAAATATTGAAAATTTGCGACCTTACAAGTGTGCGTAGGAACTGCGCAATGCACCCTCGTAAAACAGTCATTTTTAGGAATTTTTTCACCAAATTTTCAACATAGCCATTTTAAGACCTCTGCTCATGAACAGTGTCACTGTGATTTTCTTAATTTGTCCCATACATTGATTTCACACACCGACTGTGCCATTCTGCGCTACATGGGTGGAAACACATTTTGGGTAAGATGTGACAAATGACAGCTGTACTACTCATAAGAAGGTGTGGTAAAATGGCAATGTTGAAAATCTGGAGTGAAAATATTGAAATTCGCGAACTTACGAGCCTCAGTAGGAACTATAGCGCACCCTAAATAAAACAGTCATTTTGAATTTTGGCACAAATTTTCAACATGGGGTTTTGGGACCCTTCTCATGAATGATTCACTGTCATGGCAGTATTCTAGCCTGAAGGGTGATTTTGCAGTCACTGTGCGAGAAATCACCCGCGAACTGAATAACATGACAGTGAGATGTCATGAGAAGGGTCCCAAACCCCATGTTAGACCCAGATTGCGTCCATAAACTCATAATACCAAGATATGCAATAAAGTTGAAACCCCCTATGTAACTCATTATACAGCCTCGGCATTTCCTCAGTTCGCGATCGGCTTTGAAGAGTGCAGGCGTGTTCCGGTCCACGAAGATCATTGCGTGAGTCTGGAGGTAAGTATGGGGTGGGGAGGGTGTGGGAGAGCTGGGTGTGCAGTGGGTGGGTGCGGGTTGTGGGAGGGGGTTGGGAGATGCGCCGCGGAGACAGTTTTTATTTACAGGTTTTACAACAAAAAGATGTTGTGGGACATTTGCCACGCTGGGTGGGCTCCCAGCGTGCTACAAACTGCAGAGCGTTCAGCCGACGGAGATTAGGCACCCCGTCGTCAAAATAAAAAAAAATGCGGCACTGTCTGCTTCACGCTGGGGTGGGCTCCCAGCGTGGCACAAAGCTAGGCGTTCAGCTGGCGGGGATTAGGCACGGCCAGAGGACTACAGTGCTTGCCACGCTGGGTGGGCTCCCAGCGTGGCACCTCTAACTGGGGGTGGGGACACAGCTCAGCCCGGAGGGGATTGGGCACCCGTCAGCTATACAGTACGGGGGCACGCACGTCTGTCTGTGCATGGGGGGGCTGCGCGTGAGCAGCCGATATCTTATCGGTGCTCACTCAAGCATAGCTCCCCCTTTCAACTGTATGCCACTGCATTTTGGAGCGTGTCATAGACAGCTCCAAAATGCATTGGCTTACAGGGGCCGCGCCTGCCAGCCCACTGACTGAATTGGAGGAGGAGGTGACACACCTCCGAAATCTCCGATGAAGGCACTATGTTTCTTGCACATGCGTGCAAGCAAACATAAAAACTAAAGCCTTCTGAGTCATAATTTTACTGACAGCTCATAAAAATAAAAACTGTCAGGGAAACAAACTCTCCAGTCAATGTCTTGGTGAATTGGGCCTTTTGTGAATTCTTCAGATTTACTGCAAAAAGCATCATGCAGTGTAGTACTTTAAAATGCACATGTTCCATTGCAACTAAATATGGACTAAGCCTGGGTGTAATAAGTTGCTTTTAAACACTCAAGGTATGTGATGTCTACTTAACCATCTGCCTGTATTGGTGGTAGTTCAGATGTATGTTAAAGAGCCCATGGCACGTATCGAAAAGAGTAGGGGAATTTCCCCGGTGTCCTGGCCAAATTTCCCTCATTCACTAAAAATACCACAACAGCTTAATCTGGTTCAAGGTCTGTTGGCATTCATCTGTATCCCCCTCCCCCGGGTTGTGCCTGAAAATAGGCAGGATTTGTCTAGTGCACTTACCTGGACAACAAAAACTAAATAAAATAAAAAAATAAATAAATAAACCACAAGAGTGAAGCCAGAGTAGTTTGATGGCATTACTCACTGAGGGTGTGTAAAACCACTTAGCACAGGTTGCAGAATGCAATTTTTTTGTAATGATTTCAGGACTAACTAGCTTTAAACTGAAGTTCTTGTCTTGGAGATACAGAATCAGAAAGTAAAAGTACTCATGAAGGACAGAGCAATGTCCATCATACACAAGTGTGACATCACACTCATGCATAATGGTGAATTTAGCACAATGAATCTGGGTTATAATCAACCCTTCCCAGTAATTTTAAATGGGTAAGAGAAACCAAGACCTGTGATTTGTCAAATGTACTCACATGATTATGTATTATTCCAGCACAACAGCGCAAGTTAGAAATACTTAACTTTCTGATTCTCATTACTCAGTTAAAAAAAACAAAACAAAGAGAGTATTTTATAATCGTTATATGACACTCCAGGGTGCTCATAATTGTGGGACAAGGGCACTTCTTGCGTTGGTAAGGTAATTTGCCTTGTGCTTCACTTCCCAATGCATGCCATTCTCAAAACAAACAAAAAAAACACACTATCATGCTGCCTCATTGCATAATTATTAACTCCTAGCTTGTTTTCTTTGACATTCATCTACATCTGGATATAAAATAAAATATAAAGATATAGTATTCAGAAGGAAAACCGCAGCACAATAAAACCAGATTGATCACAATGTTGTATTTAGTATCAGATTTATAAGTCATGTCAATATTCTTAGCCAACCAGGATTTTTTCTAAACATTACAGACACTCAAATGTATGTTTATATGTATAGTTACTGTGTTTCTTATGTCAGTTAACACTACCATGGAGGCAACTCTTATGGTTGTAACAGTGGTCTCACACACATTCTTGGAGCACGAGAACTGCTAACCAAATGTGAGTGATTCTGATATACTAAGGATAGAAACATAGAAACATAGACAATGGTGGCAGAAAAAGACCATCTGCCCACCCAATTTGCCCATAACCCCCCCCCCAAAAAAACAGTACCTATTGTACATACAGGGTTCTAACCCATACTATCCACCCCATGCTCCCCCCTACCACTACCATCCTGAGCAACTACTAAGCCCTTCAATCTGTCCCAGCCCTATTTGAAGCCATTGATAATTTTGGTGTCCACCGTATCAGCTGGCAGATTGTTCTATGGCTTCACCACACTTTCTGTAAAATAAAACCTTCTCACATCCCTCTTGAACCTTCCCTCCTCAGTTTCCACTCGTGTCCCATGTCCTTGATCCACTACTTATGCTAAAAAGTTCCTCACAGTTTACCTTGTTAGTTCCTTTTAGAAACTTGAAGGTCTCTATCATATCTCCCCTCTCTCGACTGGTGTCCACTGAGTATATGTTCAGTGCCTTGAGCTGATCCTCATAAGATCTGTCCTGCCTGCACCTGAATAATTTTTTTACACAACACTGCACTGTCTTCAGCCTGCTCTTATCTTTCCTTATGTGAGGACTCCAGAACTGGGCACAGTACTCCATGTGGGGCTTGACCAGTGATCGATAGCGAGATAGTAATACTTCCTTCCTTCCTTCTGCTGTCAATATCCCTTTCTATACATCCCAGCATCCTGTTTGCCTTACTGTAGGCCGTGCTGCACTGGCTTGTTTTAATGAGTCACAGAGGATGACCCCAGGACTCTTTACTTAGAGGTTGGGCCCAGCTTTACCACCCCATCCAGCACTCTGACCTGGGATTTTTGTTCCCTATGTGCATCATCTTCCACTTTTTTGAATTAAATTTCAACTGCTAAACCTCTGACCACCTCTGTAGCCTTTGCAAGTCTCTTTACATTTTGCTAGCCCCTTCCTTACTGTTTACACTGCCACAGAGCTTAGTGTCATCTGCAAAAAGGCACATCTTGCCCTGGATTGCTTCTCCCATGTTGCTGATGAACATGTAGAAAAGGACTGAACCCAGGGCTGATTCCTTGTGGCACCCCACTGGTAACCTCCCTCTCTTCTGATTTGACTCAATTAATCACAACTGTCTACAGTCTCCCTTCCAATCAATTTCTCACCCATCTAACTCTGTCATTCGCTGCACCCAGCTCATATACTGTAGCTCCTTCAGCAATCTTCTGTGAGGCACCAAGTCAAAAACCTTGGTGAAATCAAAGCAGAGTAAATCCCCAGCATGGCCGTTATCCACTACCATCATTAACTAGTGAAACAATACTGTCAGGTTGGTTTGACAACACCTTCCTGCCATGAACCTGTGCTGTTTACTGTCCTAGAGTCCATTGCTTTAAATGTAGTCCACAGGGTCCTCTTTGATTAGCATCTCCATTAGTTTACCTACAATAAAAGTTAGACTGACAGGTCTGTAGTTACCCAGTTGCTACTTGTCTCCCCCATACGAAGTGCAACTATGTTCACTACCCTCCAGTCTTTTGGAATGACCCCTGTCTCAATTGAGCTATTGAATAACCCTATCAGGAGTTCAGTTAGTTCCACTGCTAATTCCTTGAGCACCCTCAATGGCACCTTATCTGGCCCAGGGCCTTATCTATCTTTAGGGCTGCTAGCCCTTTCTGAACCCTTTGACTGGTAAATACTTGTTGTCTTATCTCAGAGATCCCCCTTTTAGCCACCATAATGCTAATCCCTGGTCATAGACCCTCTTTTTTCCCTTGTAAGTACAGAACAGGAGTAGTTGCTAAGAATGGCTGCTTTCTGCTTGTCCTCCTCAATTACCCTGCCTCCATCTGTTAGCCTAACAATTCCTGCTTTCTTCTTTCTTTTCTCTTTAATATACAGTACCTATAAAACTATTTTTCTCTCCTTTGACCCCCTCTGCAATATGCAGCTCTGTGTCTGCATTTGCTTCTCTGACTGCCTTTTAGATTTCCTTGTTCTCATTTGGTACTCTACCCATTCTTCCTTCCCTTGTTTTGCCCTGTACTTGATGAAGGACTTCTTTCTGGTTCTCACTGCTTCCCTGACCTTTCCAAAGAACCATGCTGGCCTCTTGTACCCGAGTACTGCTGGATATAAGTAAGGCCACTCTTGCAACCATAAAAGTGATCTCTCCAGCAGTATTAATATATTTTTGATGAAGATTGATCAGTAATATATCACATTTTTTAATAACTGCCCCAAACATGCCTGGATCCAGGGTAGTTGTACATGAGACACTTCACAGAATAAGAATGTCTCACATGGAGAAGAAAAGAGCGCGCTGATTAGTCAGGAGCACTCTCTCAATCTATAATGGCAATAAGGGTATATTCTCAAGTTTTTTGGGTGAAAGAACTATGAAACATAGCTGAGCAGTTCTGACACACAAAGGACTTAAGAAATTTATGTGACCATAAGAGACACAGGAACTGTACATGTGTAAGGAATAAGACATGATGAGGTGCAGTTTACTGACTGATAAGAGCATGCCCCAATTGCTAAATGAGGCATGAGAATCTTGATTCCAACGCCCTTAGCACATGGAAAGCACATCAGCCATAAACCACACCTCAAAGTGTCTTATTCCACTTACAAAATGAGTAGAAGGTTTTCAGCACAGACTTCAAGCAACAATGCACAGTTTCAATAATAAAATTCAGTTTATTTACCTTTTCTGTCTTTTCTTTATGCTGTCAAAAAAATAATTCCTTTAAACTGTTAACAACAGAACATTCTTAAAGTCACTTTAACAACAACTTGCCTTTAGAGGATGTTGTGTTTTTAACCTTCCTGTGCTGTTCAGTTTTCATTATTCTTCTCCTCTTCCTCACCCAATGTCAGATATTTTTTTGTAGTTTGTATAGTTTGTATAGCTGTGTGTGATGAGAGTGGCATTCACAGAAGCAGCATTTAATGAAAGTCAATCCTTGGGTGATAACAGTCATGGCCAGTGAAAGGTGAGCCACAGCTGATGACAGTGGTGTTCAGTGAGTGCACGCATCAGAGCACATCATTGAAAGCCACCGACATGCGGCAGCCATGAACTGCAATTTACTTTAAGAAGAAAAAAGGTTATTTCTTTATTTAGAAAAAAAACAGAAACATGTTGACACGAGGGTGAGGTTTTCCTGTGGCAGGAGTTTCAGAGCAACAGACAAATGAGCTGCATGGATCATGGGGGGTCAGGTTGGGTGAGCTATGAGCAGGCTGTGGTTGAGAAATCTTGGCAGCTGTGGATTACAGGCTTTCAAACAAAAAGTGGTCAATGAGACTTAGAGGGACATTGTCAGGTTTTTCATTGATTTTTCATTGCGTCTTTAATGATAGTATAAGAAGAGCTCTAAGCAGGCACTTACAGGTAGAAAGACACATGCTGGCATATTTTCTTCCTATAATGAGTATTTTTGATAAAAATTATAGTCAAGCAGACTGACCTTATCTGCCACCACCTGCTGCCTGTGCATCCATGATACTAGCATACCACTGAGACACATGCCAAACTCATGCATGAGCAAGTCTGATGATATTGGGGCAATGAAAAAAATGGCTCACTGAAGAGTGCCACTGAACTGAGCTTGGCAATACCTGAATGTTTATTGAACGACCCTTGTATCAAGGTTGGACTGAGCTCAGCAATATTTGTATGTGTATTGAATGAGCCTTATATCAAGGCTATCAATATAATACAAGATGCATTCAGTACATATACAGGTATTGCTGAGCTCAGTTCAATGGCCATTATTCAGTGAGCCATTTTTTCATGTAACCCCAAAATCACCAGTCTTGTTCATGCATGAGTGTGGCATGAGTTTCAGTAATATGGCAGGGTTTCATGGATGCATAGGCAGCAGGTGATGTCAGATACGGTTGGTCTGCTCAACTCTAATTTTTGTCAAAAATACTAATTGGAAGAAAATGTGCAGACATATATCTTGCAACCTATAAAGTGCTTGTTAAGAGCTTTACTTATGTTATCATTAAAGACACAATGAAAAATCGATCAAAAACCTGACTTTAATAGCAAATCTTTTACTACAGAAAATTGTTACAATTAATTTGTTATTGCTGCATACTTTTGGGGTGGATGGGTATTTATTCAAATGTCTCCAAATGTGTGTTTAATATGTTAGGGCAAATACTGGGTATTGAGTGGTTTTCCATTGCTAACATGGTGGACACCAGAAGTTCAGTTTTCCAAAGGGCCTGGGAGATAAGGATCTCTGGCTGTCATGTAACCTTGAAGGCATAAACAGTACCAGTTAGAACATTATACCCTCATAAGAACATGGCAAAATGAGCTTTCTATCCCATCAGAACACAGAAAGTGTTCTATCCATTTTATAAAAGCATACACATCATTTTAAAAATGTCTGCCTTTAAAAATAGAACTTAAAGTAGAACTCAAGCTTGAGAATGGAATTTGGTTTATGCCAACTGAACATAGAACTTCAGAAGTTTAGAGCTATTATCATGAGACCCCTTCTTTTGTATGTTAATACCATTACTGAGACCACTCTTATAGTTGTAAGAGCGGTCTCACTTAGAGTATAAGAACCAAGGTGAGCGGTTCTGATACTTTAAAGATGTAAGTAAGAGCACTCTTACAACCATAAGAGTGGTCTCATCAATAGTACATAGAGGATAGTGTATGATTACTCATACACAACAAGGATATTTTTCACTTGAGAGGTTTCCATGGCAACCAGAGACCTCGAGAGTGCAGCTCAAGAGGTCTAGTTACCATGGAAACCTCGAGAGTTTAAAAATATCCTTAGAGTGTTTTATTTATTTATTTATTGAAATGTTTCACCAGGAGTGCACACTGAACAACAAGTTACTCATCTCACAGTGCAACCTGGGGGAGGGGGTTACATGGAGTTGTGAAGGATGATCAGTTACAATAGTATGTGGGTAGTACAAACAATACAACATTGTAAGATTATGCAACAGTTGGAACACAAGGTATTGTACAATAACAGTAATGGAACGTTGGGTAAATTACAATACATGTCCAAAATCATACAAAAGAACATATAAATGTACAAAACAGTCATACTGCAACAGAACCATTATAGTGCATGAGTGTACCAGGAGCAGGCTAGAGGTAGTACACAAGTGCTGTTGGAGTAAAAAAGATGGGGAAGGTTGTGCACACAGGTGACCAGAAGGGCAGATGGAGAAGAGAGGGGGAGAGGAGTAGAGGTAGCCATTTCCTGATTCCCCCTCCAGGATGTTGAGAACCCTGCCGGGGGGTCAGGATAGGAAGGCAGAAACTGGGGATAGGTATTAAGGAGGGTTAAAGCAGAATTTGTTGGCAGCAAATGACTGGATCAGTCTCAATCAATAATATACAGTGTATGAGCAATCATACATTGTCTTTTATAGTGTATGGTCTCTCAAAAAGGCAATGGCTGTCCTTATTTTTTTGTTTTCTTACCTCTGCTCACCTCCATGGATAGCTCTCACCACCGTGACCATTTCCTGAGGATTGTAGATCACCAGTCCATGTATGTGTGACCAGGTTCTAAGTTGTTATGCTGCACTAGTTACATAGCTAGTGCAGCATAACAAACTTCTGACGTAGCTAGTGCAGCATAACAACATTTCTGGAGGGATGGTTTTCCATCCCTAATACCGTTCAACCATACACTATAATCATATTATTGATTGAGACTGATCCAGTCATTTTCTGTCAACCAATTCTATGTTTTTATGCCACTTTATTGCTCACTTGTGACATCCCACCTGGAGTATTGTGTCTAGTTCTGAAGGCCGCACCTCAGAAAGGACACAGACAGAATGGAAGCAGTCTAAAGAAGGACAACTAAAATGGTGCAGGGGTTGCATCAAAAGCCATATGAAGAGAGACTGAGGGATCAAAACATGAACTCCCTGGAAGAGAGGAGAGCAAGAGGAGACATGATAGATACCTTCAAGTACTTCACTGTGGTGAACTGGTGCAAGAGAGGAATCTCTTTCAAATGAGAAACAGCACAAGGATGAGAGGGCCTGCGATGAAGCTGGAGGTGGGAGTTTAAGAGGGATGTGAGGAAGTAATACTTCCCTAAAAGAGTGATGGACACCTGGAACAGACTTCCAACAGAAGTCATGGAGGTGAAAACAGTATGGAGCTTCAAGCATGTGTGGGATACACATAGGGAATATTAGCAAACAGGCGGGGAGGAGGGGGGTCACTAGAGACCAGTTAGATTCTGCATAAACAGACTAGACAGGGACCATCTGGGCAGACTGGGTGGGCCAATCGGTCCTTTTCTGCTAACAAATTCTATGCTTCTATAATATATTAACATTTTCAAACAGTTTCACTAAATGTGTCTGTTTACAGGGCAGCTTTGAATGAGACTATCTTTACGGAATAAGAGTGTCTCATGCACTGAGGAAAGGAGTTCTCTGATTGGTTGGGAGTGCTCCCCCAATCTATAAAATTATAAGAGTGCCTGGAAAGTTTATAAACAAGCATTCCTGAATGGCTAAGAATAATGGCAGTGGTAGCCCATAATACTGGTAGAATACAACTGTATGAGTCTAATGAAATGCCTTTCCAAATCTGCTCCATAAAATACATACCATAAAGGTAAAAATGCTATAAATCAACAGCAATGGCCAGAGAAGTGAACGGTAAAGCTAATTAGTAACAACATAAAGGACAGATCATGTGGTTGAATTCTATCTGTTGTCAGATTTTGGCTGTCAATTCTAAACTACACAAAGGTAATTAAAGAGAACTAGGCTGTCAATTCCAAAATACACAAAGGTAATTAAAGAGAACTAATCTTTATTAGTTAAGTCTGAAAATCTGCAAAGATCAATAGCCTCACAAATGGCTGCTCCTATCTAACACACATCTATGAAGAAGTTACTGGTTATTCTGTCACACCATCTAAAAACATGTGCAGCATTTGAAATATCCATTGTCAAGGCTGGCAAGCAGATGCCCCTAGGTCTGTGTCCTGAACTCAATTCACAGCCGTGGGCTTGGCTAGCAGGAGGAGGAGGAGGAGGAGGCAGTAGAGTCCTTATAGATGGTCCTCTCTTCTGGGAGAGTGAGTTCCCTGCTCCCTTCCATTAATTTTCCTCCGGTGTTCTAGAGAAGTAACAGCAGGAAGGAGAATGGGGAAGGAGAAAGGGGCAAATATCATATGTGTCATTCTGAGTGCTCATTGATTCCAGTTGTTCTCATAGCACAACTGGTTAGTGCAGTACAATGGTATTCTGAGCAGACTTGGGTTCAAATCCCAGCTGGGGCATTTCTTTCTTTCTAAAGTTGTGTTTTGAACATATATATGTGCACAGCACTCCTTGATAATAAAGATGTTCACTGGTATGTCCCAAGCTGGTGGTCAGAAGACAAAAAAAAAGGAAAGAGCCTTAAATGGGATCATCCAGTTACGTGCCCCCACATTCAAATCAAACTTTATTTTTATAGTGCCTTTCAAAAGACAAGGCACTGCACATTAAGCCAAATACAAATATAATATTAAAACAGGAAGATAAAACACAGTAATCATTAAGGAAGGCCAAGTTAAATAAATACGTTTTTAACTCAATCTTAAATCTGTAAATGGTCAGGCATTCTCTTAACCAGCGAGGTAGAGAATTCCAAAGGGTTGGAGCTGAAAAAGCAAAAGCACGGGCACCTGATGTTTTTAGTCATACCCTGGGAATCTCTAGCAATCCCTCGTCGGTGGATCGGAGAGGACAGGAGGGGCAGTAGAGTATCAAGAGGTCTTGCAGGTAACCAGGTCCCTGATCATGAAGGGCTTTGAAGGTTAGCAAACCAACCTTAAAGGTGATCCTCCACTGAACAGACAGCAGTGCAGTTCGCGGAGCACAGGGGTAATATGACTGGATCTAGAAGTCCCAGTCAAAAGCCATTCAGTAAGAGTCCAATCAACCTGCCTCTAACCCTTACAAAAAGTTCTTCGGAATACCACCGTAATACCACTCATTTGCCATTGAAATACCACTGTGATTACCACTGTACTACCATTAAGGTTTTCATGGCATCACAGTGGTTTGTTTCAATTCCATTGTGATACCATTGTACCACTGTCCTACCACATCAACAAAAATAATCAAAATGTAAACTACCATAGTGCAACCGTGGTACCACTGGGTAGTACCATTGCACATTTTGTAACTCACCACTGTGTTGCCATTGTGGTGCCATGGTGTTGCCATTGTGTTACATTTGGTAAGGGAAGGTCTGGAGTCTAACACTGCTTGCCTTCCTTTTCCTTTAGATACTGAGAGTGCAAATTTAAAAATATGTTTGCTATAGGCACAAAATGGGACAAGCCTTTTCCAAAATATAGCTTTGGTTGTCATTAAGTATGGAACTGTATGCTGAAACACACCTTGGGGGGTGGGCAGGCGGGGACTTGATGGTGATATGGGGATCAAGCAACATTAAGGAACTAAGAATGCAAGTAAAAGAATGTGCTCCTGCAACAGAAGAATGTAAAACAGACAGAGGAGGTCCCAATAAGAGATGTAAGGAGGTATCAAGAGAGCTGTAAAAAATACATTCACAGTTGCAGTACTAGTAAATTGCTACAGTCAGAAACCAAAAGGACAGCACAAAATACTCCCTGCACTTCAGCTAATGTAATTTTAACCAGGGGTCCTCGGGGTGGGGGGGGGATATTTCACTTGCTTTGGCAGAGCCAGACAAAGTTCTAGTCATGATCCTTAAGGAGAACTGCATTTATCTTGCAACACTGTGTATTCTGCAGAAGCTGTCTTTGAAATACAATTCATATTCTGTCATTGTTCAGCCTTTGCTGACCTTGTAATGAATTCACTGGGAGTTTCTGACTTGCACTCTGGTGCTAAACAACATGTTAGAACTGCAGTGATGTAGATTTTGTCCTTGTTAAGCCCAAAGAGTGTTGGTGCAGTAAACAGTAAAAGAAGGTGACAAGACTTTCTATAGATACATTAGTGAAAGGAGAAAGTCCAGAAGGGGTATTGCTAAGCTTAATGGAGAAAAGGGAGCATGTGAGGAGGAGGACCCTGTAAAGGCATCTATCCTAAATAGATACTTTTGCTCAGTATTTACTGAAGAGAAGGTAGGGCAGGGCCCACAGCTCAGCATCATGGACACAGGGGGGAGGGAGGTGAGCACTACTCCCTTCACAAAAGAAAGGGTCCTACAAGAGCTTGCTAAGCTCAGGGTGGATAAGGCAATGGGACCTGATGGCATACATCCCAGGGTACCTAAGGAGCTAAAGGAGGAACTAGCAGAGCCATTAGCAGAATTGTTTAGTGAGTCTCTGAGCACAGGAGAGGTCCCAGGAGACTGGAGAAGGGCTCATGTGATCCCGCTCCACAAGAGTGGTAGCAGGGAGGAGGCGGGGAACTACAGAACGGTCAGTCTTACCTCAGTAGTGGGCAAGATTATGGAGGCACTCCTAAGGAAAGGATAGTGCAACACCTGGAATCCATAGGGGCACAGGATCCAAGACAGCATGGGTTTACAAAGGAAGGTCCTGTCAAACTAATCTCATAGATTTCTTTGACTGGGTAACCAGAGTGGTGGACCAAGGGAGCAGTTGATATGCTACCTTGACTTCAGCAAAGCTTTTGACACTGTTCCACATAGAAGATTGATAAATAAGCTGGGTAGGCTCGGGGTGGGTCAGAAGTTGGTCAGCTGGGTGGAAAACTGGTTGACGGACAGAAAACAGAGAGTGGTGGTAAATGGTATACAGTCAGAAGAGATGCAAGTCACAAGTGGGGTACCTCAGGGATCAGTCCTGGGGCCAGTCCTCTTCAACATCTTCATTAGTGACCTTGCAGATGGACTAGAGGGTAAAGCTTGTCTGTTTGCAGATGACACCAAGATCTGCAACAGAGTAGATGGTCCAGATGGGGTGGGCAGAATGAGAAGAGATCTGGATAAACTAGCAGAATGGTCAGAAGAGTGGCAACTGGGATTTAATGCAAAGAAGTGCAAAATCATCCACATAGGGAAGAGAACCCTGAAGCCACCATAGGCTGGGAGGAGTTGCTAGCAGTCACAAAGGAAGAAAGAGACTTGGGCATCATCATCACTGATGACCTAAAATCATCAAGCAGACCTCTAAAGCAGTAGGTAAGGCTAGGGGTGTTAGGGTGCATTAGTAGGGTATCACAAGTCGTAAGAGGGAGTTAAATCCCTCTGTACAAGACACTGGTTAGGCCCCATCTGGAGTACTGCATGCAGTATTGGAGGCCACACCTTCACAAGGACATTAACCAAATTGAGGCAGTCCAGAGAAGGGCAACCAAAATGGTGCAGGGACTGCATCAGAAGACATATGAGGACAGATTAACGGAGCTCAATATGTATACCCTTGAGCAAAGGAGGGAGAGAGGTGATATGATCGAGGCATTCAAACACCTTAAGGGCATAAACAAGGTGAAAGAGTCTAACATGTTTAAATATAAGAAAAATAGCAGGACAAGAGGACACAGCATGAGATTAGAGGGAGGCCGATTAAGGGGAATGTGAGAAATTCTTTTCACAGAAAGGGTGGTGGATGCATGGAATGGCTTACCACAAGAAGTGGTGGCTATGAATACAGTGCAGGGCTTCAAACAGGCATGGGATAGGCATAAGGGAGCAATACAAATGACTATGAATAGATAGACCACTGACAGAGCAAAGGCCGATGGCACATTTATAAGGTAGAAAAAGAAATGGGCAGACTGGATGGGCCTTGCGGTCCTTATCTGCCATCAACTTCTATGTTTCTATGCAATTACTAGCAGATCCAGCTATGTAGCAAACCCTCTACACCATTTAGGGCAGCAAACAGTAGCTCTTTTAGCCTACTCTTAGCTTTACAACAGAACATTTTGCATTCTTTGGAGAAAGTGCTACCCCCCACTGACAGAATTTCTACCCCTTGAAAAAAATCTAGATCTGCTCTTGAGTACAGTGCATTCATATTCTATTTTAGAATTCTGTGGTTGAAGGGGGCACACAGTAATTTACATCATAGTGTTCTAAAAATGGAACTTACCACCAGCAAGAAAGTCAAAAACACCAATGAAGTTAACTCAACGGCCAGTAAAGATCTAGCAATAACATAATGAGTACCAGTAGAGATGTGCAAAGTTGAAAAAATGAAGTTCCACAACTTTTCATGAAGCTGAACTTCAAGGTATTGGTAAATTTGAGTAACTCTTCCCAAAGGAAGGGCTTACCTTTCATGCCCCCAGAAGTGTGGGGTGGGTCCACCTGTGATGCCTGCATCCTCCAGCTGGGACTGGTGCCAGAGGGCAGGAGAGGAGGCGTAGCTATTTGTTCTTTCATTTTTATTGTACACCCCCAATGAAAGGCGTGCCCCTGCACCCAAATATGAACTAGAGGGATCATTGATGTCATCATTGATAACCCGGACTATACTGTATATCGGCTTGATTAATAGTGTTAGAAAATGTTAAAGTAGCAGCCAGCAGCAATAAGAAACCATGTGAAATAACAGGCAGGAATGGAACTGAGTGTAACTAGATGGACATTGCCATCTTATGACTTTTATGCCCAGTGATTGACCAACCGGAATGCAAGGGGTCCTGGTAAGGACACAGGCACTTGAGAGGAACAGCAACCGAGTGTTTAGCACCCTATTACAGTTGCTGATGGAGCCAGATTACAAGTACAGTAACATGCCAGTCAATAAATGAGAGCAAAAGGAAGTGAGTAAGCTGTCTCCTTCTCCCAGCCTTGGAGGAGTTCTGAGCAGTCCTTCCTGAGCAGTTGGAGAAAAGAGAGGTGCTGAGGAGAAGAGGTGAGGACCTAGTCAGGCCTCAGATCCAGAGATCCTGATGTGAATGAATCCAGTTGCTGCAAGTTCCATCCAAACTGAGAGTGTGCTGTGAAGCCTGCATTGCTGCGACAGACTGAATTTGTTGAAGCCATCTGCAGACTACTGTAATAAGAGGTGCAAACAAGCCATTCTACACTGTCTGGTGTGCCAAGGGAGGAGATAGTCATGAGCTTGTCTCCAGGATACTTGTACCCTTGATTAAGTGAGCACCCACTGGGGTAAGGGAGGGTAGCTCAACGGTCTTGGTACTTCTGAACCTGCCATGCTGTCACATGGTGATTGAGGGGACAGAGAGCTATGATGCAGTGACTAGCCTAACCTGGGCTTAAAAGCCACTATCAACCTGCTGCTGTGACATTGCATATACAGAAGTATCTGAGACTGTTTCCAGCTTGGTACAGGACACAGGAGTACTGACATGCCTGTCTAAAACTGCTGTTGCTGTTGGATTTTCCATGGAATACAATTCTGTGTTGAAATCCCTGTTGCATTACTATTCATTCTGATATAAAAAAAAAGTGCTAGCGAAAAGTCAGTCAGGTGGGGCAAAAAGCAAGCTTGCATATCTGTAAGTGCACCAATGCAAGAGCCCAGTCATGACAACATCAGGCCTGCAACACTGTTTAATTTATCTGAGTATCCAGTAGTTAGAACAGGACTGCAGTTAAAAGTGACTGCTGTGAAAGTTGTTTGAAACTGTGGCGATCTGCTGCTGATGGTAGTGGGAGGCCTTACTGTACAATAGGCCTTGTCTGGAAATCTTGTGCATGAGGGTGCTGGAAGGCCTACTACACTATCACTGCAGAGAGGCTAGGACATCCTGAGATCACATAGCTTAGGGTGACACCTTTGAAAACAGTGAAAGTGGTAATTGTGTTGCTGTTGCAAAAATCATTTGCTAAAACAGTTTTCCATAACTCTTATTCTCGTCACAGGACCTGTGTTTACGACTACTAAAGTCTTGTTATTAGTTTCTAAATTTTGGTGTGTGAGCATATTATTAGTTATCTACCCTAATTGGTATAAAAGTGTTTGAAATTGAAAGTGAAGTGTGGGTATTGGTACTTGTGTGTCTCAGTGTGGTGTCTGACAGCCATTGGGGAGGTAGGTTGGTACTGGTACTGCATTCCAAGGGGCAGTAATCTACCAATTATCAGTGTGGTGAGCTGCCCGGCTGCTAGTCCTTATTTGTAGATATAATTCTGTGTATATATATTATTTTTTTAATGTAATCATGTGTATATGTACAGGCCAAAAGATATGCCAGTGTCAGCACAAAGGCACCTAGGGAAAAGACTAGATTTGTTTAAATAAAAAGGCTTGACCTTCTTTTCACCTGAAGGCAGCTGTTTGCCAGGAACTGAAATTGCATTTTCAGGTTTTTTTTTAACAGGGATATGCCAAAATCCATGTGTATGTCATAAAACCATGCACTCTAGAGTGGAATGCTTTGATCTAAGGAAGTTGTCATAATATGCTACATTTCACGAGGTAACAGGAGAGGAACAGGCTTCCTAGAGAACCTGTGTGAATTTTATCTTACGAGTGCCAATGGTCTACAGGGGACTTCAAAGGGCTTAACTCTGAAATGTCATATCCATGCTAATTATAGGTCTCAGAATCTGATTCTTAATATCCTTGAAAATTTTGGAAACAGCGCAACAGTGTCATCTTCTGGCATAAAAGAGACATCTCCTGGCCAAACTGAGTAGTTGCTCTGAACTGAAAATTGATGACTACAAGATTTCAGACAGGCATAAATAGCCCAGCTCAGAGCGTTCTGAACACACGCACATTTTGTGTGGACTCTCCTGACTACAAGAGAACAGCTGCCAGCCCAGAGACTGCCTAAGAACCAAAGGCTGCTACAGAAAGACTGAAATATTTTTGCAAACTAGCAATTCTCTGGACTTTTAAATCTTCATACCTAAGGCAGAGATTTAGCTAACACGTTTTAGTGCATGTTTTTCTGTATATATTTTTCCTAGTTGTTTCTGCATACTGTAACCCAAGTTAGTGTTCTCTTTTAGCTGTAACTGTATTTATTTAAGTATTTTAATAAAAATGTTTTTCTAAAGAAATTCTGTCTGCATGAGAGTTGTTCTTATATTGTATGTGTGACTGTAGATGCTTTATTAATAATTTGTGAAAACCGTTATCGCCAAAAGGGTCACTATAAGCAACCAAATTGAGAAAAAGGGATCTGGAAAGGGACATCTGGAAGAATAGGGAGAATTCCAGAGTTTACAAAGATTTTGAACCAGGCTGTTGCGTGTCCTGTAGGGAGAAGGCCAAATCAGGTTTTTATGCTACTACCTCAAAGACAGCACAATACCTGGGTCTTCCTCCTGTGTGTAATAGCCAAGGAAAGGGTTCATATTTGGCCATAAGACTTGAGAATGGTATTGTGCCCTTATTAAGAGTTAGAGGGACACCCTGGATCCTCATGGCAAAGTTACAGTAGTGACCTTGGCAAGCATTCTAAAGGACAACTAGGGTATCCCTGTTTCCCCCATCACAGATTGCACTTAAGGGTGGGCACTGTGAGCTCAGTGGGTCTGACCCCCAGGAGTGGGTTCATGACAGATCTGGTGTGCAGCATTGGGATCCGAGAGATTCGGTTGCATACTGTTGCGATTCAAGATATTGGTGGCACAGGCATAACAATGGATTCAAGCCCAGTGTATCAGACTGATAAACTGTAAACAGTCCACACAATCAAGGCAGAGATTTAAAACAAAACAAACAAACAAACAAAAAAAAAAATATATATATATATATATATATATATATATATATATGTATGATTTGGTTACAGTATAAAGTTCCCTATCTCTTTTTTTTTTCCTCGGGTGCAAGCTAGTGTAGCAGTAGTTAGGGAAGAAGATGGCTTCCATCTACAGTGAATACACTGCAGACTACCTGAAACAGTTGTGTCAGGAAAGAGGAGTCCAGTGACTGCCCAGGACCTTGAGTCACAGTCAGTGACTAAAAAGGACCAGACTTTGGGCATGGGGATGCCAAGGAATGTCACAAAGTCCAGTCCCGGGGAGGAGGACAGTGAGACCAGAAGGAATCCAGGGCCACAGCGTTGGGAGAAGGTCACCACAGTGCTGGAGCTGAAAGGGATCAGGCTGCAGCTGGAGTTGAGGAAACTGAAACTGGAATTCAAGTAGAGGAAGTTACAGATGGAATTGTAAGAGTGACAATGCCAGCGAGATGCTGAGAGAAAGGAAAAAGAGCATCAGAGGGAATTCGAAGTGGAGAAGCTAAATATCGAATGACCAGTGCCAGAAGAGGTACGTGGCAGGGGAGAACCTGGAACTCCTGGACTGCGGTACAAGTTAAATTCTAAATTAATAGCTGAATTTAAAGAGGGGGAGGATAAGGATGCATTTTTGAATTCGTTTGAAAAGGTCTGTATCCAGGCTAAAATACCTAGGGAGTCCTGGAGCTTTCGGCTATCACCTGCTACCTACTGGGAAAAAGTGTGAGGCACTAGGCCAAATGGACAATCAGGACAATAGTAATTATGAGAAACGTAAAGCTGCATTGCTTAAAAAGTATGAATTAACACCTGAAGCATGCAGGGTTAAGTTCCGTAAGCTCCAGAGAAGCCCTGACATGAGCTATGAGGAACTCGACACAAAGCAACATCAGTGTTTGAAACGTTGGTGGAAGGGAGTGGAAGCAAACTCTGTAGAGAAAATTGTGGAGGTTGTACTTCTGGAGCAATTCTTTTAGGCTTGCCCAGCAGAGCTAAAAACCTGATTGGAGGGCCAAGACCTTAAAACAGCGCCGCAGGCTGCTGAACTTTTGGACCGCTATGCCAGGAATAGGTCTGCTCTGAAAGGGAGTGCGGTGGGCACAGCAGCACAGAAGGAGAAAGCACACCTTCAGGGCAGCTAAAACCCTCACCACCATGACAAAAAAGGGGAAGCTCCAGGTTACAAAAAAAGATTTATCAGATAAAAGAAATGATGATTATTGGTTTTGCAAACAGCCAAGGCATCTTGCTAGACAGTGTCCTAAAAAGGCACAGAGTGGACAAAGTAGTGCTTAAACAGAGTTGGGTACACTGTGTATCCCTGAATTATGAATATAAACATGAGGGAGCACATACACCCAGTTACTGTAAATGGGGTGCACATCCATGGGTTAAGGGACACGGGGGCATCTCTTACCTTAGTAAAAGGGAATTTGGTTGAGCCTGAACAGCTTATACCTAATCAGTTCATAACAGTAAGGGGATTCACTGGGGAGGAGAAAACTCTGCCACTTGCTAGCATTCTCCTGGACTGGAGTGTAACAGGAGAGAGGAGGGTACAAAAAGTGGCAGTGCCTGTGGCAGACAACCTCACCATGGATGAGATTATAGGGAACAATCTCCAGAAGGGGGTGGTGTGTGCGATTACCCACAGTCAGACAGCAGAGGAAGATTGTAGTTCCCTGGACCCCATAGAGGCCCCCATGGGAAACAATGGGAGGCTGGTTTCCCAGCCTGTTTCCCCTGAAAAGGAGAGTAGTGAAAGGAGAGTAGGACTTCCCCACATAGCAGTTCACAAAACAGCTACAGAAGGTTACTCTGAGAAGGGAGGGGTAACCAATGGTCAGAATGTTAGAGATGACAGTGACCCTGAATGCCCTGACGCTAGATCTATGGATACCAGTTTAGGAATTGAAGGGGGAAATACCCCATGCCTTGGGAAAGTATGAAGAATTTGCCACTGCTCAGAGGACTATTTATAGTTTGGAGAGGCTGAGGGCTTGTGCAGAATCTGACAGGACACAGGGAGGTGACATGAGACATAGAGTATTTTGGGACAATGGACTGTTGTATACACAGGACATAAGGACAGAGGGAGGGAGGGGTGATGAGCAGGCAGCTTTTCATTTCCCAGGGGTATCATAAGCAGTTGCTTAAGATTGCTCATGATATCCCCATGTCCAGACATCTGGGAATCATGCACACCATGCAGTGATTGACCCATTTTATGAGGTAACAGGAGATGAACATGCTTCCTAGAGAACCTGTGTGAATTTTATCTTATGGGTGCCAATGGTGTACAGCTGACTTTTTTTTTTCAATTGTATTTATCATCTACCTTCCAGGGCATCTCTCGGGCTGTTTTCTCTCAACCTGTGGCCCCTAACCACCCATGTCAATCACTCACCCTAACAGTAACATTGGTATCAGGACCTCTGTCTCTCTGGGGCCCCTTGGAGAGGCTGAAGATCCCCAGAGGGTAGAGTCAGGGATTGTGGCTGGCCATGGACATGTGGAGCCTCAGTTCCTGGAGGTTGCCATCACCTCACCTGGCCAGTAGGGCTTTTTCCTTGCTTGGTTGTTGCCCCTCCCCTCTCCCTCCCAGAGCTCGGATGTGCAATGACGTCTCCCAACGTCCGACGCAACTCTACACCCTCTACTTCAGCCCAAAGCTTATGTAGTACCACTGGCTTCCACTGGAGGCTGCTTCTGTGTTGGGTGAACCCTGGATTCCTCCCCAGGGAGAGGAGAGCTGTCTCTGGATGCTCGATCCTCTCTCTCCCCCCTGCCAACCACCAACAGCCCACGCTCATTCCTGAACCTGGGTCACCAGCGTGGCGCAAGATGTGGTGTCTGGCACCTCAACCCTCAGTGCCACCAGGCCGGCCAGTCTACAGGGGACTCCAATGGGCTTAACTCTGAAATGTCATATCCATGCTAATTATAGGTCTCAGAATCTGATTCTTAATATGCTTGGAAATTTTGGAAACAGCACAACAGTGCCATCTTCTGGCCTAAAAGAGACATGTCCTGGTGAAACAGAGTAGTTGCTCTGAACTGGGAATTGATGACTCTACAAGGATTCAGACAGGTATAAATAGCCCAGCTCAGGGCATTTTGAACACACACACACATTTTGCTTGGACACTCCTGATCACAAGAGGACAGCTGCCAGCCCAGAGACAGCATAAGAACCAAAGGCTGCTACAGAAAGACTGAAATATTTCTGCAAACCAGCAATTCTCTGGACTTTGAAATCTTCATACCTAAGGTAGAGACTTAGCTAACAAGTTTTAGTATTTTTTTCTGTATATATTGTTCAATTTGTTTCTGCATACTGTAACCCAAATTAGTATTCTCTTTTAGCTGTAACTGTATTTATTTAAGTATTTTAGTAAAGAAATTCTATCAGGTTTTTATGCTACTACCCCAAAGACAGCACAATACCTGGGTCTTCCTCCTGTGTGTAATAGCCAAGGAAAGGGTTCATATTTGGCCACAAGACTCAAAGCTGGTATTGTGCCCTTATCCAGAGCTAGAGGGAAGCCCTGGATCCTCGTGGCAGAGGTGCAGTCGTGACCTCTGCGAGCATTCTAAAGGACGGTGTGCGTGTCCCTGTTCCCCCTCTGTCATGGATTGCACTTAAGGGTGGGCACTGTGATCTCAGTGGGCCTGACCCCCGGGATTGGGTTCATGACAATCAGGACCACTATTTATTTCTCTGGGTGGAAGCACCATGCTATTTCCTTTATTCCCTGTCTGAACCTTACCCTCTTTGTGAATAGTTTAACAAGCCCTGGCCTCTCAGCATTGCTTGGTCCCAACAGGTACAAGGCCAGGGGTAGTAACTGGTAGAAGTAACACCTGTAACATCTGCATGGTGACCCTGTTACATGATTTGAAAAGTTGAAAATGTCAGAAATTCTTTGGCAAAGTTCACTGGGACTTCACAAAATGACCAAGTTATTCAGTGCCTCTGCTGCACGATGTGAGCTGCAGATTGTATGGTTTCACTGCAGCAAGAAATGGACCATCAAGAACTGTGCTGCATTCAGTCCTATGAAGTGTATTCAGGAGATACTGTGGTATCTGTCTGTGTACTTGAAGCTCAGTTTAAGTGAATAGTACTGCTGTTTACTGCATAAAACAAAGGTTAAAAATAATAAACATATTGTGGTGTTCTGCACCCGCAGACTCAGTTTTGAATATTTGTGCTTACAATATTGTTATTTTTCTCCTTTCTTTTTCTGTGTGGTACTGCTTTATTTGACTATTGTTGTGTTTCGGGGCTAGGTCAGGCTCTTATCTGCAGCAACAGCTTTACTTTCAATGCTTTCACTGTCATTTTCAGTTAATTTTTCTCAAGTCCCATAATTTCTGTGTACTCTTAGTGTTCCAGTGCTGCCAAACTGCTAACAACTTTCCAGAGCTCTGGCAGCTAGTTGTAGAACTTTATTAGTTCAATAGTTTTGATTATTATTTTTTGATTACACTATTAACCCTTTCCTTTCATTTTGAAACATTTGTTTTAATTTGATGGTAATTATTTTTAATATTTCTGCAGTATTTTTATTATTGTTCAAGCAGTTGCTACTGCTACATAGGTATATTTTACTATTTTTGGATGAGTGGTAGAGGGAAAGGAGGAAAGAAAGACAAGGAAGGTGGCAGTGACCACTGGCAGAGATTGACATGGTATGGCGGCAGGTAGTGGTGTATCTGCAGTTTGCAATGGCAGTGGCACTATTAAAATGAGTACAGCACTTAATTTGGCTGCTTTCTCAGTTGAGGAAGGCAAACAAAGCCAAGATTTCTTATTCGAAATTTCCTCAACTCATCAAAACAGTGGTAATGAAAACTATGAAAAAGTCCCCAACGTTTGGTTGTAGTGGACCTGAGTCTGAGGAGGATGCAGTGGTGGAGTTGTGTGAGCCACTACCCTCTCAGAAAAATGAAGAAGAGGACAACCTATGGATTGGTGAACGAGGAGGAAATGGAGGGTGAAGGAGAGGATGAATCTGCCATTGATCCTTCTTGGGAGCCTGAAAGAAAAGTGACAGTAAACTGTACACATTTTCAAAATAAAGGGTGGGAAACCTCTGCCACAAAATATGATGTACAAGACCCAATCCAGAACAGAAACAAGTGTGGGTCTGGTGACCAGGTGCTCCACATAAATTTGTGTATCCTTCAAAATCCCTTGTGTGGGACTTTTTTATTACTGACCTATAAGATGACACTGTGGCAAAATGCCAATGTTCTGAGGCCTGAGTAAGTCATGGCAAGAAAGTGCCTCATGCTGGATCAGGTGGGCAGCATACCCATCTGAAGTCAAACATATGGTTAAGTGGCAAGCACATCAACAGAAAGTGTTTGCAGGTGGTTTCAGAGGAAGAGATGAGCAGGATATTGTGCAGGAAAGATTGGTTGAGGAGAAGGTCAGTAGTACACCTGAAAGTGTGAAATCACCAATGAACAGTGGAAGTACATCTCCCTGACAGCCCTCTACCCCGGCTTGTCACAGGTCTTTTGACACCGTCTCTGTCTGTGACATTTGAGAAACATGGTGCCCATGCAAAACTGTTCCCAAAAAGCACCCGCCCAAAAAAGATCCAGCCAATTATTACCAGCATTCTATTTAAGCAATGTAAATTCCTCCTAATCATTCAACTGCCAGGAAACTGAAAGATGCCATTGTGCAGATGATTGCTATTGATCTCTCATTTTCCTTTTGTTGAAAATGCTTGTTTCCTTTGCTTTATGTACAAAGCATGCCCCAAATGGAAAGTGCCATCCCAGCTATTTTCACAGCAGCAATTTCTGAACTGAGGGATGTTGTTGACAAAGAAGTTTCACATGCCTTACAGCATTTTTTCCAGTTCATGCATCCATCTTACTACTGATATTTGAAGCAATGGACTAACAGCTGCTAACTTAGTTACATGTGTAATAGCAAACTGGGTAGAACTGAAAGAGGGTTGGTCATAACCTTGACTGCAAATGCAAGCAACCAAATTGCAAATGAAGCTACATGCCTGGAATTTGCAAGTGTACAACAGTGGCTATAAAGAGCATGCTTGATTTGCACACTGGGCAAACAGTGTTGGCATCTCTGTTGGAGGGGATTGACACTTGGTTGAACCAAAAGGGCCCGATTCTCAAAGCTCCCAGAATGGTGCAATGGGCTTGAACCACAAGGAATGGTGCAAAAATGGCCCTTTGCACCAAAAGATGCACTGGGAGTTATTCACATATGCAGCCTGCATCAACCACATGCTTCGTGCACCAAAGGGGGCTAGCACACTCTCTACAACACTCTCCTGCCATGAAGCTTCTGTAAATCTTTGTTTTTTGCCCTGAGTTGCTGAACAAACATTTTCCATGCTGTGAACTGCTGCAAGAGAGCCATCAGAAGCGAAGCCATTGAGATTCTGAAATTTGCAAATTCCATAGCAGGTGGGGGGGTGGCTATGAGGGTCTCTGAGGGGGTGGAGCTATTGTTTTTAAAAGCCTATGCTGCTAGCTGCTTACAACATGCACCTACAACACACTCCTACCGTGAAGCTGCTGTACATTTTTGTTTCTTTCCCCATGTTGCTGAACAGACATTTTCCCTGCTGTAAACTGCTGCAAAAGAGTCACCAGAAATGAAGCCATAGAGACTTTGAAATTTATAAACTCTCAGCATCAGACTTAGAAAAATGGAAGTAGGCCCTGCCACTCCACTGTGCCAGCTGGACAGGCCTGCAGTCACAGCTCCTTTCTTGGAACAATACTCAAAGACTGCAAAGGAATATTCTAGAACTGGCTCCACCTACTTTAATTACCAACAGGCAATGGGCTTGATTTTCAAAGCCCCTAATTGCACCAAAGGTATGTTGCACGGGGCTTGGGGCAATCACCCGGCTAGCAATTGGGATTTTCAATCCTGTGTACCAGGTGCCATAAGTTAGACCAACTTTTTCCAGTCTAGCTTGCTGCATTCCCAGGGGCTAATTCAAAACAGGCAGGCTACTTAAAATGAACCTGGAGCCCAGACGTGAAGTAAACATGTAAAACACAAAAAAATCAGGCTGCACAGTTATGGACCACAAACTTAAAGATAAGTTTCATTCAAAAATGTATTAAATAAACAAATGGATAAAAAGCAGCATAAAATCTTCCCAAAACAAGCACCATAAAAACTAACATTCCACAAGAATACATTCAAATGGATAGTAAAGTAGCCTTGACTAGATTGGAAAAGGAGTGTGGCATATGGATAGATGAAGGTATCAGTTTTAGAGACCACAGAACTATAGTTATATGGAAAGCAAATATAATGATTAGAAATATAAGGAAAAGCTTTGTAAACAAAAGTGCAGCATGCCATTATATAAAATGCATGTTAGACCCCTCTTAGACTACGGTTCACAGCTATGGAACCCGTTCATGATAGGGAAAGGGATAGAGTAGAAAAGATACAAAGATGCTTTACTAAATTAATAGGAACACTTAGTAAGTATAATTATAAGGATAGATTAAATAAAACAGGTTTATTTTCACTACAGTTGAGAAGAACCAGAGGAGATCTAATAGTTATGTATAGGATAATGAATGACACTAAACTACAAATCGAATTAGATATTATTCTACAGGATAAACCAGCTGGTTTGAGGGGACACAAAAAGCAAATCATGTTAAATACAGCAAGGAAGAATGTGAGACATTTCTCTTTTGTTACCAGAACTGTCAGACTTTGGAATAGATTGTCAATGGAGATAATTTAAAGTAGTTCAATCAGTGGGCTCAAAAAAATCTGTACATAGATGGTTATTATCAAGCTCTGGGTATATGACTCACTAATGTGGGGAACAGTTATTATGGGCTAAAAAGCCTTCTACCGTTCTAACTCCTAGTATAAGAACCTAGTATAAGGTTGTGGTCCAAGACTGTGAAGCCCGATTTTTTGCCTTTTACATCTCTGGGGGCTGTTTGTACAGAGCTTGTGCCAGATATTTGGCGCAAGCTGGCCTAAAAAGTGAAAACTGTCACAACTGCATCTGAGATTTGAGAATTGGGTGCAGTTGCAGCAAAGGGGTTGGCCCACTGCCAGAACCTAAGTGTCGTGGCACAGGTCTTGATGCAATCCCTGTGCCATGCTTTGAAAATCAAGCTCAATATCTCCTGGCACACAGTCAAAGAGGGTGGACCAAGTTACTAACCTCTAAATTCACACGGAAGTTACACAGAGCACACAAAATATTTTCCAAAAAGCCAGCTTCTTGTACAGTTCTTAGCAAGCACTCCCCCAGGAAGCTTCCCAGGCCATTAGTTCCCATGACACACCCCTTGGAAACCCTTTACTCTGTACTTTTCCATACTAGAGGGAAGCAAATTGACACAAGGGGCTTGATTTTCAAAGGTTGATACAGGGCTTATGTCAAGCCCTGCATCAATCCATTCCTTCATAGCTGCACCAAACTCCTATGGAAGCAACTGCACCTGATTTTTAGTACGCCGGGCACAGCTGCGACGGTTTTCACACACTATGACAGCTTCGCCTAATATTTGGGCGCATGCCCGTAAAATAGTCCCCAAATGGTGCAAGTCAGACAGGGAAAACCTGAGTCTGTTTGACTGTTAGCCCTCAAGATTAAAATCTGATGGGCGGCCAGAGAGGGAATGTTACAGAAAGCCCTGTGTACCAAACATTCCAGCACACCAGGGGCTTGTGGTATTCTCAGGGCACTAAAAATTGAACCCCCTGTCTTCAATCCTTGGCTATCCTCTCATATGCTCTCTAGTGCTCTCTTCTCTCTCTCTCTCTCTCTCTCTCTCTCTCTCTCTCTCTCACTGTAACAGTATTTGTGGTCATACTAGAGGGTCTGCTGCATGCACACTCTTCCTTAAAGAGGTGTGTTGATCAAAAAGTACTAAATTGCAGAATTACAATCATCACATCGCCAATAAGCCATTCTTCAAACATGAGATCTGTAGTTGTAGTAATCATTTGAAAGAAAAATGACACTGGGAATGGTGCAGTGTATGCATTTCCAGAATGCTCAGATGCATGGTACTGTACTTTAGAATGTGGCAAGGAGGAATGTAGTGTTGTACATGGCTTTGGCATGTCAACATTGTAAGTAATTTCAGAATACTGCAGTCTGGCATGGTCAACATTTTGCAGTGCAACAGGGACACAATTTCAGAATGTAGTGTGGACATTTTTGAATTGAAATCAGAATGTGGGTGGACACAGTTTTGGAATGAGGGACATGCAATCTTGGAATGTGGTAACGACACACAATATCGTAACGTGACAGGGAAACACAATCTCAAAACGTGGGGACATAGAAACTTAGAATGTTATGAGAAGCCCAGTCTTGGAAAGTGGTGGGGGCACACAGTTTTGAAATGAAGGACTTACAATTTCAGAATGTAGCAGTGATGTACAATCTTGGAAAGAGGCAGCAGAAATGCATAATCTCAGAATGTGGTGAGGATAGGCAGTTTAAAAATGTGTCATGGATGCACATACTGTATAGGAATTTGATTAGAATGGTCAATCTTAGAATATGGTGTGTATGGGAAGTCTCAGAATGTGGCAGGGACGGAATATCTCAGATTGTTATGGAGACGTGCAACTTAGGAACATAGTGGGGATGCACACTGTCAGAATGTGGCAGGACACACAATTTTATTTTGAATATGCTTGTCCCTTCCACATTCCAAAAATGTATGTACACACCAGATTCCTATGTTGCATGTCACTACAACATACTGACAATGCATGTCACCACCACATTCCAAAAGTGCGTGTCCCAGGGGGCATGACTTGAGCGCCAGCATGATGGCAGCCTAATTCCTTGGCTCTGTCCCTGACTGGACAAAATCCGTTGGTTCTAGATGTGATCCGGGACTAAAACACTGTTTTGCTTTCAGTGGAATGTCCATCACACCCTAGCTGACTGCCAGGAGTCACTATTTCGGACAGCAACAGTCTGTATCACCAGGATATGCCAGTGAAGGTGGGACCTTATGCCTTGTGCCAGATGAGATAGGCTGCACGGGTTTCAACCAGCAGGAACTACATAACTAAAGTCACCGTGCCTGCTCTCCCTCGAGTGAAGGGCTACCAGTGCTGACCGAAGGAACACCTTTCACCCTTCAGTGTCCTGTGTCCAGTGCCTTAGGGCACTGTCTGCAGAGTCTACATGCAGCATTAAACAGCCATGGGGGCATCCACATCCCTCCACCCGCCAATACTACTCTGGTCAGCCAGAAGCCCCCCTCTCAGTAAATACCAGTGGGGGACTCACTCTCATATATCGCCAAAATGCTGGAGGTGCTCCTTGTCCGAGTGGATGGAATAAGTACAGCCCTAATGGGTAATGTTGTGGATGTCCACTGGCTAGAAGACAAACTTAATGTAGCTGAACATCAGACTGAAGAGCTCAAAAGGCACCAGGGCCTAGTATGGCAGAGGCTTCACAAACATGCAGTAAAATTAGCTAAACTCTGGGAGCAGGCTAAGGATTAAGAGAATCAGGGATGCCACAATAATATCAGGATTCTGGGTGTCCCAAAGGTGCAGAGGGTCAGAATATGAAGCGCTTTCTTAATGAACTCATCCCTAAACTACTTGGGGATCACTGGAGAGGCCCTGTGGAGGTAGAATGAGCGCATGGAGTCTTCGGCAAGGTGGGTCCCCAATTCCCCCGCTAGGCCTATAATTGCCTATCTACTATGATATTCAATAAAAGAGCAAGTATTGCAAGCTGCAAGGGACACTGGGGATATCATCTGGTAGGGGGCTCACATTTCATTCTACAGGGACTATTCACATGAGGTGGCTGCCAGGCGTAAATTCGATGCTCCAGTGAAAAAACTCATACAGGCAAATGGCTTCAAGTACAGATTTAAGGGCTTAACATCTCTATATGTATCTAAAGATGGCAAGGACTTACTAGCCTCTGCAGGAGATTGAAACTTGGCTCTCCAGGCACTGCCTACTATCCTCAGGAATACTACATCTCCCAGATGCCTCTGGGTTCCAAGAGAACAAGAGCAACATAGGTGGAATGGTGGTAAAAGGAAGGTGTTTCCCAGGGGCCAAGTTCATGGCCGAACCAGTCCTACTTCAGATGAGTCCCCCAGGTCCAGTTCGACTGGAAGGCAGAATCCCTCGGCCAAAGGACATGTCTTGTCCTGCTGTCCAGATTCAATGCAGAAACCCGCTATGCCAGCTGCAACACTAGATAAATCTTCCTCTTCAAGCCACCCAAGGTCGAGATCCAGGAGCTGCCAGAGTTCAAATCATCACCTACCTTCTGTCCCCTGCAGGAGACCCCTGCAAAGCTTCCATGGGAGGACTCATCTAGTGATGAAGAGGTGACCGAATTTTCTAAGCAATCAACAGACCACACGGATACTGCTGCTCCCCAGACTCAGCTGCTGAAGAGCTAGAACCTACAGAAATTCCAGAAGAATCACTGCTGCTGGTCAAACCTGGACTTAAATCTTTTGCCGAAGTAGTGGTGGATGGCCTATCACAGCGTAGGAGCCCAGAGAATTGCCTTCTCAGTGCCATTGCTCCAGGATTGGAGGGATGAAGCTGGACCAGCCATCCATATCAGGAGAACTTTGACCTCACCACAGGCTAACCTATAGACTCATTACTATTGTTGTTTTGTTTTTTTACCTCTGCTAACATTGAAACATAGAGACTTTATAGTGCACTTAGCCAAGGGTTTCCTCAAAGGGTTCCCCATATCCCATGAAGGTTTTGAATGGGGCTTCACATTACGCGGCCACCTGAAATAAGGGGATCCACTGCCTCCACCATTCCCCAGCACTACCTGGAAGCTTCGAGGTCAGGGGATATGGTGGCTTGGTGAAGCAGCTCAACCCTCCTCTGCCTCCCCATTCACATAACCTAAATTATCAAGGTCTGGGACCGGAGAACTAGGCCTATGAACATAGTTTGGCCTCAGACCATTGCTTTACTGTGCAAAGAAACTATGCAGGGACAGGGGGAGATTCTCCTCCCCCCATGCCTAATTCTTAGGGCCGACATATTTCCTAATGTTCCACCAGAACTCGAGTATACACTATCATAGGTCTGGTAAAGAGACAAAGATTCAATTTTTGGTCACGGTTGGCAATTATTTAACTGGCAAATTATCTTGTTGCTGGCTATTAGCATTCACACTAGTAACAAGTTTTTAGTCTGTTGCCTTCATTACTGATTAGTTGTTCTATATAATATTAATGTAACAATAAGGTTAACTGTTTATGTATTACCTAGTTTACCACTCTGGCAGGTTGTCAGGGCTAAGAGCACCCCCTTCCATCCCCTTCCCTGGTCCCCTCCCCCGATCCCAACCTCAGGGATCCCTGTTCCCTTCCCTTGTTCTATACCTGGATCACCTATTATTGGTGCAATGTCCAGGAAAGGATGGGCTACCATTTATGGTCAACCTATCCCACACCTCATTTGGGTGTGTGAATCAGCATATCTAGAGGGCTGTACTAGGGGCTCCCTTTACGTGTTTAACTCTGCACCCTTAGTGTTCTCACTTAGAAAGTTGTTGGTTGTTCATTGCTGTTCGGATATTGCTTGCTAAACGTGTAACTATACTATTTCCTTTTTCTCTTTTTTCCCTTAAAGTACTTTGACATGCTGTACGAGACACTTCTCAAGTCAGAGGGCATTGCTTTTCAAAGCTCCCGGAGGCACCTACGGTGGTCTAAGAGGGCACACCTTATAGCCAAGAACTTCTGTTTAAGAATCAGGTAACTTCTGATCCCACCCGGCTTGGATACCAGGAGGTGAGTGGAATTTGGTCCCAGCTTTTGATATACTACATCAAGTAATACCAGACAGGGGTGGAGGTGTGTCTCCTGGAACATCAAGGGGCTGAATCACCCAGTGAAGTGTACAAAAGTACTGCAGCACCTCCAGTCCATGGGGGCAGATATTGCCCTCCTTCAGGAGACACACCTAACTGCCAGGATGTGCAATGGCTCAAAAAATCATGGGTGGGTCAGGTTCTAGGGAGCTCTGCCTCCAATAAGTCCAAAGGGGTAGCTATTTTGATCCACAAAGCTTGTCCCAGGGGAGCTGAAGCTGTTAAAGTGGGTGCTCAAGGTCACTGTGTTGCAGCTGTCTTTTCATACCCCAGGGGGAAAGTCATTGTTGTGAATGTGTATGGTCCCAACTCAGACTCTGACACTTTTCTAGCTGAGGTTGGCCAGGCACTTACTTCCCTATCAGAAGGGCATCAAAGTATCCTGATCCTACTGGAAGGTGATTGCAACTGTGTCCTGGACATCTTCCTGGATAAATCCCGTCACACGCCCCAGGTGCACCCTAAGGCAAGGGCAGCCCTGCAGAAGCTTACAGATGAATGGGGGCTGCTGGACCCCTGGAGGAGAGACAACCCTATGGGCTGAGACTATACTTTATTCTCCCCTGTGCACAACACTTATAGCCGCACTCACTACTGGTTGGCACACCAAGAAGCTGCACAGGGCATTAGTGATACTAGGGTAGGCAATATCCTTATTTCTGACCATGTGCCAAGTGCCTGTAGCTATCTCCCGCCCGGACAAGGCCCCTCCCCATCAGGTGAAGATGCAACCCTTTACTCCTCCAGGAAAAGGAGTTCCGTTCTGCTGTGGTGCAAGAGGCAAGGAATTACTTCTCCCACAATTCAGGGGGTGAGGTGGGAGCTGGCACTGTTTAGGAATCCTTTAAGGCAGTCCTGCGTGGCCGTATTATCTCCTACTCGACTGCAAAAAACAAAGCCTGTAAAGAGGAAGCTGCCAAAATGAAAGCAGAGTTAACCATCCTGGAATCACAATTTAAGTCCTCCTCCTCCTCCACAAGTATAAACAACCCCCTTTTGACCTCTATTTTGGGGATCAAGTATCGTATTAATACCATATTGCAATGGAAGGCCAAGTGACAACTTCTTCGGTCCAAACGTAAATACTAGGAGGGTGGGGAAAAGGGTGGCAAATTACTTGCCTATCAGCTACAGAATCAACAAGCTGCATCTGGTATACAAGCCCTATGGGACTCCAATGCAAAGGTAGTCTCAGACCCCAAGGGCATTAATGAGGTCATGTGGCTCTTTTACCAGTCCCTCTACCAATCCAAAACCCCACTGGATGATACGAGCTTAGCAAAGGAGTTGGAAAAATTCTTTAGCTCTTCTGTCATTCCTTGACTTTCCCCAAAGTTAACTAAAGGGCTTGACAGGCCCATAACTGTGGAGGAACTTTGCACGGCACTGTCCCAGTTAGCCAAAGGGAAGTCACCTGGGCCAGACGGGATGACAGTGGAGCTATACCAACTGCTGCAGGATGAAATTTCAACCCCGCTTCTCCTAGCTTTGCAAGAAGCTCATGACAAAGGAACCCTTCCCCCTACCATGAGAGAGGCACTAATCACTCTGCTCACTAAGAAGTCCTCAGATCCTTTAGATTGTGCTAACTTCCACCCTATCTTGCTGCTATTGCTAGACACGAAGATAGTGGCAAAAGTGCTTGCCAACAGAATGGCAGATATATTGCCCACTTTAATTCATCCGTCCCAAGCAGAATTTTCTAAAAACAAATCTGGATCAGACAACCTAAGATTGGTGCTTAACCTCGAATTGTTAGCACTACAATCCTTGGTGCTGATGGCAGCCCTGGCTGTCAACTTTTCTATAGCTTTTGACTCTGTGGAATGGAACTACTTACATAGGGTCTTAAACATTTATGGCTTCGGACCCTATTTTCGGAGATGGATCTCTGTCTTATACAACTCATCCTCTGCAAAGATCCTAACTAGCAAGGAGATATCATCCTCCTTCCAGCTGCAGAGGGGCACACACCGGGGCTGTCCTCTCTCTCCCTTGCTATTTCTGGTGGCCCTAGATCCCCTAGTGAGGAAGCTTATAGCCACCACAGACATCTCCGGAATCCAGGTGGGAGAGCATTCCTATCTGGTTAATTCATATGCAGATGACCTCCTCCTCCTCCTCCTCCTCCTCACTGTGTCAGAGCCACCCCGTGCCCCATGCCTTTGCCATACTGCAGGACTTTGCCAGATGTTCTGGAGTACAAGTTAACCAGAAAAAGACCTTTTTGTCTCCCCTGAACTTGGCTTGCTCTAGAGACTGTCTGCGAGGCATAACTATATCTTGGGCTCCCCAGAGTTTCTCCTATTTAGGAGTGACTATTACCGCCAGATGGAAAGAGCTGGAAAGTGCAAATTTTACTCCTCTACTGGCCTCACTCACACAAGAGATTGACCGCTGGTGAAAGCTCAACCTCTCCTTGAAGAGCAGGGTTGAGGTTGTGTGCATGTTTCTTCTCCTTAAAGTTTCCTACCTTTTTAACAATCTTCCTATCCGCTTATCCCCCAAACTATTCCAATCCCTGTATAAGTTAGTCTCCCTTCTGCTCTAGGAGGAGAAAGCTGCCCACTGTGGCTGATCCAAACTTCGGGCCCACTGGTCCAAAGGGAGCCTTGGCCACCCCTGGTTCCTGGGGTATCAGCTAGCATATCTCATTGCACAGCTAACTAAGTGGTTTGTTCCCCCCCTCTGTCTCAACCTTCCCTATGGGTTAGACTAGAAGCCTCACTGGTGCGGAAGGACAATCTTTACTTCCTTCTCTCAACAGCTCGCTCTTCACCCTCCCACACTACCCCTGTTATGCGGGAGACAGAGAGAGCCGGGCGAACTGCTGTGGCTGCTTCACATATGTTGGAGTTTGCCTGGCATCCCCCCCCTCGACTATACTCCCCTATGGAAGAATAGCAGCATTTCCAGAGATAAAAAAATCAATCCGCTGGCCAATTTGGGCTGGCAAAGGTATTAGACTCCATCGGGACTTATACATACCAAACGCTAAAGTATTAATGTCCTTCAAACAACTGAAGACACAGTTTAACCTCCCGGCTCAGGACTTTTGGAGATATCTCTAGATTAGAAGTGCCATCCACACCCTCCAGGCCCGAGTGGTTTTGACTCTAAGTTGGAATGGCTAAGTCTTCTCCACAAGCCAGATGGGGAAAGGGGCCTAGCTGGGAAAATTTACCATACGTTAAGATGCTCTCAGCCAGATCACACTGAGAAGTGTAGACAGCATTGGGAGTCAGACACACACAGGTGATCATCACTCAAGAGACATGGCAACGCTGCATCAGAGCCACCCACATGACATATAAAGATGCTAGAAGCCAAGCCATCCAACTCAAGATACTTTTGAGGTGGTATAGAACCCTGGCTGCACTCCACTCTATGGGACTTCTAACCCCCCCCCAATGCTGGAGATGCCATCGGAGCCCTGCCCACCTGTTGTACATAGCGTGGCATTGCCCATCGTTGACTCCATTCTGGTCCTCAATTCTTGCAGACTGCTCAAGAGTGGTTGGCAGAACAATCAGCCAAGAAAACCCCTTACTGTTGTTAGGTGACTCATCACCTTTAGACCCCCTCCCACCCTATCATAAGGGATGGGTCCTAGTGGCCCTGTTCAAAGCTAAATGAGCAATCCTAATGAAGTGGAGACAACCACAACCACCCTTGCTCATGGCCTGGCACTCTGCATTGGCAAAGTTGGCCATATATTCAAAAGACTTTCATACTCAAGCATTAACCAACTGCATAAGTTCCATAGGAAATGGGATGCCTACCTACATTCACACCTGTGTTCTGTACCGCCAACACCGCCTAGCAATCCCCCTGCCTGAGGGCCTTCTTGACCAATTCCACCACTTCTAGGATCTGCTCCTTTCCAATGGACACTTACACACAGGTCGATGTGGGCTTTACCTCACAGTTATCCCCCTTGTCCTTCCTTTATGGAAAGGCAGGGGAATTCACCTTCTCACTCCTCCCATGGGGTTAAGGAGAAAAAGCCTTTACAGGTGTCTCGTACGGCATTTTGCTTATAGTATTATTATACTCCTTTGACAATTGTATATTACCACCTTCACTTGCTGACTACTTACTTTGAAATATTATACCAATAATTGTTCAGGTGTAGCCTACCTCAGTCTTGCTAGGCAACAAATGTTACTGTAGTTTGCTATATACTTCACTGCTGTGCTTTAACCCTGTGATGACTGTTCACAAAATGGAAAATAATAACATTTTTTATGACAAAAAAAAAAAGAAATTGTGTGCCCCAGCCACATTCTGAAATTGTGTGCATCCTTACCACATTCAGAAATTGTCATCACCATGTTCCAAAATTATGAGTCACCATCACATTCCAAACAAGTGTGTCCCTGCCATGTTTCTAAATTACATATAACTGCCACATCACAAAGTTTTGCACCCATCCACATTCAGAAATTGTGTGTCACCACTATATTATGCAATTGTGGTCTTGGAATGCGGCAGAGATGAAATATCTCAGAATGTGGTGGAAATTAGGCATGGACAGGTAGCAAAATACCAGCACGGGGTCATAATGTCACAGACAAAACCACGTACACACACACACAAGGGCACAGACACAATGGCGTATGCTCTAACAGCATTGGGACAAAATCCCAAACGACACAACATGATCACATGCCACTGAAACAACAGCAACTGTCTTACTTTTTGAGGGGGCTTCGCCCTCTGCACCCCCAGACTTATTATAATCAACTATGGGGGGTCGTAGACTTTGGGGAATGAAGATAACTGGGAGCAGAGAAATATTAAAAAAAAAATAATTAATTACAGTGGGACCTGGAGATAACTGAACTGCAGCCTTAGGTCCCAGATGTTGCCGAAGGCAGGTGCTCTAGCCACTCAACCACGGGAGCAGCTTGGCTAGGCACCACACCGGCAGTGTCTTTCACATTTTCTCATAGCCGACTACAGTGACAGGGGTAGCATGTCTTACCGCATGCTGAAAGAACCCCTGTCACTGTAAAGCCATTCTCACTTCCTACAGCGTGGTATTGCATGCTTGGTTTTGTCCACATTATATTCACCTGGAACCTAAAGTACCCTACTCTAAACACTACCCGTGGGTATCTCTAAACTACCGTAAATTACCCTTAAAATTGCCTAATGCAAAATGGGTAGTTGGTTCGAATCAGGTAGTTACTGCCCTAATCATTCTACTACCCATTTACCCTACCCTGACTATAACAAAATGTGAAGGACTTTGACTGCTCCAAACAGGGAAAACTACTCAAAAGGATCTGTCTTGAGTCAGGTAAGATAGGTACAGCTGCTCTAAGCAAGCTGCTGCTGCTTCTAAAATACAATCTTTAGTACTATGGCTGATAAGGCATTCTTCTATAGGGCCACTGTGATATGCCCCAACTTTTCTTTATTAATGTGACATCACCAGCCAGATTGTCAGCAGTAGTTAGTGAAACTGAGAGTTGTTTAATGGTTAAATAAGTCATTTGTCTATTGGGCTATTGGGTGGGAAAGGCAATTACAAGAGGTGCAGCTGCTCTGAGTGAGCCTGCTGCTGTTTCCAAAAATTAAACCCAGAGAAGAGTTGAGCTGGCTATGCCAAATGTTTTTTGTTTCATCTTTTTTCCACTTTTCCCTGTCCTGAATGTAAAAAGACACTCTAAATACACGTTATGTATATGCCTGTGGTTGATGTATTGTTATCTCTGCATCTCACATCTCTCCCTCACAAAGTGGAGCAAGTCATCCTAGGTAATCTCAATGTTAACTGGCTTGCCTCCACTACCTCCCATATAAGGGACTCCTTTGCTGCCCTGGATATGTCCCAGTTAGTCACCCAGACCACCAGATTCAACCACTCTACTGGCACCAGCACTCTCCTAGATGTTGTTATATCTAACCATCCCTACAAAATCTGGGATGTCACTGTCCTCCCCAACTCTCTTAGTGGTCACTCCCCAGTCCTCTGTCTCTGGTCATCCACCACTCTGAAGCCAGTGTCCCAGGCCACTCTACACCACCGTTTATGCCCCGGCAGCCTTAGAAAATTAAAACAATACCTAGCCCAGCTAGACTGGTCCCCTATCCAGCACGCCCCTGACATTGACTCAGATCTTGACCATTTCACAAATGCCTTCTATAAGGCTTGTGACCTTTTCGTCCCCTCACCAGATCTGCTCCAAAAAATGCAATGTCCCATGGATCACCCCACCCTTCCTGCAGAGACTCAAAAACAGAGATAATCTCTGGCACATTGCTGTAGAATCTGGAAATGTGTCTGACAGACAGGCCTACAATGCAGAATGCAATAAGTGCACTTGGGCCACTAGGTAGGCCAAGGCAGAGCACTACCAGACCACACTCACTTCCAGTTGGGGTTCAGCCCGAACCTTCTGGGATAATATGAAAGAGCTAAATGGAAAGTCCCGCTCCCCCCTACCATCTCAGCTCTCCATCAGTGGCACCCCCACCACAGATCCACTCCTCATGGCCGATTGCCTTAACACTGCCTTCTCTGACCTAAGCTCAGTCCTCCCCAGCAGCTCTTTGACCCAATCCCCACCTCTCTCCCTCTGATCCTGCATCACCCACCATTCTACCTGCACACCCTATCCCCCCAAGAAGCCAGGCCACACCTGCTAAAAGCCTTAAGCAGCAATAACCCCAGCAGTGACCCCCTCGACTCCAGGATCCTCCGTATGGTCTTGGATGAAGTCCTAGTCCCCCTGACTGACCTTCTAAACCAGTCTCTATGCCTGGGTCAGTTCCCAAGTGCTTGTAAAACTGCTGAAATTACACCCATACATAAGAGTGGGGACCGATCCACCCCCAACAATTATCGGGCCCATCTCCATCCTCCCCCCACTCTCTAAAGCCCTTGAAAAAATGGTGTTGATCCAGCTCTCTGAATACCTAACCAAGGTATGACATTATGTGCCCAGAGCAGCACGGTTTCTACCCAGGGCACAGTACAACCATGCCTCTCCTGGAATTCTCCCAACACCTGCATGATGCTCTCGACTCTGGCAGCTTTGCAGGAGCAGTGTTCATTGACCTCTCCAAGGCTTTTGACACTGTCTGTCATCCCTTTCTACTTGACTCTCTCCACCAACTTAGCTTCTCTGGTTGTCCCATTTCCTGGTTCTCTAGCTACCTCTCTGCTAGATCCCAGTGTGTCAAGATCGGTGGCTCCCTCTCCAGCACTCTTCCCGTTCACTCTGGGGTCCCTCAGGGCTCCATCCTGGGTCCAATACTTTTTTTGTCTCTACCTCAACACCCTCCCCAGCACATGTACTGGTAAAATGCTCCTCTACGCCGATGATGCAGTCCTCATTGCCTCACATCCCAATCCCACCTCCCTCCAATTATCCCTCCAGCAAGCTTACAACCAAGCCAAAAGGTGGTTCAGAGACTGCAGACTGGTCATTAACCTAAAGAAAACCAAATCAATGCTCTTCTCCCACCAACAAAATAAAGCTAAAAATACCCCCCTCTTGATTATCCCCAGCAGTCTGCACCCCGCTAGAATAAGTGACCACATACAAGTACCTAGGCATCACGTTCGATACTGCCTTCTCCTTCCACACCCACATTAATGCTCTGTCAGCTGCCATTAACTCTCAGATTGGCCTGCTATACTGGCACAGGGACTGCCTACCTCAGGTTGCCCTCAGACTGGCCATCACCTCCTCCATCTTGTCCCTCGTGGACTATGGCTTGCCCATCTACACTGCAGCTGACAACACTGTCAAAAATCCAACTCTCCATCAATAAGGCCTGTAGGCTCCTAACCAGTGCCCCCAGCCGAACTCATACCTGCCTTCTCTATACTACCACCAATCTTCTCAACTTTGAGGAGCGACTGGTCTACCAGACCTGCCTTCTCACTAAGAAATCTCTGCTAGGACTCCCCCCCGGGGTCTCCACCTCCCTACAGCAGCCATCTTCATCCTTCACCACCCATAGCTCTGTTAAGGCCACTTTCAAGGTGCCCAGAACCAAGACCTCTCTTGCCCAGAGAGCCTTCCTCTACCGAGCCCCCACCTGCTTTAACTCCCTCCCTAGCTGCATCTCCAACTTGCCAAAAATTGGCTCCTTCAAAACAGCCCTTCGGAACCATATCTTTAATACCCGCTGTTGTAGGTGCAACTAATCCCCTGTTGTAACCTGTGGTTCCTGCCCACCTTGCCCCCTGGCTTGACAATGTCCACTGGACAGCCTCTCCCTCCCCCAGACCTACCCCTTCCCTACTAGGTCCAAACAGGGATATAACCCACTTTCTTCTCTGAGGACCTACTATATCCATGAGTGTAACTCATAATTTTGTAACATTATGTAACCTAAGTAACATACAAACTACTACATTATGTAACCTAAGTGTATGTATGTTAAATGTTCCTTTTACTGCACTTGTAATGCTATCCTCTGTTTTAATCTGCACTGTAATAAGTGCCTTGATGTCTGCCCCCCCCCGCCAAGAGGTGCCTTTGTAAATGAGTCTCTGACTCAAAGGGTGTAAACCCGATTTGTAATGAATAAATAAATATGTTGAAAAATATAATAAAGGTTATGTTTAAAAATAGGGATTTATAGTGTTCCTCATCCCTGCTCCAGCTGGTAAAGTGTTCACAGTTTTCAATCAGAAAAGGCAGACAGAATAAATGTTGCAATGTTTGGTGTTTATTTGAAAAATTAGAGAAAACAATAATGGATCATACCATGGAGAAAAAGCTAACACTAACAGGGGACTTTAATGTGGCCTGGGGCCATCCCAGACAGAGAACCCTACAAGACAGCTTCAAGCAATTGGGTCTGATTCAAATTATTACCAGTACAACAAGGAAGACTACTCAAAAGAGTACTGGTAACATATTGGATTTAATGTTTATGTCCCAAAATATACAAGTGCATAGTGTTCAGGTAAATCAGCCAATTTTAGCAGATCATAATTCCCTCAGTTGCAACATAAACATGGATGGTAAAGGTAGAGTGGACAAGGAAAATATTATTAAATGGGTCAGAAGTTTTAAAAAAATATTCTATTGAAAGGTTTCAAAATAAACTAAGGCAGGTAAACAAGTCTAGGTTATTTCTTATTCCATCTTTAAATCTGGCTATACAAGAATTTAATAATTTGTTTCTTGAGACCTGTAACGAAGTAGCTCCATTTGTAAAAATTAAGCAAAAAAAAAACCATGTACCATGGGTCACTGAAACACTAAAAAAATAAATTAGGGTGAAAAATAGACTGTGGAAGAAGGCTAATCAAACCTTGCATCCCTCAGACTGGGAAAATTAAAAAGGTAACAAAAATTGTCTTAAAATTAGAATAAAAACTGCCAAAAAATAGTTTTATACTAAAACAAGTGAGGAATCAAGAGGGACAGGAAAACACTGGTCATTAATAAAAACCCTGGAAAAAACAGTTACAAAGCGAGCTCAGATACAAATGGAAGAGAATGGGGTACTGGAAAAATGAGTTGAGGTCAGCAAATATTCTAAATGACTACTTTACTAATTTACCAGATGTAATTGGTTTGGAGGAAAATGGAAAAAAAAAACATAATTGAAGACCAAGTAAACAAACCAAACGACTAGAATATTCCTAAGTTTAGGTTTAAGAGACTAACACACTAGGAAGTTGAAAATGTGATAAAGAAGATGAATAAAAGTAAATCTCCAGGTACTGATCAGCTGAAAACAAGATTCCAAAAAAGATGCAGATAACATCATAGCATCAGTCTTGACTAAACTCTTTAATTGGAACTTGTGTGAGGGGGTTTTCCCATTAATCTGGAAAAATGAAAAAATTGTCCCAGTTTTTAAAAAAGGAATAACATTCAATCCGACAAATTACAGGCCCATAGCTCTACTACCTGTGGTTTCTAAAGTGCTAGAATGAGTGGTACACAGACAGCTCTATAATTATTTAGAGAAGTATGGGCGACTGTCTGGGTACCAGTCTGGGTTTAGAAAAGGGCACTCCATGAGTACTGTGCTCACTGACATAATTGACATTTTGGCTTCCTCTTTAGATAAGGGGATGTCAGTGGATGCAGTGTTCATGGATCTGTCAAAAGCCTTTGATACTGTGCACCATCAGGTACTGATAAGAATCCAAAATGTAGGAGTATCAGAAGAGGTCATGAGATGGTTTCTATCATATTTGATGGAACAAACACAACAGACTGTAGTGAGTAAAGCTTTATCAACCAAGGCAGGGGTGAAACATGGGGTGCCCCAGGGATCGATCCTGGATCCCCTTTTGTTCCTGGTTTATACAAATCCAGTCATTCAAACTGTAAAAGCCTCAGATATTTGTCTATATGCAGATGACACTTTTTTGATAGGTAAAAGTAAAGAGCCTTAAAAATTACAATTAGAGTTACAAGTAGATTTTAATAGCTTTCAGGACTGGTTTGGGAGATCTAATTTAGTGTTAAACAATAGTAAATCAAAAACAATGTTCTTTACTCAGACAGCAAAGGTAAAGGAGACCTTCAAAATTACATCTAAAGATGGTAAGGAGCTAGAACAAGTGAGTGAATATAAGTATCTGGGCATCTTGATAGACCAGAGTCTAACCTTTGAATATCATATTAATCAAAAGGTAAACAAACTAAATGGTAGACTTGGGGCTTTGCGAAGAACATGCCACTGCATAAATGAATCTATGAGGAAGTCCATAGTTAATCAAATGTTGGTACCAGTATTAGAATACGGAATAAATATCTACTTATTTGCCAAAACTTTTGTACTAAAAAGGGTTGAAACTATATACCACAGGTTGGTCAGATTTGCACTGAAGGTAGAAAGAGGACCCATCACTGTGCACTGTACGAAAGGCTAAATTGGCTTACTTCACAAAGTAAACAAAAAATTATTTGGAGCAGTATGACTAAATAACTCTTGGATACAGGAAGACCACTATACTTAAATAAGAAATTGCAAAGAGTAGAGCATACCTACGGCTTAAGATACAAAACAAAAATTAGAGAGTTTAAAATAATAACATCTAGAAATAGGATAGGAGAAATGTCCTTTGCCTATGCATCAATGAAGTTTTGGAATGAATTAAACATTCAAGAAAAAAATATAAACATAAGTCTACAAGAACTTAGTACTGCCTTGAAATGAGAACTAACAGTTAGATGTACTTGCTTTGATTAGAAATTGAATGTTTTATGTAAGAGCACAACTGAAATGTACTGTATTTTGGATTGTATTAATATATGTATGAAACTGACGATTTTTACATGGTTTACATCTAGGACAGGAACACCTTATAAATAGGATTTTAGCTTAATGATGCTTTAAAATGAGATGTCATTTTGTGTCCTGTATAGAAATAAAAGTTTGTACTACTACTACTTTATTGTTTGCAAACTTTGCAGGGAGCCCAATTTTCCAACTTGGAACACTGAGCTCCCTGCAAACACTTACATTTGCAAGTTTCAGAACACCTTGTTCCATCACTTCTGTGCAACTTACAATGAGTTCCCTGCAGTAAACACCAAGCAATGCCGTATTTAGGTTTTTCTGACTAAAAATTGTTAACTCTTTACCAGCTGAGGGAGAGATGAGGAACACTAGTAACTACCTGCTACCTGAATTAAACTACCTGACCTGAGAATTACACTGTTATGTTGAGTAGGGTACTACATTACCTAAACTACCCTACTAGGCCAAAAATAGGTGATGCCCACACTATCTAACCCAGCTACTCATCGGGTAGCCCATGCCTAGTGGAAATGTGCAATTTTTTAATTTTTATTTATGACTTTGATAACCAGGTGAGGGCACTGATCCCAGGGACCATTTTCAGGCACGACCCCAGCCATAACACATGGCGAAGGGTGACAGTGGAGTACAAGGTAACAGTAATACACATGAAACAGATTTGATACAAGCAACAATAGTAGACACAATATACAGGTTTGATGCATAGGTCCATTTGAGAACAGTGAATACAAGGTTTCAATATCAGACATGAGAAGACTTGATACAAACAAACAAATTATAGGCACAGTGTACAATATGAGACTGCAACATCCAGTGAGCAAGTAATACACAGAATACTCAGTAAAAAAATGTATATACAATACGTACAGGCAAGGAAGTCAAATATTATTCTGAAAAATGCAATATAACAGTTGTAGGCAAGAGACTTGACTAGTATGGGTAGGTGGGTAATCCCTGGGCTGGGGAGTTGACTAGTGTGGGTTGGTGTGAGACCTCTGGGAGCACTGGCAGGATGAGTTTTCCAGGAACCGGACTTTAAGGTGGGACTTGAAACTGGAGTGTGTGTCAATGGAATGGAGTTCAGCCAGTAGTTTGTTCCACTGCAAGGGGGCAGCTTCAGATCAAGCTCTGCTACCCATGCTGGTGGATACCCTAGGAACAGCTAGAGGGGGAGTACCATTTGAGCGGAGGTTGCTGAGGAGTGTTCAGGTATTCAGAAGGGCAGTTAGGGGGGATTCTGGAGCTGTATGGATGACATTGTCCACCATGCAGCACAGGGCTAGGTCAAAGTGACCTTGCAGTGGTAGCCATCCAAGGGTATTATAGAGGGTACAGTGGTGGGTGGAGAATGGGGCCAATAAAGCAAAGCGGCAGGCGCTGTTGTAGGCAGCAGAGAGTTTAGCCATAGCAGTAGCTGAGATCCTGGCATAAATAGGGGAGCAGTAGTCAAGAATAGGGAGAAGATTACCCTGGACAATGGCTAGTCGGGGTAAGGTATTGTCTAAATCTATAGGCGGCACCTAACTTTTGATGGAACCTTCTGACAAAGGAATTTGCATGCTCAGTGAAGGTGAGGCAGGGGTCGAGCAGTATTCCTAAGTATTTGTAGGTGTTGACATCTTCCAGGGCTGTACCATCTGGGGTGAGAATGCGTAAGGGGTCGTGGCTTTTAGTTTTGGCCAGGAAGGGCTTAGATCCAAACAGCACGGATTTAGTTTTTTTGGCATTTACTAAGAGGAGGTTTTTTTGAGAACCAGCTGTGGGCTGCAGCATAGTTGTGTGAGAGAACTGAGGAAATTGCGGCCTTGGATTTGTCACTGTGGAAGAAGACAAGATCATTGGCATACAGGAGAGAGTTACAGTTGAGGCAGTCGAAGGGAAGTGCATTAACAAATAAGGAAAAAAGGAGGGGACCCAGGATTAAGCCTCGAGGGACCCCCACAGAGACAGGTAGGGTTGGGGAGCAGGTTTGACCAATGCACATGAATTGTGAGCGATCAGTTAGGTAGCTAGTGAACCAGCTTGTGACTTTCTCAGGACAACCAAGGAGGCTAAGCTTGGAGGTAAGGAGAGCATGGTTAACCATGTCAAAAGCCTTTGAGAGGTCAATGAAGACAGCCCCGGTGGCTTTACCATTATCCATGTTAGAGAGGATGTGGTCGGTCAGTAGAGCAAGGACAATGGCGGTGGAATGATTCTTGCGAAAGCCATGCTGTTTGTTGCATAAGAGGGTGTACTTGCTTATGTACTCCGTGAGCTGATTGTGGACTGCTCTCTCGAGTAGTTTACTGAAATGAGGGAGGATGGATATTGGACGGTAATTGTCAGAGGATTTAGGGTCACCAGATTAAGAATGGGGATAACCTTAGCTATCTTCCATGGGTCAGGCATGGAGGAGGTGGAAAGGGCAAGGTTAAAGATGAAGGTGAGTGGCTTGGCAATCGCTGAAGAGATCAGCTTAAGGAAGAGTGGAGACAGGCCATCAGATCCAGAGGAGCCGTGGTTAGGTAGATGTTTGAGTAGCTTCACTGCATCATGTATGGAGAGGGCTTTAAAATAGAATGGGGGTATTTTCAGGTGAGTGGCAGAGCTTGAGGAGGATGGCAGTGTATCAGATATTAGGACCAGGCTTTGAGGTTGGGCGGTTGGCAGCTTATTTAGGTACATGGATAAGTTGGTGAACTTACAGTTGAAGACACTGGCCACATCGTGAGGGTTGGTCAGCAGCCCATCCTGGGAGTTGAGATGTGGTGCAGCGTAGCTGGAGCGGGGGTTTTGGAGGGAGCTGATTGAGTCCCAGAATTTTCTAGGGTCTCCAAAGTTAGCCTTTTGCAGGTTGCGGAAGTGGGTGTGTTTCAAAAATCTGGCCTGTTGTTTACATTTGTTCCTCATGTGCCTGTAAGCATCCCAGAGGGCAGGAGAGGGTGTTGCTTTGAAAGTGGACCAGGCATGGTCTCTGGCCTTCATAAGGGTTAGGAGGTCTTTACAGACCCAGTGTGAGCACCCGCCTCTGACCTGTCTGGTAGTGACAGGGAAAAAGCAGTCCTGGAGAGTTAGTAGAGTCTGGGTAAATGTGGAAACTGCCAAGGCTACATTGGAAAGGGAAAAAGCATGGCCCAGTCCAAGGACTGGGCCTCCTTGAGGAGATTTGTGGAGACTGAGCAGCTGAAATTTCTTAGAGATAGGTATTTGGGTGGGGGGCACTTTAGTTTGGAAGACCAGAGGAGATAGGTCAGTGAATGATCACTTACAGAGTCAGCCATGGTGCCAGCGTGTAATGCTCATTCCTCCCTGTTTATGAGGATCCAGTCTAGTAGAGTCTGGGTGGCTGAGCATGGATTAAGTCTGGTGGGAAGAGTGATCACCTGCACCAGGTTGCGCTGCTTTAACAGGGATACATAGTCAGGCTGGTGGCAGCTCAGCCAGTTTAGATTAAAGTCACCGAGAAGGATAGATTCCCTGTGGGGAATTAGAGAGCTCAGGCCTTGGAGGAGGCTGGTGAGTCCAATGGTTCCATTTGCAGGGGGATTGTAGCAGCCAATATAGAGGTTCTTGCAGGATCCCAAGGTCAATTCCGAGACTAGCCATTCACTAGGTGAGGAAGGGTCAGAGTGTAGGACAATGATAGCTGAGAGGGGTTCCCTTAGGAGCAGGGCCACACCGCCACCTTTTTTCCTGCCTGGCCTGTCAAGGCATAGGTAAGCATAGCCAGGTATTTTGAAGGTGTTTTCGGTGTGGTGTGGCTTTAGCCATGTTTCAGTGAGTCCTAGAATATGGGGCTTGTGTAGCTCAATCCAAGCCTCAAGGTCAGTGAATTTAGATGGAAGGCTGCAGACATTGATATGTGCGATTTTAAGACCGGGGCATTTGTCCAGATGCTGGAGGTGGGGGTGATATGGGAGTTTGTTGGGCCAGGGTTGCATTCAATGTCCCCAGCAAGGGAGAGTAGTGATAGTAGGAGAATGTATGGGCAGGCGGGAATAGGAGGAGACCAGGAGAGGATAACCAGGTAGTGACCAAGGAGGTGGCATTCCCCTTTAGTGAGTAGGATGAGAGAGATGTACCCCAGGGTGGACTTATCCCTAGTGGTGAGAGAAGAGGGTTGAGACAGGGGAGAGGGGGGGAGAATGAGAGGAAGGAGAGGTGCTGTTGATCACAGGCCAGCACAGTTGCACAGAAGTCGGTCAATACCAGTGCAATAGTTAGGAAGATGGCACATAATACAGGTAGTGCCAGCTTCATCTTTCCGAGGGAGAGTGGGGACAATGGAAAGTAGTAGGAGGGAATTAGCTTGGTTTGCCTTATGAAGTGGGAGAGGAGGGAGTGGTGAGGCAGGGGCAGTTAGAGATGTAGTTCTCTGGGGCAGGAACACACTCTAGAAGGTGTTCTGCAGCTTTAAATTTGTGTATGGCAAGATGGCCAATGGGAGAAAGATGCACAGAAGGAGGAGTGGTTTAGGTATATTTAACAAGTCGTGGAGGAGGGGGGGGGGAGGGGGAAAAAAATCTGCTTCCACTGGTACCAAAATCCAAAAGTCAGGGCTAGTACCTTACAGTATAGAGGATTTCTGAAAAATTGTTTAGCTTCCAGAAATTGAGGGGTCCGTGGCCTGGTCAAGGCACGCTGGATCCCTGAAATAAAGTAGAAAAACAGGATTTTTAAAGGCTGGAAGAGGAGGCTATTTACATTAGAACAAAGAGAATAATAGAAGTGGGCAGGGTCAGAGAGCACAGCACGCTGTTTGGGGGTTGGGGAGGAGACAGAGTGCAGGCCAGACAACAGAAGGATTTACACAGTCAAGGCTCACAATTCACTTCTAATATCAACTCAGAACTTAAAGTGACTAAGGATTAAACAAATTATTAAACCCTGGCATACAAATTCAACTAGAGAGACAGAGGGAGATACAGTAGTTAGAGATGTGTTCGTCAAAAATCAGCTTCCACTGGTACCAAAATCCAAAAGTCAGGGCTAGTACCTTGCAGTATAGAGGATTTCTGAAAAACTGTTTAGCTTCCAGAAACTGAGGGGTCCATGGCCTGGTCAAGGCACGCTGGATCCCTTGCAGTACAGAGGATTTCTGAAAACCTGTTTAGCTTCCAGAAATTGAGGGGTCCATGGCCTGGTCAAGGCACACTGGATCCCTTGCAGTATAGAGGATTTCTGAAAAACTGTTTAGCTTCCAGAAACTGAGGGGTCCATGGCCTGGTCAAGGCACGCTGGATCTCTTGCAGTATAGAGGATTTCTGAAAACCTGTTTAGCTTCCAGAAATTGAGGGGTCTGTGGCCTGGTCAAGGCACACTGGATCCCTTGCAGTATAGAAGATTCCTGAAAAATTGTTTAGTTCCAGAAATTGAGGGGTCCGTGGCCTGGTCAAGGCACGCTGGATCCCTCATGAATGTAATGGGATGCACACTGTCAGAATGAGGCAAACCACAGTTTTATTTTGAAAATAATTGTCCCTGCCACATTCCAAAAATGTACACATACACCAGATTCGAAAGTTGCATGTCACTGCCATATTCTGACATTGCATGTCTCCACTACATTTCATGAATGTATGGAGGATAAAAAAACATGAGGACATGCTTAAAGGGAGGTTGAGAGGGCACATGAGCTCAGTTTTCTACATACTTAAGAGTATCAGCAAGCTTAAACAGACAGAGATGTTTAATCTGGTGTCCTCCAGCAAGATATGGGGACTGTCCTGAAGCTCAGAGGTGGTAAATTCAGGGATAACATTAGGAAGCACAGCAACAAGTCGAGCTCCACTTCATGTGTGTGCCAGGTAAAAAGAACATAAGAAAAATCAAAACCGGCACCACACTGCTACTTATCACTAAACTTAATTGCAATTCAATACAAAAAGTATAAAACATTCTGCCAGCAGAATCGGGATGAGCAAACCCCCCTTTGTCTTTACCAGTTTTGTACCTAGTGAGTCATCAGGGGAAGGGGGTGCCGAAATCCAAAAGCTTTTAAACACAACTCCTAAAGTTTCTTTTCATTTCATTTTATTTTTTATACTTGTAAATCTGATGAGCAAATCTGTCTTTTTTCACAGATGACAAGTTACAATACAAAAAAGAACATTCAAGACAATATAATTAGACAATACAAAATGTCAAATACATATAATTTAACAATCACCACCTAGCATATGGTCAACAAATACATTCAAACTTATTAACAATCCATTGCTTAAGACGAGATTTATAACAAGAGACAGTTTTACACTCAACCGGGTCAATAGGAGCCAAATTAAAAAATAAAGGTGCTGGGTACAGAAGTGACCTTTGGGCAATAGATTTTTTAAAAGACGATAATTTGAATACAAATTTACTCTGAGACCTGGTACTGCAAAAATAAAGGAGCCTAGGGAAAAGGTCAGAGACTGACACTGGTAAAAGCCTATTTACAATTTTGAATAAAAAAACTTCCATTTTATAAGAAATTCTATCCAACAAAGATAGATACTCAGAAAATTTGTATAAATGACAATGATGAGTACAATAAGGTGCACTTAGCATAAACCTTAATATTGAATTATAGGTGACCCTCGGATTATTCAAAACTTTAACCTTGGTTGAAGAATAAACCAATAAACCACAATCAAAAACACTTAAAAGAAAACTATGGGCTAAAAGCCTGCAGGAATCTACTGTTAAAAAGGCTTTAGCACGATATAGAAGACCTAATCTTTGATGGATAACCTTTTTTATATGTTTAATATGTGAGTCGAAAGATAATCCACTATCTAGAACTATTCCCAAATATTTAAGATTTTTAACCAACTCAATGGTAACCCCATCCCTATCCTTAATGGGAGTAAGTTCATCATCAATTCTACCAGGTCTACAAGAAAAAATCATACATTTAGTTTTTTTTTTTATTCAAAACCATATGGTTTGAAATCAACCAATCTTGAAAATAATCAAAATCAGTCTGAACATCATTTACTATTGCACTTAAATGAATCCCTTCTCTGTAAATAACCACATAATCTGCGTATAGGATCATGGATGTTTTTGAACAAACACTTGGGGCAGAATTAACAAATAAAGAAAAAATAAGGGGACCCAGGAGAGAACCCTTGGGCACCCCACTCTGTATCACAATTGTTTTTGAAAAACTATCACCAGCCAAAGTCCTAAAGGCCCTATTTGTAAGGTAGTCAGAAAACCATCCGACTGCCTCAGCCGAGAAATTCATATTTGTTAGTACTAAAGACACTAAAGTATGATCTACTAGGTCGAAGGCCTTGGTGAGGTCCACAAATAAAGCCCCAACAGAGTGCCCTTTATCAAGGGCACACTGTATGTGGCTGGTGAACCTCACCAAGGCCATCTCAGTATTATGATTTGATTTAAATCCATGTTGATAATCCGTTAACATTTGATATTTAGTAACATATTCTAAGGTTTGATCCCAAACTATCCTTTCCAAATTTTTGATAGGGGATTCAACAAAGAAATAGGTCGATAATTGGATATAATCTGACAGTTGCCATTTTTCAAGATTGGTTTAATGGTGAATAACTTCCAATTTTGAGGGAAAACACAGTTTTTTAATGAACTATTAAAAATCAAGCACAAAGGGTAAGATAAAAAAGAAATACCTAACCTAAGTGACATTGCATTTATAAGGTACAACAATATTTAATTATATTTAAGTGCTATAGTGAATATGTTGCAATATTTCAAAAGCTTTCATAGTTAATAAAAATGCAGTAGGTCAGCCACATTGGTGGCACCTCCACTCTCATTGACCTCATCTTCACAAACAGGCCCACTCACCTTTCTAAGGTTTTAATACTCCCAGGTGCTTTGAGAGACCACTCGCCAGTTCTCTGTAAATGGACCTCAAAAACATCTCCAAACAGCCACCAAAATTTACCTGTCACCATCGCTTAAGAAAGTGCTCCCTCCCCCAGCTTAAGCAGTACCTGCTGCATTGTGGCTGGTCCTCCGTCAACTCTACACCCACCATAGACCCCCTCCTTGACCACTTTATCTCTACATTTAACTCAGCCTGTGACCAGCCCCAGTCTCCAATCAGCTGATTAAAAATTATGATACCCTCTTACTTTCCCACACCCTACTTGACCTCATGAAGCAGCAGGACAACCAGTGGCACTTAGCTAATGAATCGGACAAACCACACGACTGGCAATCATACAGGGAACTAAGGAACAAATGCATGTGGGAAATTCGGAAAGCCAAAGCCACCCACTACCAGGAGTCACTCTCCTCCACCTGGGGCTTGGGGCATAAGTTCTGGAATAACATTAAATAACTTAGTGGAAAAATCATCCCCCCAGCCCAACTGCTAGTAAATGGCTCCCTATCTCAAGATCCCTTTCTAATTGCGGATACCCTTAACTCTGCCTTTTCTGACCTCAGCGGTGTCCTTCCCCCAAATTTTTTTGACCTGGCCCCTGAGCTGAGCCCAAACCCCCCCATCCTATAACCACTCCTACCTTCAAGCTCTGTACACTGTCCACACATGAGGCAAGATGTTATCTTACCAAAGCCCTGGGCAAATCACACTTTAGTAGTGACTAACTGGACCTCAATCTTGTCCTGCTCAACCTAGACACTATAATCACCCCCTTCATGGACATCCTCAACCGATCTCTCTGCCTTGGACAATTCCCAACACTCTGGAAATCAGCTGTTATCACCCCAGTCCTTAAAGGTAGGGACCATACCTACCCTCGCAACTACCGCCATATCTCAATTCTCCTCCCCGCATCTCCAAGGCTTTTGAAAAAATAGTGTCAGACCAACTCACCGACTATCTCACTAAATATGACCTGCTCTGTCCCAAACAATATGACTTCAGGAGGGGACATGGTACTACTACTGCCCTTCTTGAATATACCAACTTCATCAACAAAGTCCTTGACCAAAGGACACTTGCTTGGCTCTACCTATGTTGATTTAACCAAGACTTTCAACTCTGTCAGCCACATGCTTCTCTTACAATCTCTGCCCCTCTTGGGGTTATCTCTAGAAGCTATTGCCTGGTTTAAAAGCTATCTGAGTGCTAGAACCCAGAAGGTCAAGTTAAACATCACACACTCGCCTAGGAAACCGGTTCGCTGTGGGGTTCCCCAAGGCTCTATGTTGGGCCCCCTCCTGTTTAGCATGTTCTTGAACACCCTCCCCAAGACCTGCTTGGATTAGCTGATTCTCTACGCTGATAATGCGGTCATATTCAACAGTCACCCTGATCCCCTTTCTCTTCAAGCCTCCCTACAGCGCTCCTTCACTGAGGATGAAGCCTGGTTCTCAGATCACCGCCTTGTCATGAACTACAAAAAGACCAAGGCCATGCTCTTCACCCGCAGACAAAACAAACATAAAAATGTTCCCCTCACCATCCTCAACTCCAAGGGCTCCCCATTTGACCTGGTACCCACCTTTAAATACCTAGGCATCACCCTTGACTACTCTTTCACTTTACACAAACACATCAATCTCCTCTGCTCCGCTGTCAATGCTAGAATAGGGCTCTTGTATAGGCATAGGGGTTGCCTGCCCCCAAACACCCTAAACCTTGCTGTGACATCTTTGGTGCTCTCACTTATTGACTATGGGATTGTCATGTACAGCTCAGCTGACCCTACCACCCTACGCTGTATTAAGGTCTCCCTAAATAAAGCCTGCAGACTTGTCACAGGATGTGACCAGTAGACCCATACCTGTGAGCTCTACCATTGCACAAACTGGCTTAACTTCAATGGATGGCTCAGATACCAGACCTGTCTCCTTACCAGAAAACTCTTACTGTGCTCCTTCCCCCTGGGACTTCGCCATCTTGTACAGCACTCCACCCAACCATGGACAACTCGAAACTCTCAGTCTGCCCCCTCTTAGTATCCTGTTGCAGGACCTTCCTGGGCCAATGCTCCTTTTTCCACAGGGCCCCCTCTGGTTGAATGAACTACCTCCTTCTTTTTCTCTGGAGTAGTGCTTAGGCCCATTTAAATCCTGATTCCACTCAGAAATTCTCTCCCACTCTTGCTAAGACTGCACCTAGTCCCTATCTGCAATGAGGATGCAAGTCAGCCTCCACTTTCCCCCACTTTCCCTTTGATCTGGGGTCTGCCCCTACCACTTGACCCTGCAGAAACTTGTAATCAGACTGTAGTTTATTGATCATTGTCTTTTGATACTGTAACTGTTGTTGTTTATTGCTTGCTGTCTGACTTGGGTTGGATCTCTCCACCCTTGAATTTGTTACTTGTCCTCTTTTCAACATTGTAATATTGCTCTGTTCTTGTCTTTCTTGTACCCTGTTATGTTATTTCATTTTTGACATGGAGCCTTCGCAAAGGAGTCCTTGACTCAAAGGTTGTATTTCCAATAAATAAATAAATACAATTCATATATGTGATATCCAAAGTGTTCATATGTATGTGTGATTCCTCTGGTATTAGAGGTGTATTATTCCACAAATCCTCCACACCCTAGAGAAAGAAAACAAATATATACATATAAGTAAATACCACACCAGCCATCACAGATATATATGAATAAAAAACAACTCATTTCTTGGCACATATTAAATTAAATTTCTAATAAAGGGCAAAATATCAAATCAGTCATTAAGACCAGGACTGGTCAGAGCACCCAGCGTGTAAATTTAGAAGGATTCACACTTCATTATCTTTTGATCAAGATTCCCCCACAAGGTCCAATCCCCACCTTTTCAATCCCACAAAATTTAAAATTTAGCTAGCACCATCACCTCTTCTCTCCCTGCAATGATTTGATAATGGGTTTTGCTCATCCCGATTTTGCTAGCAGTATGTTTGATACTTTTTGTATTGAATTACAATAAAGTTTAGTGATGAGCAGCAGTGTGGTGCCAGTTTTGCTTTTTCATAACATTAAGAAGCCCTTTTTTTCTCAGAGGTTGGGGAACCTGTGAAACAGCTGACAAGCAGAGATAGTAGACATGAAGACAGTTTAGGCCTTCTAGGTAAGCCTGGACAATTTCTGCCTACCACTGGATACTTTTGGTAGTAGAGTGGGAAAGAAACACTTTTAAATTTGTTCATGTTTGCACAGTATACTTATTTATACCTACTTATGAAGCAGTGTGCTGGTCTGATGGACCTAAGTTAATATGCTGCTATACAAGAAATAGACCAGAATTCAGGGCTAGCCTCTTGTGAAATCTTTCACTAAACAAAGCCTCAGTCTACTAGATATTTTGTACTCACCTTTCAGGGTTGAGGGCACAGGTTGCTGGACTCTGGGCCAAAATGGCAAGGGTGCAGAGAACTCTCTGCCCCACCCAGAGGTCGCCATGTATTTTTGTCATCCACCAGAGGATGCCTAGGCAGAGGAAGAGTGGTTGGATTTTAGTGGGCTCTGGGGGAGGTGGGGTAGGCAGGAAGGGTGCACACTCCACAGCATGTACTACTGCACAATTAATTCACCACATTGGTGATACAGGGCTGCCAGGAGGAGGCACCTGTAGCAGTAGGAAGGGAGGAAGTGGGAGTCCTCAAAATGAGATACCCCGAGCAGAGAAGAAGAAGCCCCTTGCCGAGAAGAAAGAAGCTGCTGGTTGGGGACTCTACTGTCATAGGGATAGACATGGGAGCAGGGGAAGAAAGGGAGAGGGAAGGAGGTGAAGTGCCTCCCTTGTTCTTAGGCTTGCAGGGATGAAGAGTGGATCCCGAGGATCACTAGGCAGCAGGAGATGGGAGAGAGCTGGATGTCATTGTCTACCTGGGGACAAATGACCTGCAAGAGACAGTGTAGGGGTAGTGCAAGGAAATTTCAGCTGAAGTGTTACCTGTATATTGCCAGGGAGAGATAGGACACTCTGCACCAGAGCTTTTAACAATTGATTGAAGCATGGTGCATGGAGGAGGGTTTCAGCAACATTTGGAACTGGGGGCCAACCTGGGAGGATATGGGCCTCTATGAGAGAGACAGCCTGCATCTCTCCAGGAGGGGGACCACAGTCCTTAGTGAGAGAGCTAAATACTACTTGGATGAGCATTTAAACTAGCCAGGGGAGAGTCTGTAAAACCAAGAGAGGCAACAATGCCCCTCCAGATGATGAAGCAGCAGGGAGGGACAGCCCAATGGGAGTAAGATCCCCCAGGGCAGGGGCACAAAAAGACAGGACTGGGGACAAGGCAGAGGACAAGGGGGTATAAATCAGGAAAACAAGAAGAAAGGATTAAAGGTGGCATGCAATGGTGGTGATGATAGCAAAGGCTGCATCCCTCTTCCTGCTCATTGAGATATTCTTCTGAAAATGATTCTCCCCATGTTTGACTATGGTGACACTGTCTACAGTGCTTCTCCAAAGGCCACCCTAGCCAGACTGGAACCCTCTCTGACTCCTTCTGTTGATTTGCACTGGACTGCCCACTCCATACTCACCATTGCTCCTTATTCTCCTCCCTCTCCCTCCCTTCCCTTGAAGATAGAAGCCTTTGCCATTGTGACTCCTTTATCTTTTAATTCTGGCTTGCTTCCCTCCCCTCTTACCTTACCTATCTCCTCTCTCCTCTCTTCTCCTCCTCGTCATCTCCCTCCTACCCCCTTCGCAATTCTAGCTATTTTTCCTTTGTTCTCCCTGTTAGGAAATCCCATGCTGGCCAGGCTGCTTTCTCCTACCACTTCCCCAAACTTGGGAATTCTGTCCTCCTAAACATTCACTCTTCCTCTTCCCTACCCTCTCCTCTCTCCTCCATGACTTCACCTCTCACTCCTTCACTTGCACCTGATACTTGTCCCTCTCCTCTTCTCAATACCCTCTACCCCTCCTTTATCCGCTCTTCCCCCGATCCTAATCTGTGAACCTTTCCTTCTTTTGTTTTCACCCTACAGCAACTAGCCTACATTGCCTCTGAACTTTGAAATATTTTTCCTTTAATCACAATGGACAGTTCCCTCTGCCCTGTTTCTTGCACAAAATGCTTACTGTTAATGCTTAGTTCTACTTACTGTCTAATTGTATTTCTATAATTGTCTCCTTTATTTACATTGCTTCAAAGTACTATATTATTTATTCTGATTGATACTATACTCCCCTCCCCCCTTCCCCTAGGATGCTTCTGAAAATGTGCTGTTATTAGCTCAGTATGTCTTTCTTGGTGAACATTTTGAAATAAATAAACAATAACACAGGAAAATAGAGATCAGTGGGGAGCTTCAGGGAACAGTACAAGCAGGAGGGGGGAAGCACTGAGATAGAAAGGGAGGGAGTTGAGAATATACAGCCATGTGGACCAGTGCAAGGAATCTGTAAAATAAAATTCCATAACAAGAAGCAAAAAGCCGCTCCACTCAAACAGCCCATGCCTTGTTATGAACAATGCAGAAAACAGAAACACCAGCACCTGGCTTCAAGAGCTACTGTGACAAGCTTTATGTAATTCTCTTGAGAAAGCTACAAGGCAAAACTGATCGGGTTCTCAGTTGTCCTTTTACACCACTACTGCTAAGGTAAAATATTTTTTGTCCGCATATCTCTGTGCTTATAGATTTTAACATTGGAATTAAATAAAGCTTGTCACAGTAGCTCTTCAAGCCTGTGCTGGAGTTTCTGTTTTCTGAAATAAAATTCTGTACCTAGAGGCCACCATGGCAGGGGCTAGCCTGTATTTTGTGTCCATAATGGAGTCATGGCAGCCACGAATGGGACATAGCCATACCAGGATTCTTTCTACTCAGGAGAGACAAGAAATGGAGGGGGGAGTCTATCATATGTGAGGGAGAGAATCAAGGCCATGGAAGTACAGGGACACCCAGAAGACAGAAGGACTAGCGGTGATGTAGGTCATCCTGGAGACAGGTATTGGGACCACTATCTGTACAGGGGTGGTATACAGACCTCTAACATAGGGAAAGGAGCTGGATAAGGCACTCATAGATGCCATCATCAGGATGGCATCAGGATGGCAAGTAATGTAGAAGTACTGCTACTTGGGGACTTCAGTCTGCCAGATGAGGATTGGATCATTCCAAACTGCAGCTTCAACAAGGACAAGGATCATTCTTGACTCCCTACAGGGGGCTTTTCTCAGGCAGCTAGTCAAGGAACCCACAGGGACAGGGCAGTGCTGGACCTGGTGCTTGAAAACTGGGACAGCACTGCAAACATCACAGTGGGCAGTTCATTAAGTACTAGTGATCACTGTACAGTGTGGTTTAACATTAAAACAGGAACAGTGGTGAACCACATGAGGATGAGGGTTCGGACTTTAGGAGTGCATATTTTAAAGAAATTTGGAGACTGACTTAGAAACTGCCTCATGGGAGGAGATTGCCAGTTGCCAAGGAAGGGGTAGAGGCAACCAACCTCTGTATGAAGGAAGTGAGTAAAAGTAGAAGGAAAAGGAGACTGTTATGGTTCTCTAGGGATGTGGCCAAGGTAGTAAGGGGAACAAGGGTAGCATCAGGAGGTACAAGGTAATGCAGAGGGAGAGAGACAGGGAGGTATATGAAGTAAAACAGAGGGAAGCAGAAAAGACAGTGAGGGAAGCAAAGGTGCAGGCAAAGGAAAGGATAGCCAAAGGGGTAGCTAAAGGGGATGAAACTTTCTTCAGGTACGTAGTTCAGAAGAAGATGGGGGGGGGGATAGTGAGGAGAAAAAGGGTGGTAAGGAGAGACTGTGCAGAAGAGAATCAAGAAAAACAGACATCCTGAACAGGTAGTTTTGCTCAGTCTTCACAGTGGAGGGAGAGGGGACAGACCATGAGGGAGCAGCAGGAACAAAGGGAGGGGGAGGTGGACACAAGTCCATTTTCAGAGGAAAGAGTCTTGAAGGGACTTGCAACACTAAAAGTGAACAAGGCTATGGGACCAGATGGAAAACACTCAAGGTTACCAAAGGAACTCAGGGAGGTGCTAGCTGCCCCACTGATGGCCTTATTCAACAACTCACTGGACACAAGCATGGTTTGAGAGGACTAGAGGAGAGCAGATGTGGTCCCTCTCCATAAGAGCAGCAGCAGGGAGGAGACTAGCAACTATAGGCCAGTCAGTCTGGGGAAAGTTATGGAAACCCTGTTAAAGGAATAGTTAATAGAGTATCCTGAATCCAATGGGCTGCAAGGATTCACAGGGTGGGGAAAGGTTATGCCAGACAAATTTGATTGATTTTTTCAATGGGATGACCGGAGAAATAGATCAGGGGAGGCAATGGATGTGGCTTTTCTGGACTTTAGCAAGCCCTTTGACACTGTGCTATGCAGGAGACTGATAAAGAAGTTGAGCAGCCTAGGGGTGGGACGTAATGTGGTGAATTCTTGGTTATGGAACTGGCTAATGGATAGATGATGACAAATAGTGGTGGTTAATGGCACTCACTCTATTGAGGGGACAGAGACCAGTGGGGTGCCACAGGGCTCAATGCAGGGATCAGTCCTCTTCAATGTCTTTATAAGTGACATTGCGGAAGAACTGGAAGGGAAGGTATGCCTTTTTTGCAGAGGACACCAAAATCTATAATAGGGTTGTCACTCAGGAGGGGGTGGAGAGAATACTTAGCAATCTTGGGAAACTCAAGGAGTGATCAAGAGCATGGCAGTTGGGGTTCAATGCCAAAAAATGCAAAATCATGCACCTAGGACATAGGAACCCAGGAGCTGAGTACAGGATAGGGAGGAGGTACTGAAGTCACTAAGCAGGAAAGGGAATTTGAGGTTATATCTGATGACCTCAAATTGGCAGGGCAGTGTGACAAAGCAGTGGATAATGTGAGTGGAATGCTGGGATACATAGTGAGAGGTATCTTCAGAAGGAGGATGGAGGTGGTGTTGCCACTGTATTGCTCTCTTGTGAAAACCCAACTAGAATATCATGTCCAGTTCTGGAGGCCATACCTCAGATAAGATATAGACAGGGTTGAGTCAGTCCAGAGGAAGGCAACTAAAATGCTGCAGGGGTTGCATCATAAACCCTAGGAAGAGAGATGGAGGGATCTCAACATGTGTACTCTGGAATAGAGGAGAGCGAGAGAGTGGTTTAGCATGTCATCACTGATGACATCCACACTGAGATTCTGCCTACTTTGGCTGCTACAGGGGCACAAACTGTGCCTCTGCCTAGAAATCCTGTGGCTCAGAGCACAAAGATGGAACACTCCAAACAACAAGAACAAGTCCAACAAGATGAGAACTGGACTGATACTACTAGCAAGGGACAGAAACTTAAAGAAGGAGAGAGATGTGGCAAACCCAGTAGGGTAAAGTGCTTTATATTTTATGGTAAATACCTTATGAGGTTATATGGAAAGGAACAAAAAACTGTTAGTGTAAATATGATATTTTACTCTGAGAAACAGATTATATTATGATATGTTTTTTAAAATAAATATTTTTCATTCAGAGAACCAAACTGATGAATCAATAAGAGGAAGGGGCATACTTTTGTGAAGAATGATTGATATATAGGAAATGGGTATATTTTCTATAGATGTTGCTAGCAATGATAAGAGGAAAACAAGAATATGTTTCAATTGGAGGTTTGACATTGGTAAGATAATGAAATCTGGATAGTATGTTTCAGTGATCAAACTTTAGAATAGTATGCTCAGGTTTGGTGGAAGAGCCATTTATGACAGTTCACAAGAAAAAATAAATCTGGGGAATTATGGGTTTTGTAGAAGATTGTACAGAATAGAATGACACTTATTGGGTGTTTACTTAGTTTACTTACTTATTTTACTTAGTTGAAGTGGACAAAAGAATGCTAGTAGCCCGCCAAGATTGTCCCCCACACTATGTGGGCAATTTACCATATATTTGGTTCAGACCATAATAATTTGTCTGATTCATTTTTGAAGGCATTGAAGATGTTTAGGTTAACAATTTCTTGAGGTATTTGGTTCCATTCTCTTACTGTTCTCACTGTGAAGTAGTTATCTCTTTTTAAGGCGTTTGCCCATGGTACTACCATTTCTTTATTGTGAGTTCTTAACCCATTCCACCTATTGGAATATTCCAGTCCACACTGGGCCATTAGCTCAGGAACTTGGTGTAATTTATGTAAAAATAGTAAATCTCCCCTCTTCCTTCTAGTTTGTAAGGAGAACAGACCAGTTTCCATCAACTTTTCATAGTATTCTTTGTTAGCCAATCTGGGGACCAATTTTGTTACTCATCTCTGGATCTTTTCCAATAGGCCAATGTCACCCTTTACATAGGGATTCCAAAAATGGTATCCGTAATCCAGATATGGGTGATAGTGCATTTAACACTGTTTTGGTGAAGGGAGCATGGTGGTGCCTTGTATAAACCCAACTCTGCTATACATATTTTTAAAAAGATTTATTTTCCATATTTTAACAGAATTCAAACACAGAGAGCCTGAAGAAGCGACAACATTAGCAAAGAAACATTGCCCAGGTTGAGTTGAGCGAAAATAAATCTATGAAAGGGTTAAGAATTTTTCTTTGTGTGGTGCTCATCCTAGCAACTACAGTACCAACTCCACAATAATTCTGTGATTGATCAGAGGGGAATGGCACACCACAGGTCCTTCAAGTAAACATTTTGATTGAGGGGACACAATTACAGGCACAGTTAATTCCTTATGCATCTCATTCTTTATTTTCAGGGTGATTGTCTTTACTATGGATTTGGTACCAGGCAATAATCATTATTGTACCATCCATAGCCGTTGCCGGGGGGGGGGTTCGTATGGTTCGAAAGAACCCCCCCCTTTTGAAATTCTCCCATTTTTTTTCATTATTTACAAAATGTTTTCATCATTTCTGTTTATTTTGTGACTGTCACAGAGTGCTTATGCACACATGATGAACCCCAGCACTTTCTCTCTGCATGTGCCCCCTCCTCATCTGCTGTTAATCAGCTTCCTCAATGCCAGTAAGATGACTGGAGCTGATTTGTGAGTCTTTCTCAGCACTGTCCCCCTATGGCTGGCTGGCCAACTGCAGCTCATGTCAGCATCATGAATGTGACCGAAATACAGCATGGCCGCTGCCCACAATTCACACTGTCAGCTAGCACTCAAGGAAGATGGAGCATGGTGGCAGGCTCAGAGATGACGTCTCCAGGAGAGCAAAAAAATAGGAGAGGACCTCGACTTATAATATTATCAGTCACCGGCAGCTAAACTTTGTTGGCCACTATTGCTGATGTGTCCCTTAATAACTGTATCTCAAGGGATAGGCTATGCAGAACTGGGTTAAGGAGCTTTTCGGGTGGGTGGGCTGAAGATTTAGAAATAAATTACTTAAATCTTCCTTTATACAAAATGCAAACTTGTCATGTTTCATATGCCTGTTTTAACTTTTCATAAGTTAAGTAAAAGAGGTACCACAGTGGAAAGGCAATGCAAGTGTTTGGAAGGGTCTGGCTGGGATCTACACTGCCACCTCACTAATTGTGCTGTTGAGCGAGGTCTTCACTGTGGTCCCATTTTTATTGACATTCAGTTCCACTTTTGTTTGTGTTATCTGTGCCAGACGCAGTTAAAACAAATATGTTGTGATAAGCATTTTCTCCAGATGATCACGTGTCAGTAGAATGACATTTGTTGCTACAGTTCAGTGTTAAGAACATACCCACTATAGTTTTGGAAGTATGGTGGAGTGGGGGGTGGCTAGGCATTTAGGAGATGGTCACTTTGCACTGGGAATCCCCGCCACTGTCAGACTACCTTTCCCCTCACTCCCATTGTCATGCCTACCACATTGGAGAATGGAATGGGGGCAACAAGTGTAGTACCCAATACTAAACTAAGAATTATGTTACAGATTTTTTTTTCAAGCAGGGTGCTTGGTATGGAAGCATAGACAGTGACAGCAGAAAAAGAGAGGTCCATCCAGTCTGCCCAAGTTCCCTATAATCCCTAGAACCTACCATTTCTCTGGGGTACTAACCCTTCCAATCCTCTCTCTATTCTCCTCCTTAGTCCTGTTGCCCCCACCAACCATTATTCCCTTCATTATGTCCCAGCCCTTCTTGAATCCTCTGATTGTTTTTGCACCCACCAATTCAGCTGACAGACTGTTCCAAAGTTCCACCACCCTTTCCGTAAAGCAGTACTTCCTCACATCTCTCCAGAACCTACCCCCTGTTAATTTCCATTCATGTCCATGTGACCATGAATTGGTACTCAGGCTAAATAATACCCCGCAATTCACTTTGTTAATTCTTTTAAGGAACACGAAGGTCTCTATCACATCTCCCCTCTCTCTTCTGGTCTCCAACGAGTACATATTTAATGCCTTGGGGCGCTCCTCATCGGATCTGCTCTGCTGTTCCTGAATCATTTTAGTTACTCTGCGCTGCACTGTCTCCAACCTATCCTTATCCTTTCTGAGGTGAGGACTCCAGAACTGGACACAGTACTCTAGGTAAGGTCTCACCAGGGATCTGTAGAGGGGAAGTATTAACTCCTTTCTTCTGCTATCAATACCCCTATCGATACAACCCAGCATCCTGCTAGCCTTGTTATAGGCCATGTTCACTGACTCAATTGCTTAAATGGTATATTGAGTTGGAGAGGGTGGGGGTTACAGCAAGGGGTTGAGAGAGTTCAGATATGAGTTATATAGGCTTAAAACAAGCCACAAAAGTGCACAACAGAGCATACCGTAGCCATTGGTTTCTGGGGGACATACTATATCCGAGACAACGGCTTAGGTATATTACAGTAGCAGCATCATGCTGCCCTCCAGTACTGAATACATATGTATTCACCCTGCAGCCAGCAAGATAATAATTTTGTTTAGAGCAAGGGGTGTAAAAGATCTCAGATATGACTTCTTTAGCTTCAAAATAAGCCCTAAATTCAACAAATGGCTTCTGGGTTCCTGGTGGCCCTAAGACCCACAGCTTTTTTTAAAAGGTTGCAGACTGCATAAAAAGAACCCCCCTTGTGAAAATCCTGGCAACAGCCCTGCCATCAGTCCTCTCAGCTGGCTGCTTTACGAGGGCTCCACAATAATTGTCTGATTGGTCAGCGGGGAATGGTACGCCACAGATCCTTCAAGTTATTCTGATTGAAGGGACACAATTACAGGCTTCTTTTCCTCAGGTCTCACCACTCCCAGTATCTCCTTAAGGATGCTGCAGAGCTGGGCCTCCTTCATCACTTGGGTGGTGTGCACTACTGCATGGACTGGCAATGTCTGGTAAATTCTCTGTCCAACTATTTGTAAGCAGGAGTGAGCGAAGTGTCCAAACATATGGGTGTTGGTTCCTATCAATATGGGGATCTTATCCAGAATCTGGGCATCAGGGCAGATGAGAGCCAAAGTGTCAGTCTTCTGTGTGACTCCCATAAAGGTATCAGGAAGTTCAGTCTGCACTTCCAGTATATCCATTGGGGGGTAACTGGTATTACTCAAACCACATATGGGAAGTCCTTCAAAGGGTCCAAAGGCAAGTGTCCAAGATATGTTTGATAGCAGGAATGGTAGGTGATTGTCATCTGTAATCCACTGTCCAATAATGCATGACAAGGATATCCTTTGCTGGTAATCTGTATGTGCATTGGTGGACCCAGTAATCCAGGGGGCAACTTGTTATCTGTTGTTGATTCTGGTATGTTCCATTTGATGGAGCTGTTCACACTCAGAGTCCCAGTGCACTCCCTTGCTGGGCTCTGCTATCATTTCCCTGTCGTTGGGAATTGCAACTCCCACTTTTGGGCTACTGATAGTGGATTTTCTGGATTGCCACATCCTTGAGCAAAGTGCCCATCCTCTCCACAGTGCTAGTAAAACACACTGTCCCAAGGCAGGGTTGAGAGTGGGGGCCTGACCCACTGGGCAGAAGAAGGGTACAGGGCATGTCATCACCCGGAGGCATGGCTGTAGCTCATGGCCAAGAAGCCTGTGCCATTTGTCATACAGCCTGTATACAGATTATATAATGTAACAAGTTATCGCTCTTATTTTGAGCAGTGGTTCCCAATAGGAACATGAGGTAAGGGAGACTCTTCATGGCTCCAAAAGAACTATCAAGCATGCATGGCTAAATGGTCATGTACTGTAGAATTTGACTGGCTGACACACACTGATCTTATCACATCCAGGGTCATATCCTGCATCTCTTAATGACTCATTTGCTTTTCTTGACCTCAGAGCATTGCCACACTTTGCTCATAGCTAGGGGGATGCATAGCTCAGTGGATCAGTAGCAGGAGAGAGGAGGTTATACTGCCTTTGTACAGGTCACTGGTGAGGCCACATCTAGAGTATGGAGTTCAGTACTGGTATCCACATCTCAAAAATGACATAAACCTGCTAAAGATGATCCAGAAGAGGACTACAAAAATGATAGTGGGTCAGCAGGGTAAGGCATATGAGGAGAGGTTGAGGGCACTGAACATGTACTCCCTGGAGGACAGGAGAGAGAGGGAGGGAGAGAGAGAGAGAGAGAGAGGACATGATTGAGACCTTCAAGTACCTGAAAGGGATAAATAAGGTGGATAAAGTAGGAGAAAATTGCGGCCATGCTGGGCCAGCCATCAGGAGTAATGTTTTGTTTGATTCATTTAATCATGGAGCTTGTTTTACTTGTTTAATTGTTTTTATTTTATTTCACATTTTGTAAGTTACAAAATTGTAGCTGTGGATCATGGTCATTTTTATTCCATTGACCGCGTTACATTCTGGATGCCAAATACAATCATTTTCAAACTGTTTTGTTTTACTTGGACTGTGCACCTGCAGGAGTTCTCTTCTGGTGTGGTTATTGTGTGTTGAACCGGGAATCGAATGTTGGTGGAATTGATTGTGGTGACATGTTCAGAATCCACTGTAGGATATATGGTGGTAGCGTGCTTGGAGCTTGGAGCCTTTGAACTTTTAAGAGCTGAGAAGGATTTGTGCTGTGTACTGGCAGAGTTGATCTGGCATACCTGAGGTGGACACTGGGTCTGGCTTTTTCTTCCCTGGGGCAATCTGTTAGTGCCGACTGAAGGGTGGGCATTTTTAGATCTCCTGGGGCTGTCAGGGTCTGTCTGACTGGCATCAGGCGTGCTTCCGATGGCCTAAGTAGGGGGAATTTGCCAGATTCCTGGTGGGTCTGCTCAGAGGCCTGGTGGCATCAGGCTAATCTGGATTTATCCCTGGAAGATACGATTTTCTTGGGAATTGGCTCGCTGAGAACTTTTTTTCATTTTGCCAACTGAAACTGGACTGGAACTTGTCTGCTGGGGCCTCAAGTACTATATTTTATTGTATTCATCATTTCTATGTTTAAACTGGGTGAGAGGCAGTGAGAGGGCCTCTTATTGACTTAATATTTTGAAGCATCATTCTGAATAGGTGGCAGTGAGAAGGCTACCTGGTTTGGACAAAAGAATTTTGATAAGGGGTGGTGTGAGCTCTCCCTTTTTACTTTCTATTTTTGTGTGGAGCCATGGCATACCTCCTTGAACTGTTAAAGTCCCAAATATTGCATATAGTGGACAGTAATATATTGATATCAAACCATAGTTATTTTATAGTATATGATTTTTATTTTTATTTTTTGCTTTATTGTTGTTTAAGTAGAGATTTGTGGGGTTTATTGTTTTGGGGTTGGTATTTTGGGGTTAGTAGGTGGTATTTGTTTGTTAAATGTGGGCTTAGTATGTTTAAGTTGCTCTACAATCTGTGAGAGAGACTGGTAGGGTGCAGTATTTAGTGATTGGGAGTGAGAGTCCCAGTCTGTTTTTATATTTGAGTTTATGTTTTAATTGTGATTTTATTTAGTGTTAGTGAACATTTATAGTGGTCAGCTGCATAGGGAATATGTGTTGGAATCGTGTTTCGGTGGGCGGGCACTATTCCCCATCCAGCATAAGGGATCTTCACCCCTTTGATAGTCCCCCATTACAGCCAGAGGTGTATAGGTATTGTCGCCCCTTAGGTACTGTAGGGAGGGGCAGGGCCCCCGGACTGGGGGGGGAGGAGGAGCGGGGTGGACGGATAGGGGTGGTGAGATCGAGGAGGCACCCTGGGGAAAAATGGGTCCAGGAAAGAGGTCCTTCTTGCCTGGTTCCCATACCCAAGAGCTCCACTGAGGGTGGGCAAGTCACCCGTTCTTCCATGGCCTCTCATCCAACTTGGGTGGTGTTGTTCAATGCCGGGTCTATAAAAAACAAGACAGCAATTATTGCTGATCTTTTTGAGTCATCTGACCTGGCTTGCATCAACGAGACCTGGTTGGATGAAAATGCCGGTCCGGTATTGGAGTCAGCAGTTCTGGATGGGTACTCGGTGATACACTGCCCAAGATTGGATTGAAGGGGTTGGGGTGTAGCCATCTGTTTTAAGATGGAACTGGACCTGGTGGAGGTTCCAGTGGGGATCACCAGATCCTTTGAGTGTATCCTAGGGGCAGGTGTTGGCAGCAGGATTCTTCTTGTCTACTGTCCACCCAGAAACGAGAACATTTTCCTGTAGGAAGTTGCAGACTTCATGGTTGACATGGTACTGGAAGCCCCCAGGTAGTTGATCCTGGGGAATTTCAATGCCTGGGTCAACGACAAACTCTCGTCCTTTGGTCAAAACTTCCTCCAATTGATGATTTCGTTGGGCTTTACACAGGTAATTACCGCTGCAACCCATTATCAGGGTCACTCCTTGGACCTGGTGTTCCTCCTGGAGATGGAGGCCGATGACTTGGTGGTGGAACCAGTTGGATGGTCAGACCATCACTCTATCAAGTTCAGTTTTGTGGCTCACCCTGTGAGACCAGCCCCTTTGGAAATGGCCCGGTACTGCCCTTTGAGGGGCATAACTCCAGAGGGTCTGCTGGCAGTGCTGGACCTATAGAGTTGGCCATTGGAATGCTTGGATCCAGGAGATCTAGTAACTTGCTATAATAGGGCGATACTGGACTCCCTGGATTTATAGCACCTGTTCGAGTCCACCCCCTACCTTTTCATCCTCAGTCCCCTTGGTTTGATAAGACTTTGGGGGAGTTGAGGAGAGTGGGGCAAAGGTTGGAACATCGTTGGTGGAAATCTGGCCTGGAGGAGGACAGACTTAGGTTGATTGCCCATTATACGGACTATCAATCAGAAATCTCCTGTAAGAAGGCAGAGTTCCTGTCCAGGGAGACTGCTGCAGCAAGAAATCCACCTGCTCAGCTCTTTCAGACCATGGACAGACTGTGCAATCCAGTCTATCTTCGGGGCCGGAGAGCCTTTTCACAAGATAAGTGTGAGGAGTTTACTTGATTTTTTGTAGATAAGGTGTCCTCCATCAGGTCGGAGATCTGTTCAACTCATTCAAATGAGTACGGCGGAGGTCGATGTGTGGGCACAGACACCCGGTCTGTCTGGATAGTTTTTGACCGGCCAGCGATCATAGATATCATGAATATTGTTCGGGGCTTGCGACCGACTTACTGTAGTTTGGATCCTGGTCCAACACACCTTCTGGTGTGGTGTATAGATGTCATCGGACCGATCCTCGTGGAAATAGTCTGGTGTTCGCTGGATCAAGGGGTGTTCCCTGATCCATTAAAGGAGGCGGTGGTGACTGCCCTTTTAAAGAAATCATCCAGCAACCCAGACTATCTTGTGAACTACAGACCGGTCTCTAACCTACCCTTTTTGGGAAAGGTTATTGAGAAAGTAGTTGCATTGCAGCTCGAGAACTTTCTTACCACCCATGAAGTCTACAATCCTCTCCAGTCTGGTTTCAGGAAGAGGCACAGTACTGAGACGGCATTAGTTCGGGTGATGAATGATCTCCTAATAGCGAGGGATCAGAGGACTCATTTGATCTTGGTCCTCCTTTATCTCTCTGCAGCATTCGACACCGTGGATCATGGGGTGTTGTTGGAACACCTGCAGTTAATCTGTGGACTGTCGGGGATGATCCTCAGATGGTTTGACTCTTTTCTCATGAGTAGGTCTCAGAGAGTGGTGTCTGGAATTTTTTACTCTGCCCCATTTGCCCTGCCTTGTGGGGTTCCACAGGGTTCTGTGCTATCCCCTATGTAGTTCACAGTGTATGTGCTGCCGTTGGGAGACATCATAAGGCAGTATGGGCTGAGTTTTCACTGCTATGCAGATGACACTCAGCTTTTCCTGTCTTTTGAACCCGAAAAGAGTAGTGCTGTCTCGGTATTTAATAACTGTCTCTCTGAGATTCAGGACTGGATGAGTGCAAACTGGCTAAAACTAAGTCCGGATAAGACTGAGGTGTTGGTGGTGAACCCTGGTCACCGGGTAGAGAAGTTGACTCCCGGGCAGCTGTCCGGCCTGGTGCTGGGGGGTGACCAGTTGAGACCTTCTGAGAAGGTGCAGAATCTGGGGGTTGTGCTTGACAATGAACTGATGCTTAAAGCACAGGTGTCAGCAGCTGTCAAGTCCTCAGTCTTCCATCTAAGGAACATCACCCTGATAAAGCACCTTGTCCCGCCCGATGACCTTCCTGTGTTGGTTCACGCCTTTGTGTCCTCTTGTCTTAACTACTGCAATGCTCTATACCTAGGGTTACTGGGGGTGGATTTCTGTCACCTGCGGTTCATGCAGAATGCAGCGGCCAGGTTGTTGACAGGGCAGTCAAGATCTTGCCATGTCACGCCTGTGCTGCGCAAACTGCATTGGCTGCCAGTGCGATGGAGGATCATCTTCAAGGTCACGTTGCTGACCTATAAGACCCTACACGGACAGGGACTGGGTTACTTGCAAGACCTCCTGTGACCTTATTACCCCCCCCCACCCTCTCTGCTCCGCCGATGAGGGATTGCTAGAGGTTCCCAGGGTCCATTTACAAACATCAGGTGCGAGGGCTTTTGCTTTTGTGGCCCGACCCTGTGGAACGCTCTACCTTGTTGGATTAGAGATTGACTGTCCACTGAGACATTTAAATCCTCCTTGAAAATGTATTTATTTGGCCTAGCATTTGGGGAGGATATTTAGTCAAAAGTATCAAGTGTATGCTGTCTTTTAATTTTTTGTGTTTTAATTGTTTGTTGGTTTATTTTAAATTGTAATGCAGTTTGATTTAAGAAAAATGCTCTAGAAATAAAGTATGATTTGATTTGATAAGGAGGGTCTCTTTAAGCTAAGTGACAACCATAACATGAGGGGGCATAGTCTTAAGCTGGAGGAGGGGAGGTTTAGGTGGGAGGTCAGGAAGCACTTCTTCACAGAGAGGGTGGTGGACACTTGGAATGTGCTGCCAGAAGAGGTGGTCTTGTTGAAGATGGTGGGCAGCTTCAAAAGAGGATTGGAACAGGCATGGGGGAAGGTAAGGATCATAGGTAGGGAGGGTGGAAAAGATGGGAGGAGTGGGGGGCAGGGTCAGTAGCTCAAACTGTGGACCCTGAAATACAAGCAGACTAGATAGACCAAAGGGCCTTCTTCTGCTGACTTCTTCACATGTTTGTATATCTGTGTAGCTTGACTCATCCACCTCTCACAGTCATCTTCTCCAGCAGGAGTGAGGGTTGTGCCAGAAAAATTTTGCAGTCTCTGGTATTGACTAGACTCAAAACTCAAAGGTGGGCCTGAGGCATGCCCCTGTCCAGCAGCGGGTGCTCCTGTAGGCAGCAGGGTTGGTTCCCACTCCTCTTCTGGGAAGAACTCTTTCACAGCACTAACAGTTTTCCCCTCACTTGCTAGGACTAACTTCAGCTTTTTATCAAACTGTTTCCTCTTTGTTGCCCTTGGAGGAGGGTCTGGACTCTCTCATCACCATTTACCAGGGTGAGCTTTCCCCTTCCAGAGTGATTCAGTCAGGCATTTTGGAGGGGTCTACTACCCCACAGCATTCTACTAGCACAGACAGTATTTTTCAGGCAGAATAATACAATTTCCTCCCAATGGCAACTTTACCCAAATTCTTGATGTCCCTAAGTATGCTCTCCATGCACTCTCTATTGGTTCCCTTATGCATCCCCCGGACCATGATGGAATTTTCAGGGTCCAAGTCTTTGCCCTTGCACCAGTCAATCAACTTTCTTTGATCCATCTCAAACTCCAAAAACTCGGGGTTTACAAACACTGGTCCTGCACCAAGATGTGGTGTTGCAGAATGTTCTAGAACAGTCCCAGTGATGCCTCCAACTAGTAACCCCCCTCCTCACTATGCCTGTTTGATAATGCCTGGGCATAGTCTATAAGGCCTTCAGGTGAATGGCACCTGGGCTTGGTTGGTACTGGAAGTAATACAAAATGATGTAGTGCCTCCACCTATGGGGATCCTTTTGACAAATGGCTGCCGGTGTATTGTCCCACAAGAAATGACTGCAACCCTCACCCTCATGACAGAGAATCCTTATGATTATACACAACACCCAACTTATACTCTATGCGTACAAACACAATAAGCGAAACACAACAAATTGCAATTTAAACACAAGAGATATTTATTAGGGGGACACAAAGAGGCTCTGGATGGGAGAAGAGAATGGATTAACTGCAGAGAAACAGTTCTGAGACCACTCCCCAAATCCCACCACCATCTGGTGAGCATCCACACATTATTTACTGTGTCCCCTTTCTTGTACATCAGTACCCCAAAGTCCCTTGGGAGCTCCCAATGCAGTCTATTAATTGTGTGCACACACTGGACAGTTGCAGGCCTGATGTTTTACCAGGGGGTGGTACTGATAGAAGGCTATTGGTTGGGGATCCTAAACATATTATTCAATACAAATGCTAGTTGCACCTGGCTGTTACAGTTTTATAAATGGGCTTTGAATACGAATTGTGCAGAAATGCCCAGCAACTACTCTTATCTGTTCCTCACTCGAAGAAGAATAGGTGGGGTATTGACCTACTACTCACAACTTTAGGAGACTGCGCAGGCTGGCTCTGTCAGGAGATCTCCCTCAGGATTGCAGATGCAGGTGACGGTACAAGTGTGGCAGACCCAATGCCCTTCTGGATGGTGAGGGGTGCAGGCCATGCCGGTCTCTGTTGTCCTCTTCACTCCACAAGGGACATGTTTTCACCCAGCCCCAAGGAGTAGGCAATCACTCAGGGCCTCAGGTGACTTAGACCATCTGTTAGGACAAATCCTGATAGCTCACAAATCCCAGGGCATGAACTTTGGTGTTGTTCATGGAAGAAACAGAAATCTTTTTGCAAAGATTCTTTAAGCAGCTTTCTTCCACTCTTTTGGCTGACTGCCAGCTTTGCTTACAGGTCTTTCTCTATGTACCTCCCTGACAAATCTGCTCTATTGCACATGTCTTTCCATTATGCAAAAATCCTGGGATCCAATATCAGTGGCTAGCATCTCATGCATTATTCATTATACTAAACCCCTAGATCTCAGTGGCTGTCAGTTGCTGGTGAAAAGCATGCCTACAAGTCCTGAGCCAGCTTGCACTTTAGCTGTTTTGTAGAGTTGAGCTAGCAGCCAAATTGATATCAGTGTCATAGGGACAGGATGCACTAATTTTAGCTGTTTTGCAGAGCTGAACTAGTCTGTTGCTGGCTAGCTCTGTAAAGTTAACACAGGAACTTTTGCAACCAGGTTGTGTGTCCTCTGATCCTTTTTTAGTAGTCCTGGGGCTAGAGAAACTACAAACATGGCTGCTTTTGTAGTCTTTCATTTTATCTTATATTTTAGCATGTTTATGTCCCTTGGTGTGGCTTCTGGCCATCAGGGAATACCTCCCAGTCCCTGTTGCCATCTGGTGGGACTGAAGAGTAAATTGGTGGCAGGTGTATGCTGTTGAGTGTCCCCAAAGTTTGGGCTCCCAGGGGAGGAGCAGTACTGCACTTTGTGCAGCTTTGAAAGCTGTTCAAACTGAGCGACATTTATGCTGTGGGTTCACTGACCCTGAAGGCAGTCCAGGTTCTGGTTGAGTGAAGAGAGGTGAAGGTGCACCTGCCACAGTGAGAAGGGCACTAAACAAATCTGCAGAACAAATGACAATGTCCAGTCCAGCCCTGGGTCCCTCAGCTGCAGTCTAGACCGAGAGCAGGAAAAAGGAGTGATGCAGGGGAAGGCAGCAGCAGTGCTCTGAAGAGAGCCGAAGGTAAGCTCATTTTAAGAGAGGATTAAAAATATTTGCTAAACATTTTATAGGGCCCCATATTCAAAGCTTTCAGTCTGCTCCTTGCAAAGTTCCTATCCTGACTGCAAATTAGTGTATTGTTCTAAAGTTGCTATTTTCAAACAAGCTTGGAACAAACTATGAGTGCCCTAAACCCCCCACCCCTTACAACCACATTTGTGGTGACTGTTAACTTCCACCCAACATGGGTGTTTGCCATTTGTCCAATAAACACCCATTTAGGGTGAAAGTTGCTAGTTACCTCCCTCAACAGTCTGGTACCTGCACAAATTTCTGCCCCTTGATAGAGCTCCTTTCATACCAGCTCCAGTGACAGGCATGCTGCATCCCTATATCCAGCCTGTAACCACCAGGAGAGAAGACTCACTGGCTGGGGCAATGAAGGTGACTGAGGGACTCTGGACCCACAGTGGGTGAGTAGAAGGAGCATCATCCATTTAAGATGGTGGTCAACCCTGTTTCCCATTTACTCCTCATGATCCCACCCATGAGGGATTGTGTTCTGATGTACTGAGGTCCACCATACCAGACACATTAATGTTCAATGTCTCTCCCCTCTCAATATGCACAATGGCTCTCAAGCTGCACCGCCACCTGTGGCCACCCAGGGGACAGTAGTGCAGCAAGCAGCATTACCCATTCTCCAGAAACAAGAAAATATTTGCTCAGGATCTCGAGTGTGCTAACTGCAATGACAGTCACCCCACATGAAAAAAAACATAGCACTCTCCCTCTCGTCGCTGCCAAAACATTTTATTATGGAAAGATAAAGCAAACACTATTTAAATCCAAAAGGCAAACAAACATTTATTAAAGAGGAAAGCAGGCAGAAATACCGCATGGTGCTCCACTGGCAAAACACATAACATTTCAGGCAAAGGACCATTGAGCATCCCTGTGCAGGCATAAAATGTCTTGTTTATTGTCAGTGGGAGCTCCATGTGGTATGTCTGCCGGTTTTGCACTTTCATAAATTTTTGACTACTATTTGGATATAAATATCCATTGTTTTATCTTTTCAGCTTAATAGTCTTTGACTGGGATGTGAGGAAGAGTATGTCCCAGCCTCCCTAAAGGAGGAAAGTGTCTCATAGAGTACTCAATCCTGCCCCTGCTGGCCCTCCAGTGTACCAAGCTTGGGATACATATCCAGGTCACTAGCATTGAAAGTGGAAGCATTTTGTCTGCGTTGGCCCTTCTCATTCATTGTTAAGATTTATTAGACTGCAAAACAGAAATTCTAAGCCTGATTTAGTCACATCTGCTGTACATGTGGGGGGATAGTTTAATATTTTCAGGGATAAAGTCATACAAAATACTTCTGCTGTCAGTATGTACAAGGCCCTGCCTCCATACTCTGTTGGAAACCTGCCTAAGCAACCATTTGTAAGCAGCTCTTTTCTTTGATTTTAGGCTAGCCTTTGTTCTGCTAATTTGCATGAAAGTCACAAGCAAAGGTTGGAAAACAGAGACCTATAATTATTTAATATTTAAGTCTGTAACAGAGTTGCAAAATCAGTCTTTACTTCTCTGTTGATGTCTATTATTTGGTCTAATTCTGTGGCAGCCTAGTGTTTATTAATGGTGATTGGCTATAATTTTGCACTCACTGAAGGCAGCCCTGTTGACATCAACAATTCAGTCTTTTTCTTTCTTTCTTTGAAATAGCCTATGAGTGTGCTGAGCAACAATAACTGAACTATACATTTTTTGAACAAACTAATACTACTGTATATGAATATATATGTAAGAAATCCATCCCCAAGAAAGTGATTTCACTTAACTTGTTATACCCATTAGTGTTAATCACTGATTTTTTTTAACATCTTGCAGCTGTCATTTTCATATTACTTCATTTTGCTTTCATAAAACACATCATGCTACAATTCAGGCTTAACCATCATCATCACAGATGAAGAATAAAATATGGTCCAAATGCTACTCCACTAGGTACACTTAATAGGTCAATGCTAAATAAAGTTTCTGGTGTGGGCTGTTAAACAGCACTTTTGCAAGTACACCAAGGACAATCACAGCAACACCCCAAAACAAAGTTCAGTGTGTACAATATCTTCTTTATTATAGTAGCCAAAGTCCACCACATGCTAGCCCAACATTTCATCCAGGAATGGCCTCATCAGTAGAAGGTGGCTCCTTTAAGAAAATTGCAAGCACAAATAATCACTGCATTATGACATAGAAACATAGAAACATAGATTTTGATGGCAGATAAGGACCACTTGGCACATCTAGTCTGCCCAGTTCCCTACCTACAGGATAGGCCGCAGATCCTAGTTAACCAACAGCCTATTTCTTCCTACCCCCCCCACAAGAATTGCCTTATGTCTGTCCCATGCATTCTTGAATTCTCCCACAGTTTTAGACCCCACAACCTCCTCAGGAAGGCTGTTCCATGCATCCACTACCCTCTCTGTGAAATAATACTTCCTCACATTGCCCTGAATCGCCCTCCTTCTATCTTTAAATTGTGTCCCCTTGTTCTTGCAAGTCTCTTTTCCTGAAAGATGCTACCCTCTTGGACTTTGTTGATTCCACTGAGGTACTTAAAAGTTTCTAACATGTCCCCCCTCTCCCTTCTTTCCTCAAGGGTATACATATTAAGCTCTTTAGTCTCTCCTCATACGGCTTCTCTTGCAGACCCTGCACCATTTTAGTTGCCATCCTCTGGACTACCTCTATCCTGTCTAAGTCCTTGCAGAGATGGGGTCTCCAGAACTGGACACAGTACTCTAGGTGGGGTCTCACCAACTGTCTGTACAGAGGGATAACAACTTCCTGTTTTCTACTGCTGATGCCTCTCCTATACATCCCAGTATACCCCAGCCCTCCCTACTGCCTTCTCACATTGCTTGCTAACCTTAAGGTCATCTGATATGATTACCCCAGGTCCCTTTCCTTTTTGTTGTTGTTACTACCTCCCCACCCATTGTGTACTCTTCTCCTGGGTTTTGTTTCCCAGGTGCATTACCTTGCACTTCTTAGCATTGAATCTAAGCTGCCATACATTTGACCATTCCTCTAACCTTGCCAAGTCCCTTCTCATCCTTTCCACTCCACCTTGTGCATCAACTCTGTTGCAGACCTTTGTGTCATCTGCAAAGGCATACTTTTCCTTCCAGTCCCTCTGCAATGTCACTGATGAAGACATTAAAAGGACTGGACCCAATACTGAACCCCTGCGGTACCCCACTAGTAACCCCTCTTTCTTCAGAGTGGACTCCATTTACAATTACCTTCTGTGTCCTGTTGTGCAGCCAATGTTTTACCAGGCTACCACCCTGGGACCCACTCCCAGGCTGGTTAATTTGACTATTAATCTTTGTGTGGGACTGTGTCAAATGCCTGCATAAAGTCTAGGTAGGCCATGTCCACAGCTCCTCCCTGGTCTACTACTGTCACCCAGTCAAATAAATCTATTAGATTTATCTGACATGACCTTCCCACTGTGAACCCATGCAGCCTTGGGTCCTGTGCTCCACTGGCCTCTAGGTACTCAACTATTCTTTCCTTCAGAAGTGACTCCATCACTTTCCCTAGCACAGATATCAGACTGACAGGTCTGTAGTTTCCTGCCTCTGTCTTGGTCCCACTTTTGTGAAGGGGAATCACATCTGCCTTCCAGTCCTTGGATACCACACCATCCTCCCATGATTTATTAAAAAGAGTAGCCAATGGTTTCACTAGTTCCTTCCTTAATTCTTTTAGAATTCTGGGGTGAATTCCATCAGGACCCATTGCTTTGTCCACCTTCAGTTTTAGGAGTTCTTGCAGAACCCTTTCTTCTGTGAAAGGACTGGGATCGATCCCCTATCAAGAGTGCTTCTGTTAATTGGATTAGGCACTTGCCCCTCCTCTTTTGTGAATACTGAGCAGAAATATTCGTTCAGTATCCCTGCTTTTTCACTGTCCCCCTCTGCCCACCCACCATTCATTCTATTCAGCCTCACTATCCCTCCCTTTGTCTTTCTACGCTCGCTGATGTACCTATAAAAGGTTGTATCCCCCTTCTTAACTGAGTTGGCTATCTTTTCCTCAGTTTGGGCCTTTGCTATTCTGACTTCCCTCCCTGTTTCCTTCTGCCTTAACTGGTACAGCTCTCTGTCCTGCTCCTTCTGTGTTTCCTTATACTTCTGGAATGCTATCTTTATCTTCCTGACTTTCACAGCCACCTCTTTTGAGAACCATAGAGGCTTTTTCTTTCATTTTGATTTGTTTATTTGCTTCACACAAAGGCTTGTTGCCTGTGTGATGGTAGTTTTGATGATTCCCCATTGTTGCTCCACACCTCCTTCTAGCCTGTTTGCTAGTGTTTTTCTGAGGCACTCTCCCATCTTGCCAAAGTCAGCCCTCCTAAAGTCCAGTACCCTCACTTTTGTATGGCTTGACTCTGTAGCTGAGTTTAACGTGAACCACACTGTTTGATGGCTACTTGTCCTCAGATGGCAACCCACTTCTAGATCTGAGATCCTCTCACTGCCCCCGTTTGAGAGTATGAGGTCTAAGATTGCTCCCTCACGAGTGGGTTCCGAAACTAGCTGTCTAAGGCCTGCCACCTGTAGGGCATCAAGAATGGCCCTGCTCTTGGATGTGGCTGCAGCAAATGTGCTCCAGTTAACATCTGGCATATTCAGGTCTCCCATCAACAGTATCTCCCCTTTCTCTGCCATTCTAAGAATGCCTTCTATCATATCCTTGTCCATTCCCTCCCCCTGACTTGGGGTTCTGTACACAACCCATGTGCAGATTGTGGTGCCCTTTCCAGTCTCCAAGGTGACCCACAGTGCTTCATCTCCTCCCTGTTTACTCTTTTGTTCAGTTGCTTTTATCCCTTCCTTTACATAGAGAGCTACTCCTCCCCCTCTTCTCCCCTGCCTGTCTCTCCTGTAGATTATGTACCCTGGTATGTTAACATCCCAGTCATGGTTCTCTGTGTACCATGATTCTGTGACTGCTACGATATCCAGGCATCCCTCTTCCATCAAGGCCACCAGCTCAGGAGCTTGTTGCCCAGACTACGGGCATTGGTACTCATTACCCTCCATTCTGATGGCCCTACCCTTTGCCCCATCTCTGTCCTTCTTGTCTTTGTCACTTTCTCCATTTACCCTGCCCGTCTCCCTATCGACACCTCTATGTTGGTGTTTGCCACACTTACTACTGTGATTATTTGAGGGGCTAGATTTCCTCCTTTCCAGTGCCTCCCCTTAGCTGGTTTAAAAGCTTGCCAATAGGCATTTAAACTATCACCTAGGATCCTGGTTCCCTCCCACAGATGCAGCCCATCATGCCAGTATAGGCTTGCATCACTCCAGGTGGACCCCAGTCCCCAATGAAGCCAAATCCCTGAGCTCCACACCAGTTTTTCAACCACTGATTGAATCCCATGATGAAGAACACCCTAGCCTCTCCTATGCCATAGATGGGCAGCACTTCCGAGAAGGTTACCTTGCGTGCTACTTGACTAAGGCCCCTCCCCAATTCCACAAACTCTTCCTGCACTTCTCTAATTCCTTTCTTAGCCAGGTCATTTGTCCCTAGGTGGACAATGACATCCAGCACCCTCCCCTGTGCAGCTGCTCCAGTAATCCTGAGGATTCGCTCCCTGTCCCTCCAAGCCATGGTGCTAGGCAGGCACCTTACCTCCCTCTCCCCTTCCTCCCTCAGTTCTACCTTCCTAAGAATGGAGTCCCCCACCAGGAGTTGTTTCCTTCCCATGCAGGGTCCCCTGCCACCCTCCTGTGGGTCTCCTTTGTGGAGGTTCCCAGCATCCTCCTTGGTTTCCACTGTGGGTGCCTCCATAGAGGAACCACACTTTGCCTGAATGGCATAGGAATTGTGGAGAGGTACAACTGGAGGGATGCACCTCTGTTCCACCACCCTCACCTTCCCTGAGCCCACTGTGGTCCAACCGCTCCTCTTTCTTGGCAACCTCTGAGGCAACGGCAGTGGCACTGGTGGTCCCTGGATGGAAGAGGAGGTCCCACAAATGCTGGCCAACTCAGCATGGAGATGAGCAACCTCCTCCCTCAGCCCAGAGAGGTGCCTGCAGATGGGACAACACTGCATCCTCCAGAATGTCTCCCGGAAGACTGCTGCTCCACAGCCACTACACTGCACTGCACCATTCCAATCATGTCTTATTTCTGGCCCCTTAACTGTTTGCAATCCTTACTCTTTCCTCTGTTTTTTTTCTCTCTCTCCTTACTTTCTGCCTGTGTGCCCTTTAAGCTCCTGATTGTCCTGTTCTGAGACAAGAATATCCTATATTTCACAGTAGACCACTTACTTGCTCAGAGGCAGACCTACAGCAGCTAGAGGGAGCCGGAGAGCTACTCTTGCCCTTCTAGGATGGTGGGTCTTTGGTGGTTCTGTGATCACTCACTTCCTGCTCCCAAACAGGAAGTTTCTGTTGTCAGTCAAATCCTGTGCCTATGAAAATAGAACTAGCTTTGGGTGGAGGGAAGGGAAGGGAAGGGAAGGAGGGCAATATAGTCCCAGTAGAGAAGTTCAGTCACACAGCAGTCCTTTCTCCTGATGTCTTCTGCCAAGCTATTAGCAGAATCTTTCTAAGGCAGTCTTTAAATGTAGCTTCCTTCTAGCTAAGCCACTCCCCCTACATACTAGATCTTTCTACAAGTAATTTAAACCTCACAGCTATTAAGTTCTTTCAATCACCTGAGATTTACACCTAGATAACTGTTCAGATACCCATTCAGTTCAGTTAACCCAGACAAACACACACTTTTTTTGTTTTGTTTGTTTTTTTTACCCTAAATTAAAGGTCCAAGTACAAAAGTTCTTCTTCTTTAGTCCCAGCAGAGAAGTCCGTTCACACAGCAGTCCTTTCTCCTGGTGTCTTCTGCCAAGCTATTAGCAGAATCTTTCTAAGGCAGTCTTTAAATGTAGCTTCCTTCTAGCTAAGCCACTCCCCACTTACTAGATCTTTCTACAAGTAATTTAAACCTCACAGCTATTAAGTCCTTTCAATCACCTGAGATTTACACCTAGATAACTGTTGAGATACCCATTCAGTTCAGTTAACCCAGACAAACACACACTTTTTTTTTGTTTTGTTTGTTAGTTTTTTTTACCCTAAATTAAAGGTCCAAGTACAAAAGTTCTTCTTCTTTATTCCCAGTAGAGAAGTCCAGTCACACAGCAGTCCTTTCTCCCGGTGTCTTCTGCCAAGCTATTCCCATTCTGTGACTCCACTGTAGTATCAACTGATCTAGTATTTATAATGTAAGACATTTTTACAGATGTGAAAACAATCCTCCTGCTACAGAGTTTCTGAAACACAGGAAATGCATATGAACTGAGCACTAGCAAGTAACAGAGTCACATGGCAATGTGGCTTTGTTGATTAATATTTTGCATTTTTTTATGAAAAGTGATTGTTTTTGTTTTCAATTTTCTTAGAGGAGTCACCTTCTCTTAATGAAGTTGTTTTGGGGCAAAGTGTTGGGTTAGTGTGGGGATAGATTTTGGCTACTGTAACAAGGAAGATATTGTTCAAGCTGAACTTTGTATTTGGGCATGGCTCTGGTTTTCATTGGTGTAAAAGCATAAAATATCCCAAATTTATTTTCATGATTGTTAGAGTGATCTCCACCATGAACTTGTGATACTTATTTAAAATAGTTTACATTGAGAAAGACCAAAAGGATCAAAAGGAAAAAAAAGAATAGCAATAATGCCTCCCCCCACAATGAGGACTACTATACTTTTAAGGCTGTCTTGGACTAGCACATCAAAGGTGCCAGCTGCCTAAAATGGATCCAGTGCATCAGCACTCCCAAATGGATTAAAACCATTTTGACACTGCTTTGATTAGACTGGATATGCAGGTACTCCCATGCAAGATTGTTTGGGGGCAGTTTACTGTTTGCAAGCAAGGGCAATGTGTTAATAAGGACTTTGTGGAAGATTGCCTCTGGGCTACAAGTTGACAGCCATTTTCATCACCTCTGGCCTGAGCTGTAATGTGATTGAGTCAAAGGGTGACCTACTGACCAAACAGGGTCAGATTGCTTGTGAAAAGACCTCAAGGGCACCTGGACTTGTGATGGATCTTATAATTCAGGTATCTTAGCAGCCACTAATCACCTGCCAAGTGACAGACCTCACAGAACTACCTATCTTAATTGATAGTTCAGTTGGAACTACAGATTCCCCATTGAACAGCAGGGGCTCTTTCTACACCGAATTCAGTATAGGTGAGACCCTGAAGCAGACTGGTGCCTGAGTACTTTTGAAAGAAACAGCATGGACTGCGACAGATTGCTTGTCTGACAGAGTTGGATGACAGGTGAAAAGCAGAGTGCCTGCTTTGAGGAAAAAGGATGTAATCACATGCTACACATCACAGAAAAATGAAGCTGAATGTACTGCAGCTGGAGATTGTGACTGAACCACCTGATCAGCACCACATCTGGTACTGATTATTTCTACCCTTCAGGACCTGAAGCCAGGACATGCCGGGTTGGATGAACTGACCCAGAGATCCACAAGTAGGGCTGCCCTGTTAAGAGAAGATTCACTATGAACTTCTGAAGCCAGGCAGGAGAGACCTGACCGGATGATTTCCTGACATTATGTAACAAGCATGCACCACTTAAAACTAGGAAAGTAAAATCTAAAAACGCTTTTTGGTATGACACTTATCTCTTTAAACTAAAGAAATAATGAGACAGGGCATGGAAGGTGGTCAAATTCTCAAAAAACAATACAAATTGGGCCAAGTATAAATATCTGTGAAATCACTATAACCACAAACTTAGGAAAACTAAACAAGATTAGTATACTAGAGAACTGATTACCAATTTAATTAACAATGTATGGGAATTTTGGAAAGTTCTAAAAAAGATTAAGGGAGTACAGTCATTAGATTATCCTGATAATTTTGAAATTGGGAATATGAAAATGCCATTAGGGTTGCAGGTGGTGGATAGTTTTAATGATTATTTCATAGCAATGGGTATGGTGGCTTTATCACAGAATGTAACAAACACACAAAAAATACAGAAGTAGAGTTTGAAAAGGGCAAGGAGTTTGTTTTTGGATCTGTGTTACCATTAGATGTACAAGATGCATTATTTAGAATAAATGTTAGGAAATCAGGGGGTTTAGATGGGATCCCTAATATTCTTCTGAAATATGCTGCTCCTATTATCTCGTACCCTTTAGCTAGTATTTTTAACATGTCACTTACACACAGGGAAGTTCCTGACACGTGGAAAATGGCTAAAGTGATTCCTATTTTTAAAAATAGGTCAAGATATTTATTAGAGAATTACAGGCCTATCTCATTGTTACCAATAGTAGCTAAAGTGTTTGAAAAATTGGCAGCTAGACAACTTCAGAACTTTCAGGAAAAGGGAGAGATTATTAATAAATTCCAGTTGGGGTTTAGACCTCTACATGGCACTACCTCTGCCCTAATAAAAGTAACTGGGGATATTACAGGTGCGCTGGACAGGAGGATGTCAGTAGGAGCAATCTTTATAGATTTATCAAAAGCTTTTGATACACTAAACCATGACATTCTCCTGTCCAGACTACTTGCCCTAGGTATGTCCACAAAAGTAGTTAAGTGGTTTGAAGCATATTTATTGGGAAGGAAACAGATGGTATCCATTAATGGTTGGGAATCTGGATTTAGGGCAATTATCTCTGAGGTGCCACAGGGATCCATCTTGGGCTCAATTTTATTTAATTTGTGCATGAATAATCTTACCTTAACTCATTTTGATGTACAGTGTCATTTATATGCTGACAACACTATTATTTATGCTGAAGATTCATCAGTGAAGCAAATAGAACCCATCTTACAAACAGCATTTGATGAGTTACAGAAGTTTTTCTCTGAGTCTAAACTTGTTTTGAACTCAAAGAAAACCCAGGTCATATTATTCTCTAAAGAGAGTAGTGCAACTTACTCTGAGTTAGATCTGAAGATAGCAACCAGAGAAAAAATTACTCTTGAGCACATGCAATATTATAGATATTTGGAAATATACTTAGATCATTTAAATGGGCTACCCATATAGCACAGGTAACAAAGAAAGTGTGCGGTCGTGCTCTGATATACGTACGGTCATGTGATGTGTTTTATACAATCAGAACATTGGATTTGTTAGAGCTAATTTTATCCATTTTATAAATAGAATTAGTAACTGTATGAATGAGAAGGTAAGGAAGCATGTAGTTACAACCTTAGTGATATCACTTTTGGACTATGAAGACATCATCTATATGGGACAACTTCTACCCAGCTTTCTAAGCTAGATGTCCTTTTTAATAAACTAGCAAGGTCTATTTTAATTGTTCCAAAAAGAACACACAGAAATGAGTTATATCAGTCATTGAACTGGATGTATCCAAAAGATAGAAGGTCTTTTCATGCCCTATTATAAACCGTTAAGTCCATCAACTGTAAAGTCCCTAAATATATTATTGATGGACTTAAAATTAGGACGGTAAAAAAAGGATTGCACTCAGCTGGTGGAATAGAATATGTCCTTCCTAGACGAAGGATGGAACTAGGCAGAGCACATTTCTTTTTTTCTGAGCCCCTGTATATGGAATGCATTGCCACTTTTTCTTAAGTCAGTTAATACTAATCCTCATATAGGAAAAATTAAAAGATGGTTTAAAGATGACGCACTAGAAACATAGAAACATAGCAACTGTCAGCAGATAAGGACTGCTAGGCCCATCTAGTCTGCCCGTAGGCCCTATACATTGTATGCGGCCACTGATCCTATGTGATCAATGGCTTGTCATCTCTCACTTCCCTCTCAGGCTTCCCTTGTGCCTTTCCCAAGCATGCTTAAACCCCATCCACTGTGCTTGCCCCCACTACCTCCTGTGGGAGACTATTCCATGTGTCGACTACCCTTTCTGTGTAGAAAAACTTCCTCACATTACCTCTTAATCTACCCCCCCTCCAATTTCATATTGTGCCCCCATGTTCTAGTACTTTTTCTACATTGGAAAAGCTCCCCTGCCTGCACCTTGTTTATACCCTTAGGGTACTTGAAAGTTTCAGTCATGTCCCCCCACTGTCTAGTCTCCTCCAGTGAGTACACATTAAGGTCCCTTAGTCTCTCCTCATATGTTTTGTGGTGTAAGCCCTGCACCATCTTTGCTGCCCTTCTCTGGATAGTCTCCACCTTATCTATGTCCTTGCACAGATGTGGTCTCCAGAACTGTAAGCAGTACTCCAGGTGAGGCCTTTCCAATGTTTTATACAATGGCATCACCTCCCGCCTCCTGCTAGTGATACCTCTGTCTATGCACCCCAGCATACAACTGGCCCTCCCTGCTGCCATTATACACTGCTTTGATACCTTAAGGTCATCAGCGATGATAACCCCTAGGTCCCTTCCCTCCTTGGTGACAGTCAGCTCCTCTCCTCCCAACCTATAGCTCTCTGCAGGGTTCCCTCTACCCAGGTGCATTATTTTGCACTTCTTTACATTAAACCTCAGTTGCCACATCTCTGACCATCTTTCAAGCTTCTCCAGATCCCTCTTTATTTTCTGCACACCTTCTGGAGTATCCACCCTGTTACAGATCTTGGTGTCATCTGCAAACAGGCAGACCTTTTCTTCCAGCTCCTCTGCAATGTCACTAATGAAGACATTGAACAGGACTGGTCCTAGTACTGATCCCTGAGGTACCCCACTGGTCACCCCCTCTACCCAGATTGTACCCCATTTACCGCCACCCTCTGTCTCCTGTCTGTTAACCAGTTTCTAACCCAGTTCACCACCTTGTTTCCCATACCCAGACTACTCATCTTGTTAATCAGCCCTCTATGTGGGACAGTGTCAAAGGCTTTGCTGAAATCTAGGTAGGCGACATCTACTGCCCCTACCTGATTAAGTTGCCCCTCCCTGATTAAGTTCCCTCTTCACCCAATCAAAAAAAACTATAAAGAGGTTGAACAGAGATCCACCATGAACATAAGGTACTACAGAGCAAACAATTTGAGGAATGTACATGTATAGTAATGAATTTGAATCTGAATTTGGTTCTACTTTGTAGGTTTACATTATGCAGTTATTCAAATAAGTTAACTGTAATTAATTATTTGTGACCTTTATTGATCTTGTATTTCCATTTCTAGATTGTAAGTCAAAGCTTATTCAGTATATTTATTATATACTGTATGTTTATAATACATGTTAGCGTCCAAACTTTTAGATATTGTAACTAGGAGTAATCATGTTAAGGTCCTCGCTGGAAATGAGCTTGTCTCAGTCGAGTTTCCTATTCTTTTGCTCTCCAATTGAATAAAAACTTTTACTACTTACTACATACAGCAGAGGGAAAGCCAGACCCTCTGCTGGCTCCGGTTAACCATCACAGATGGAAAGAACTACAGAGAGAGTGAGACAAGACAGGGTGGTACTCTGCAAACTACGTTATCACCCTACTTTGCTAAGTAGAGCTACCAGTGTGTAAAACCACAAGTAAATTTAGGACTCGCCCTGCAACCAAACCTGTATCATAGTTCAAAAGTTTTTAATGCACTAGGCAATCAGTTTAGGAGTTACAATTACCTTAATTAAGGTTTAAAAGAATTTGGGTCCTGGGGTTGAATCTGCCAAGCATTGTTTATTTATTTATTTAGTTTTTGTTGACCGGGTAAGTGCACTAGACAAATTCTGCCTATTTTCAGGCATGACCTGGGAGAGGGGGATACAGGTGAATGGCAACTGACCTTGAACCACATTAAGCTGTTGGTGGTATTTTTTTAGTGAATGAGGGAAATTTGGCCAGAACATCGGGAAAATTCCCCTACTGTTTTCGATAAGCTCCATGGGATCTTTAACATCCACCTGAACTACCATCAGTCCAGGCAGATGGGACCTCGGGTTTAATGTCTCATCCGAAAGACGGCACCTCAGAAGTGCAGCAGCCCTCTCATGCTGCACTACAGTGCCAGTACTGGGATATTAACCCAAGTGCCAGATGTGGGAATTGAACCCACAGCCCTCTGATCTCCCAGCCTCAGAGGTGAGTGTGCTACCTACTGAGCCACTGACACTGACAACGTCAGATGTTTATTTGTCAATGAACCGCCATCGATCAACCACATGCAATGTCATCAGGTCCACTCCATTTCCACAGCTAGGTACCCAAGAAGCACAAGGAGCTCCTGAGGTAGAACTAAGGGTATTGCACTGGAACCAGTGGAGAGAGGGTACTGCCCCCTGTACAGGAGGTCTGAATGGTAGCTGTACTGTGAAAGTGTGGTTTGGGGCCAGACTGCTGTTAGTGGCCTTAGCCTGGAAGGGCACAAAAGCACTGCTCAGAGAGGATTATTATTTTGACTGCACCTTGGATGAGACAGAAGTGCAGTCCTGTATGAAAACAGGCTGGGCCTAGAAGGGCATCTGATGATGTAAACGACATCATTGTTGCTAACCTCCCCACTTCCCATTTAGGGCCCTGATCCCTAAATAAACTACTGTTCTTGCGTATAGTTTATTGTCTGAGCACTTTTGTTTAGAGTTATAAGTACATGCTTTGTGGGGACCACTGTTACACTAATCTGGTTTGTGGGTGAGGTGACCTTTTTTATAAAGGTTTTTCTGTCCCAGCAAGCACAGGTGGCTATCAGCTCTGTCCTGCCTCCCCCTGTATTGCCAACATCTCCCCCAAGACTTACTAGGCCCACAGAATTCCACATGGATTTCCCCCAGTGGTGGAGATAGGAGAGAAAGGGCTTCCCCCTGGAGGCACACTTTCTGACTGCATGTGCAGCATCCCAGGCAATGGCATAGGCCAGCACGACTTCACAAATCATGGGGACCCTTTATCCTATGGCCAAACAGGAGCTCGAAGCATAAGAACCCTGAGGATTGCTGAATAAGAGATGGGGTAAGTACTTGTCCAATTCTCATGCATGCTATTTGGGAAATGCCCTTAACACAGATGTGAGCAACGCATTAGGGGTTGTATGGGGAGACCCTGAGCTACCACACTCCACGCGTCTCCCAAAGACTAGTCATTAGGGCAAACATGAAACTGGTGCCCTGGTTGAATAGAATCTCCTTGGGAAAAGCTACCCAACTGAATATGCCCAGCAGTTCATATGCCACTTTTTCCACCTTGATGGAGGACAAGGGCATGGCCTCTTGGTATCTCTTGGTGTAATCCATGACCACCAAAATGTACGTCTTGCCTGTGCAGTTTGGAATGCTGAGTGATCCCAAAATGTCCACATCAACTCATCAAAATGATTTTTCAAATATAGGAAGGGGAAATCAAAGCCACCTTAGCATTGTTCTCAGTATTTCCCACCCTCTGGCACTGCAGAAAAATCCAGCAGTTGTTTCCCATGTCTTTAAAGATACTGGACCTGTATAAAGGGTTAATCAGCCATCTTTTTGTATGGCTGACTCCTAAGTGTCCAAAAAAGGGTATAACATGGGATAGGTCCCGAAGCTGCTCTTATACTCCTTAGGAACTACTATCTCCCAGAATACCACTTCCTCCTGTCCTCCCTTTGGAACTCACTCACAATATAGGAGCCCATTCTCCCACTATGCCTCCCTTTTCTCTGAACCCTGAAGGCCACCTATCACCCTGGTATCTCTCCTTCAATTTCTGTAGGGATGGGTCAACTTGCTGAGCTCTCCCCTGCTCTGCATGCCTGACTTTCCCTAAAACATAGTCTCCTGCAGGAGAGCTGCCAATGGCTGGGCTCTTCCCAGTCTGCAGACGTGGAGGTCAGGTGGATTCACTCAAGGTGTTAGCATTGCTCTCTTGCTAATAATGTTGTTATCCATAATAAGTCCAGCCCTTATGAGGGTATGAACAGCAGTTTTTCTGGTGTGTTCTGATGCTTATTGCTTGGCCCTCCAGGAAGACCTAGTTGTTAGCAAATGAGGTGGGAAAAAAACAAAACAGGGGGACTGTGCATACCACCTTCACTGTGCAGAAGGGTGGTTATCCGCCCAATGTTTACTGTGGGAGTAGAAGTCAAATATTGAGAAACAGGACCATACAGTGATTTGGGAAGCATTTTTTAACAGTGCCAGCTGATGAAACATATTGGTATAGGTGTGAACTACTCACTGAGGTACAAGATTACAATCTGAAGTGTGATAATTTTCTTCATGGGACCGCAAAATCATATGCAGTCCCAGGCAATACTAAGGACAGAGTGTGGATAGGGGGTGTTCAATGGGGTGCAGGCTAGGTGCAAGGGTTCATATGGAAAAAGACGACTACAAGAGAAGCATATTTTGGGATTACCAAGACGGCATGAACTTTGTCATTGGACCAGACCAGTACTTCACAATAAATTTTGAGGCATAACAGAACCACCAGAACCACTAGACCCCCAGGTATTTGAAGTGTTGTACAGTACTGCAGTTTGCCAAAGAGAAGGTCAGCTGGAATACAACACAATTTTAGCAAGTTAAAGTAAACTAAAGTAACAAAACCATATCCTAAGGTGTACTGATCAAAATAATCCATGTGTTAACACATAGTATTGATCATTTGGCAAAACTATTCTAAACAAAGGGGGGGAAAGAACTAGTTAGCACTATAGAGAGCTATGTGTCTCTCCACCTCTGGCTCCAATGATGTAATCACATAACACATTTGGCAGCCATTTTAGGTAGCAGGTAGGGCTGTTTTTTTTTAAAATGGAAGGCTGATATTTACATTTTTCAAATGCTACAAAACTGCATTTATGTTATTTACATAAATTCGGTTTTTGCATAAATGTAAACAGCAGCCTTTTCTTTAACTCGCTATGAATGTAGATTTTGGAGTTTGCAGTTGTATAAAAATTGTTTGTTTAGGTACCCTTTAAGATCTATTCCACAAGGAACAAATCTTTTGTCTATTCCACAGCACTGGCCTTTGCCCCCTCTAACTATTGCTATAACAGATTGCCTAGCTGTATACATATTTCAGAATAGGTACCATATCTCCCAGTGCCTTCCTTAAATCTCTAACTCTTTGCCCATAGGCTTCCGGAGTCAGTTCAAAATATTTTAACATAACATTTTTCACTTTGTTATAGTCCATACAGTCCTCATTGTTCATTCTGGTGAAGTCTTCTAATTCTCTGCCCAAAAGAAGTGGCAAAAGGTGTGTTGCCCATGAAGCCCTGACCAATTAAATTGCTACAATTTATCTCAAAAGATTTTATAGACAAATCAAGATCATCTCCCTCCTGATATCCAAGAAATATTTTGGAATTAATTTTGGCTTCTTAGGTTGAACCCCTGATGCCAGTACTTATGGCTTGTGGCACTGCCTTCTAGTGCAGAATCTCCATCTCCATCTCATGTTGATAATCTTGCTCTTGTGCCTCTCTCAGCTGGATCTCATGCTGGCACTGCCTTTCTCACTCCTCTTGCTCTCTCTCTCTCTCTCCTCTCTTAGCTGGCTCACATGCTGACACTGCTTTTCTTACTTCTTTTACTTGCTTTTATTGCTCTTCCTTGTGTGTTCTCTCAGCTGGATCTCTTGCTGGTGGTGTCCATCTCACTTTTCAGCTTTCAGCTTTGTCCTCTGCAGCTCTGCATCTGCCTTCACCCTAACCAGGGTGAACTCTAGCTGCATCATATGTTTCCAGTCTTCTTGTGCAGTTGCCCCAGTTATATGTTCTTGTTCATTTACTCTCTCACTAGCATCTGTCTCATGACTTTGGCTAGCAGTGACCACTATCACACGGCTTCCCTAGTCACTTTTTTCAAGGAGGCCTATGAGGGCTGCATTTAGCTGGCCTTCCTAAAAGACAAGACCTCTCCTTTTGTACAGCTCCTCAGTGTGTGCCAATTTCAAGTTTTCATATGGCTCAGACATAGTGTCTTCCAGTTATCTATTCTTACTACAAAATTAAAAGGGTAGTATATGCAGTATCCCCTTTTGTATATCCCATTCTGTGACTGGAGAGAAAATCTTTTTTATTGCAATCTGTTTCAGATCCTAAACACTGCCAACCAGTTTGTCACAGACTTGTTCTCTTCCAGAACTCAGTCTGCAGTGTTGCCAGTCATCACTACCCTTTAGATACCTGAAAGGGTTACCTTGGTATGCTGCCTCCACTCAGCTGCAACCTTACTTGAGATGTTTCCAAGTCTGAATTCCACCAGAGCCAATGCTCACTCAGTACAGCGCACTCCTTACCAAGGGGCCAACTACGCACCCCTTCTGTCACAGCCGAGAACACTTTGCCTTAGATATGGTAACTCTGTAAGCTGTCTCTATAGAAAAAGATTACAGACTTGTCAATTTACCCCTGGTTATCTATACTTGAAAGGACTCAGTCACAGAAAACATGAAGTATATAAAAATAGCATTTAATACTCCATGATATCTATATATGTTGCAGGATAATACACCTTAAAGACTATTGAGAATACAGTATGTATTTTTACAGACATAAAAATAAATGCATTGGAAAAGATAAGAGGATGCACAGAAGGACCTAACTCAAAGCTATCAAAATTCTAAGTAGGGCAGAAGATGCTCATCCTCAACTGGGAACTTGGTGAGTTATGGCAGACTCAAACCAATGATGGTGCTAGTTCAGAATCCTCAAACATAACTAACTCTAAGAGGAAACACACACAGAAATATCTTCAGCTGGCCAGCCCACTACACCCACAGCATCATGCATGCCCCTCTAACATCGCATAATGGATAATTCCTTTAATCTCCAGAGACCACCCTTTTCCAGAGTAAGTCCAAACTGGTTTTGTGGATTGAAGCCTGGTCCTTTTGTTATCCCATCTGGCTAAATCAGTAGGGTGCTGTCTCACTCTGACTTGGCCCTGTTTACTCTCAAGACATGACTTTTCATTATGAAAGGGATTCTGACCCCTGACATTTAACCAAAACAAAAGCCCATTTACAGGGCAGGAAATGGATTGCTTACACAAAGACCCCTCTTAGCTAAGTGCCCTCAGGTATAGGCTACAGTGGAATTATAATTTTCAGTTTTACAAGACCTCATACCGCAGATAAAATACTTTATAAAGGCAGTAGTTAAATTTGAAATGTTTAGGTGGGAGGACTATTCTTTCTAGGTTTCTAAGGGGTGGAACTGTTATTTCTAGGTGAAGGAACCCACCTATAACAGCCAATGGAGAAAGATGACACGAGTGGTGGAACTGTCATACCATTTTTAAAAAGGCGATGGAACTGAGTTCATCTGGGCTCCTGCCCAATTTAACCCCTGTACAGAGGCAAATATGATAATAAAAATAAAAAAATTAAAAAACTACATTGCAAATTGTCACAAGACTACATAACAAAATGGACAAAGTTTCAATAATACAAAGAAAGTCTCACAAAATATGATCTAGGAGGCTTATAAAGCATGTTAAGGGTTTTAATTACACAGAGAAGAAAGACACAATAAGCAAAACTAAGAAAGTTGGAAACAGATATTCAAAAAACACAGAAACTGCATAACCTGGCAGGTTCCCACTTTCATACGAAAAATTTAGAAAGAAAGAAAAGCCAATATAAGCAAAATATTGATTAAAAGGTTGAAAGATGGATTTTAATTAGTAGATTTAAGCAGTACCTGCAAGCAGATAATAGTAGGAAATTTCTGGCCTACCATGTTACAAAAAGAAAAGGCAGCAAGAGTTATAGACCAGATAAAAACAGATACTAGCCATTTAACCAATAACATGATGGATAATAACAGAATTTTATAAATAGTATAAAAACATTATATCAATCTGAAAAATGAAACAACCATTTAATGGTTACAACGTAAATACTACCATTGATGTTCCCAAAATTAACAATAACCAGAAACAATTTCCTGATAAACCTATTACAAAACTTGAAATAAAATGAGCAATTTCACAACTTAAAGCAGGCAAGTTTACAGGCTCTAAATACATATATTTATAAAACATTTAATAAGAACCTTAACCCTTACCTACCTGAGCTATTCAATTCCTTTCGTAACCAACAATTTCTCTGTCCTTCCTTTGATGAAATCCTAATTATTGTTATTCGAAATAAAGGCAGAGAAAATACTTTGTGCTCATTATATCACCTCATTTCCTTACTAAATGCTGATTACAAAATATTTATAAAAAAATCTAGTGACTCGCTTACAATCCATACTTCTGACAATAATACACAAGGATCAAAAGGGCTTCATCAAGTAAAGGAAGAGACATAACAATACAAGAAATGCCTTACATCTAAGAAACTTATTAACAGATCCTAACTCTATTACAGTATCCCTGGATGCAGAAAAAACCTTTGACAAGTGAAATAGTGTTTTCTTGGTAAAATCCTAGAGAAAGCTGGAATTGGCAATGGCTTTAAAGACTGTATTACACTTTTATAGAATATTCCCAAAACTAAGATAATGACAAACAGCTCTACCTCATCAGATGTCCAGTTATATCAAGGAACAAGACAGGGATGTCCCACTTCCCTCTATTATTTACAGTGGTAATAGAACCACTGGTATATGATATTATAAATCACAACTTGATTAAACGATTTACATACTGAAATAACTATTTACAAATCTCATTATTTGCTGATGATGTCCTTTTGTATATTAATAACCCACAAACAGAAATTAAGATAATCTTGGATCTAGCAGAACATTTTGGAAACCAACCTGGTTACAAAGTAAGCTGGGGTTAATCGGAGACATACCAACTAACCCCAAGCATGCAATATTATACAAGAGAATCTATTTTTTTATACTTCTAAGCTGGAAGAGCAGAACTGCCCTTTTTCACTAATGTCAAGTTTAGACAAAAACATTTGACAGATACAAAGAATACAGCATACAATAAATACAAAAAATACAACATACAATAAATACACAATTAAATACAACAAAATGCAAAATTGGTTACAGAATACAAATATACAATCAATAAAAATCAGTACAGAATTATGCAAAACATGTGCAAGCATCCTTGTCCATTAACCATAGCTTTAACCTGGATTTGAAGGACCAAATAGTTTTATTTTCAATAATTTCATGGGGGATAGAATTAAAAAGTAGTGTAGCCCTATAAGATATAGATCTCTGACCATGGGCTGTAACACAGAGAGGAAGTCTAAAAATAAACTTTGACTGAGATCTAGTACCGCATAAATTAAAGGATCTAGGGAACAGAACTGTAATTGCAGGGGAAATAAGGCCCTTGGTAACCTTGTACAACAAATAACCCATTTCATGAGATATTCTATTTTCAAGGAATAAACTATGGAAGCTAGAGAGCAAAGAACAAGGATGAGTTTGAGAGGGTACAGCAAGCATAAAATGAAGAACAGAATAATAAGTAACCTTTATTCTATCAAGTAGCCTTCCCGAGGTTGCACAATAGATCATCAGGCCATAATCCATTGTACTCAACAAAAAACTATGAGCAAGTAAGTGCCTGGAATCCTATATATCCTACATATTAATTTTACATAGAAACATATAAACATAGAAACATAGAAGTTGATTGCAGATAAGGACCACAAGGCCCATCCAGTCTGCCCATTTTTTTCTACCATATGAATTTGCCATAGGCATTTACTCTGTCAATGGCCTATCTATTCATATTAATCTATATTGCTCCCTTATTCCTATCCCATGCCTGTTTGAAGCCCTGCATTATAATCATATCCACCACTTCCTGAGGTAGGCTGTTCCATGCATCCACCACCCTTTCTGTGAAAAGAATTCCGCATATTACCCCTTAATCAGCCTCCCTCTAATCTCATGCTGTGTCCTCTTGTCCTGCTATTTTTCTTATATTGAAACATGTTAGACTCTTTCACCTTGTTAATACATAGACATAGATACATAGACAGTGTCAGCAGATAAGGGCCTATGGCCCACCTAGTCTGCCCATTTGAGCTTGTAAGTTCAGTTTGTTTTCCTAGAAGTCTGTTTCCCCTTACCCCTGCCCTCTAGAATTCCTTTATGTCTATCCCATGCATTCTTAAATCCCGTGATTGTTTCAGCCCCCACCACTTCCTCTGGCAGGGTGTTCCACTTGCCCACCACCCATTCTGTGAAGAAATTCTTTCTCATGTTTCCTCTGAATCATCCTCCTCCAACTTCATCCCATGCCCTCTAGTCCTGAAACATCTTTTTCGCTTAAAAATAGTGTTTTCATGCACCCTGTTCCTCCCTGTAAGATACTTGTATGTCTCTATCATATCCCCTCTCTCCCTCCTCTCCTCCAGGGAGTACATGTTCAGTTCCTTCAACCTGTCTTCATAGGACTTGTGATGCAACCCATGCACCATCTTTGTTGCCCTCCTCTGAACCTTCTCTACCCTGTCTATGTCCTTACATAGGTATGGTCTCCAGAACTGTACACTGTACTCCAGGTGGGGCCTCACTAGTGTCTTGTATAGCAGAATTATGACCTCCCTTTCCTGCTGGTGATGCCCCAGCCTATACATCCCAGCATCCTATTTGCTTTACCTGATGCCTTGTCACACTGTTTCTCTACCTTGAGGTCATCAGAGATGACAACCCCAAGATCCCTTTCCTGCTTGGTGCATGCTATATCCTCACCACCCAACTGATATATTGTGCCAGGGTTTTTGTGCCCCATATGCATTATCTTGCACTTCTTTGCATTGAATTTCGACTGCCAAACCCTTGACCATTCTTCAAGTTTCTGCAGGTCCCTTCTCATTCTGTCTACACCCTCTGGTGTGTCTACTCTGTTACAGAGCTTTGTGTCATCAGTGAACAGTGAAATTCTGCCTTCTAGATCCTGTGCAATGTCACTGATGAAGATGTTGAATAATGCCCTTAAGATGTTTGAATGTTTCAATCATATCACCTCTCTCCTTCCTTTGCACTAGGGTACACTTATTGAGCTCCATTAATCTGTCCTCATATGTTTTCTGATGCAGTCCCTGCACCGCTTTGGTTGCCCTTCTCTGGACTGCCTCCATTTTGTTAATGTTCTTGTGCAGGTGTGACCTCCAGTACTGCATGCAGTACTCCAAGTGGGGCCTAACCATTGTCTTGTAAAGAGGGATTATTACTACCCTCTTATGACTTTTGATGTCCCTACTAATACACCCCAACATCCCTATAGCCTTGCCTACTGCTTTAGTGGTCTGCTTGGATGATTTCAGGTCATCTGTAATGATGATGACCAAGTCTCTTTCTTCTCTTGTGATTGCCAGCAACTCCCCTCCCAACCTATAGGTAGCTTCATGGTTACCCTTCCCTATGTGCATGATCTTGCACTTCTTTGCATTAAACCCCAGTTGCCACTCTTCTGACCATTATGCCAGTTTATCCAGACTTCTTCTCATTCTGCCCACCCCATCTGGATCATCTACTCTGTTGCAGATCTTGGTGTCATCTGCAAACAGACAAACCTTACCCACCAGTACATCTGCAAAGTCACTGATGAAGATATTGAAGAGGACTGGCCCCAGGACTGATCATTGAGGTACCCCACTTGTGACTTGCATCTCTTCAGACTGGATGCCATTAACCACCACTCTCTGTTTTCTGCCTGCCAACCAGTTTGCCACCTAGTTGACCAGCCTCTGACCCACTCTGAGTCTACCCAGCTTATTACTCAATCTTCTATGTGGAACAGTATTGAAAGCTTTGCTGAAGTCAAGGTAGGTGACATAAACTGCACCCCTTGGTCCACCACTCTGGTTACCAAGTCAAAGATATCTATGAGATTAGTTTGAAAGGACCTTCCTGTTGTAAACCCATGCTGTCTTGGATCCTGTGCTCCTATGGATTCCAGGTGTTGTACTATCCTTTCCCTAAGGAGTGCTTCCATAATCTTGCCCACTACTGAGATAAGACTGTCTGATCTGTAGTTTCCTGCCTCCTCCGTCCTGCCACTCTTGTGGAGTGGGATCACATGAGCCCCCCTGCAGTCTTCTGGGACCTCTCCTGTGCTCAGAGACTCACTAAACAGTTCTGCTAATGGCTCTGCTTGTTCCACCCTTAGCTCCTTTAGTACCCTGGGATGTATGCCATCAGGTCCTATTGTCTTGCCCACCCTGAGCTTAGTGAGCTCTTATAGGACCCTTTCCTTTGTAAAGGGACTTTTGCACACCTCTCTCCCCCCTGTGTCCATGGTGCTGAGCTGTGGGCCCTGCCCTACCTTCTCCTTAGTAAATACTGAGCAGAAGTATCTATTTAGGATAGATGCTTTTCCTTGGTCCTCCTCCACACACTCCCCCAACCCCTTTGATCTTAGCAATACCCCTTCTTGACTTTCTCCTTTCACTAATGAAACTACAGAATGTCTTGTCCCCTTATTTTACTGTTTGTGCTAGTGTTTCCTCAGTTTGGGCTGTTGCCTGCCATACTGCCTTCCCTGCTTCCCTTAGGGAAGTTTGGTACGCCTCCCTATCTTCTTCCTGCTGCATTCCCTTATATTTCCTGAAGACCCACCTTTTGGCTCTGATCTTTTCTGCTACTGGTTTTGAGAACCAGAGTGGTTTCTGCCTTTTTGTGATCTTGCCTTTTTCCCTAACACAATGGAATGTTGCTTCAAGTATTGCATCCCTAATGCTTGCCCACTTTGCCTGTACCCCCTCACCTGTATTTCTTCTTGCCAGGGCTAACTTAACTCTGTTGGCCATTTTATCAAAGTCAGCTCCTCTGAAGTCCCATATGTTTGCCTTGGAATGGGATGATTTAGTTCTAGTGGCCAAATTGAACCATATCATGTGATGGTCACTGGCCCCCAGGTGACCTTCTACCTGGAGATCTGTGATCTTTTCCCCATTAGTCAGTACGAGATCCAGGATAGCCCTGTCTCTTGTGGGTTGTTCTTCTAGTTCTTTGAGGTCCTCCCCCTGTAGGGAATCCACTATGTGTCTAGTTCTGGTGGATGTTCCTGCTGGTATTGACCAATCTGTATCTGGCAAGTTGAAGTATCCTATTATCAGAACCTCCCCTTTAGCTGTCATGTTTTGTATATCTTCTAACAGTAATGTGTCTATGTCTTCCCCCTGGTCTGGTGGCCTGTAGACAACCCCAGTTCATATGGCTGTTCCATTTCCTGTTTCCAGGGTGATCCACAGTTCTTCTGGCTCCTTATGTGTATCCTGAATTTCTGTAGCTTTGTACATAGCTGGGTACTGAAGTCTCCCAAGTGTGGTTACTGGTGAACCATGTCTTCCTAATGGCTACAATGTCCAGTTTAGCCTCTGTCATTGTTGCCTCCAGGTCTGGGATCTTGTTTCCCAGACTGCGGGCATTTGTGTACATGATTTTCCATTGGCCAGTTTTCAGTGTGTTAGTTGTCCCGTGAGGTCTGGTGTTTCTCCTGCATGTCATATGGGGAGCCAGACCTTTTTCCTTACCTGGTGATGCAAGTGAACTACAAACATGCTGAACTCCTGTTTGATCACTAGCTGAGGGGGGAGGGGTGTTCTTCCCTTTTGCTGTATCGGGTGCTACACCCCTCTCCCCATTTGCTAGTTTAAATATTCTGCAAAGACATCAAACTTCTGCCCCAATGCACTGTCTCCCTCCTTAGTCAGGTGCAGTCCATCGAATTTAAAGAACTTTCACTCCCAAAACTGTTGCCAGTTACCTACAAATATGTGTCCTTTTTCCTGGCACCAGCCCTTGAGCCACATGTTTAGCTCCTCTATCTCCCCTTCTCTGACCTTCCATCTGCCTGTCTCCCTCTCCCAGATCTCAGAGGAGGAGATGCTAGACAAAATGGATGACAGTTTGTCTCCCAGCCTGGTCAGGTGCTCCTTGATCTCCACAACTGACTGGCTGTTGAGATCATTAGTCCTTTTGTGTACCAGGACATCGATGTTTTCTCCTGCTTCCTGCACAGTTTTAGCAATGTGGTCAGTGTGTCTCCATGCTGATGTACCTGGGAGACATTTGATCATTACTCCTGGCCAGAGATAGGTATCAACTCCCCGAATCATGGAGTCACCTATGATCAGAAGTGTTTTGGATTTCCTTTTTGCTTTTTTTATTTTGGTCCCTGTTTTGGGTGAGTTTTGTAGTGCTAGCTCCTGTGCTGCAGTGTCCTGGCCTGCAGTGTCCTCTGCCCCTTTGTTTGATTTTGGTGAGAGAGGCAGAAACCTGTTTATAGTTTTTATATGGTTTGTGGAGGTGATATGTTGGTGAGCATTGAGTGATGGTACACCTGATTTGCCCCTCCTAGCCAACTGCCAACCTCCCAGACCAACTACTCTGTGCTGTTGAGGTACTTCAGTTGGATGTTGGGGAAATGGTGGGCAGTTCTTGTAATATATTTCCTCCTGAATATGTGATTTGATGCGTGCAATCTCTGCCCATGCTGCCCAGAGCTGAGCCTTTAGATCTCTGATGGTCCAGCATGTAGGACAGCATCCTAAATCCTGTATAACTACCCTTTTGAAAAGTGTTCCACAGTTCCTGCAGTTAATAATATCCATTCCAGTTGAGTTGCTCAGTTTATAACTTGGTCTGAGTAATTAAAAGGAAAATGAAAGTAAAAGTTTTTTTAAATATTTTTTGTCTGTTTGTTTTTGCATAACTTTTTATAACAAGTTAAATTAATTTTGCCTCTGTAAGTGATGTCACTGTGTGGATACCCCTCTGATCCTCCCCTTCCTGCTTTGCTACAGAAAATGCCATGACTGTGTTATTCTATAAAAGGAGTGCAGCATGGGGTGGTTGGGGATGGGGTGAGTGGTTGTGCTCTTCCACTGCCAAGAAAGAAGAACCACGGACAAAAGAAACGAGGTAAAAGCAGAAAAAATCAACCAACAACATATGCAGTAGCCCTGAAAGCTTAGCTTAATGATAGATAAAACTGGAAAACCTGTAAGCACCACATGTAACAATTTCACAGAAGATATACCCTGCAAAAAAACACTTTGCTACAGAGAAAAATAAAGCAGTAAGAGAAGATATACCTTGCAAAAAGCAGTTTGAATCAGAGACGATTGCAGCAGTAATCTGTAAGCACAAAGCAGTAACAAACCTGTAGACACACTCTGTAACAATGCAGCAGAAAGTATACCCTGAAATAACAATTTGAATCAGAACAATAAAGCAGTAACATGAGAGCAAAAAAAAATTAACAAAACCTGTGAGCACTAAAGAAAATAGTAACACACAGTAAATCTGCCTAGACAAAAGAAGAATTAATCTTTTTCCTTGATCTGATAATGTTGTTCCTTGCTCTGTACTTACAAGCAAACCTAGAAGAAAAGAGTTCAAGTGAAGCTAGGTGCCTTTGCCAGCAAACCTAGTCTTCCACCTTTTACAAAACTGGCATATTTATGTATTGAGATAGCAAACAATTTGGATAATCTAGTAACTACAGATTTGGTTTCCTTGATAATAGCATTTGTGAAGACCTAAATAGATGGAAAAAATATCTATGTCTTCATTTGGACAAAACTATACAATTAAGATGAATATACTTCCAAGATTTGTGTACATATTCTAAGCCCTGTCTTTAGTTATACCTGATTTTTACTTTAAACAATTGGATAAAAGTATTTCTGAATTTCCATGGAAAAATGGTAAGCCCAGAATTAAAAAAAAAAAATTAAATTTACAGCTACTTACAATCTTGCAGGAGTAAATTAACAGAGTTGAGGCTATACCACTACTCAGCTATCAAAATGTTTTTTGTACACAACGTGCACATTGAGACTAGCCCCACACTTGGATGTGGGGTCTCCGGTGCTTACTGCTCCCCTCTAATGACAGACTGGTTATCTCATTCTCTCCACCTTTTGTCTGTTCTCTCATACAGTACATTATTACATACTACAGAAGTTAAAAAAAACTATTTTTGCCATGTCAGATTAACATTAGTTGATGATGAAAATGTTCTTTAGTCACTTGTCCCTGCTATATTAAGTGTTGTGTGTAGTCAGCAGCCTTCTTCCAGCTGCAAAGCTGGCATAGAAAACAGACAAAAGTACCACAGCCATAGAATTGTGAATAAAGTAGATCTGGATGGAGGAATCAACTACAGTACCTGTTGATGTGGTTGTAAGTAAGAAAAACAAAGTTCAAAAAAAGACTGGATTAATGCATTCTATCTGGTGAAAGACTAAGTTATTATCTTATTTGAGTATTCATAATGGGTAATTTGCCTTCTGGCTACTTACTTACCTTAGTATGAACCTTAGTAGAAGGGGAGAGGGAAAGGTGGGGACACTGACAGACAGACACAGAAAAGCAGACCTTGATGATCAGCAGAGGTAAATTCAAACTAGAACTCAGATTTCAGTCTGCATTGCCACTCTCTGCATATATGTAAATTGTAGACATTAGCTTAATGACAGACTAGCTACCCAAGTTCTCCACTTTTGTTTGTTCTCTCAGATGGTACAGTACATACCATTGAAGTGAAAAAAAAAAGCATTTTTGCTATATCAGGTCTACATTAGTTGATGATATAATTGTTCTTCTGCCACTTGTCCCTGCTATGTTAAATATTTTGCATGGTCAGCAACTTTCTTCCAGCTGCAGAGTTGGCACAGAAAACAAAAAATGTACCATAACCATAGAGTCATGAATAAAATAGATCTTGATGGCAGAAGGGGAGAGGGAGGGGGTGGGGGCATAGAAAGACACAGAACAGCAGGGATATCTTGCATACCAATAAGGTGATGAAACCCAGCTGTGGAGGTATAAGGTAATATCAGTTCCTCTACCTGTCTGCCCTGGTCCCTCTCCTCTTGTTAGAAGTACTTTGCATAGCTATTGCTATGCAGCTGCAAAAAGGGAATGGCTAATAATGCAAAATCTAAGAAAAATGATATATTTGGAACTAAAAATTGATTTATAAAATTGGTTTTGCATATCTGGAATAAAATTAACAATGTAACAGGAAATACAGAAATTAATTTTAATACACCACTCTTAACGCTTTGATCCTTTTTTTCCAAACTGGAGCATTGGCAACTTTTTTCTTAAACAGGATCCTAACAACAGGAGACTTTAATGAAGGGAACATTTTAAAATCATTTTAACAATTGCAGACACAATGTGATCTTAATAAAATAAAAACAAATTGATACATGCAATTAAGGGATGTTTTAAGGAAAATAGCACCACATGGTCCAGTATTCGGTGAAAATGAGATCTTAGCTTTATTAGTATATGTTCATGATAGGCAACAATTGATATCCAGCATTTGTAACTCACTTATAGTAAAATACATTCCAGATCTGCAGAACATTAAAAACAGCAGGCACAGGAACTTAATACTATACTGAAATATCTTGAAAAAATGTAATTATCTATGTTGCTCATGGAAATTTTCAATCAATAATATATTGAACCAAAGTCTTTTTTTTGTGGTCCATTGGATCTATTACACACCATCTTTATTAAATAATAAATTAAAATATATTGCATTTATGTAATTGATGTGGACAAGAAACTGGCACTGTAACTCAGAATAGCTCAGAATATTTCAATGTCATAACTTAATTTATTGTAGTACAAAATCTTCTCAAGTATAAATAAAGTCTTGAAATGAAACTTAGTCCCAGAGGCAGAACTTTGTTCATTAGGCAATTCCTATATACAGCACTTACTGTACCTGAAGATCCAGAACTCATACTATGGCTCTTGCAAGTGAATATAAGTGTATTGCTAGGCATTGAAAGTATTTAGATCCTTTACTGTGGGAACGTTGGAAAAAATCCTTTACTAGATTGCATGGTTTGGGGGAAAAGTAATTATTATACAACTAAACACCTAAATAAGCACAGTGAAATCTGGATGTCTTTATATAACAGTATAGAGGAAGAAGGCCCATAAGTGTCAATGAGAAATTAATTAATTGTTTACTTTTGGGGCTGAGATTGTGAATTGGACTAAAATCATTTCCAGGATGATTATGTTAGTAATATAGAGAATAATTGATGGGTAGGTGGTCATAATGAGGATTTTACCCCCAAGGTGGGATGCCACTTAAACCCAGAGAGCAAAGCTTGAGGGGTTTATTAAGGCATTCCACCCCTCGGGGGGAGGGGTATAAAATCCAAGTTTTGCACACCTACCCATCCTTTATTTTGTATAATTGATAGGGTTTGTTTTTTCACCACAGCAATTATACAAAATAAATAGATTTGTTTTACAGAATCAAGCCACTGGACTGTCAGAATTTCAATGCCATCAGTGGCAACTTGAGCCCCATACGGTAGTGTTTATTTTCTTCCTACAGTGGCAATGAAAATAAAGATTTATTTTCTGTACCCAATTTTTGTTAAAAAAAGAACTTACCCAACTGCATGTTGTGTCAGGAAACTTAGCAGCACCGTTGAGTGGGAACAGCGGGCAATGGTGCAGGGAGAAGGAAGATTGTAATAGGCACAGGTGCCGAAGTAGGGAAACCGGGCGCTTGTTCGTTGTTATAACCAGTTGGTTATAACGACAAAATTATAACCCGGTTTCCCTATGGGAAAAAATGGTCACCAGCTATTATATCCTATTACTGTATAATATATTGCTACAGAACATTGTATATGAATGTCTTCCTTTTTTTACTCTTTCTCTCTGATAATAAAAATAAATAAATAAAACAAAGTCTTCCTAGCAACTTTTCCCCTTTTGTCCCCAAGCTTCTTCTGCAGCACAGACATCAATGCATGCCATGTGAAGACACACACATGCATCAACAAAACTGGCAGCTCCCTCCCTCCATGCCACTCTGATCTGCTTTGTCACCAGACCTCCACCTGGTGGCAGTTTGGGGTGGAGCTAACAAGCCCCTCTTCCCCAGGAGAGGAGAGCAGTCCTCAGATGCTCAATCCTTAACCACCCAAGCTGATTCCTAGCAACCCGAGTTCACTCCTGAACCCAGATCACTTGCATGGTGGGTGGTAGCACTGCTATTGAGCCACTGGACTGATGTGTGAAGTGGCCTTGTGAGGAGCTGAGTACATATTGCATCCTACAGGGCTTACCACACTTACATCAGGCCCATTTTTACTTTTCTCTGGGTGGAGGCACTGCACAGTTGTCTATCTTTAACCTTAGATAAAACCCCTCCACCCAACCAGGCAGTTAAAAGACCCATGCAGCACAACCTGGTTGAGCCCACAGGTCAGGTGTAGCCTCTATAACAGCCACAGTGACCCTACAGCATTGTAAGAATGAGTTCCTCAGATGCCTAAGACACCCCGGGAAACAGACCTTGCAATAATTTAATGTGCCAATAGCAAATACAGGTAATATACAATAACTGACATGGTGATCACACCATGTTAAGGATACTGATATACTGATATGCATGTTCCATGCTAGACTTTCTGTGCATATTGCAATTGTTACATACAGTTCCTCTATTAGTTAGACTATGTACAGATGCAGCTTTCATCTCTCTGCAAATCTTTTTGTTATTGTTTGTCTTTTACTGTGTTTGTGGATGTTGTAAATAAACAATAAAAAGTTTTAATGTCAGCATACAACTAGAAAACAAATGACCATGATTGAAGATAGTAGAGTATACACAAGTACACTTACAATTATAATATGTCATTTCAGGGCATTTGAAACCACAAGGAAAAGATGCTAAAATTGTACTGGTGACTCATTTTTATATATATATATATATATATATATATATATTTGTGCCCCACCTGCCACCTTGTATCTGCCTGGTCACGAACCCCTCCAACCTCCACCTCCACTTAGCCGAATCTCCCCCAAAAGCCCCCTGGCTTGCCTCCCAGGGCAGGGTTGTGGCGCCTCCCTGTAAGTGCCATAACACTGGTATTAGGATGAGGGAGCCAGCCATGGGGGCTAATCTTAAGGCAGAGGGGCAGGCTTTATAGATGTGGCAGGCAGTGTGAGCTTTTCCCTGTATAGGGGTGGGGACGTGCAATGACAACCAGCATCCACCCCGCTCCCCCCAACATGTTGGCATTGGTGCTGTGGTACATCCAGCCTCCGCTAGGTGTCCATAGTGCACAGAACACACTACCCCCTCCCCCTTGAGAAGGAGAGCAGTTGCAGGATGCTTGATCCTTCTCCCCCTGGCCGGCTCTCCAGCAACCTGGGTCTGTTCCTGAACCCAGGTCATCGGCACCACAGGGTTGGCACCTTACCCCGTGCCAGTGTGCCAGCCCTTGGTGACTCATTCTACTGCTGACTTGTGGAGACAGTGCTGGGCTCACCTTCCCCACCATCGATCATATTAACAGCTGACATGGACAACCTTGATATTTGACCCCATGACCCACCACCATCAAATCAGGCTGTAGCTGGAGAGGACAGGGGGTTTGCAGCCCTACTCAAATTGTAGACAGTACCCTACAGCAACAGACTGAATCACATACAGTGTGAAGGCAACCAGCAGGAGGGTGCCCTCCATGGGCATCATTAGGAGGTGTCAGCAGGTCTGCAGGCCATAATGCTCAATGCTGCACTACTGAGCTATTGCTGGTAGGAACTGCTGACTCTTGGGTTAATGTTTTCCAAAATTAGCTGGTGGTCCTCTGAATTTACTGAAACACCCTTCTGCTGTATAACACATTTGGACCATTGATTATCTTATACATTTAGCGCATTGTGTTTATTATCCTTATCACGTAAAAATAAGCAAGGTGGAGGTTCTTATAGGATTATCCACTTTGTAGTTTTTATGTGTACAGACATTGGTAACAAAAGTGGCCATATTTTTATTTTATTTGTAACTTTTGACCAGGAAAGGCCCACTATGCCATTATAGCTTGTTCCCAGGTGATCCTGGGCGGTGGGTTGTCTGGAAAGGGAAATGTTGGCCATGACACCAGGAAAATGCCCCTACTCTTCATACCTGGACAGTGACCAGAGATGGCCAGAAGGGACCTCGGTTTAACATCTTATCTGAAGGAAGGTATCAAAGTCTTACAAATGCATGGGTTATTGTGAGACTGAACTGGGTGCCTATGTTGCTTACCTTGTACAATCTAAGCCATTATTTGTACTGGAAATGCTTATTGAAAAATATAATTCCAACCTGGAGTCCTACTGTATGCATGAAAATGATTTAAAGAGCAAGTAGCTACTTACAAGGTCACTTTTCAGGTTGGGTGTCACTTAGAGTATAATGTATACTACCGGACACAGTTTGAATATTTTTGTTTTCTGTTCGTTACTTCAAATGTGATTTTTGTACAGCTTCCTTTACCCTCTGCTATCCAATTTCTGCAGAGCTGGGCTGTCAAACAAGATGTGATAACAGCTGGAGAAGTAGCCTCCACATCCAGAATGACAGCCTTCACAGCCAGCATGCAGAAAAAGAGTTTGTTTGGGTTCCAAACAGTTCATTTAAAAAAAGGCTTAAACCACCAGATTGAAAACATAAGATTGTCTCAACACATGAAGGTTCAAATGGTTAATTTACGCCTGACCTTGCGGACAAAGGGAGGTGATTACCATACCTCTCAACCTTTTGTCACTGAAATGAGGGACAATGAATCTTAAGATGTTATACCCAGGCACTAATTATGTGGGACACAGCATCAAATACGAAGACAAAAATCTCAGAAAACCATGGGAAGTATCACTTTTATGTGTACAAAATGAAAAAAACAAAGAACCTCTGTGTGCAAGCACTGAGGCAATGGTTACCCCAAAGGGCATTTGGCCGGGAAGCCAAGTTCCAAAGAAATACAAAATCACACATGCCCCCACAATGCAAAGCATCATGAGCTGCATATGCAAATCACCACAGACTATTATGCTGGTTCAACTTTAAGCAGAAATGCATGGTGCCAAAAGGCCTCTCACACAGTTTGCAAAGGGTGCCAACAGAAGACATATACATGTGTTTTGTCCTACAAGGACTCATCAGTATGCCTCGTCTGTTTGACACCCCAGTGGAATGAACCAACTACCCTAAGATGGTCTATCTGGGTTATGTTGTGGTGAACCCACTTAAAACAAAAAACAATTTAAAAGGCAAATAACCTCTGTGTGCAAGCACTGAGGCAATGGTTATCCCAAAGGGTCAAAATGTAAAGTCACTTTGGGATCACAGCAACTATTTGCATCTAAAGCTCAGTTGAAGGGGAGGGATTTATTTTAAGCTGGGAGAGCAGTGAGGCTGCAATTCCCAGCACTATTTTGTCTGACTTCAGGGAAAATCAGGGGACCTTTGTATTTAAACCCTTAGATTTGTGAACCCCAGGAAAATGTGACCCCCAGAAGTGTGAAGACCACTGGAGCAGGGGGCATCCACAGGTAGGTACACAATTCTGCAGGGAAGTCTGATCAGGGATGTGAGAACAGGCTAAGTAGGAAGAAGAAAGGGCAATGAAAAGTACACAATAGGCACTACACCCTATCTGGGGTAGGCCTTTGAAAAGGTCCACAGAAAAGGAGAAGTAAACCCATTAGGAAAGGCAGGAGATTTCAGGGGGGGAGGAGTAGTGCTAGATATTGCTTCAGTAATATCTCAATATAGAAGAGTAACTAAAGATGAAGGGTAGATATGTCAGGTGGTTTGCCAACTGTTGGGTCTGTGGTATTACTGGGCAGTATTTTGGAGGATTGAATACTGCCCTGTATGCAGTAGGTATGAGGAGTTGTCCAGCTCTATGCAGCATGAGGAAAAATACTCTTGCTCTGCAGGTAGCTAAGCTTGAATCCAGAACCACTTACACACACACACACACACACACACACACACACACACACGCACCCGGAGACCAACTGCCACAGGAGGATGGAGGGTGGTAGGAAGGGAAAGTGAAGGGAAGGAACAGCTTACAGGTGTGAAGCCATATCCTTCAGAAATGATGGGCAACCAATTTGCACCCCTGGAGAAGGCACAGTACCCTGACCCCACCAAGCAAGGTTGTGAGCCAGTTATGAAAGAGGATCAGGAAGGTTCTGCATCACCCAGCAGGGCAGAACAAAGAAATAAGGTAGCCAGCAGAGGGCTTTAGGTAGGAGACTCTGTGGTAGGAGGTGGTTTATGGGGGAAGGAAGGACAGAGAATGTCAGATGCCAACTGTGTGCATTTGCCGTTAGAAACATGGAATGATTAGGAAGGATGATAGGCAGGATGGGGAAGGTGCCACATGTCCTTGTACACTTGGGCACAAATGACCTTGCAAATCAAAGCTTGGAAAAATGTTAATGAGATTTCCAGAGGCTGGGTGGAAAGCTGAAGGGGAAGGTAGCCTCGCTAGCCTTTTCAGAGGCACTACCTGTGTAGGGCAGGGTGAACAGTAGGGACAGTAGGGTGGGACAGGGGGACACTGAGGCATTCAATGCCTGGTTGAAGGGGTAGCATCAGGAGGAGGGGTATAGATATGTGGGAGAGTGGAGTAACTTCCAGAATAGAAGGTTATTTAAAAGTGATGGCTCTTCATCTCATGAGGTAAGGAACTAGTACACTAGGGAAGAGATTTGACATATTTGTGGACCATCATTTAAATGAAAAAGTGGGGAGGCAGAGGCTGGAAATTCCCTAGTAAGGAGAGAGGACTCCCTGTACCTAGTGTGGACTCACTCAGACATGGAAAGGAAATAAAGATATGCCAGTGGTGGTGAGGACAGACAACAAAAAAGTTCACAGAAGGAGAGGAGTTTGGTGGTCACATTAGAAACACAGAAGTTGTCAACAGATAAGAACCTCTTGGCCCACCTACTGTATCCTACTTTCCCTACCTACAGTGCCACCACAGGCCCTACTCAATCATCTGTCTTTCCACCTTGCCTTATTTCTAAGGTCCCCTTGTGTCTATTCCATACATGTTTGAATCCTGTTACCATTTTAGTACCCACCACATCTGCTGGGAGGCTGTTCCAGGTGTTCACCACCCTTTCCATGAAGAAGTATTTCCTCAGATCTCCTCTGAGTCCCCCCCCACAGCTTCATAGTGTGACCTCTTGTTCTTGAGCATCTATTTCTTTGTAAAATGCTACCTTCATGTACCTTATTAATACCTGTGAGGTATTTGAAAATTTCTATAATGTCCCCACTTTCCCTTCTTTCCTCTAGAGAGTACATATTTAATTCCTTGAGCCTTTCCTCATAGGGCTTTTTATGCAGGCCCTGAGTCATTCTGGTTGCCCTCTTCTGTACTGCCTCCACCCTATCGATGTGTTTCCAGATATGTGGCCTCCAGAACTGGACACAGTACTCAAGGTGAAGCCTCACCATAGATATATACAGGGGTAACTCTACCTCTCTCTTTCTGCTGGTGATACCCCTCCCTATGCACACAAGCATCTTGCTAGCTTTCCCAACTGCCTTATCACACTGCTTTGTTACCCTCAGGTCATCAGACATGATTACCCCAGGCCTCTTTCCTGTTTTATGGTTGTCAATACCTCCCAGCCCAATTGGTATGTTACCCCTGAGTTTCTGTGCCCCAAGTGCATAATTTTGCACATTTGTGCATTGAAACCCAGTTGACAAACCCTTGACCACTCTTCCAGCTTTTTTAGATCATCCCTCATTCACCCCCCCCCTCGGTGTCCACTCTATTGCAGATTTTTGTGTCATCCGAAAACAGGCATACCTTCCCATCCAGCCCTCCTGCAAAGTGTCTAATAAAGACATTGAAGAGGACCAGGCCTAGTACTGACCCCTGTGGCATGCCGCTGGTCACCTTGCCTTCTTCAGAGTGAGCACCATTTACCACCACTCTCTGAGTACTGTTGCTTAGCCAACTTCTAACCCATTTTACTACTTAATCAGCTACATTAATCCAGACAGATAGATAGAAGTAAAAAAGGGTGGCATAAGGAAACTAGTGGGCAGGGACTGGGAAACATGTAAGGGGAAGCGGAAGAAATGTGACATTGAAAGGGCATTTGACTAAATGCCAGGAGCCTGGAAAATAAGATCAGTGACCTACAGGCAATGGTGGCAGAGGCTGAGTTAAATTAAGTAGCCTTTAACCATTAATGGGATCTGGCAATTCTACCACACACCCTGTACCGAGGGACAGGGGCAAGGGTAAAAGGGGGAGGAGTAGCCCTCTACCTCAGGAAGCATACTGAAGCTACAGAAGGTAGAACCATCAAGCAGGAAGTAAGGGGAGTGAAGTTGATTTGGGTACAGCTAATTATGGCTGCTAGTAAACAGGTAAGAATGGAAGTGGTCTATACATCACTGGGGCCAAACAATGAGGGAGATATAGTATTGAATGAGTAAATTAGGAGGGGGCAGTTAAAGAAGACCTAGGGCTAGATTTTCAAATGCCAGAGAATGCTACAAGCCCCTGGTGTGCTGACCATATGGTGCACGGGGCTTGCACCCTCTTCCCACCCTCTTCCCCCATCCCAGCAGGTCCTGAAGAGCATCGGGCAGCACAACCCACCTGCATACCTCCACAGGTGCCTGCCAACAAAGCTTTCTGTGAATGACAGCTACTGTACACCCTGCAGCCCATTGGTGGACCCTGTCAACCAATGGGCTTACAGTGTGTACTGAAGAATGACAGGGTACAGTACACACTGCAAGCCCATTGGCCAACAGGGTCTACCAATGGGCTGCAGGGTGTGCAGTAGCTGTCATTCACAGACAGCTCTGTCAGCAGGCAGCCGTGGCGGTATGCGGGTAGGTTGTGCTGCCCGCCGTTCTTCGGAACCTGCTGGGACAGGGGAAGTGTGGAGGGGAGAGGGTGCCTGAGTTGGTGGGAGGTGGAAGAGTCCACCTGGGACACCTGGGTGTGTGTGCACTTCCAGACCTCTGTACGATCGGGTTGGGGTGGGGGGTGGTGGTTCTGTCATTTCATGCCTACTCTGCAGAGTGCAGTTTTCACATGTGGAGTCAGATGGGGAGGGTGGGGTCTGCACTGAGTCCTGTACTGCTGCAGTGAGTGGCTTCCAACATGGAGTCAGACGGGGAGGGGGGTTTAGTACTGTTATCCGTACCGCTGCAGTTAGTGGCTTACTACAGGGGATATGGGCAGGTTGGTGGGATCTGCGTTCCCTACAGGACATCTGCCACAGGGAGCAGTATTCAACCAGGGTTATGGGTGGGGAGGAGGATTCTGAGGAGATATCCTTACCGCCATAGTGTGCGACATGCAACAGGGGACTCGAGCAGGCACACTGGACTGCCAGGGTGGGCAGGCTGCCATGCTGCTGTCTGCAGTATGGCAACCTGCCTGTGGATGGCAACCCACTTATGTCTACTTCTTGTAGACTTATCTCTTGGAGGCTCATCTCTGGACTTGCTCCAGGGATGCACCTCCAAGATTGGTTGTGAATGGGGCTGCACACCATATGCATGGGCATGCCCCCTGCACAATCCTTTCAGATGTGCCACACATTATTATGGGTGGTGTGCAGTGCATTTGTGACATTGCAGAGGGACTGGAAGGAAAAGTATGCCTCTTTGCAGATGACACAAAGATCTGCAACAGGATTGATACACAAGGAGGCGTGGGAAGGATGAGAAGGGACTTGGCAAGGTTGGAGGAATGGTCAGAAGTATGGTAGCTAGGATTCAATGCAAAGAAGTGCAAAATAATGCACCTGGGAAACAAGAACCCATGGGAAGAATACACAAGGGGGGAGGTAGTAACAACAACAGAAAAGGAAAGGAACCTGGGGGTAATCATATCAGATGACCTTAAGGTTAGCAAGCAATGTGAGAAGGCAGTAGGGAGGGCTATGGGTATACTGGGATGCATAGAGGAGAGGCATCAGCAGCAGAAAACAGGAATTTGTTATCCCTCTGTACAGACAGTTGGTGAGACCCCATCTGGAGTACTGTGTCCAGTTCTGGAGACCCCATCTCCACAAGGACATAGACAGGATAGAGGCAGTCCAGAGGAGGGCAACTAAAATGGTGCAGGGTTTGTAAGAGAAGCTGTATGCGGAGAGACTAAAGGAGCTTAATATGTATACCCTTGAGGAAAGAAGGGAGAGGGGGGACATGATAGAAACTTTTAAGTACCTCAGTGGAATCAACAAAGTCCAAGAGGGTAGCATCTTTCAGAAAAAGAGATGTGCAAGATCAAGGGGACACAATTTAAAGATAGAGTGGGGCGGTTCAGGGGCAATGTGAGGAAGTATTATTTCACAGAGAGGGTAGTGGATGCATGGAACAGCCTTCCTGAGGAGGTTGTGGGGTCTAAAACTGTGGGAGAATTCAAGAATGCATGGGACAGACATAAGGCAATTCTTGTGGGGGGTAGGAAGAAATAGGCTGTTGGTTAACTAGGATCTGTGGCCTATCCTGTAGGTAGGGAAATGGGCAGACTAGATGGGCCAAGCGGTCCTTATCTGCCATCAAAGTCTATGTTTCTATGTTTTTATGTTTCTTGGTGCATCAGGGATGCACCATCACATCGGACCCCTTCCAGAATCACACCAGTGCACAAGTCAGGGATGCACCGGCACATCTCGGATGCACTGGGCGCATCCCTTTTTTGAACTCTGACCATTATATTTTATCAATATTAGTAGAGCAAGTCTGGTCACTGACAATATAAATAAATGGAAGCAGGAGAGGCCATGGACATATGATTCTATTTAACAGGTTGAAATTGTAAAACAGTGATGTGGATGTCAACTTTAAATGAACTGTAACATATGTTGAATGTACAAAGTAAGTAAATTAGTTCACAGCCAGGTGGGGGGAAGGGTTTATTTATATTCATCATATATTAGCCAGGGTAGATGGGGAAAGAAGGTGCTAGCAGGGAGATGGGAAGGGGTTATAAGATTTGAAAGTGTTTCAGAGGTGGGAGGAACTATACCACAGTGGGTGGGGGAGGTTTTTTTGTAATTTAAAGACCACAATCTGCTTGTTTGGTAACAGAAACTTGCACAAATTCTCATGACATAACTACACAAATTTCCTAATTCAACCACAAATTAATAATTTGAGTTGTTTCTCCTCATGAATTTGGGCAATTCACCGTGTGAATAAATATGTGATATGTGGTCGTAATCAAACCAAATTTGTCGAAATCTGAGAAGCTTTTCTCGAAGTAAATTTCTATGAAGGGGCAAAAGACCAAGACCCACACTAAATCAACAGTATCTTCCCCATGAAATGTTTGGATTGGGCCTAGCAAATTAGCAATACTGTAGCACTTTTACACAGCTCACCCAAGGGCAAATTTACCATTGTTAATCTGGATTTTACGGACCTGTATGGATGGCATTGGAAGAAACCTTTATTCTGTCTGGGGATATAAAAATATCTTGTATGTTGATTTAGACAAATATATTAGCTTTAATGAATGTCCTACAGTAATTCCAAGAAAATGGTTGTCTAGAGTACTCTACATATGGGCATGCAAACAATGGGATGACCTGGTTACAGCTGGAATCGATTTTTTTCCCCTTTAATCTCTATGGTAAAGAAATAGTACATTTTTCGAGTGGCTGGCTACATGTCTTAAAATATAATTTAGGTTCTGATTTACCCTATTTATTTGGGTGGTACAGTGGGTTCTAAATTTTAAATCGGGAGTAACCAATATTCCTAAATCTTTCTCTTGGGTGCTTTCTTGTAATATTTCAGACCCCAATTTATATTGACAATGTTGCTTGTGAGTACCCAAACGCATAATTTTACATTTAGCATTATTTAGGACAAGCTTACTAGTACCAGACCAACTTGAGATTTTATCCAAAAAAACCTGGAAAGCAGATCTTGCATTGATGTTATTTACTATGATGCCTATACTACAATTGTCAGCAAATTTCAACATCCATGTACTATCGTTTTCAGTTGTAAGGGTGGAAACAGATATATTAAATAGACAGGGACCCAACATAGATCTCTGGGGAACACCACTAGAGACTGGGGCCCAATTTGAAAATGTTCCATTTATAGTGACTCTTTGTTTCCTACCCTCCAGCCAATTGACAATCCAATTTATAAGATTATTATTAAGTTTAAAAGCCCTTAATGTATCAAGAAGCTCGATGTGTGGTAATTTATCAAAAGCTTTGGCAAAATCTAGAAATACCAGATCCACAGAGTTTTCCTGGTCGATTTCACCAGTGGCCTTGTTATAAAAGGTTAGTAGATTGGTTGAAAAAGATCTAGACTTGGTGAATCCATGTTGAAGATTATCAGTTTGCACACTACGACACATATGGTCAAGGATGAAGTCTTTAATGATATATTCTAAGATTTTCCCAGTGAGTGAAGTAAAGCTAATAGGCCTGTAATTTTCAGGGTTGTTTTTTGGTCTTTTCTTGTGGATGTGTACTACAGATGCTACTTTTCAGTCGCATGGAACTTCCCCAGAAACTAGTGAATGCTGAAAAATATTAGTTAAAGGAAGATAAATAAACTCAGCAAGTTCTTTCAATACCCTAGGATGAATTTCGTCTGGGCCTGGGGATTTGTTAATATTAACTAGTTTTAATTTATCCAGTACATCTTTGGGTTGAATGTTAAACTCTCCAGGTACAGAAGTCCCAAGTTCACCTGTTTTACCTTGTACATTTTTGGTAAACACCGAAGACAAGTATTGGTTTTGTATATCTGCTGCCTCCTGATTATTTACTATGCTACCTGAATTAGTGGTAAATGGTCCTATGGTATTTGTTTTTCTGTTAACTTTGTTAATATGTGAAAAAAAATGCTTTTTTGTTGTCTTTTTTGATGCCAACTGCAACTCAAATTGAGATTTTGCTTTTCTAATCTTTGTTTTGATATTTTTAAGTAGCTCCTGTATTTGATATTTAAGTGGGTGAACCCCTTTTTTATGTCTTTAAATAGTTTGTTTTTCTTATAATCAAAGCTTTTATTTTAGAGTTCATCCAACCAGGGGTTGTGTTATATTTGGTGCCGTATTTTTTTGTTGTTGGGATGTTTACTTTAATTAAATATTTTAATTTATTTACGATGAGGTGTCATTTAGATTCAACAGAAAGATTGGTAAATAGTTCAGGCCAATCCCAATGGCCTAAGCTGTTTTTCATGTTATTAAAATTGGCTTTATAAAAATCCAGAATTTCTGTGACACCGGTAGCAGCTTGGGATTTACCAGTTGAAATCAAAAAATGGGCAGTATTAAGATCATTGTTTCCCATTGGTGCATTTATATTGATGTTAGATATGCAATCAACAGAATTAGTTAATATAAGATCTAATATGTTCTTATTCCTTCTAGCTTGTTGAACCAATTGCTCAAGCCCCATTTCATTGAATAAGTCCAAATAAAGGCTATCACTTTTAGTGGTTGCTGATGCCGATGCCCAGTTTATGCTGGATAAATTGAAATCACCCAGAATCAAGATGTTGTTTGATGGATCAAGGTTCCCAATATGTCTTAACAATTCAACATCATTATCAGGAGTCATAGAAGGAGGTCGATATACTAAACATAGGGTAAAAGGGGAACCCATATAAGGAGTTAGTTTAACCCAAAGGGTTTCTAATTTGGTGTTTACTCCAGAAATTTCCTCACTCACTATTGTTTCATGAATATACATAGCCACACCTCCACCTTTTCTGTGATCCCCGTTTTTAAAATAAACATTATAGCCTTTAATATTTTTATCCCAGGAATCATTTGCATCCTACCAAGTCTCTGTGACAAGAGCAATGTGTATGTTGTTGGTGACGAGAAGTTTAAATTCATCAAATTTGTTGGTTAAACTTCTAGTGTTTATTAATATCCCATTCTATCTGTAATATTTGGTTTTGGGAAGGTTGTTGTCTAAAGTATCTAGATTACTAGTGAAGCAGTGCCCCTCCCCCCTATTCCAGTTTAAATGGAATTTTATATTTTTGTTAATTTTTTTTACCCATAACCCTAACACCAAGATGATTAAGGTGCAAGTCGTCCCTTTTATAAAACTCTGAGTTTTTAAATGTGAGGGTGTTATCCATGAATCCAATGTATTTGGATAAGCAACATTGTCTAAGCCAATAATTTAGTTATTGAGCGTGGTAATTTTTGTATGACTGTTTTCCAGTAATGGGCAAAACCCCAGACGGAATAATTTCACCTCCTTTGTCTTTAATTATTTTGACACATTTTTTATAGTCTTCTTGGGTATCAGCCATAGTACATGAAAAGAGGTTATTCACCCCCACGTGCAGGAGGACCAAGGGTTTGTTGGTATTCTGAAGTAGTCCATCTAATAGTACCACAATATCTCTGGTCCTTACCTCAGGGAGTGAACATTGTTAAAAGGCTGCAGCTAGCTGCCCCCGAGAGCCCTGGTGCATCCCTGGAAAGTGTGGCACAGCAGTTCAGGATCTTCAAATCCCACACTGGTAAGATCAGTTGGAACAGAGTCACGGTCTTGGCTGACTGGCTGTAACTGAAAGCTGAAAGAGTAAAGTAACTTTTTTTTTTCAATCTGTTGGTTATGCACAGTACTGTATGGCCAACAGAGTGCAGTGTTTACTTAATTCATGGGTGTAGAGTTTAGAGTTTCCCCAGGGGTTGGGGTTCTCAGGCTCAAAACTATTAGCCAAAACAGTTAACCTATTGTTAAACTACCCTATCCTGGGGGGACTCAAGCTTGGAAGCCCCCTCCCCTGAACTCTATACCTATTATTTCAGTTTAGGTTGTACTGTAAGAATCACAAATCTTTCATTCTCACCCACACTAACCAGTTGCTGCTCATTTTTGTCTCTACCACTAAAACTGAACTCTATTTAAAAGGGACACCCATCTAAAAAGGACATTACTGAATCCACAAAGGTGTCTCCAGTAAGCAGTGCCTACTGTTATAATTAGAAATTCACATTATCCCTGGGCATAAGTACTAAACCTCACAGTACATGCCCGTCATACAAGAGCCAAACTTTTAATCATCTTGCACTGATCACTTTTTTGCTAGTTGGAAAACCATTAGGTTATACAGTATCAGTTGAAAACAGCGTGTATGCTGCTGATGGCGTATTTGTCTCATCTGATATTATAAAGGTATGGTTTAACTTACTTAAAGGAAGTTTCTTAACATATTTACAAGTTGAAGACTTGGTTAAAAGAAGTGCTGGCAATCTTGGGAAGACAATGGGATCTTCCTTAAAGAAGCTGTTTAAAAACCCACTACCTGAAAATGAACTGATTCCCAAAATTATATTGTAATCTGAAACCATAAACAGAATCATGACAAAAGGATCTGAGCACTGTGTTTAATGATAAATTATAGGAATCCTTTTGTGCCTCTGCCTGTTATGTATCATACAGTAAATTGAGACAAATAAAACATATATTTCATAAATTCTTTTATACTCCTGAAAATTAAATCAATGTATTCCAACATGTACAGAAAATTCACCAGGTGCCTTACACTAAAAACTTCCTCTGCATGCCCATTTGCTCACTGATTTGCGGTGGCTACATGGTTGCCACATTCTACCTATCCTCCCCATCTCTCTACTACCTTGCTGCTCAACTGCAGTTTGTGGAGGTCTTGTCCCGGCCTCTGTATTCTGTCCTCCTCTATTCCTGCCTGGCATAGCCCTGCCACTCACTTCATTGCTTCTCCAGTTGGTGGCTCTGAGGTGTCTCTCTCTCATTCCTATTCCATTCAAAGGGGTGTCTTGCCTGCCTTCTGCTGCTTCTCTCCTCACTGGAATCTCTGCTGCTTGGCAGCTGCTGTGTTCCCTGGAGGCTGCTTATTCTGGTTTGCCTGTTCAGGGTCTGGGTTCTGGGGTCCAGCTGCCCTCCATTACAACTCCCTGCTGTGGTTGCTTCTCTACTTGCTGGCACATCTTCCTCCTGGGGTGCTGCTGTGTTCCCTGACAGCTGCTCCTCCAGCTCTACCACTCTGGGATCTTGGTGCCCTCCCTTTTGGCTTCTGCCTGCTGCTATTCAATTGCTTTTGGCTGCTTCTCTCCTGTGCTGTTGGCTGGCTGCCTATTTCTTGTGCTGCATGCTGGCCCTCCCTACTCCTGCCTACTTTGGGGGTGCTGGCTGTGGGTGGCTGCTCTCCCTGCTTCTTAATTTTGTTGCATGTATGCTGCTTGCCTTTGTGTCCCTCCAGCTGCTGCTGTGGCCATGCTCTGTCTCCTGCATTGTTGGGGGCCTTCCTGACACCATTTTAGCTCAGGCATCCACTGGACCTCTCCCCCAATGAGCCTTGTATTCTTAGCTTTCCTTTAGCCTCCTCTCCTGGCAGGATTCGCTATGGGCATTCTGTGGATCCACAGTTCACATCTCATAACTCCCACCAGACTCCCCAGGTGGCTATCCAGCCCTCTCTTAAGGACTCACTTCATCCATCTACCATTCCTACTCTACTATTACTTTCAGGGAAGCACCTCATTGATCCTCAGTGGGCACACACCCCAAAGACATATGAGGTTCTCATTCTCCTACAACTAAGCATATGTCGACTCTCAGCACAAGTGCCAAGTATGCTGTCACCTCTCTATCTTCGTACTGAACCTAACAGCATGCTTTTGCCTTTTATGGCTTCATGCTGCAATGTTAAGTGCATTTTTGCCCTATATGACTTTATGCTGAACCAACCCAACCCCCTCAAGGGATCTGTTTCCTGTGTCTATGAGCTCTTTTAGGGGCAATTTTGGCTGTCAAGCCTGAAGTAGCTGTTTCCAGTCTTCTCCATTTCCTTGATATGTTTAAACCTCAACATTCCTTGGCAAGGCTACAGCTGTGCCCCCAGATGGCAAGCCATTGGCTTCTGTTTGTTTGAAGACCTTACATCTGATGGAGAAGCTCACATTTTTCTTAGCATGCAGTGGTACATAGCAGGCTTGACTGATGCTTAGGTTGTTAATAGTTTCGTTCAATGCTTGGAGGGATGGCAACCTGAAGCCTTGGATCCCCAAAGGTTTTCTCCACATGAGTTTTCTTCCTCTCCTCCATGTGATGACCATAAAATTAATCCATTTCTTATGGTGTAGTTAGATTTATTCCACTGTAGGAGTTGGTATCTGAATGGTAACTCTACTTCCTTCCTTCCTTCCTTTCTTCCTTACTTCCTTCGTCACCTTTCTTCATGGACTTCCCTCTTTCCTTAGTGGAAGTCAATGTTCTGATGGGGTGACAATAGTGACTGAATTTGAGTGACTCAAATTGAGCACATGTCAGAATATCAACTGCTGCATAATAGAGGCTGCACTATCAGCAAATGCTTTCAGCATGTGCAACTTTTGCTGGGGGGACAATTGTGCAGTGTGGGGGATCATGTGCAGTCTTTGAGTTAGTTATAGTTAGGTAGGAGGACACAGGGGTGAAGCCCCCCCATTAGGGGGTGCAAGGGCATAGCCCCCTTTGAAAAAAACAGTACAGCATCAAATTCATGGCTGACAATGATCAATGTTGTTTGCAGTCACTGTCTATGTCTGTGCTGTTGTGCAGTTGCTGTTTTGCTTGTCACCCTTACATTTCTACTATCTTGACATTGAACCTTCTGACGGTACTACTGTATGATTTAACTTTGACTTTTTGACTTCTTCTGTAAGGTACCTTTAGCCAAAGGATTGCATCCTACAACATTTCTAAGACTGTAAGCCATCTCAAGAGGGTTCCAGAAGGCCACATAAATCACAAGCTACACAAGCTTGCATTCTTACGCTGAATAAGCAGGACATTCCAAGCAACCAACTACACTACTTACTTCATACACATTTGGCCATTGGACCAGTGAACAGTAAGTCAATGCTTAAGGTTTGGTGGGGCAGTGGACATCATTTGCCATGCCCCCCACAAAGTGTTGTATAACTATGCATGCCCCAAGTATACTCTGGATACTCATTTGTTTGCTCCTGCTATCTTCCATCCTCTCTTCAGGCAGTTCACCTGTCTCCTTCTGGCCTGGGAGTCTTCTCTAAGGTACCTTTAACAAAAAGGTTGCATCCTACAGTACCTCTAGGGGTGGAAACCTCTTCAAGAGCATTTCTGTGCTTCCTGTACCCCCAAAACCACACTAAGTAAAACAAGTACAAACATCCCATGCCTGCAAATAATTCTTGAAATTAATTTTAAAATTTTGTAAAGAGGAAGCAGAATGCAGACTATCCGGTAAGCCATTCCAAAATAGGGGAGCTGCAACTGAAAAGGAACGAGAGTCAGATTTAGACTTATGTGCAATTGTTTGAAGAAGAGTGCCTTTGGATGACCTCAAATTGGTTATGGCACTCTGAATCATAACTAAATCCATCAAGGGAAACACAAAATTGTCAGAAATAGACTTAAAAAGTTGGCAATCAAAAACATAAGCAAATCTGGATTTAGGAGACAACCAACTTAATTGTGAATATAAAAGACAGTGATGGATACAAGCTGGAGAATCTAAAACAATCAATAAATATTGTTATAAAAAGTAGCAAGAATATTACTTTCCTTTACACTCAATTTAAAATATAAGCTAGCAACATAATTAAGATGAGGCAATAATGTCCCAACAGCAATAGAGAGATGGGTTTCAAAAGAAAAATATATTTTGAACTTATACATCAAACCTAATGTTCAATTGATTACCCTACTCACCGCTTTAACCTGTAGGAAAAAAGTCAAACCAGGATCCAATAAAATGCCAAGATACTTAAATTCAAAAACCTGTTCAATTGCAGCCCTTCTGTTATCATGAATCTAAATACATGGTTTATCCTTAAACAAATACGATGGCCAAACAACATATATTTCATTTTTTTATCATTTAAAATCAAAGAATTGTCAACAAACCAACTACAAATATCAAGAAATTCCTTCTCCAAAGAAAATGTCAGCTACGGAATGGATTTTGCTTGGTAAAATAAAATTAAATCATCAGCATAAAATAAACAATCACACCACCTGAAAAAGGAGGGTAACTGATTAATAAACAAGGAAAATAATAAAAGTCCCAAAATGGACCCTTAGGGTACTCCGTAATTCATAGGACAAACAGTAGGTACATCTGAGTCTAAATTAACTAATTGACCCCGATTCTTCAGGTAATAACTTCATCATCTGACCACATTCTCTGCAAATCACAACTAACCCAGTTTTAGGCAAAGCAGAGAATGATCTATAAGGTTGAATGCCTTGGTCAGGTCCATGAAAACCACCCCGTCATGAGACTATGTTCGAATCCCCTGAGGGCAGCAGCCATGAACCTGACCATGGCAGTCTCAGTTCCATGATTTTTATGGAACCTGTGTTGCTGTGAACACAACACACCATTAGACTCAAGATATCCAGTAATTTGGTTTGCCACTATTTTTTTCAAGCAATTTACTCAATGGATTTAATATTGATATTTGCCAGAAATCATCTGCGCAATCTGCATTAGTCTTCTTGGGAATTGGGACTACCCCAGCACATTTCCAAACTAAAGGAAATTGACCCATAATAAGGTGCAACATTAAAAATTGAACAGAGAGGATTAACAATAAAAGGAACAGCTAACTTTATAAAACACCATCAAGCCCACCCCCAAAAATCACTAAACTTGTTTGGGATGGTTAATAATAATCTAGATATCTCAGATTTTGTAACTTTCTGAAAATAAAAAGGGGTCAACCAACTTGAGATGCAACATATCCTGAGACACCACCTGACTGAGCTGAGAGGCCAGTCTTATAACATGACAGGTCAGAAAACTTAACATTAAGTAAATTAGCTATCTCAGCAGAATTAGATACAACACCTTCTGTAGTTTTTAGGTGTTCTATAGTAGCCTTCTCTTTGGACAATAACAAGCAATTTACTGAATCCCAGAACCTTTTAGAATCAAACTTACTGGCATCAAAACAATTCTTATAAAATTCATGTTTAGCACTTCTCACCAAATTACTCACTTTATTTCGAAGAAACTGATATTTATTCAATAAAGAAATAGATGGAGACTGTTTGTAAGCTGACCAGGCCAAGTTTCTCAATTTAATCCATCCCTTTAACTCCTTGGAAAACCATCTTTTACAGATACCCCTAACTCTAATAGTTCACAAGGGAAATAAAGTATTCTGAACCAAAAGCAATGGAATACAAAAAGAATCCACAACATCAATAAATCACCAATCAATTGAAGATAATTGTGTTTGCAAAGCCACATGGTCAACTGTCTTAGAAGTTAGAAATTGAATAAACCGAGCAGAAATTTTGGGACGCCTAAAATTTATAACACAATAAATGGCTTGGTGGTCACTAACTGATTCAGCAAGGACCCCAGCAGATGAAACAATATTTTATCTGTCGGTGACAATCCAATCTAAAATAGAATGATTTTCTGTAATTAAATTTAATCTCATTTGTTCATTAATTAACTGAAACAAATTATAGAAATGCAAAAAAGATTCTAAACCCAAACTATCAGACTTCAACCAATTCAAATTAATATTGCCTTATAAGACAACATCAGAGTCAGATGTATGGGTGATACTGTTAGTCAAAAATTCTTTTAACCCTTTTAGACCACATTGAGGGGGATTATAAAGACAACTTATCATTACATACTTCTTACCTCCCAAAATCAAATGAATAAGCAACCAATCACATAAAGACTCAGTAACCAAACTGGTACCCAGAGCACGTAACGTAACTGTAGTAAACTGCTACCCCCCCTTTTTTTTGTACCTTAGTCAATCAATCAATCAAAATCTTTATTTAACCAAGTGATCACCGTTGATCAATCAGCTCTGATAATATTATACCCAGGAATTTTACATACATTATCAGGGATTGCAGGTTTCAACCATGATTCAGGTATAATAGTCAATTAGGAATTATAGGAGTGAGCAATGGTTTCAACATCAGCCAATTTTGATTTTAAACTAATCACGTTTAAATGTATTAATTTTACACCATGAGAGGTATGCCAAGATTTAACACTGATGCCAGTAGGATTTGAAATATTCAAAGGTCCAGGATTTAACTCGACATCCGCAGATAATAATAAATAAAATATAATAAAACTCTGGAGCAGGAACCAGCCCTATGCAACCCTTTCTGAACTGCTAACAAGGGAGTAGAAAAAACATGAAACCCACATTGTCTAACAGCAGCTTTTTCCAATAACAGTAAACAGTAAGATCTTATAGGGCTTTGACATCTCACCATGAGATCAGACATGGAAAAGACTGACATCACATAATTGCTTTCCAACTCCACCGGCACTATACAGGCACATGCAGAGTTGCAAAGCGACAAACCCAATGTCAAATACACAAGTCAAGCTAATTAAGTTACTGTTGGATGCCATCTTGAAATCTCAGCCTACCAATAAAAGTTTCAAACCTTCAGCAAAAAATAAACCAACAGCGTCTCCTGCACCAGGCTCCCATGGTTCCCTCGGACTCCCACTGACACCCATTGTGCATTGGCTCCCACTGACTTCCATTGTACTTTGACTCCCATTGACTCCTGTTGCACTTTGCCACACTTCAACACTAACTAGACACTGATCTAGACACTTCTGCATCTAGACAGCCCACAGATTTAAATCCGTCAACCCCACCTACTTGGGCTGCCACCGCCAATGGGGGAAGGGGATCAGTAGCTCAGAAGCAGCACAGGCAGTGAAGGTGGATAATCATGATGGAAACTAGGAGCAAGGGAAGCCATGCAGCAAGTTAACTAGAGCAGCAGCAGTATGCAACACTCAGCAAGGCGGCTTAAACAAACGGTACAGACATAGTCACTGACTTAATCAGGTCGACAGAGAATTTCAGCAGACACAAGTTGCTATCTCAGTTCAGTTGAAGGAAATAAAACAGTTCAGAAGCAATATTAACAGTTCAGCGGCAGATATTAATAGTTCAGCAGCAAAAAGTTTAAACAAACAGCAGCAGCAGCATGTAACACACAAGGAGAGAATGGCAATTTAAACACAACAGGTGCTGTCCGTAGAGCTGGCTTTACTCCAGTACTTATGGCTTCCAGGGACTGTTTTGCAGGTTATGGCAGTAGATCACATAATCCCTTGGGTTCCTTCTAAACTTTCTGGCACTTCAGGGCAGATGTAACAGCAATAGGGAAGGAACAGCTCCTTACAACAGGGTCAGCGGAGTCTGACACCCTCCCACTTACTCCCATTGCACTTTGCTGCACTTCGCCATTAACTAGCCACCTCTGTAGATGCCGATGATGATACAAGACTTATCTTATTTTTGGGCTGTTGTTATTTAATTTTCTTTAGAGGTCAGAGAATGGGTGATATCCTCTATGTTAATGCAAAGAAGTGAGGGTTATGAGGATAATGCTCACAGTTTGATAATTCTTGGACTATGCCAGGTAAAAGCTATCTGATCTAAAATAATAAGGAAAAAATACAGATAAATAGTTTGACACACATTTTAGCCAGTTAAAAAGGTAACTTTTTTAAAACATTTAAATAGGTAACATTTTATAAAAAAAGATTAATTTGACTTTTTACTATATTGCTTTAACAATTTGTGGCCCAGTCCACAAAGTGGGGCAGAAATGCTACATGGGTGTGTAATGTTTATATATGTCAATTAGTTTTACTATAAAGTAGAGTACCTATGTGTATTGTTGTATGAGTCTGTATATGCCATTTTGGCTTTTTAATTAGTTATGTGTAGGAATCCTATTGGACGAGTCTTGGGGCCTAGGATTGTTTATGGGAGCTTGCAGTTGTATGCATTACATCCTTTTTTCCCCCTCCCTGTATCTGATATCACTATCAGATGTTGTAGGGAAGTGGGGATTGGGGGATTGTTCTCATGTTCACTGTGGGATGACCAGGTGGGTTGATCAAAGGATTGAGGTGGTTAAGTCCAGGAGACACCCTGGAATAAATAGAGCATCTAGGAGAAGTCAGACGTGGTTGGTGCCTATTTCCAAGGGGGCCACCAGTCCTAGTGGCCAGGTGACCACTAGGGCTGCATCACCTTCTATACCTCTGACGGCAGTGCTATGCAATGCCAGGTCGATCAGAAACAAGACGGCTATTATTGCCGCTCTTGTTTCATCGGTCGACCTGGCGTGCATCACAGAGACCTGGGTGGGAGATGATGCTGGCCCTGTTTTTGAGGCTGCAGTCCCCCCAGGATATACTGTGGTGCACTGCCCCAGAGGAAATCGTAGGGGAGGCGGTGTAGCTATCTGTTTTAAATCTAGTCTTGACTTCACCATGCACCCAGTGGGAACCCCGGGTTCATTTGAGTGTGTGGCCGTTCTTGGAGGACTTGGTGTGGGCTGCAGGATCCTCCTCATCTACCGTCCTTCCGGTTCGATGGGGGGGTTCCTGCAGGAATTCACCGAGTTTGTCGCCAGCGAAACATTGGATTCCCCAAGATGTATCTTTCTTGGGGACTTCAATGTTTGGCCAAGATAAGTCAAAGGTACGCTCGATGAGTTACTGCACAGTATGTCCCTTCTGGGACTGGAGCAGACTGTCGGGTGCCTACTCATCAGGACGACCACACATTGGACCTGGTCTTCTCACTGGGACTTAAGATCGTTGATCTTGCTATTGACCGAGTAGCCTGGTCTGATCATTGCACGGTGAAGTTTAAGTTTAGTGCTCCCATCATAAATTTTTCCCCTTCTGAGATATTTCGCTGTCGCCCGCTAAAAGATCTTACCCCTGATGGTTTTCTGGCGGCAGCTGATTTATCAAGGGTGGGTGATGCATGCGTTGAAGCCGTTGATGCCGGGGTTGACGCCTATAGTACGGTGTTATCTGGCGCCATTGACTCCCTCGCACCTGTCTGTGTACGACCCAGAACCTCATACCTGAGATCGCCTTGGTATGATGGCGATCTCAGGGAGATGAAGAAACTGGGTCGGAGATTAGAGCGTCGCTGGAGGAAATCCCATCTGGGGGCTGACAAACTGGTCCTGTGTGCACATTATTCTGCATATCAGGAGGCAATCAACCAAAAGAAGGCAATATTTTTGTCTCGGGAGATTGCTGCCGGGAGAAGCCCACCAGCCTCACTCTTCCGGACTGTTGATAGACTTCTTCATCCATCTTGTCTCCAGCCCGGAAGAGCTTCCTCAAATGGGGATTGTGAGGAATTTGCTCGGTTTTTCTTGGACAGGGTGTCTGCGATCCGGCGGGAGGTTTCCTCAGCCAGTAATATCATTGCTGTCAGTGGTCGTCAGTTGTTTTCTGAGAGCACTCTCTCTGGTTGGGGAGAGTTTAGGCCAGTGGAGGATCGTGAGGTCATTGAGATAGTGGCTAATCTGAAGTATACCTTCTGTGAACTGGATCCCGTGCCAACGCGCTTCTTGATGAGGTGCATTGACACTGTTGGCCCGGTGTTTGCCCTGATTGTCCGGTGTTCCTTGAGTCAGGGTGTCTTTCCAGATGCCTTGAAGGAGGCTCTGGTGAGACCCCTTTTAAAAAAGCTTCTCTGGACCCGGAGATTAGGGAACTACGGCCCCATCTCCAATCTTCCATTTCTGGGAAAGGTTGTAGAGAAGGTGGTATCACTTCAGTTGGGAGAACATCTCATGACTCACGAGTTATATGATCCTTTCCAGTCAGCTTTTCGGCCAGACATAGCACGGAAACTGCATTAGTTCGGGTGCAAAATGACCTTCTCAGGGCTAGAGATCGGGGTGACAAGACAATTCTTGTTCTCCTTGATCTCTCTTCAGCATTTGATACTGTGGACCATTGTGTGCTGCTTTTCCGCCTGAGGGAGTTATGCGGACTCACCGGTATTGTTATCAAATGGTTTGAGTCATTTCTTACTAACAGGAGGCAGCGGGTTGTGGTGGGCGATTTCTCATTGGCACCATGCCTCCTTTCGTGTGGAGTCCCTCAGGGTTCGGTATTGGCCCCAATGTTGTTCGCAGTATACATGCTGCCCCTGGGGGGGATCATTAGGAGGTATGGCTTGAGTTTTCATTGCTATGCAGATGATACTCAGCTATACCTATCCTTTGCCCCAGGAACACCAAATGCAGTCGATGTGCTGAACACCTGTCTGGCTGAGATAAATGATTGGATGTCTTCCAGCTGGCTGCGACTGAACCCCAATAAGACTGAGGTACTGGTAGTGGAGTCGAACAGAGCTCGTGATGGGATGGCCTCTGATTCTGTGACTGGCATTGTGCTAGGAGCGGTGTCATTGATGGCCTCCCCATGGGTGCGAAATCTTGGTGTGATCTTTGACAGGAACTTGTCCATGGAGGTTCATATATCCTCCGTGGTTCATTCCTGTTTTTTCCATCTTAGAAATATCTCCAGGATTAAGCCCCTTGTTCCGGCTCTGGACCTCCCTACCTTGGTACATGCCTTAGTTATCTCTAGACTTGACTACTGTAACGCACTCCTATCCTCGTGGGTCTCTGGAACTTTCTTCAAGAGATCTGCAGCTAGTGTAAACGCTGCCCGGCTTTTAGGCAGAGTAAGTTTTGTCATATTACTCAGTATTGCGTGAATTGCACTGGCTGCCTGTCAGGTGGAGAGTTTTGTTCAAGGTGGGTTTTCTCACCTATAAGACCCTACATGGTCAGGGCCCTGGTTACCTTTCTGATCTCCTGGTACCATACACCTCTGTCCGAGATCTCCGCCTCTTGTGGGGGCCTCCTCAAAGTTCCGAGAGCTAGGTTAAAATCTGCAGGGATAGTTCATTTGAGTTGCTGTCTGCTTTCTGGAACTCATTGCCAGTTGTAGTGAGAGAGGCTCCCACTATAGAGGCCTTTTAAGAGTCGTCTGAAGACTTTTTTATTTATGCAGGCATTTGGTGACTGAGTTTTATATATTTTATATTTGTATGATATTGTAATTGAATATATACAGTATGACACACTGTACAGATTTTGTGTGGCGCCCAGAGCCTTCGGGATTAGGCGTCTTTTTAAATAAATTTGATTTGATTTGATTTGATTTGATAATGGCCATGCATAGCTCGGTGGCAGCAGAAACGATAAAAGGTTCAGCGCTGCCAATCCACAGTGCACCAAACACTGTTTGGATGTGTGGTGTGGATATGTGTGCACAGTGCACTTCCTGTATGTCTGCACATTTAACAGCAGTGACCAATTCTGCACAGTATGAGGTAACCATTTACACATGTGGGTGTGATGCTGATAAATTGTGTCACCAGTGGACCAGCCATAATGTTAACCACAACAATGCATGAGACCGCATAGCAAGGAATAGAGGAATGGGACTGTAAACCACAAGGAGAACCCATAGTCTATTGCATTAAACTGATGTTCAGAACTAGAAAGCAGCATGGATGTCATGCCACAAAACACAAAGACACATGTGTCCACCATGGTACACCACTCCCCTACTAATATGCACATCCACACATGGAACAAGTTTGTGGACATGTACACATTGAACTGACAATAATGTACTGTGCCGTGTTTATTACTGTCAAGCACATAATGAACAACACTGTACAAGGGATGTTTTACTCTTTATGAGAATACAGCAAACCCTTACATTTGGCCAAGGCTCAGGATATTTTGGGCATCTGTATGTTTGTCAGTGTACTATTGTCACTTCAGAGGCTGGTCGTTGCAGCACTGTGCAGTGCTGTGAACAATAGGTTTTGGTGATGAGTTAGGGAGCCTCAGCACAAACTCGGTCAGATCTCACCCTGCCAATTCCTGAGCTGGTTGTAGGTTCCCAGATCCTGCAGGCTGATGGCCTGCTGCTTCACCCAGGATTGCAACATACGTCCATGATGAGGCCAGTCACCCTCATCCTGGTCCCACAAGGGGTCATGCTGTGTCCTGCTGTTATGTGATTTCTATGGCATTCTCCTTTGCAGTATCAATGTTCCCATAGGTATGATGTAGCCCTGCATCAACATATGAAGGAAAAATATCAACAATATCCACACATGGCTTACTGTGATAACATAGGATAGGAAAACACTTTGACACATTCTACCACATGCCAGTCCACTCTGTACTGGTCCCTGTATCCATTACCTTCCAATTCCTGAGCTGGTTGTGGGTTTCCAGATACTGAAGGCTGATGGTCTGCTGCTTCACTAAAGATTGCAACATACTTCCATGGTGAGACCCAACCCCTGCATCCCTGTCTCACAGGGGGGGTCATACTGTTCTGATATCATGTGGTTTGTATGGCATCACCCTTTGTAGTATCTATGTTCCCACAGGTATGATGTAGCCCTGCAACAACATATAAAGATACAATATCCACACATGCCTTACTGTAATAGCATAGGTCAGGAAAACAATTTGACACATTCTACCACAAGCTACTACACTTTGTACAAGTCTGTGTATCCATTGCCTTCCAGATTCAGTGTCCAAAGAAGGTAGGCTTTTGCTGGCACCGGCACAGGCATTGGCTTTGCATGCTTGGTCTTTCAGCTTGTCAGCCAGGATGATATTTAAAGGGGATGTGCCCTAATAATACTGTTCCACATGTACATTCTGTGCAAAAAAAAATGTACATCTGAATGGAACAAAGTCAACATTTTACTGTAGCACAGTGTGTCCTGGCATACTCATGAACATGATATGCAACATGAAATTCAGGAAGAACTGGATACACTGGAGATGCAACATGAAATTCAGGAAGAAGAGAGATGCTGTGATGGTTGTCTATTTGATTTCAGGCCAAATGTTGATACAGCAACATTTATTGAGCTGCAATTTATTTATTTTGTATGTTTATTGATTTATTTATTATTGTCTCAGATTACAACCTTTGAGTTAAAAGCTCATTTACAAAGGTTCCACATCAGAGTGAGAACAAACAACAGGTAGAGTAATAGCAGTGAATAATACAGTAATGTGGGAAAGTTTTACATAAGAACAATAATAAAGTAGAATATAAAATATAACACGATCAGGTGGGTGTAAACAATAATACAGTAATACCAGACTGCAATTATGCTAATCAAAAAGTTTTACAAGACTGGCAATTCTGTCAGAAAAGTGAAAAGGGGATTAATGTAGAAGAGGGAATGGGAAGGGGCAGTAGAGAGAGGGAAATTGTGGGGGAGGGTGGTGGGGAGTCAGGACAGAGATGTGGGAGCAGAAAGGGTGAGGTGTCATTTTACAATCCTGGTTTGAACAGCAGGTTGATGGGGAGTAGGAAGGGGTAGGTGCAGGTGGAATAGGAGGAGAAAGATTAGCAGTATGGATAAGGCTGACTAAAGAGTAGGGCAGTGTAAGGAGTATGGGTATGAGAAAGGGAGGGAGGGGAGAGAAATAAGGAAAAGATGTAGGGGGAGAGGTAAGGTGAGTAAAAAACAATATAATTGCTAGGTTGAATGGAAGGGCTGGTCAGGAAGAGGGAGGTAATTAAGAGATTGCTGCAGGGAAAAACAGAACACCTCAGCTATTTCAGACAGTGGACAGACTTTTACATCTAGTCTGCCTACAGTCCAATAAAGATTTTTCAGTCACTTTGTGTGAGGAGTCTGTTTTGTTTTTCTCTGACAGGGTGTTCTCCATCTGGTCGGGGATAACATCGGTGAGGCAAGTTTTGCCTTCAGTGATCGGCCTGGGATGAACAGAAGTGCTCCTTCTGTCTGGGAGGAGTTTAAACCAGTGGAGGTGGCCAAGGTCATTGAGGTGATCTCAAAGCTAAAGCACATTTATTGTGAACTGGACCTGGCCTGACTCATTTCTTGATGAGATATGTCAGGACCGTTGACCCAGTGTTTGCTGGGATTGTCTGGTGTTCGATGTTAGAGGGAGTCTTTCTGGACACCTTAAAAGAGGCTTTGGTAAGACCTCTCCTAAAAAAAACATCTCTTGACCCTGATGTCCTAGAAAATTACCATTCAATCTCCAACCTGTTATTTCTGGGCAAGGTTTTTGAGAAGTTTATGGTGCAACAGCTCGAAGAACACCTCATGTATTTTGACATTCCTGAGCCATTCCAGTTGGGTTTCAGGGCTAGGCATAGCACTGAAATGGCATTAGTTTGGGTGTAGAATTACCTCCTCAGGGCTAGAGATAGAAGGGACAGGTTACACCTTGTTCTCCTTGATCTCTCTTCAACCTTTGATACTGTGGATCACACTGTGTGTCTTTATCTCCTTTGAGAGTATTGTGGACTCGCCGGTACCATCATCAGCTAGTTTGAGTCCTATCTCTCTGACAGGGTGCAATGGGTGGTGATGGGGAATTTCTCCTTCTCCCTCAGGCCCCTGTCTTGTGGAGTTCCTCAAGGTTCGATCTTGTCGCCAATGTTATTCATGGTATACATGCTGCCCCAGGGACAGCTCATTCGACAGCACAGTGTGGGTTTTCACTGCTATGCAGATGATACCAAACTGTATCTATCTTTTGTCCCAGGAACACACAATGCAATGGAAGTGCTTAACAACTGCCTTGCCGAGATCAATGACTGGATGTCCTCGAGGTGGTTGTGACTGAACCAAGGTAAGACGGAGGTACTGGTGATTAAGCCAGGTCACGGGCATGAATGGAGTGCCTCCAGAGTCAGTACAGGATGTTTCTGGGATTCTCTCTATTGATGGCTTCCCCTAGGATGCAGGATCTTGGCATTGTCCTGGACACTAGATTGGCACTTGAAGCCCAGGTGTCATCTGTTGTCAAAAGTGTTTTTACCACTTAAGAAATATTGCCAGGATCAAGCCCCTAGTTTCACCCAAAGACCTGCCATCATTGATGCATGTTTTGGTTATTCTGAGGCTTGAGTACTGTAATGTTCTATACTTTGGGGTCACTAGAGGGACCCTTCACTGACTGCAGCTGTTGCAGAACACAGCGGCTCGGTTACTGACTGGCCTGACTAGGTCTAGTCATGTGACCCCAGTCCTATGGGCTCTGCACTTGCTGCCGGTCTGGCAAAGGGTCATCTTCAAGGTGGTCTTGCTCACCTACAAGGCCCTATATGGGCTGGGCCCTGGCTATTTGGCTGATCACCTCACACCGGCTAACTCACTCCCTTCCCTCCATTCATCTACCAGGGGCCTCCTTGACGTTCCCAGAGACAGGCTTAAAACATCTGGTGACCGCACTTTTAGTGTCACCAGGTTGACCCTGTGGAACACCCTTCCAGCTGCTGCCAGGGGGGCCCCCAACAGTCAAGTCTTTTAAAAAGGGGCTAAAGGCACACTTGTTCTATCTGGCCTTCCCCAGTGATGATGTTTGATCTGCACATATCACCTGAGGTATTATGTATTCTGAGATTTAATTATTGTTTTAATTTGTATGTTTAAAATGTTTTTATAAATTACAAAATTGTTTTTACCTAACCTGTTTTATTATGAGGCACCCAGGGCCTCAGGGATTGGGCGCCATAGAAATAAAATTTTGCCTAGCCTTGCCCAAGAAAAAAGAAAGAAAAGGGAGTATGGGGTGGATCTGAAAGTCAGTACTAGGGTTAAGACAGTGCAATAGTGCAAGTGGCAGGGAGTGGAGTAAGGGTAGGGGTAGTGGATATCTGTACCCATGCTACTGGGTGGAGGAAGTGAGGAGGAGTGAAGACCAGAGGGAGTGTTAGTGAGAGCAATCACATCTCCCTCAGTCATAAAGGTGTAATTTAAGATCTCTTTGAATGGCCGGGGTTTAGAGTTGTTTAGGATGTTGGCTGGGAGCTCATTGAGCCAGAGTGGGGCCTTACAGGAAAAGGTACTTTTGGGCCAGAGCAATGCAGCGAAACAGGATGTGCAATGAGCTCCTAGTCTTGTCTCTGGTCCAGTGAGAATTGTGAGTAAGTCTGAGTAATTTATGGATGTTTTTTGGGGTCAGACCCAATAGGGCTTTTTTTTTCCAAGGAGGAAGACTTGGTACTATATTATCCCTTCTGAGTTTAGCTACTTTGTTTGGGTGTAGATGTCACATGTATGCGTGCGGGCATCAGCACTTAAAAACATTCTGCAGGCCATGTTTAACACGATTCTAACACATTTCATTGCAGTGCTCGTAGTTGTGCTATACACAACAAGGCAATAGTCTACAATGGAAAGAATGGAGCTGTTTACTGCTAGGGTGAGGGCCTCATCAGTCAAGTAGGAGCAGTACAAGTAGAGTAGCCCTAACCTGGGGTTGACTGTTTTTACAACATCGTCAATGTGCTATGTGTAGGAGAGGGAGCTGTCTAGAGTGACACCGAGGTATTTAAAAGAGTTCACTTGTTTCAATGGTTCAAGCTTGCTCTTGTTAATAGCATGACCGCTAGATGTTTTCTTGCTCTGGTAGTTACAGAACAACGTTTTTTTTTTTGTAGTTTTGAAGTTTATTCTTGGTGAGCCACTCCTCAACCCTACAGAAACTCTTTTGTAATTCATTCGTTAAGGCTGTTGTGGGGAGGCACTTGCAAAACTGACAGTGTCATCTGCATAGAGAAGCTTGGTTGAGCAGATCTTAGGAAGGGAGTTGAGAAAGAGGCTAAACAATAGCGGTCCAAGGATGGATCCCTGGGATATCCCTAACAGTACCTTCTCTTCCTCAGAGAGTATATTTTGTAATTTAACCTGATGGGTTCTTTGGGCTAGGTAGCTCTGGAACCATGTGGCTGTCTTGGTGGATAAACCTAGGGCAAGTCATTTTTTTATGAGGACGCTGGTTGACTGCATCAAAGGCCTTTGTGAGGTCAATATATATTAACCCTACAAGGTTCCCTTTGTCCAGGGCTTCATGAATGTATTCAGTAAATTCTAAGAGGGCAGTAGTGGTGCTGTGGGATTTACAAAACCCACACCGTTGTGGGCACTGGATATTGTGTTTTTCCAGATAGTCTACCAACTGGTGTGAGACTATCCACTCAAGGGCTTTCGATATAGGGGGTAAGATGGAGATTGAAAGGTAGTTTGAGTGGAGTGCACGCTTTCCACTTTTATGAACTGAGGTAGCTATGGTTGATTTCCATTCTGTGGGGAATTGCACCAGTTTGAGGGAGATGTTGATGATTTTTGTGATTGGATGGACTACTTCTTCTAGTGTGAGCACTATCATTTTGAGATCAAGGTTGTCATTGCTATACCGTGATTTGCTGAGGATTCTACTGAGGTATTTTTTTGCATCAGAGGCAGAAATTTACTTGAAGTTAAAGGGAGGGGTTGTGGGGACAGGCGGCACATGAGTGGCCAGTTTGTTGTTCTTGATGTCTGTATTAAAATCTGGTGGGAGTATTGCACTTAGGTCAGTGAGGCTAAGGAATGCACTCAAGTGACCGTGCAACTATAAATGAATTAGACACACTACTGACACCATGGCTGCAGACCAGAACATGATAGATCCATGCACTGGATGCATACACACACACACACACACACACACACACTCATGTTTCAACTGCATTGACATACCATGCAACAGGGAGTTTCCAAAGAATGACAGGGGCTTCAACTGGTATGATTCAGTCATCAGTTAGGAAATCTGACAAAAACAAGAAGTAGCTCCATCCCCAGGGGTGCCAAAAAGAATTCAAATCCAACAACAACAAAGACAAGGCACATCCACACCAGCTATTAAAAATGAAGAAAATATTTATTTACTCACAACCCTGAGAGCCAAAACATATTGTACATCTTCATATCATGCTGTGGGGCCAAAAAGCTGATGAACTGTTTGCACTTTGCAGCACGGCAACTACTTTTGTTAATGGCCTTTTGGCCCCATAGCACAGAATGAAGATGTCTGTCTTTAGCTCTCAAGATTGTGAGTAAATAAATATTCCTTTTTACGACTGCAGTTGGGTGGAGCCTGCAGTCATCTAGCTGTAGCTCTAAAAACTGAGCTACAGGATTGACAATGGGGAACACCTCTGTTTTGGAATTTCGGAACGATTCTACTGCAAACTCCAAAACAATGTGCTCACTCCCCGCCCCCACCCCGTGGGTGCACTATTTTACCCAGTGGTACACAGCACAGTCCGCCGTGTCCAACTCGTGCATGCACACTGCACTGGAATGGCCATCTTGGACATGGCAGACAGTGCCGTGTTCTGCCATGACTTCAGTGAGCTTAGCTGCAGCCATATCAGCTCTGGGCAGACTTTGTTAATAGCTGGTGTGGTGGTTCCTATTGTTTTTTGTTGCTGAGTCTGTGAGAAAGTGCCTCTGGCAAGTGACTAATACACTACTGGCACACGGGATAGCACAAAACATTGTCAAGGAAAGAGGAAACACTACAGGACATCAAAGCAACTTGCTGTGCTTTTGCTGATCTGCTCAACATCATAGTCACCATTGATAGTACACATATGACAATAATATCCCCCTCAGAAGGTGAAGAGGCCTGCATCACTATGATGGCTATGCAATTCAATTTTTCTTTCTTTAAAATGTAAGCATCACGGCACCCATATTCAAATGTTTATGACCAGCACAAACAAATTGCACTAGGACTGCCCCTATTTAGCTCATGTTTGTCATATTCAGCCAGTAGCGCTGCACCTACCAATAGTGCTATTGGTCAAACACAAAATTAATGCATGCAGCACCCAAATGGGGGAAGGGGTGACATACATATTAGGTGCAGTGCTACATTCAAAGCAATTTGTGCTGTACTAATGGAATAGAACAGCACCACAGTGGAGCACAAATAAGGATTATAAAAAACAGGTCTAAATCTGGAGTCAGTCGCAGAGGTGCAACACACAAACACACACACCAGAAACAAAAATGGCACACATCATGTACCTGATGCAAGCAGTCATGCAGGATTAGTTTGCAGTGGGCCAATGTTCCCCCTCGGCTCCAGCTTAGGCCCCGGAGGTGCTATGTAAACAGACAGTACCGTCCACGAGTGACATTCAAAGTCCTCGGTGACTAACAAATTGTGGGCCAGTACCGGCTCCACTGGCCCATGATCATGCAGCTGTGTGAGTTGCTGCATGACCAGCTCCAGATAGACACCTACCACAGCCATGTAATGTCCATAGAACTCAAGATGACAGCAGCATTGTACTTCCTGGCCACTGAACATTCCAGACACTGGTGGGGGACACAACCAGTATCTCACAGTCTGCCACCTCATGCCTTTTGGGCAGTTTCTAGATGCTCTGCTGGCTCATGCTGGGGAGTTCATCATATTCTCAACCACATCAGCAAAGCTGGTTCTGGTCACCCATGTAAACAGGTCTTTGGCCCATGGTCTTTTAAATAAACAAACAAACAAACAAAACAGAGCAAACAACAACCATGCAACCATTCTATTAAGTTATGCACTTAATGCTTGTACTGGGTACCATTGACTGCACCCATGTTACCGTCAAGGCAACCACAGGTGTTGGAGTGAAGTCCTACTTGAACAGAAAGGGTTCCATTTCATCAACAGCCAGGTGGCGTGCAATACATCAGGGTGCATTATCAATGTCCTGGCACAGTACACCAGCAGTGCCCACGACACCTTCATCTTGCACAACTCCATTCTGTGCCAGAGGTTTAAAGGCAGAGATATCTCTAGTGGGCATCTCATCAGTTACTATACACTTAAGGCCTCTATCCCCTCCTGTGCCAATGATCTCACTAACCAATGCCCTTTACCTGCATTAAGGGCAGTGCATATCACCTGCATCCGTGGCTCCTGACGCCTATCCTACAACCTGCATCCAATGCATAGGACAGGTACAATCTGGCACACATCGCTGCTCGCACCATCATCCAGCTGGTCCTTGGCATGCTCCAGAGGTAGTTAAGGTGCCTTGACCTTTTTGGAGATACCCTACAATACACCCCTCAGAAGGCTTGTGCCATATTCCTTGCCTGTTGCATACTACACAGCATAGCACTCAACTGTGAGATATGCTTGCTGGCCTCAGAGAGAAATACTGCAGTGGTTGCTGAGTCAGTGGACCGGGGATGTAGGAGCTGCTCAACAGGCATGACCCCGGGATAGCCAGGAGGTCATGGGACTATACAGCCCCCCTCATCACAGACCTCTTTGGACCCAGATGGTGAGTACAGGCCACAGAGAAGACTGTAATGTGTTCAAAAAATGTATGGCTGCCTTCTGCTGTCACCGGAGACTGTCCCAAGGGACAAGGTCTTGCTGCACCCTGGGCTGTTGTGTTGCCCAGGTCTGCACTGTGATTGGTGGTATGCACTGTTGTGATAGCAGGTTTGACACAGAGGTGGCTGGGCCAGTGGGACTGGCCTGGGGGGAGCAGGATGGTGACTGGGTCCTTGGGTAGTACAGTGATGGCTGGGTCAGTGGGACTGGCCAGGGGGGTGGGGCAGTGACCATGCCAGTGGTGGGGTCCTTTGATGGTACAGTGGTAGCTGAGCCAATGACAGTGTGTCAGGACAGCACAACAATGGCCATGCTGGGGAGAGGGGATGGATGAGCCCCATCAATATGGGTGCAGGCAACCCCTCGTGGTCTGAGCAGGTCCTCTGTTATCTGCACTCATCCACAAATGTCTCATCCTCATCTTCATCATCATCATCATCATCATCATCATCCTCCTCGCTGGAGCCTGTTGGGCTCCAGCAAGGGTAGGCAGCAGGGGCAGCCATCACCATGATGATCCCAGGCCATCTGCAATGACACTGTCCATGATGATGGAGTCTGCTGTTGAGAAAACAGAAAGGAGAGATATTGCAGAGTAATGTACATATCTGTGTGCTAACCATGGCAGCATGCAGACCCAATGAAAAGTGTAATGTGTACTGACTCCCATGCCACCTTGCAGGGCAGTGCCCATACAACCTCAGTGCTGTACACACCACACACTCACCAGTGAGCACACAGGCAGCAACACACATATGGCAGTAGTGGATTACCCCACAGACAGAAACCCCAACAGGATGCCTTAATACCAGCAGACAGCCTACATGCATTGTGTAACATATCCAGCAGTCATGGGCTGCCCAGGTTAATGGGTGTCTGACAGCAAAGCTGATACAGCAGACAAACCAGAATATCAATAGGAGAGAACCAGGGAGAAACATGCCTGTGAATATTGCACGTAAATATTTTACTCTAGTTTGATGTGTTCCCCATAACTATAACACTGACCAATTACAGATTCCTGGTGGGCCTATTCAACACTGCAGACAGGTATACCATTACAGACAGGGCACACAGCAGTAATGACCCATGTGTGTTGTCCTGTGGACCATGCAGGATGCGTGACTATGCCTATGGTTGTATGGGTACACATACCGCAGAAATACTCCCCTCTTGATTATCCCCAGCACTCTGAACCCACTAGAGCAAGTGATCACATACAAGTACCCAGGCATCATGTTCTGTACTGCCCTCTCCTTCCACACCAACATTAATGCCCTGTCCGTCGCCATTAACTCTCGGATTGGCCTGTTTTCCAGTACAGGGACTGCCTGCCTCAGGTTTCCCTCAGGCTGGCCATCACCTCCTCCGTCTTGTCCCTCGTGTATTATGGCTTGCCCATCCATGCTGCAGCTGACAACACTGCCCTCTTCAAAATCCAACTCCCAATCAATAAGGCCTGTAGGCTCATGACCGGTACCCCCCAGCTGAACTCACATCTGCCTTCTCTATACTACCACCAATCTTCTCAACTTTGAGGAGTGACTGCTCTACCAGACCTGCCTTCTCACTAAGAAATCTCTGCTAGGACTCTTCCCCCCCTGGGGTCTCCACCTTCCTACAGCAGCCATCTTCGTCCGTCATCACCCATAGCTCTGTTAAGGCCACTTTCAAGGTGCCCAGAATCAAGACCTCTCTTGCCCAGAGATCCTTCCTCTACCGAGCCCCCACCTGCTTCAACTCCCCTCCCTAGCTGCATCTCCAACTTGCCAAAAATTGGCTCCTTCAAAACAGCCCTTCAGAACCATATCTTTAATATCCGCTGTTGTAGGTGCAACTAACCCCCTGTTGTAACCTGTGGTTCCCGCCCGCTTTGCCCCCTGGCTCGACAATGTCCACTGGACAGCCTTTCCCTCCCTCAGACCTACCCCCTTCCCTACTAGGTCCAAACAGGGATGTAACCCACTTTCTTCTCTGAGGACCTACTATATCCATGAGTGTAACTCATAATTTTGTAACATTATGTAACCTATGTGTATCTATGTTAAATGTTCCTTTTACTGCATTTGTAATGTTATCCTCTGTTTTAATCTGCACTTTGATAACTCTCTTGATGTCTGGCCCCCTGCGACGAGGTGCCTTTGTAAATGAGTCTCTTACTTAAAGGTTGTAAACCCGATTTGTAATGAATATGTGATTACATTCCTTTTCTCCACACTGTGCCTGACTGTCTGTAACCACCAGAACCTTCCTCCTGCACACCTCAACATCACCTCTGTATACACACACGCCAAATGTGATGGTGCAAATGTGGTCACTCATTGCTGTGACAGTCTGACCTGGCTGTCATAGCCACCTCCTGGCACACTGGTCACCTCCATAGCCATCAGAATGGCTGCTATCACTGCCTCTGCAGGGGCTAGGGGGATAGCTGTTCATTGGCCACCACCTGTGGCCTTGAAGTCCCAGCATGCCTTGGATGGGACCTGCTTGGTACACCACTTCATGTCTGTGAGCCTCTAACAGATATCCTGAACCATGCAGATGCCCCCCAGCTACAATCACAACCTACGTAATCTCCTCTCAGGCTGCCCAGATTTCAGCCTTGGACCCCCTCTTTCTGGCTATGAGGCCCTCACTGGCTGCATAGGCCTAGGCCAGGGCCATAACCTTCTCCTCACTGAACTTATGTTTACATTGCTGCTGTGAATACTCATGGTCCCTGTTGGAAATGGGGAGACATAACAGCACTAAGACATGCATACACACAGCAGAGCACAGAGCAAAGGTGCAGTGGCATGCAGGGCTCACTGTCCCCTCGCCAATACATGTATGTGTTCCTGCATTGGTGGTCCCACCACACAGCAAGCTGCCTGCCCAACACAGCCCTTGACTAAGTGCAGATACAGAAATATTATAGTCTAGATACAGCATAAACATAGTGCTGTGATCACCCATGTCCCTATTTTTATTCCATAATACACGTACCTCTAGCTGTCTGCAGTTCCTCTGTGGAATCTGTATGGTGCCCTTTGCTCTATTTACAGTAGCAGCCACAGACACTGCCAGATATTTCCTGAAATTTCAGTGATATTTCCAGAAATATCTCCTGCTTTCTGCATTTCCACCATAGGGGTAGCAGAAAGAAACTCTTCAGAAATATTGCAAAATATCTGGAAATAGCTAGCAATGTCTCTGGCTACTACTGTATATGCTCCAGGTGTAATGAGGCATGCAAATGAATGACTACATTTCAGTAATGATTTGCAAATGTTCAATTTACCCTCTGACTGTGAAATCTACTCATTTGCATCCAGTATTTGAATACTGCAGGTTTGTTCCAAGCACTATTGTATTTGCTCTAGTGCTAGCACTAACACTGCACTAAGTCCATATCACATCACATGTCAGGAGTGATATCATCATATAGTGCTGGCATGCACACTATGATGTCACATTATGGCACTGCGCACATGCAGCGCTGGTCTGCCATGTGTGTTTGGACTCCCCGAACTGGAAACACGTATAGTGCTGCACTAATCAATGTTAGTGCTGCACTATTACCTAAACATGCTGCACAAATGGAATGCCACACCTATAGAGCCAGGAACCGGTTACTAGCTAGGTGTGAGGGCTGGAACTAGGGACATTACAACAATAGCTGACAGAAGGAAAAGGGCAGTCATGCAGAGGGACACCAGGTGGTCTGCAACAGAACTGGCCAATCTGGTTGACCTGGTTGTGGCCAGGGAGGATCAGTTAAGGGGCAAGTGGGCTGAGGCTTAGAGGCCCACGTGCATGGTGTTGGCCTCTGTGGGGAGGCACCTGACATACTGCACTGGGGACCAATACAGGCAGCAGTATAATGATATAACCTGCAGAGAACCATGCCACCTTCAGCACTTTAAGGCAATGGTGGAGAGCGGTACTGTGTCAAGACCAGGTGATTATATATGGCTCTATCTATGTATGGTTTTGGTTGTGTCCTGTTTACAGAAATGTTTCCATGCTAATATACAGTACCTCTGTCTTACTGTCCCTGAGGGAATGTACACTGTACCTGTGCATTCCTGTTGTGCTCCCTCTACCTTATGGGGCATGCTTCACTGTATAGCTTGATCTTACCAGTGCAGGTATATGGGATCATTGTCCCAATATATGTCCCTGGTGCCCTGTATATTACAGGACCCACTTTTGGTCACTGAGATATGCACCTGCTATGGCAGCAAGGGTGTGCATTTACACAATGACATTGGTTGCAGTGTCAGGGTGGCTAACACTGTCATGAGACATAGTCTACATGTAGCTGTGGTGGCAGGTGTTCCTAACAGAACTTCGCAGAGGCCACCATCTGTTCTGTGTACACTGTGTTCTGTAGTATGGGTGCTAGTATGCATATGCCACATAATGCATGGTGTACCGTTACATAGCATGTGGTGTGCCACTCTTGAACCAGACACTGCATTGGGCTACACCTACAGTACATTTGTCCTCCCCTACTGTTTCACATGTATGCTTTCTAAACCCCTGCTGATTGAAATCTGGTGCTACATGCATCCTACTGTGTACTATGAGGTGTATATGGTCTGTAGCTGACATGTATGGGTACGTTAGATGGGCACTACATGGGCTTGCGTACACAGTGCAAGGCCATAGCTACAACAGTGAAGTGTAGCATTCTGGTTTCGATTGGGCCCTGGCACACTTCTCTGTGTGGGGTGTCATAGCTGTGCACAACAGTAAGATGTTGCCCTGCATAGTCCTGTCCATCCACACAATGCACATGTGGCTGTTGGTGCACAGTACCAGCATAGAAGCATGTGTAATGTTTAGAGTTTATGGTACTATGTCATGTGTTCCACTGCATGCTATTGATCACATTTCCTTTGTTCTCTTCCGCAGACACCAGGGCCCACCAGAGACAAGCCAGGGCAAGGGAGATACAACAGGGCCACCAGCTCCAGCAGCGATGAGATGGACACCAAGACATGATGGGGCCCAGTGTGGGCAGCCTATGGTGGGACATTCTGTGGACACATATCCTTGTAAGTACCCTGCATTGTGTGTTTGACTATCTGGGTTGCATGTCTACACTATGCTGCATGCTTCTGCTGTGGGAGGGGATGCCCATGTACTGTATGTCTCTGCAGGATGCACATATGGCTGTGGGGGGCCAGTACCCATGCAGATGTTGTTGGGGATACTCACCCAGCCCTTGAGGTATTGTCCCACCACTGATAATGTGGTGTATCAGAGTCTGTGCGGTATACTGTTGTGCATATCCTTGAAGTAGGCATGCTTCCGTGTGTGTGTGTGTGTGTGTGTGTGTGTGTTTGTGTGTTGTGCCTTGGCATGTATTACTCTGTGAGATGACATGTTTCCTGTGCCATAGACCTGGTACAACAGGGTGTCTGTGGTAATGCTTACAACCCTAGGCAAAATGTGTATCATTCAAGTTCAAGTTTAGGTTTATTTATATTTAACTAGGATAAGGCACTAGGCAAAGCCTGTTTACAGGGCCATTCAGTATGTGTGTACAACATACATAAATAAAGTTGCATACAAGACAAGTTAAAACATAAAAACATAAATGAAACTAAAAATAATATTAACAGCAGTGACACAGGAAAGGGTGCCATTTCAAATGTTCTGCCTTAAAACTGTAATATGTAGGCATGCAGTCATTATCAGTAAGGTCTGTTGTGCGTATCTGTCTTGCAGCGGTAGGCATGGCTACTGTTGTACCAGTGCACCACTGCACAATGCTCTATGCACCATACAGTGACCATGGCACTCTACCAGCATTTGTACTATCTCCAGTGCCATATGCACTGAGCATCACAAAATTGCCTTGTAACAGAGCTGGGCTTATGTGACATGGGGTTGATGGTGGGGGGGGGGCATAGGTGGGTGTTGTATGTACATTACCATACATTGACATTGTGATGCATAGTTAGTCAGTAGTGTCTAATCAACACTGTTATGTCCAGAGTATGATTATTACACAGTACACTGGCAGGGCCATTCATACATTCATTTCAGACACAGCTTGATCTTCTCAGGGTCACTGCCCTGCACTGGCTCTGTATGAGTGGAAACCGTGTAGCTAAGGTCAGGTGGTGCCTTCAGGTGGCTCTGTATCTCAAACTGGTGTTGTACAGATGAGATACAGTGTGTAAGGCACCCACCATGTACAACACTGCTGCAATCATGTGTTACCCCAGCTGCTGCACACAGTGCTGCGTGACAGTGCCATCTGCATACAGAAGTGCTGTGGGTAACACATGTGTACCTGGGCCTGCATCTGTAGCTAGCCAGAGTGGCTCATGGATGCCTGTTGTCCTGCACATCTGTGCTGGCCTGTGTGCTGGATGTCTGAGCATGTGGGTGCAGTTCCAAGCTCCAAGCTCCTTGGGCCATTACGTAGCCTATTGGTCTGGCTTGGCCCTACTGTTGTTTGTACTGTTTCCACATCTGGTATGCCTGCTGGTGCTATGTGTCCCTTGTATCACTTGGTCATGCTCCGTTATAGCACAGCACACTCATTATATGTTCAGGCCTCTGCTGTTTGGGTCCACAGTGCTGTCTCTATTATGCTACGTGCTTTCCATTGTGGCTGTTTGACTCTCTTCACCTACAGTATGTGTGGCATGGTGACCCATGTGTCACCTGGTTGGATGGCTGTTATGCACATTATGCCACTCTTGTGTCTTGCATCCTGTGTGCACAGTTGGCTGAGTTTGGTGTATTTCTTTCCATGGGTTCCCAGAGGGATGCAGGAACCTGCATAGGTTGAAGGGATCCCACCCTGACCAAGGGCAGGGGCTACCTCCTATGTAGACAGGTCAGTCTGCTGAGATTGCTATTGCAGCCGTTGGGGTACTACACCCACGTGGTTACCTATTAGTGCCCACTTACTTCCTGAACGCCTCCTTTTTTACAATTATTTTTAATTTTCATTTTGTTTATTTTTATTTTTTCCCCTCCCTTCTCTCCCTCACTTCCCTTGCATCTACTAACTTCCTGTTCTATTACTCTTTTCTCCCTACTTACTTACCTGTCATTTGTAGTGTTTGCTGATGGTGCCTAATTTTTGATGTACATTCCTATGCATTGTATATGTTCCTATGCATAATTAGCTCTCCGCTGCTATATCTTGGTAAGTACAGTTACGTCTACTCGCCTTGTCTGATGAGGTTGTCATCAACTTGTACCTAGGTTTGCATACTTAATTTGTAAATATTTTTTTTTGTCTTTGTATCGCACTACTTATGTGCATAACAATCCTTGCCTGTAATCAGCTGTGTGTCTGAAATTTGCTGTAATTTATACTGTACATACTTGCTATCATGCCTGGGTCGACCCTGAAAAAGGGACTGCAGTTGTCTCAGTGATCTTACCCGGTTACCAACATTCAAATAAAATAAATTACTGACTGCACTCATGTGACTATAGGCCTGCCAGCAGTATTGGTGTGGGAACTGCACCAACAACCAACACAACCACCACCTGCAGCCCCTTGAGGGACCAGAGGACTATTGATCTTTACTGACTTTTATTGATGAGTGTGTGCCCTTACGTTGATTATCATGGGCAGGTTGCCCTTTTTTAATTTTTCTGGGCAGTTGGGCTTCTGTTCTGTTTTCATGGGTGGGTTGCCCAGTTTTTATTTTCATGGGCAGGTTGCCCATTTTTGTTTTCAAAGGTGAGTGGGCTTTTTGTTCTGTTATCATAAGAATGCGTCATTTTCCTTTTGTTTTCTCCCCCTTCCCTTAACACAGCTGGTTACCATGTTTCTTTTCTTTTTTTTCCTTCTCTTTTTGATATCTTTCATCATTTTTCTCAAGGCATTTTCTCTGATTTTTATTGCCCAACAAAAGAGCGCGAGACATGGAACAGAGTGTATGTTTAGAACGAAGTAGAAGGGTTAATCGATAGTAAGCATTTCTTGTAAACGTTGCAGTGCACAAATGTTATAGGCAGCAATATAACTTCCCATAGGATTTTTGGGATTCTTGTACATCTGTGATTTAAACTGTCTTTCTGCTGTGAATATTGGGTGACCTGTCTAGATATCCATTGCCTTTTGTGTCAGTACCAAATCTAATAACATTCCCATTTAAGATCATGGTGTTATTTAGATCTGAAGACAAGGGGAATGCCAACATTATAATATATTATATAAAGCAGGTATTTGAGGTTTTCCTGGTAAAGTTCCAGCCTGGTATGGCAGCTCTATCTCTGAGTCTGTCATAGACTGTGCATGATGCTGCCTGATCCCTCCTCCCATTTGTTTAAGTATTTCTATTTGACTTCTAACATTTGTTTAGTTTTTATGAAATTATTGTTGTTTACATGATATATGGAGAGGGAGGGTCTATATTAGCTAGTATTTCCCTCAGTGTACCTGGGTCAATGTTTTTTCTGTCACATATTTTAATGTGCAAGATGAAGGAAGCAAACAAGTTGTCTAAGTCTGGCAGAGGCATTGTCCCTTCCCTGTTTCTAGGTATTTTGACAAGACTTTTATGCTAGCTACAGTTTTCTCTAATGACATGTTAATGGATATTGGGCCTGATTATATATGCACCCCTACGCATGTCACAAGTTGGGACCTGCAAGGGGTGCAGTTAAGCCAAGGACCCTGCGCCTGATTCAGTAAGGGGCAGTGTCCCCGCAGCTAAGTCCCATGACTTGCGCCAACCGTACAGGTACGCCAAACAGAGGGCATACCTGAATAGTTGGCTAGAAGCCTGCAGCAAATACAGGGGAACTGCACAAGTGCCCCACCTCAGCCCCAATCCTTCCAAGCCGTTAGTCTTGCAGGCTATCAACCCCCCCCCTTGCCCTCAGTTCCCCACTAATGATTAAAATATGCCCACTGGGCTATGGGACTCCCCTGTCCCAATCCCACAATAATGATTAAAATATGCCCCACAGGGCCATCAGACCTCCCCAGTCCTAATCCCCAAAATGTACAGTTACCAGCCCCGCAGGGAATCGCAAGTCCCCCAGCCCCAATCTCTGAACCCAAGTCCTTGCAGTATTGTACACTGTAAAAATAGAAAAGCATATCCCATTCTCACTGGTAGTCTAGTGGCCCCCTACCGGCAGTGCCAGACCACCCCGCAACCCCCTCACCCATCCCCAGTCAGCGACTGGTGCCTCTCACCACAATGGCCAGCTACCAGCTGAGCTTCACATGAGCGCATGTTGACTACAGTAGTATGTGCTCATGTGGAGCTCAGTTGATAGCTGGCCATGGTGGTGAGAGGTGGTCTGTGCCAGTCACCAATTGGGGATGGGTGGGGAGTTGGGTGGTGGTCTGGCACTGCAGGGTGGGGGACCTCTAGACTACCAGGGAGAATGGGGTATGCTTTTCTATTTGTACTGTGTGCAATACCACAAGGACTTGGGTTTGGGGATCGGGGCTTGGGGGTTGCATGATCAGCTCTGTTGTGCTGGTAACTGTGCATTTTGGGTATCAGGATGGGGGGTCCAATGGCCCTGCAGGGTGTTTTTTTATTCATTAATGGGGGATCAAGGTCAGGGGGGTCCCATAGCCCTGCAGGGCATATTTTAGTCATCATTGTGGGATTGGGGGCAGGGGTGTCCACTAGCCCTGCAGGGTATATTTTAATCTTTATTGGGGGATCGGCAGCAGGGGGTTCCATAGCCCTGTGAGACTGTTTTTAATCATTATTGGGGAATGGGGGGGTTGATAGCCCTGCAGGGCTTTTTCTACTGCTTTGGGGATGGGGGGAGTTGCATATTCTGGGGCTTCAGGGCTGGCAGCACATTGGTGCAACCTCCTGTGGACGCAAAGTACACTTACACCAGCTATTAGCTGGTGTAACTGTACTTTGATGGTTGTTCTCTAGGGGTTGTTTTAGAATAGCAGATGTGGAGACTTGGAGGCTGCCCTTCCAGAATAGGGCACAACTGCTGCCATAAACCCCCTAGCACCATGTTGCAGGGGGTTTACAGCATAACAGTTGGTGTAAGTCCACTTTGGTGTAAGCAGCCTGCGGCATGTCACAGGCTGCTTTGCAGAATACCATATGTTGCAACTGCTGGTGTAACTTCCTACTTGCACTAATTTATTTTGTGTAAGTCAAGTTATGTCAGGCATATCCTTTTGAGAATCGGCCCATAGATTTTCTTTTTCTGTTAAGAACAAGAAACATGGTGCCATTATTGTCCCTCCAATGAAAAAAAATCTCATCCTTTTCCTCATACATTTCTAAATCTCAGTAGCACATCAACTCCATGAAGGGAATTACTGCGCAGTCGGAAACAGTGCGGTGAAAATCACTAAAGTCCAAACCACACAAGAAGAATACAGCCAAAGAAGGAACAGTGGTCCATGGCAGTGTGGCAATGGAATAGTAAATCATACTTACACACAAATTCTCAGCAGGATTCTTCATGAGCGGTTTGGACTTTAGCAGTTTTCACCTCGCTGTTTTTACCGAATGGTATTTCCCTTTCTGGAGTTGATGTGGAGCCCTAAATCTCTGCTCAGTGAGCTCACTAACCCCACCTGTCGCTACTCCTAGCTTCCCAGACCCAGTCAGCGTCCCTCTCTCCACTTGCACTATCACCACCTCACTACAGGCCTGCAAATTCAAAATACTCCCTGCCTTCTCCACAGACTTGCTTTGTTTTCTATGAAACTATGCTCATACATACTGTAGTACATTCATACTTGTATCCTCTGTCTTTCTCATCACTTTGTTTAATAATTCCTGATTACATCAAGGGTCTACCAGGTTCACAGTAGTTATAGTTTTCTGTATTTTTGTGCTGTATTCACTTTGCTATTACATTTGCACATTATGCTGACCTGTTATTTTCCCTGCCACTCCATTCTCGTCATGTCTCCTTACCTGCTTCAGGTCAGACCTGAACATGAGGTTGTTCTGCTTAATGTGCATTCCAGGCCCAAACTTCTAAAAACAATTAAAAGAATAATCACATCCAGTGAGTTCTATGAAACCCCCTCCAAGCAAGACACTGAAGAAAATTAAATGTTTTCAGTTATTAATCCTCAGCAGTAAAAGTTTCCTTATACTGTGTTTATTACAATAAGAAATCCTGATGTACATGCTTTTAATATAGGGAACATTCTATTTACAAATATAGGGGTATTGTTTTCTTTTTACATTGGTTTTAGTGCTATACATCATCAGGTTTTAATGTTTTTTGTTAAATTAAATGTATTAAACAACAATATATTAATATGCCTTCCAGAACATCTCATAACTACTGCATTGAAACAATTACAAATAAATACGTTTTCCAGAGCATCTCTTAATTACTGCATTGAAGAGAGGTGTTGTTTGTGTTCTTAGGCTATCAAAACAGCTTAACTTTGCATTGTATTTCTCAAGCCCTCAGAATATACACGGTGACTTTTAATAGAGTAATGAGATGCATCAGAGGACACATTCATATGAAAAGTAGGTAAGAAAGTGTAGTGCAACTGTTCTGACTGGTTCTTCCTCATATTATGAGCAAAAATGTGCTGTTTTAATGTGATTCTGCACATAACGAAGGCTGTAACCAATGATCTTCATGAACTTGCCAAGCTTCATCCTGAAGATGCATTGATGATAGAATAATCACTTGTGTGGGATTTTTACCACGAATAGTATACTATAGGGCTCCAACAACATCACACACTCTCTCTCTGTCTCTCTCTCTCTCTCTGTCATAAACTAGTTGATTAAAGAAACAAGCCTAAATCGGAGAACCAGAAAGATTCCCAAGTTTAAATCCTACCACACAGACATGAACTCACTGAGACCAGAAGGAAGTCAACAGGCCTTACTAACAGTGCTTAAGTTCACAGAATTATAAAACTGGGTAGAAGCAGGACTACACCAAAAACACAATGTTGCATATCAGTTGGGCTATCCTGGGTAGCTAAGCTGTAAAACAAAACAACAAACGATGGATTCTGATGGAAACTGAATTCTTTAAAACTGACTGAAATAACAGAAAAAATGGACAACAAAAATTATCTTTTCTGCTTACTTTAGAAAACACAGCAGGTGGAAAATAAATCTAGAAAACAAAATGTGCTTAAACTACATTACTTTTTTTTTGTGAGGAGAAAGTCAATAACATTTAAAGATCCCCTGTCTAGAGCTCTCTTTTGATTAAGATACGTTCTTTGTCAGCTGGTGCTACTTAACAGTTTCATGGGGTGGTTCTATAATTTGTACCAAGCTCTTGCTATTACAAGACCTGTAATTACAGAACAATCAGTCAAAATGATGGCTCAGCAACATGCTGACTGCCAAACAATCAAGCCCCAATCCATAAAATGAAAGCATTTGGGCCAGTTGTGAAAAACTATTTTCATTAATTTGCTTTACTGGTTAAAATAAATACTCTCAATATGTATCTGAACTAGCATGCATAGGGGCAAGCTAAAATTAGGCTTAAGTGAAACTCGTGTAGGACAATAGTAGTTTTATTCAGTGAATAAGCGTGCAGAAAAAACTGCTGTGTCTCTGAGGGTCATAATTATAAAAAGATGCATGGACCACTGCTGTGGGAGTCATTTTTTCACTTCATAGTGAGGAATTTGCCTTTTCATTATTACCCAGTTTTTCAGTAATACATCAAAACACAGACACAAAATGGGAAAATACTATAGGGAATTGAGTGACAAAGGAACTAAGGGCCATACTGCCCTCTTGACGTCATGGTAAGGGGAAACAAACAAGAATTAAGGGCCCTGTTTGAGACCCTGTGTGACCCTCCTCAAATCTCTCAAAAATGTTTTGCCGGGTCTGAGACCCTATGAGACCTGGCCCACTTTAAGTCCTGGTTAGTTTCTTATTTATACAGAACTGTTTAAATGTGCTATTTAAGACCAGTGCCACAAGGGAAGTAAATATCTTCAGAAGTGAAATGATAATGATTATTATTGCTATTATTCTCATCCAAAGTTTGAGAAAGTAAAGAAGAGTAGGGGTTGGTGGCGTGGAGATGAATCATAGAATCATAGAAATATGATAGCAGAAAAAGGACCTCATCAGTCCATCAAGTCTGCCCATACCCCCCACTCATCTCCACTCTTATGGGCCCTCCCCTTCCCCTCATTTCCCATCCCCTGTGTCTGTGTGTGTATGAAGGAGTGGATTTTCAAAGGGCTTGCAGCAGGTGCATGACTGAGATCCTCCCATGCCTGTGCAGCCCTAGCGCACCAATTATTGCTGCTACTGATTTTTAGAAAGGTGGTCCATATACCACCACTACCCATGTGGCAGACTACTGACATAACTGATAGTCATGGTCATAATCACCAGCTGCATGCCATAAGTGCTAGACTACCTAGGTAATGTTCTACTGTAGCATTTGCATTGCTATCTGTGGACTACCATTACCAGGATGCAGTCTTAAACCAGAGACCCCTCACAAATGATTGGACCCTTCCTGATACATTGCTCCTCTGCTGCCAACTTTGTACTACCTCAGCTGTGGAGGTAATCAGCAGGACTGTCATGCTGGCTCACAAGATTGACATCAAGCCAGTGTGTGTGTGTTGGGGGGGGGAGATACTGGTGGCAGATTTAGCACTCACCACTGGTGCTGTATTGCCTTTGCCTTTCCTCCCCGATGCAACATATCTGTTACCAGCAGTTCCACAGGGTGTGCAACAGTGTTTTTTTTATGAAAAATAATCCATCAGCTCCATGACATGGGCTAGTTGACAGACACACAACAATGGAATGGCATTATAACAGTGGAATACCATTGTATCCCATATATCCCTTGCCTTCACTGTCACAAGACAAGTATGTCAGAATGATCCATTATGTACTGTATTGTGGTGTCACACTGCAGTTATATGTCCCCATGTTACTGCTCGGTGTCAATCACGGAATCCCTGTTTATGGCTCAATAGGCAGAACATTTAGTAAGGTCATTCCTGATGCACACTGTATTCCCTTTGCGATGATCTATATATGGTAACCCTAAACAGTGCCAAATAATTCCCACAGCTAGGCAATATGCTGTTTTGAAGGGCCAGTTTCAGAACAGAGTTTACAGGAATCTGGACATCAGCTGTGCCCGCAGTGTACTGTAAGTGACATGGGGAACACCACTGGAGGTAATGTTCTTGGTGCTCTGTACACTACATTTGTTGTCAAGTACCTCTACCATGATCGTACTTCTCCACCATCTCCCACACTTCTGTGGCCCACTTCCCCAAAATGTGCGTGGCAGGACAAACATTTGTTTGGAGGGGTGCCAAAGGTGGGTGGGCACCCACCACTTGTGCTGTAGTGCAGCAGCCAGGTCATGCAGGGGTGGCAGCCGTGGTGATGCATTTAATTTCAGATATGCATGCACTATTGCCAGCGGTATATACCATGTAGATGGAGGAGGTGGGCTGGTTGAGGGTGTTCTGGTTAGACATTCAGCCTGTATCATGTGGAACTTACTGGACAGTAGCAATCAAGGGATAGCAGCAAGCAACAAAGGACATCTGCCTCCTGCAAGGTACATCACAGTGACTGTCCTATACTGTTTCCAGGTGCTGTGTAAGTAACTATGTACTATACTATACTGATACGTAGATACTGCTGGTAAATAAAGATCAGAGGTACATCCAGCCTGTCCATAGTGTTCATTCCTACCTCTCAGTATGAGCTGTTGTCATTTACTTTGTTTCAGCCCCATTTCCACCCATTGCATTGTTTATATCCTTTACTCCCCTCTACAGTATGCATCTATCAATCCTTTTACTCTCTCCCAGCCATACTAAGTGATGCTCCACTCTTACTTTGTTATTCAGTATATCTGTTACTGCTTCTGTGTAGTTGTCTTGGCTTTGAAAATGCAGTTCAGCTACGGAGTACAACTGCATCCACACTAGGATGCTTCTGAGCTTCAGACCTGCTGCAGACAACACATACAGCTTTGAAAATTGAGCCAGAAATGTTTATAATGGGACTAGAGATATAAAATATAAATGTATGTGGATGAAACTGTCCCCCTTAACTATTCCACCCCCAATGGGCCATTGATCACATGTGCCCCAAATCCTAATCCATGAAACTGGAATGGGGAAATAGTAGTGAAGTTCTGGGCTAACTCAGCAGAACCTCCTCTATAAACACACAGCACACTGTAAGTCAAATTGTCATGTAATGTCTGTAGCACACCCATGAGGTAGCGAGAGGAGTGCAGTCACATCACTGATGACACTAGGTGTGCTGAGAGGTCAATCTACCCAATGTCATCAATGATGCAAGGCCACTTCTCTCACTCCCAGGTGTACACATTGCTGCTGTCACATGGCAGTATGACTTACAGTATGAACAGTGTGCTGTGGGTTAGAGAGGGGTGACCCACTGAACTAGACTCAAATTAGGCTATTATTGGCCCCCCCCCAAATCATGGATCAGGGATCTAGGGGACCCACTTCAGATACATGGCCCTTTGGAGGAAGGAGAGGGACGAGCTCAGGATGGGGAAGGGGAAGGGTCAGTGAAATGATGGTGTTGGCCCCTGGCACCATACCAGAGATGTGCAACTTTTATTTTTCTTTTAAATCACTGTATGGAAATACAGGAGTGGGGAGAAAGCTGTAAGTGAGGGTGGGGAGTAGTTTACTTATTTTGGCAGATTATTCTTTTCCTGTAGTTTTTGACCAGGAATGGCACACTGAGCCGTGATAAATGATGTATAGGTGTGTTCTAGGGAGGGTTACATTAGCCTGATTTTCTATACAGGTGGAATGCTGGACTGGACATCATGGTTAACTCTCTTTATACAATATGTATAGACACAAATCTAGTGTCATAAAAAATGTTATCTCCACATAACCATAACAAATTTTAGAACCTGAAATTTATCATGCATGTTTGGATAAACACTACCTATCAATCACCCCTCTCAAAAAAACACCAGACAATTGTATACACAGGACATACTATGGGGACATGCACATGATGCATTATTTATCTATGCTAGAGTAGTTTGACCTCAGGCACATCATTTGCAGCTCTTGCCACTTGTGAGTTTACCTGGGGTCATACTGTTATTGTGTAGATAAATCAATCATGTATCACACATGTCTCCATTGCGGACATGGAGTGAGGAAGAATGCCATGGCCTTTGAAGGAGACGTGTATGGACTGGGAGTATTTTTTCAGAGGTGTCCCTCTGTCTGTAAGCCTTTTATTTATTAAAACAAGGTATGACACCTTTGCCTAAGGGTACTGAGGCTAAAGCGGTTTACCAGTTATACTGAATTTACTGCACTTAGTGGAGCGCTACTCTTTTTTTTCCCCCTAGTGATTTTGAAATGCTGTAGAGATTTCAGGAGAAGTAAAGCTGTGAGAATTGATGGCAGCCATTTATAGAGCCCTTTAGGGCAATGCAGCCCCTATTTAATGAGCACACTGGAGCTACAAATGCCCAGATCTGATTTAAATGAAGAATCTGGCTGATTACAAATCAGTTCACTATCCATATCAAGAGCTTCATTCATTGTAACTAGGTCGTATGGCTGAGTAAGGTAAAAAAGGGGAGCTGAAATTTCTGCCTGTCTCTGGAGTGGAACAGGTGGAATAGGTAAATAAGGTTCTGAAAGATGTTTTGAATTTATTCTACCTTGGAAAAGGATTGCTATAGATATTTTGAGATGTGGTTAAAGCTATACATGGACTCCGAGAAAACGGGAGCCGTATGCTGATTGTCTATTAAAACTAAAAGCAACTCCTTCAGCTTGAACCAGCAAATGGAGTCTTACAGTTTTTGTCTATTACATGTGTATTTTCTAAGGTTTAATTGCTGGACTTCTAATTGAACGATCCCTGATGCTTATGATTTTGTTAATTGAATAACTCTGAGTATGCATAGAGTTTAAAACACTCATTAGTTTGTGTTAACAAAGCATAGAATAAGGATTCCTGAGTTTAAATGGAGCCACTTAACCTGTCCTATCTGTGGATTGATGAATTTTCCTGTATATACAGAGTTTTCTGCTCTCCTTCTGCTCCCTCATGAGAACAGATGGACTCTTAAGTATAAAAGGAGCCCTCTTTATTGTGACATTATTGGAGTTTGTATTTACACATGATGTTTTTTATTTAGTTTTGTATATGTTATCTCAGATTTTAGTGTGAGCACTGTGGTCTGTTTTGAGTGAGCTTGCTTTAAATCATGGTATTTTTGGTATTTTTGGCTATTTAGATCCTTTTCTGAATGCCAGTTTGTGTGCAAATAGGCAGCATTATGTGAACTCTATATTATACCTGTATTATGCCGGGAGTTGCTAAACTGCATTATTTTCTGCTGTATAGGAGAGATTGATAGAATTTACGTGCCGTGGACTTTTAATAGTCGCTTCTAAATTTAAATTGGACACCTTTATTTGGAGTAAGGATGTCGGAGGTTAAAGTATGGATAATGCTACCTGATGCCTCCACCCAAATATGTGGGGAAACTTAATATATAGTAACAAGGAAGCCTCGATAAGGTGAATTATCTGTTTAACTGTGTACATCTCAGTTCACTAGGGCTCAGGTTTGTCCTGTGACCATTTGGTAATAGGCAGGACAACTCCACCCATTAAGAATGGCCCTATCAGTGACATGGAGTCACATCTTGTGCCGCAAGAGTGGAAAATGGGTGTAACTGGAGTTGGAGCAATCAGTGGGACACAGGGTGGCATGAGTCATGTGGTGCTTCAGTGGATGTGCCTCAAGGCTGGCGTGTCCAGCTGGTTGTCAAGGAGGCACTGCTGTGATACTGTAGTGTTGGAGGGGACTGAGTTGTGACATGGAGCCATGCTGTATGCCTGAAAGTGGCCATCAGGTGTAGCCAGATGAGGGATGTGCCATGGATATGGAGCAGTATGCACTGCATGGTGCCCTAGTAGACATGCTCTCTCATTGCCAGCAGACTCCACTGGCTTCTAGGTAGGATCGACATGGACACATTGTGAACAGATGGGACCCCTCTTGAAATATGTTTTCACTAAGTACCTCGAGTATAGCCAACAGGAGTGGTCAGATAGGAAGTGGTCTGCAGGGTATAGAGCAGTATTTCTGTATAATACCTTTAATGGTTGCCTTATTACTGCAGCATGACCATTTGGCTACCAAGTTGGTATTGATGAGACATGATGTAGCTGAAGGGGCTAAATTCTGTTGGGATAGACTGGGCTACTATTTATTGATTGGTATAATGGATAGCCTTTGGCCCATAGGAATGTTGATCTAGGCTTATTTCTAGTAGTATTAGTTTGAATACAGAGAGGATTTATTTATTTAAATCTTATTACTATTTCTGTACACTATTTATAAATTGTACATGCTGCTTATTATGATGTGTTTTATATTATACAGTATGTTTAATGATACTGGTTTCATGTATTGTGCTCTGTATGAAATGTTCACACCTGTTAAGATATTGTAATGGCTTTTTAGATGAACAATAAACTGTACTTACTCAAATGTCTCCATTGCATATCCCCTATTTCTGTTTTAATAACTACCATGGTATCTTTAACTTCAACCAGGAGAGCCACCAGAGATGGGCAGAAAGAACCTCAGTTTAATATCTCATACAGAGGATGGCACCTACCCCCCCCCCCCACACACACACACAAACCTGTGACTTCGGGAGTATGGCATTGGGAAATACTAGTGGTTTTCCAGTTAAGGAGAACCTCACCCATTTTTTAGTTAGAATCCCTCCTTGTTCACTTAAACAAAACTTTTTAACCATATTCAATATTTATGAATACATCATAAGATGAACAGGTTTATTTAGAATATGCTGAAATGCCACTTTATTCAATATAAACAAAGGATGCAATATTTGGTAGATTCACACAGCATTAGAATAATCGATATTGTAACTATACATAGGAACATGGGACAAGCTCGTCAAAGAAAACTGTGGGTCTATTGTGTGTCACAAGCCCAACCCCCAATGGCACAGTAGGATCTCCTGTTTGCAGAGAGGATTGCCCTTATTACAGAACTCGTGAACAGTTGTAGGGTTCAAGAAGAATCACCAACCTTCCTTTTCCCAGTGGGAGGGTGGAAACTATAGTTTTGGGTCCCCCTGACTCTGTACTTTGTTTGGGGTTTGAATCCCACCACTGCCACTGGCAGCCTTTTGCCTAAGTAGTTTTGAAGGATAGCCAAGCAGTCACTATCTTCATTATCAAGACACAGAGTCTTTGCAAAACCCTTCTGTTAAAATGTTAGATCACACAATCAGACCCCAGGGAGAGTTGATAAGAAAATCATAAAAGTTTATTTAAATAAAAACAACACAGTAAATTCTACAATTTGGAAGCTCTTTGAACTGCAGACAATACCAAAAATAACACTGCATGGTTTACAGAAAACACTAGATACTGTTGTTCTAAACTATACCTTATTCTGATGTTAAAGTCCAGAAAGATTAAATGTCCTTGTGGAGATGAAAGTTTTCTCCCTGTAGGTGAAAGTTCATTAAGCAACAGAGTTTGTAGCCAGTTTGTGATCAAAGTCAGTTCTCTGAAGGTCATTTTAAAAGGCTCCAGGTGTTTCCTTGGTGAAAAGTCTTGGTTTCCAAAATTCTGACTTAAAATCAGAATTTTTTGTTCAGTATGTGAAAAATCAGTTTTCACTAAACCACAGGTCTTGTTCTAAAAGTCATCCCAAAACCCCATTTAATTCAACCCAAAATATATACTTTAACAGCTTAAAATCTCTGCTCTGAGACCCTCCAAGTCCTCAAGCTGTTGACACCAAGCTAAACTGCAGTCATGTTCAAAATGGGTCTATTAAATAAAGTCTAGTCATTTTCAAACCACACCCACAATTTCTGGGATGTAGAGCTTGGGGTGCAACAGAGTCTCATCATCCTGCAGGTGTCACTGTGGTCTCATGTCAACCCCCTGTAACATCTGGTCCATGCATTTGGCTTGACCCCTGACCCCTAGGCCATCTCTTGACCTCTTTCCTGTTATTGGAAACTACATGCCAAGTTTTATCTAATAGATTATGACTTTTTGGGTCATAAACATGTTTGTCTCTTATCTGGAGAAAGACCAGACCCAACCTAGCTTTTACAGAAATTCTGGCTATTTTGTGTTTCTCTTAAAAGCCTTTTGAAGAGACAGTGTCTTAACTCTAAAGTACATTACAGCACATACAATAGGAACATTAATAAAGGATATAGGCCTATCTGGCAACATCCCTCCCTCCTAAAACCGAAGCTGAGGGGGACATGCCCCTATTGGAAGCAGTTCTTCCCAGTTCTGGTATAGATCTAGTATGCAAGATAAGCCAACTGCATTCCCATTCTTAGACCCAGGCCTATCTGAAATCTCCATGTCATAAGCCTACAAGGCAACACTCCATCTCAGGAGTTTTCCATTTGTTTTCCCCATTTGGCCCACCATACTAACGGGTTGTGGTCCATTTGGACTTTAAAATGCCTTCCATAAAGGTACAATTCAAGATTTTTTTAATGCCCAAATAAAGGCGAGAGATTCCTTTTCTACTGTTGCATAGGATTGTTCCAGTGGAAGCAGCTTCTTGCTTAAGTATACAATGGGGTGCTCTCTCCCCTGATTGGATACTTGGCTGAGGACTGCCTCTATTCCCACTTCTGAGGTGTCCATCTGTGCCACAAATGGCCTGTTGTAGTCTGGACTAGCCAGCACTGGGGCCTTGCACAGTGAGAGTTTTCATCTGTGTGAAGGCCTGCTCAAACTCTGAGTTCCATTTTACCCTCCTAGGCAGTGTTGGGTAAGTTACTTTTTCTATTACTTTCTATTACTTTTGGAAATTTGTTCCAGAAAGCCCTGTGCAGTCACTAGCAAGGATGGAGAAGTACTGGAAAATGTAATACACCTTACAGTTACAATTACTTATGTCTTTTTATACAAAAGAAGTACGTAACTGTAACTGATTACACTTATTTGAAAGTAACTAGTAACTAACCTATTACTTTCAAAAAATGTAATCTTTTATAGTTATTTATTATTTTTGTATTGTTTTATATAAAAATACGTAACTATAATTGTAGGCGTATTACTTTTTCTAGTACTTATCCATACTATACTCTGCAAACTTCTGGAACAAGTTTCCAAATGTAATAGAAAGTACTTAAATTACCCAACACTGCTCCTAGGCTTATTCTTTGTCAACAACCCAGATAAAGGAGCACACAGGGAGCTGTAGTTGGGGAAAAAAAATTTCTATAATACCCTGCTGTCCCAAGAAAGCTCCTGACTTGTATTTGGGTTTCAGGCATGGGCCATGATGCAATCACCTCTATTTTTGCTGGGTTTGGGCAGAGTTGGCCTCGCCCCACCACATGTCCCAAATAAGCAACCTCTGCCATGGCAACCTGACACTTTTCAGCCTTAATAGTCAGACCTGCAGCCTGCATTTGACCAAACACCTCACTCAGGTGTGTCAGATGTTTCTTTCAGCTATTGCTGAAGATAGCAATATCATCCAGGTAGGTGACTGCAAAGTTCTCCATATCCTGTAACACCTAATTACAGGTAGAGGTAATAGAGGGTGTGGAAGAACAATGGGAGAAACTGAAAGGAGCCATAGTGGATATAACAAACCAATGTGTTAAGACAGTGGCCAAAGGCAAAAGAAGAAGAAAACCACTATGGTTCTCCAAAGAGGTGGGGGACAAAGTCAGGGCTAAAAGACTGAGTTTCAGGAGTTATAAGGGGAGCCAAATGGAGGAGGACAGGGAGGTGTACCTTAAATGTCTAACTTAGCACAGTCTATAAACAAAGAGAATAAGGCATTTTATAGGTACATCAGTGAAAGAAGAAAACCCCGGGGAGGGACTGCGAGGCTGAAAGGGGAGAAGGCAGAGTGTAAGGAGGGGAATCTGGACAAGGCAGAAATACTGAACAAATACTTCTTCTCAGTATTCACTAAGGAGGGAGAGGGTCAAGGACCACAGTTGGGTTGCAGAGGCAATTGGGGGAGAGAAGTGGACATCCAGTCCATTCACAGTGGACAGAGTTCTGGAAGAACTCACAAAGCTGAAGGTGGATAAGGCCATGGGGCCAAATGGTATCTACCCAAGGATATTAAAGGAGCTGTAAAGGGAACTAGCAGTGCCTCTGGCGGCCCTGTTCACAAAGTCACTCAACAAGGGTGTCATTCCAGAGGACTGGAGGAGGGCACATGTAGTCCCACTGCACAAATGTGGCAGTAGGGAGGAGGTAGGGAACTACAGGCCTGTCAGTCTCACCTCAGTGGTGGAAAAGATCATGGAGACACTACTGAAAGAAAGGATAGTGGCACATCTGGATTCCAGCAGTGCTCAAGATCTGAGACAACATGGATTCACAGCAGGAAGGTCATGTCAAATGAATCTAATAGATTGTTTTGACTGGGTGACTAGGGAAATGAATCAGGGAGGGAGGGATAGTAGATGTCACCTACCTAGATTTCATCAAAGACTTTGACACCGTCCCATATAGAGGGCTGATTAACAAGATGGGTAGTCTGGGCATCAGAGACATGGTGGTGAACTGGATTAGGAACTGGTTAACAGACAGGAGACAGAGGGTGGTGGTAAATGGGGTACAATCTGGGGAAGGGGTGACCAGTGGGGTACCACAGGGATCGGTACTAGGACCAGTCCTGTTCAATGTCACAAGGTCCCCCCATGGTGAATTAATCGATGCAACCATAACTATGGGTTTAGAGGGAAATATTACTAAATGGATAGAATCCTGGTTGACTGGGAGAACTCAGCGGGTTTGCATAAAGGGTTATTATTCTGGATATGAGCAAGTGACTAGTGGGGTCCCTCAGGCATCAGTATTGGGCCCTGTCTTTTTAACATCTATATTTCTACATCAAATACATCTACGGAGATTTGGTTAGCCAAATTTGCTGATGATACACACATAGGTTTCACAGTTAACAATCCCGAAGACATCAACACCTTACAGTATGCTTTGGGTGAATTAGAAAGTTGGGCCAATGTAAAGAATCTCATGTTTAACATAGAAAAATGTACTGTGAAGTGGGCCAACTTCAAATGGCCGTAACTCTGGAATGGAACAACATTTTTTTCACCAAACACTGTCATATTCCTTGAACAAAGGTCTTTCTACATGCCAAGTTTCAGACCAACTAACCACACACTGGCTGTGCTATACGTCACGGAAGACAGTGCAAAGAAATAGCAAAAACAATGTTTTGCACTGCACTATGCAAATGCAAAAACACAAACAGTGATGGAAACAGTGAGGTAAAATAATAACGCTAATGGTAACGCAAACGCAAGCGCAAATGGTAACACACATGGTGATGCAAACATAAACGATAACACAAATGGTAAAAGAAATGCAATTACAAATGTTAATGAAAACAGAAATGGTAACGCAAACGGTAATGCAAATGCTGACGGCAACAGAAATGCAAACGTTAACGAAAACAGTAAAGCAAATGCTAACGCTAACGAAAACACGAACGCAAACGGTAATGAAAATGCAAACAGTAACACAAACACAAACAGAAATGTAAATGGTAAGGGCAACAGCGACGCAGAAGGAAACAGTAACACAATCGACAATGGAAACTCTACCGAAAATGCAAACACTAAGGCCAACAGAAACACAAAAGGTGACGAACACGCAAACAGTAATGGTAACGCAATTGGAAATGCAAATGGTTATGGTAACACCAACGATGAAGCCAAAGGGAACAGTAACACAAATGGAAATGCAAACTCAAGCGCAGATGCAAACACAAACGGTAATGCGCACAGTCATGGTAACCGCAACTGGAAATGCAAACGTCTACGGTAATACCAACGATGATGCCAAAGGAAACACATATGAAAACGGAAATGCAAACATAAGCACGTAAGCAAATGCAAATGATAATGTACACAGTGACGCAAAAGGAAACACAGACAAAAACAGTAATGGAAATGCAAATGGTAACAGTAACGCAAATGCAAACGCAATGGGTAATGCACACGGTGATGTAAGCAGAAACACTAAAGGAAACGGTTACGGAAACGCTAACTGTAACAGTAACGCAAATGCACACACTTTTTTCCCAAAAAGGTGCATTCAGAAGAACAGTAAATACAAAGAGTGTATGCATAATAATGGCCCTCGGAGCAGAAAATTAACACTTGGAATACTAAATTGCTTAAATCTCAGGAACCGTATGACACAGAAAAAAATTTAAAATCTCATATTATTTCTGAGTTTCCTGGCTAGTTTTATACTTAGCCCCATAGTGGGGGGCTAAGAATTCTTCTGATGAAAAGTCCGTATCTCAAAGCGTTTTCGAGATACGGGCCCCGAAAGGTGCGGCGGACACCATAATGTTAGCCTATGGGAAAACTTGTCAAATTTGGAGTGCTGTAACTTTGCAGTCCTCTAATATTTTGTCACCAAACCATCAAAAGGCACATCTGTGGGATCTTGGCTTTCTTCCCTTCAAATTTAAGCCCAAAAGACCAAACCATTCTTTCGCAGCAGGGTGGCAAAGATTCCCTACTATTTTGGGCATAGTGTCGCAAAGTAGTGTAGCAAATCACGACACTTTCACAAATAAAATCATGAAAGTGTCACATATGCAACACTACTTTGCAACACTGCTTTTTACAAAAAATGTAAAAACATATTTCTGGGGTGTTTAATCCCCCAAAAAGACATGGCTAGCATCCTCGGGGCTCGACTAGGTGAACACAACAAGAACTGCGTCCCTAAAGGGTCCCAAATTTAAATGCCAAGCATTTTTGTGACCATAAACTGAAAACAAGATGGCTGATTTGCGACACTACAAGGGTCATTTGCGAAAGTAAAAAGTGCATTTGCGACACTTTTGCAGAGTTTGTTAACTTTTCCCATTGACTATAGTGGGAAACTTGTTTTTTTGAATAACTTATGAACTGTTTAATATTTTTTCATGACATCTTTGAAATACACATCGGGGACCTCAGCTGCAAATTCCCTGAAGGTTTTGGACTGGTCACGCAAACCGTGCGACCTGTAGGTGCGAGCAAAGAATGCACAAAAATGTGTAATTTGTGCTTTTTTTCGGCACTCTGTAGCTCCATAACCGTATATCCGACCGTTATGAAACTTGGCAGATTCAGAGATCTGTGGTACCAGACCACACATTCCAGATTTCAGGCAAATCTGTCATATGGTGGCAAAGTTATTAAGCTGCCAAATTTCAGATTTATCCTTAAATGGGGTACTCAACCCCAACTATAGTGGCACTACCATGCCACTATTATATATATATATATATATATATATAGATATAGATATATATATATAGTATATATATATATATATATATATATATATATATATATATATATATATATATATATATATATATAGAGAGAGAGAGAGAGATGTAATATGTGTGTATATAAACATTTAAATAATAATAAATAAATAAATATTTTTTTTATTTGTATTGCGTCTTTCAAATACCAAGGCGCATTCCAGTAAAATATGATACAAACAGGATACACAAACAGCAATACAAAGAACTATTAAAAACACATACATCAATTAATCAGTAAAACCATAGGCCCTTTCCCATAAAAAGGATTTTGGAGCCTGTTTAAAACTCCCCATGGTCGTACACTCCCTTGTCCGACGGGGTAGAGAATTCCAAAGTGAAGGGGCCACAAACATAAAAGCCCGGGCCCCAGCTGATTTTAATATAACCCTAGAAATCTCTAGCAACCCCTCGTCAGCTGAGTGGAGTGACCTCACAGAGCGGTAAGGAATCAGGAGTTCTTTCAGGTAGTCAGGGTCCAGATCATGCAAGGCTTTAAAAGTCAGTATTCCAACTCTGAAGGTGATCCGCAGCACTGGAGTAATATGGGAAGATCTAGGAGTACCTGTAAGTACTCGGGCTGCTGAGTTCTGCACTAGCTGCAGGCAGTGGATATCAACCCCCGGAATTCCAAGGTAAAGTGAGTTGCAGTAGTCCAGGCGTGAGGTCACAAAGACATGGATCAGAGTTGGCAGATCATCAGACGGAATGAGGTGCTTGATTCTGGCGATGTTTCTTAGATGATAAAAGGAAGATTTTACCACTGCTGACACCTGGGATCGGAGAGTCAGCCCCGCATCTAAGATCACCCTCAGATCTTGCACCCGTTCAGAGACCCGTAGCTCGACATCCTCACAAAGCACTCCAGATGGGGAGCTGGCCACAGGTCCCCCATCCGGTGATCCGGATCCAATACCAACACCTCCATCTTCCCAAAATTCAACTTCAACCAACTGGACCTCATCCAATCCTGGATTTCATTTAGGCAGCTACTAAATACCAAGATAACTCCTTCCTGGTTGGGTGCAAAAGACAGGTACAGTTGGGTATCATCTGCATAACAGTGAAATCCCAACCCATACCATCTCACAATGTCTCCGAGGGGAAGCATGTACTGTACACTGCAAACAACATGGGGGACAATAGAGAGCCCTGAGGAACCCCACAAGATAGAGAAATGGGATCAGAGGAAAAAAAACTGACACCACCCTCTGAGTTCTTCCAGTGAGGTATGATGTGAACCATCTGAGCACAATCCCAAATAGTCCACAAATACATGTCAGGCACTCCAGTAGTACCCCATGGTCGACGGTGTCAAATGCTGATGACAGATCCAATAGAACCAAAATGGACCGTTTTTTCTGGTCTCTCGCCATCAGAAGATCATTGAGCACCCGAACCAGTGCAGTCTCGGTACTATGCCTCTTACGAAAACCTTATTGGAGAGGTTCGTAGATGCTATGGATGGTCAAATGGTTCTCCAACTGGGCTGCTACCACCTTCTCCATCACCTTTCCTGCAAAGGGAAGGTTTGAGATAAGACTGTAGTTAGCAAGACAGTCTGGGTCCAAAGATGATTTCTTCAACAAGGGTGTCATCACTGCCTCTTTCAAGAAACGGGGATATTCACCCGAGTCAAGAGAAGACCAGACTATCTGTGCTAGAACCAGTAGAATGGGCTCTCCACACCCTAAAATTAGGGGAGTGGGACCTGGATCTAAACTACAGGAGATAGGAAGAAGCCCCTGGACAATCCACATAACATCCACGATTTCTGGGCGGTCGAAGGTACTCCAGGAAAATGAGGGGGTAGTGACCCGATTCTGGCCACTCGCAACTAGCATAGAACATGTCAAACAGATCTCTGACCTAATGTCAGCCACCTTATCAGCAAAGAACCGAGCAATCTCATCACACTGTAGTTGTGAAAATGCTCTACGGAGCTGTAGACAGGTTGGGTTGCACAATCTGTCCACAGCTCTGAATAGCTGAGCAGGTCGGTTCTGAGCAGCAGAAATTTCCCCGGACAGGAACTCTGCCTTCTTACGGGAGATTTCTGACTGATAGAATTGATAATGTTCTAACAGTCTAAGGTGGTCGGCATCCAGGCCAGACCTCTGCCAACAATGTTCTAACCTGTGTCCAAGTCGCTGCAACTCCCTCAAGACCCCATCAAACCATGGGGCTAGAGGTCACAGGGAGAGAGGATGCACACAAACTGAAGCAATAGAATCCAGGACAGAAGTAATGGCGATATTATAAGCCATAACCAGCGCCTCTGGATCATTGCAATACACAGGAAGTGTAATAGGTCAAGAGCTTCAACAAGGCCATTAGAAGAAATATTCCACAAAGGGCGGTACTTGACCATCTCTACAGGGGTCAGCCTACAAGGAGGGGTGCCAAAATTGAATCTCACAGTGTAGTGATCTGACCAACTGACTGGTTCCACCCCCACATCAGAGGCCTCGATACCCAGGAGGAAGATCAAGTCAAGAGAATGGCCACCTTTATGTGTATTAGTGGTAACCACCTATGTTAGGCCCAGTGAGTCCATTAACTGGAGGAAGTATTGTCCAAATTGTGAGAGTTCATCGTCGACCCATGCATTAAAGTCGCCCAGGACCATCAGCCTGGGAGACTCAAAGGCCAGGTCAACAACGAAGTCTGCTACTTCCTTAAGGAATTGCTTCTCATCTCCTGGTGGACAGTAGATGAGAGCAATTCGATAGCCCACACCTGCTACAACAGCACATTCAAAGGAAATGGTCTCCTCAACTGGAACACTAGTGAGAGCCAATTTGGTCTTAAACAGACCGCAACCCCCCAACCCTGCAGTCCAACCTCGGGCGATGTATCACCGTATACCCAGCTGGAATTGCGGCCTCCAAAATTGGTCCCACATTATTATCCAGCTAGGTCTCAGTGATGCAAGCCAGATCTGTCGAGGCAACAAGATCTGAGATTACAGCAGTCTTGTTCTGGACAGATCTGGCATTGCACAACATTGCCCAGGTTGGACAAAACTCCTAGGCTGCCCTGGCTACCTGCCCATCACTAATGATGGTGCCCTTGGGTATGGGGACCAAACAAAGTGGTCCACGCTCCAAGCTATACTTTGCCCCAGGGCGTCTCCTGGGCTTAAATCACCCTAATGGGGCACTCTGCTCCACTCGCCTCCACTGTTCACCCCCCCACCCCTCCCCTCCTCCTACGGGCAATACCTAAAGCCCGACAATGTTGGTAAGTAGAAAAAAACAGAGGGGGGTGTAAAAAGGGTGGAGGGAGCAGAGAGCAGAGGCTGAGTAGCGCGCGACCGGGGGGCAACCGGTAAACACATCTCATCAAATACAAATCCTCGACTTTAGACAGTTTAAAACAAAATAATATATAACAAACAAATCCTTATACAATTAAATCTCAAAATCAACCAATTCAGCTAAAAATAAATCAATCTTAATAAAATAACAAAATTAAAAATAGAATAATATAAAGTAATAAAAATAAGCAAACAAAAATAAGACCATACCACTCTAAAATGATAATTAGTTCCTTCTTCTGCTATCTCTTACATAGCATCAGAAATAGAGGGAAAGGTCAACACATATAATTTCACATACTGTCTCTCACACAGAAGGGGAAAAAACAATTAAAATTAAAAACATAACAAACTAAAATCCAGTCTCATAATAACTTTGTGCTAAGAGTTCACACCTCCAGAGATTCAAAATAATAACGTTAGGTCTCTCCGGTGGGCTCTCACGTCCACCCAAAACCAATAAGCAAACACAAGTCACTATGAACAGTCGGTTCCACAATAACGAATCAATCCTTAAGTCAGATCCTTAGAACGTATTCAGTCTCTCCCCAAAGCAACTGACAAAGTAAAAGCAGAGGAGCAATGTTGAATAAGGTTTAGGCCCCCGGGCCCTCTCACTACCTGGAAGGTCTAAGTAAAATTTAGGCACGGGCACTCTCTCTGCCCGAAACAGTAGTAATTTAGGCAAAAATAAATTTTTTGGACCTGACCGTTTGATTTTAAACTTCCTGATGGGCAAGTTCAGGAATCCAATTTTCCAGAGATGACCATAGCCTAGAGGCCCTATTTATGCCGGGCACCACCCAAGATCCCTGCACCCAACAACTCCGATTCCCCACTGGCACTAGCCGATACTTGTGAGAGCCTAGGAGAGCTACGGATCCACCGGCCAGCTCCCCGTCCCGACCAAACCCAGCTCTCCCACGTAGGGGCAGACTCAGACAGCTAAACTGCAAACAGGAACCTCCTACTGTTCAACAGTGAACCAATTCAAAGCCAGGGTCCAAATGAAGAGCAGAGATCAGGTTGATTCAGTAGTGCCCCAAAATAACAACATCACCTCCAAGCATAGACAAAAACTCTTACGTCCCACAAAGTAATCCTCTCATACAGGACTCTCTCATTCAGGTATTTCACTTAAGAGAACAAAGCAGTCCCACACCGTAATCCTCACAAGACAGTGATCATGCAGGATACTCCTTCACAAAAACTCATTCTTATCATCCCAGTCTATACTCTTGCAGCTATTACAGCTGTCATTTAATTAAAGTCCAGAGAACTAATAGAGGGACAGTATCAAACTGCACAAACTCAAAAATGACAAAAATGACTGAAGACATTCGTCATAAAATTAATGGGTGCAGTCAAGCAGCTCTAACACACAATCAAATGCACACTTCAGAAACAGCTGGGCGTCTGCGATGACGCTCTATTATAAAAACCAAAAAAATAAATAAAGAGCAAAGGATACAATAAAACAGATAAATTAAAACAAATGAGCGAGCGATTGAGTGAGAACAAATGGCAAAAACAGGTGCAAACAGATGTAGATCAATAACTTGCAGATCAGTAGCTTGCTCTCAGCACGCCCAGCACGGCGGCCATATTCATGAACGTGAGCCTTGTTAATGCATCACTTAGGGTTTAAGGTCAGCTTCTGTGGAAAACCCTGATGGTGCCACGTACATTAAGTTACCAAGGGTAGTATGAGTGAACACACACAGGGCATCCTTCCTGTTTGGTCAGTGCGGCAGACTTTGGGCAACCAACAGCATCATCACATCATCATGGTTAACTCAATGGTTGGGTCATCCTTTGCTATCACATCATTTGGCAAGACACCGTGAATCACCCCAGTCAGGGCAATAATCATTACATGAAATTCCAACAGCAGCAGGTGACATAGTTCTTGTTGGAGTGTGTGTGTGCATACATGAATGAGTGCAGCATGAATTAATGGAGACTTCATTTAATTTTATGCTCTCATTTCTATTCATCTGCAGTTGGGAATTTTCTGGACATAAGACAGCAGCATTTTGGTGGTGTACAATTATGGGGATTGGGTGCACACATGAATCATCATCATCATCATCATCATCATCATCATCATCATTTATTTATAAAAGGTGCCTTTCTCCAACCAGGCTCCTGTACATACCATAAATAATACAGACGTACAAACATAATTTCTGATTTAAATAAAACCTTATATATAAATTCACTATAAATCAATACTCACTAAAATCACCATATGCAGACTCAAACAAATAAGTCTTGAGTGCAGTTTTAAACTCCCCGAATGAGTGCAGCATGAATTAATGGAGACTTTTCATTCCATTTAATGCTCTCATTTCTATTCATTTGGAGTCAGGAATTTTTGGGACATAAGACATCATCCCAAGATTTGTATAAACACTGGCCAAAAATATTCTACAGAAAATAAGCTAAAAAAGTGGTGTCCTTCCCTTCCTTGTTATATTCCTACTTAATGTCTTTTTACCATGAACTATTTTTTGTGCCTCAGTAACGTTTCCTTTCTCTCATGGTTTGTTTGTTGAAAAGCAGGAGTGTGCAGTGCAATAATCTGCTAAACAGCATGTGTGCACTGTCAGGTTGCCACTGCCCACTGAGCCCCCTGAAAGCATATTATATGAGTGGGTCCGCTGTTGATGATGGTACAAATAAAATATATGTTACATATTCTTTATACCATCAACAGCAGAACAAGTCAGCTATCCTATATGTTTTCAGGGGGCTGTGCAGTGTGCACCTGACAGTGCACTCATGCTGTTTAGCAGATTATTGCACTGCTCTCGCCTGCTTTTCAGCAAACAAACCACAATAAAAAGGAAACATTACTGAGGCACAAACAATATTTCATTACAAACAGACATTATTAAGTAGGAATATAACAGGTTCAGAAGCACGTTGCACTAACACTGGGGACGGGTGCTGGTAGAGAGCAGCTAGCTCCAAAAGTGTAAGACAAAACCAGAAAGCCAGCACTAGAGTCCAGATGAATAAATGCCAATAAAAAGTGTTCACTGCCAGTGCAAATTTATTGAAGGCAAAACAAGCCATACACAAATGACCCCTGTGCCTCTGTGGTTAGCCCTTCATTAGGGGGGCCCCTAATGAAGGCCTAACCCCACAGCTAAAAGGGTCATTGTGTGCTTTTTTGCCATCAATCAATTTGCACTAGCAGTGACATTTTTATTTATTTGTCTGGAGTGATGGCTTTCTGGTTTCGTTGAGTAGGAATATAATGAGGGCAAGGAAACCACTTTTGTACTTTATTTTATTTTAGCTGTTTTTGGGCATGGTTCTTACCATTTTTGAGAGGTAAACAAGGTTATGTGAAAGAAGGATGGAACACACGCTTAACATTATACACATGACAGTGCACAATGGGGGGCTAACAACAACAAAAATGGACAGTGACCTGTGTCAGATGACCTCAAGGTATGCAAGAATTGCAAGAAGGAAGTAAGGAGTGCTGGGGGACAGGGTATACTGGGATGCATTGGGAGCCATCACATTAAAATGAAGTCCAAAAATGGATGTTCTTATCCCTATGTACATATATTTGGTAAGACCTCATCTTAGGCACAGTGTGCAGTGTTGAGAACATATCTCTGCAAGGATATACACAGACTGGAGGCTGTACAAAGGAAGGTAACTAAAATGTTGAAGGATATGCACCCGAAGACAGACAAAGAGACACTAAAGGACATTATGTATAACCTAAAAGAAAAGGGGGAGGATGATAGAAACCATGAAGTATCAAAATGGAATAATCAATGTACAAGTGGGTACTATTATACAGAAAAAAAGATGTGCACAAAGCAGGGGGCAAAATTTGAAAACAGAGGGGTGCTGGATCAGGAGGACTGAGGGGAAACACCAGAAAGTAATATTTCACAGAGAGGGTGGTAGGTGCAAGGAATCAGGAAGGACAAACATTTAAAACAAAACAAGGTTGCAACATTCTGGTTGGAGAGCAGCAGTTGCAACATCCCCATTATCTGGAGCTGGTGACCCTCAATTTGATCCAGCTGCTGCTCTATACTATCCAGATGGTGGTTAACCACATCCATCTTACTCCACAACAGGCCCACATCAGCTTATGTGGTAGTGAGTTGGGCTGGGTTACCACCATCGCCTACAACTGCTGCAGGTTGAGGTGGTGGTTGTGGTGGAGCAGCCGCATCATCACTTGCAATCCCCCGTTTACTACCACATCATGCAGGTGCACAATGTGCCACAATATCTTGGCCAGAAGGGCCATCAGGCACATTTTGCACAATGTCTGCCACCTTGGCATCCCACACTGCTTTGTGATGGTTTAGCATGTGGGTGCGCTGACACGCAGTTCCAAGGTGACTGCCCCAGGACCATGGCTCACCAGGGCATCACATATGATGCATTTTTCTACACTGCTGTCCCCAGGCAGTGTAGCAAAAAAAACTCACATACCAGAGAGCTGAGGTGAGGACCAGGCACAGGCGGGGGGGCCTCAGGTGTTACTGCCACCTGCTGCCCAATTGGGGCTGTGGGGGCAGAAAACATGTGGCTTTGGTGCAGCTGGTGCAGGGGTCATAGCAGGTGGTGTTGACATGGGGGGGCGCTGATTTATGCCACATCCAGAGGTGGTGCTGTCATCCCTGAACTACCTGCTTCAGGTGGGGAACCTCCATGGATGGTACTGCTGTTTAATTGGAGCATGCCACCATGGGTGCAGACTCCAACGCGATCCCCTACTACACTGTGCCTAAACCCACCTCTTCCACACAAATGCATGCGCGCACACACACACATACAGACACAGGAAAAAATTCACACACAAGTAACAAAAAATACACCCAAGCTATAAAATCCTTTCACACTATACAGAAAACCCCAGCAAATTCAGACAAAAAAAATCAACTTTTATATTTGCTTTCCAGCTTTCAGCAGCTCAGTTAGCCCATGCTTTTCTGCAAATGCCATAAGCATAGCTTTTAAGGTCCCATTAAATCTCTCAATGAGACCATTGTCTTGTGGGTAGTAAGGCATTGTGCGCCTCTGTACGACACCACACTTCTCCCACAAACATTTCATTGGGTCCAATATGAAGTTACTGCCTCGATCAGAGATAACCTCCTGTGGAAACTGAACATGAGAGAAAATCCCCAACAAAGCATCTGCCACTTTGTCCGCCTTAGTGCAGAACAGCACAATGGCTTCGGGGTAGCAGGTAGCATAATCAACAACTGTTAATATACAGTGTATATACCTTTTCCCAGAGGAACTTGGGGTAGTCAAAGGACCCACAATATCCATTCCAACCTTCTGAAATGTCTCCTCCGAAAGTGATAAGTGAATCAGGGCAGCCTTGGCTTTGCTTCCAGCCTTCCCTATTTCCTGACACCGTTGACAGGATTTACAGTATTCCTTCACCTGCTTGGTAATGTTGGGCCAATAGAAATTGTGGGCTAAGCACTGCATGGTGTGAGCAATGCCCAAATGTTCATATGTGGGAATATCATGCGCTACCTTAAGCAATTACCCACAATACTCCTGGGGAACACCAAGCTGCCTGCCCATCACCCCTCCCTCTGTCCTGATGTCCTGTGTGCATAACAATCCATTGTACCAATACACTCTATGTTTTCTATCCCCCCGTGTCCCAGTAGACTGACCTGTCTTCCAATCTCTCTTGTCTGAATTTCTGTGGTGTCCCAAAGATCACAGGAGCCCCTATTCTTTTGGCTCCGGGTCACAGCATAAACCACCCTCTGTGGAACATCATTCCCCACAATAACATCCATAATGAGTTTTTCAGCAATAGCCACCTTCCTTACCCCTTCACCTGCATGTCCCCCATCCAGGGTAACACTGGCTAAAGGGCAAGTCATCTTTTCCCCTGTGTAATCCCTCACAGAGACAAACTGATTTGGCAGTATTTGTTCAGCCCCCACCAAATTCTCTTACTCCAGAGTAAGAGATGATCCTGTATCCCTTACCTCTCTTGTCTGTACTCCATTCACCATGACTGGGTGAATGTGCCCCCCTATACTGTCAGGGATTGCATCAGATATACAGTAGGCAATTGTCTCAAGTTTGCACAGACCCTTTTACCCTTTGGGCTTTCTTAGGACACTGCTTTAAAAGATGGCCTAGCTGTTTACAATACCAGCATTCTTCATTTTTCTTGTCCCCAAACTCTCTTTTGAACACCTGGGGATTCCCTTCTTTTGCAGGGGCCCTATGGTTTTTGGTCATCCAAAATGACCACTTTTCCCTTTCACCCCTGAATTCCCCTTGGGAGCAGCCCTGCTTCGAGCATAGTGATCCACCAGCTCTGCAGCCTCTTTGGCAGTCTTAGGATCTCAGTCCTTGAGCCAAAGCTCTAGATCAGGTAAGCACATCCAATAAAACAGTTCAAGCAGTACTACCCCTTCAATAGCTTCAGCAGAATTTGCTTTCACCCCCTTCCACCCATGTTTTAAATATTGATACTGTTTAGTGGCTACTTCCTCAAAGTTCATTTCCAGACCCTTTCAGAGTTTCTGGAACTTTGTTCAGTATGCATCAGGGTTCAAGTCATAATTTTTTTAATAAAGCAGTTTTTAACTTATCAAAATCTTTACTGTCAACATTGTCCATCTGCCCCAGTGCTTCCTTCCCTTGGCCTGTAAGCAGTAGAGACAGTTGAAAACTCCAGGTCTCTTTGGGCAGATTGACCTGGATACGGACCTTTTCAAATGAATTCAAAAACATGTCCATATCCTCCCCCATTTTAAACTCAGCCATTCATTTTGAATTTATCTTGTACCCCAGTCCTGGAGTTTCAGATCCAACCCTACCACTTACCTGCTCAAGTGTTGTTGGGGTTGCAGTCTGTTGGAGCTTCAGTTTTTCCAGGTCAAACTCTCTCTGTTGCTGCCTTTCTTCAACCTCCACCTGGCACTGCCTTTCTTCGGCCTCTCTCTCTCTCTCTCTCTGTCTCTCTCTCTCTCTCTCTCTCTCTCTCTGGAGCGGCATTTCTTTGGTCTCTCTCTGGAGATGTTGTTCCTTTACTTCCATCTCAAACCTTTTTTGCTGCATCTCATACCTTTTGTGCTCATTCTCAAGCTATTTCTCCTGCATCCACAGCCTCCTCAGCTTCAGCTTTTTGTCTGTAGATGGCTTCTTCTCCACTGGGCTCTGGACCTCTGAAGTCACCACTTGTGGCTTTAAGTGAGGTGGCGCTTCCTCTGTCTCAGCTGCCATAAGGGCCTCTGTGAGTTGTTTTCATTTTTGTTCTCACTGGGAATGCCCTTTTTTCCACAGATCATCCTCAGCTGTTCCAGAGACATAGTGCCATACTGAGATGACATTCTTCTATACTACACTACTCTGCTAAAAACCAAAACATTCATACAGGATAGAGTCTATTGTCTACAAACACATTTCTTTTTCCCCTTTCCAAATTCTGCCTTTGATTGTGTGATGGTTTGGTAAGACCGTTCAACATCCCAGTAGCTGGCACCAAATCTGTCATGAGCCCAACCCCAAAGGGCGTAGTAGGACCTCCTTTTTGCAGAGAGGATCCCCCTTTTTTACAGAACTCGTGAGCAGTTGTAGGGTTCAGGAAGAATCACCAACCTTCCTTTTCCCAGTGGGAGGGTGGAAACTATAGTTATGAGTCCCTTTGACTCCATACTATGTTTGGGGTTTGAATCTCACCACTGCCACTGGCAGCCTTTTGCCTAAGTAGTTTTGTAGGATAGCCAAGTGGTCACTATCTTTGTTTTCAAGGCACACAGTCTTTGCAAAACCCTTCTGTTAAAATGTTAGATCACACAATCAGACCCCAGGCAGAGTTGATAAGAAAATCAAAAAAGTTTACTTAAATAAAAACAACACAGTAAATTCTACAATTTAGAAGATCGTTGAACTGCAGACAATACCAAAAATAACACTGGATGGTTTACAGAAAACACTAGATACTGTTGTTCTAAACAATACCTTATTCTGATGTTAGAGTCCAGAAAGATTTAATGTCCTTGTGGAGATGAAAGTTCTCTCCCTGTAGGTGGAAGTTCATTAAGCAACAGAATTTATAGCCAGATTGTGATCAAACTCAGTTCTCTGAAGGTCTTTTTAAAAGACTCCAGGTGCCTCCTTGGTGAAAAGTGTTGGTTTCCAAAAGTCTGACTTAAAATCAGAATTTTCTGTTCAGTATGTGAAAAATCAGTTTCCACAAAACCACAGGTCTTGTTCTAAAAGTCGTCCCAAAACCCCATATATTTAAACCCAAAGTATATACTGTAACAACTTAAAATCTCACCTCTGATACCCTCAAAGTCCTCCAGCTGTTTACTCCAAGTTAAACTGCACTTATGTGCAAAATGGGTCTATTAGATAAAGTCTGGTCATTTTCAAGCCACACCCACAATTTTTGGGATATAGAGTTTGAGGTGCAACAGTTTCAACATCATCCTACAGGTGTCACTATGGTTCCATGTCAACCCCCGTAACATCTGGTCCATACATTTGGCTTGATCCCTGACCCCTAGGCCATCCCATGACCTCTTTCCTGTTATTGGAAACTACAAGCCCAGTTTTATCTAACAGTTTATGACTTTTTGGGTCATGCACCTGTCAGTCCCTTATCTGGAGAAGGACCAGACCCAACCTAGCTTTTACAGAAATTCTAGCTATTTTGTTTTACTCTTAAAAGCCTTTTAAAGTGACAGTGACTAAACTGTAAAGTACATTACAGCACATACAACAGGAACATTAATAAACAATATAGGCCTATCTGGCCACACTGTGTTCATTGTCTGTTATCCAGAAAACTACAATATCCAATATTATGGCCAATACCTGCAGTTGCTGTTAAATATGAAGTAATGTCAGTGCTTTGTATTGACTTTTGCACCATGGAGATGAAAGCTGCCAGTTGTGGAAACCCCTGGAAACACAAGGGTCATGTGATCAGATCTTTCATCTCACATAACGTAATCCTATTAAGCCCTGTGCTCAGTGTGGCCTTTCCTGCTCTAATGTATTTAATGCTGTATCCAGAAGCATTGTTCTCCACGTAGAGCTGTGAGAAATTTTCAAATTCTGCTTTGGCTGGAATTCTGTGGAATTTTGAAATTCCTGCTAATTCCATACAATTCTTACAGAAGGGGAGTTCTGAATTCTGAAAACTGAACTTTAAAAAAAATGGTGGAACAATAATCCATGGTTTTAATTAACCGTGGAATAGTGTTCGGAGGTTTTTGTAAACCACAATTTTCTGCACACCGTGGAATAATCCACAGATTATGCAATCTGTGGAATATTATCCAACAGTTTATACATAGGAATGCTTTTTTTGGAAATTTGCCAAATTAAAATAATGTCCAAAAAACATTTCAGAAGTGGAATTGCCATTCTACACAGATTCTGCCAGTGGAATTTAATGTTCCACACAACTCTATCTTCATGAGACTCAGATTCTACTGGAATTTATATTCAACCCTCCCCACTTGCACCACTTCGGTTGAGAGCTTTGCCCATATATTTACTACTCTCAGGATGACAAAATGCTTCTTCACATTGACCCTTTATTCTAGCCCCTCTCTAGCTCTGTCCTGAACAAACTAAAATAGAGTCCCCTGATCTACCACGTCCAGCTTCTTTAAAATCTGAAAAAAAATAAACATTCAATCTGTATCTCCTTGTAGCCTTCTTTTTTCCACAAAGGAAAATGTACCTAGCCTGTCAAGACATTCCTCAAAATGTAATCCCTCCAGTCCCTTAAAACAGTTGTTTTCCTCTATACCCTTGAGACTGCTGCAATATCCGTTATGTACTGTTGCAACCAGAGCTGCATACAGTACTCCAACTGTGACCTTACCAGTGTTCCATAAAGAGGCAGAATCACATTATGCTATGTCCCTTTAGATAAAGCCTAGCATTCATTTTGCTTCAGACCCTGACAATGCACAGTGCCGTACAACTTCAGCTTCACACTAATGACGATGCTGAAGCCATTTTTACGGCAGTAAGTGGAGCCTGCAGCCATGTAGCTGTAGCTGGAAAAATGGGATACCGAAGCACAAATGTTAGTACTTTTCAGTGTATCATTCCACAACTGCAACTCACTATGCCAGTTGAATGAAATACTCCCTACTCGCTGCTGGGTTTCTGGAATTTAAGACATGTCAAGTGCATTTGACATAAATTACAATATAGCATCTAAGATAATGACTCAAAATCCCAGCCCCCTTACATGTGACTAGCAAGCCTGAGAAACATAAGTGCTATCTAGCATGACAAAGTTAATTAAGTTCCAATGCACACACAATAAGTGCTTTGCTGTCTCAAAAAGTGTCAAGTGCTTCTAACATAAATAACATCTGATCGTTAAGTTAAAAACTCCAAATTCCAGGCCCCTTAGACGCATCCTGCTAGCCTGAGAATGTGTTTCTTTAAATCTGCTGTGGTGCATTTTAAGGTAAGGCTGCCAATTTTGGGAGGCAAAAGCCTATTTGTTCACAACTGAAAATAAGGATAATGTTACATTTTCCTGCAGGGGTGCTGGGCATTAATGAAAATGAGGAGTATTGTTTATAGTTATTTCATGTATTTGCATCTGGCTGTTGCTCTATTTGAACCCCCTCCCCCCCAATCCCCTCTAACCAGCTTACTTCTGACTGCTGGAGTTGTTCTGTATAAAAAAAATTTATTTTTTATTGCAGCCTATGTTTGTCTGTAGGCAGAGATGTAGTGAGGACTGGTACAGAGCAGACTTACTCTGTGATGTATTTATTTCTGGAGAAAAGTGAGAGACTAACAGCAATGGAAATGAAAGCCCTCTGTTTAGCTAGGACAGAGACAATGCCGGCTTTTCCCCACAGTGTGATATATTTAGTGCTGGTGAAAGGTGATGGACTAACAACACTGGAAAGCAACCCCTCTTTTTAGCTACAGGGACAGAGATGGTGCAAGATGGTACAGTGCAGGCATCCCCACAGTGTGATGTATTTAGTGCTGGTGAACGGTGAGGGACTGACAGCACTGGAGACTGAAGCTGTATGTTTGTCTGTAGGCAGAGGTATAGAGACAGCAGGTACAGTGCAGACTTAGGGAAAGGGAAAATTGATTAACCAGCAAAAGCACACTAAGCCTAAGTTGTTTCCTGGTGTGACCTGTGAGCACAAGGAAGTTAAGTAACTTGCTCAGGATCACACAGTATGCAAGTTGGGGCTGTGGATTAAAACCCAGGTCTCCAGGTTTGTAGGTCAGTGTCCTTAACCACTATGCTATATTGACTCCAACATAATATTTAATCACTCTGTGGTGTGTATGTTGCTGGTGAAAGGTAGGGGGCTAGCAGTACTGGAGACTGAAGCCCTCTATTCATCTACAGAGAGAGTGCAGGCAAGTACATCTTAGGCTGAGGTACCCCCACAGCATAATGTATTTAATGCTGGTGAAAGGTGAGGGACTAACAACTCTGGAGACCGAAGCCCTCTGTTTACCCAGAAGGACAGATATCATGCAAGTCTACTCAGATTTGTGATAAACTAATGTTCATTGTATGTAGAATATCTTTTATTTACTTGATATTTTCTCCCAGGTATTGTATTATACAGCTTGCATGTCACAGTGGTCCTACCTGGTCATCACAATTTAAATAAAATCAATCAATATATATATAAATACATATATACATACATACATAACTAAATAACTAAATAAATAACATAGAAACATAGAAGTTGATGGCAGATAAGGACCACAAGGCCTATCCAGTCTGCCCGTTTCTTTTTCTACCTTATACCTCCTGTTAACTGGCTGAGTAACTATTACATGACTTCCTTGCACCAGGCTTACTCCCTGTCCTCCTTCCCTATGAGTTCACTCTTTCCCCCCTGTTGTCCTTTGCCAGTGTAACCCCCCAGTGCCCCCACCCTTTTTTGCTAGCACTTACTTCTGATTGCTTTTGATCAAACCTGTTTATGTATTTTTGCTGTTCGCTGCCTAACTCACCATGTATGTACCTCACTTTATTTATCATGTCCTAAATCATCTCAAATGCTGTTAGCTACCTTTTCAATCCCTGTTAAGCCTGTTATTTTTCTATATGTCAGATATTGTTATTGACTGTTATCTCACTGTATGTTAACTTGACTCACTCACTGTTCTTGTATGCATCTACCTGGTAACCCTCCTGGGTTGCACCTCAAAATAGGCACATGGCTGTCTAGTGTGCCTTACCTGGTTAACTAAAGCAAATAAATAAATAAATGTGCCATCGGCCTTTGCTCTGTCAGTGGCCTATCTATTCATACTCATCTGTATTGCTGCTTATGCCTATCCCATGCCTGTCTGAAGCCTTGCACTGTATACATAGCAACCACTTCCTGAGGTAGACCATTCCATGCATCCACCACCCTTTCTGTGAAAAATAATTTCCTCACATTCCCTCTTAATCAGCCTCCCTCTAATCTCATGCTGTGTCCTCTTGTCCTGCTATTTTTCTTATATTTAAACATGTTAGACTCTTTCACCTTGTTAATGCCCTTAAGGAGTTTGAATGCCTCGATCAAATCACCTCTCTCCCTCCTTTGCTCTAGGGTATACATATTGAGCTCTGTTAATCTGTCTTCATATGTCTTATGATGCAGTCCCTGCACCATTTTGATTGCCCTTCTCTGGACTGCCTCAATTTGGTTAATGCCCTTGTGAAGGTGTGGCCTCCAGTACTGCATGCAGTACTCCAGATGGGGCCTAACCAGTGTGTTATAAAGAGGGATTATTACCTCCCTCTTATGACTTGTGATACCCCTACTAATACACCCTAACATCCCACTAGCCTTACCTACTGCTTTAGAGGTCTGCTTGGATGATTTCAGGTCATCGGTGATGATGATGCCCAAGTCTCTTTCTTCCTTTGTGACTGCCAGCAACTCCCCTCCTAGCCTATAGGTGGCTTCAGGGTTTCTCTTCCCTATATGCATGATCTTGCACTTCTTTGCATTAAATCCCAGTTGCCACTCTTCTGACCATTTTGCTAGTTTTTCCAGATCTCTTCTCATTCTGCCCACCCCATCTGGATCATCTACTCTGTTGCAGATCTTGGTGTCATCTGCAAACAGACAAACCTTACCCTCTAGTCCATCTGCAATGTCACTAATGAAGATGTTGAAGAGGACTGGCCTCAGAACTGATCCCTGAGGTACCCCACTTGTGACTTGCATCTCTTCTTTTTTTTTTTTTTTATTTTCATCTTTATCCCTCCTTACTGCCTCCGGTGCCCCCTCCTTCCGTCCGCTCATGCTCCCCCAGTACCTACCTTTAGGGATCTGCCCCTAGAGTGCCCATCCTCCTCTCCTCGCACAGTGGGGTCTGTCCTGTAGGTGGTCGGGTGGACTTAGGGTGGACTTCATCTGAGCTGCGGAGGTGACTTCAGTTTTCTCCCTGGCGTCCCACTCCCCAGGATGCCTTGCGCTAGGGGCGTATGTCCCAGTGGTAGCGTGCTTACGCACGCAGACCCTCATGCACCGAGACATCCCCCCTTCCCGGCTCCGACAGGCGAAGCCGCCTCCACCCCTTCCCTCTGCCAGTGCTTCCACCGGCTATGGAAGGAATGCAGAGCGCAATGCGCTCTTGGTAACCCACCCCTGAGGGAGGAGAGCATCCGTTGGGACACTCGATCCTCCCTCCCCCCACCGACCCCCGGCCACCCGAGTCTGTTCCCGAACCCGGGTCCCCGGCGCAGCGCGAGGTGTGGCGTCTAGCGCCTCAACCCTCAGCGCCACCGGGCCGGCCACTGGCATCTCTTCTGACTGTATACCATTTACCACCACTGTCTGTTTTCTGCCCGTCAACCTGTTTTCCATCCAGTTGACCAACTTCTGACCCACCCCGAGCCTACCCAGCTTATTTATCAATCTTCTATGTGGAACAGTGTCGAAAGCTTTGCTGAAGTCAAGGTAGGTGATATCAACTTCTCCCCCTTGGTCCACCACTCTGGTTACCCATTCAAAGAAATCTATGAGATTAGTTTGACAGGACCTTCCTTTTGTAAACCCATGCTGTCTTAGATCCTGTGCCCCATGGATTCCAGGTGTTGCACTATCCTTTCCTTAGGAGTGCCTCCATAATCTTGCCCACTACTGAGGTAAGACTGACTGGTCTGTAGTTCCCTGCCTCCTCCCTGCTACCACTCTTGTGTGGAGTGGGATCACATGAGCCCTTCTCCAGTCTTCTGGGACCTCTCCTGTGCTCAGAGACTCACTAAACAGTTCTGCTAATGGCTCTGCTAGTTCCACCCATAGCTCCTTAAGTACCCTGGAATGTTTGTCATCAGGTCCCATTGCCTTGTCCACCCTGAGCTTAGTGAGCTCTTGTAGGACCCTTTCTTTTATGAAGGGAGTAGTGCTCACCTCCCTCTCCCCTGTGTCCATGGTGCTGAGCAGTGGGCCCTGCCCTACCTTCTCTTCAGTAAATAATGAGCAAAGGTATCTATTTAGGATAGTGTTCCCCATGTGATGTATTTAATGCTTGTGAAAATTGAGGGACTGGTCACTTACAGCACTGGAAATTGAAGCTCCCCATTTTTTTGTAGGGCCATAAACAGGGCAGGTACAGTGCAGATTTAATCACTGTGTTAAGTACTTTATTCTGGTAAGAGGTGTGTGACTAACAACACTGGAGACTGAAGCCCTCTGTTAACCCAGATAGACAGGTGCCATGCTGGTGTGCCCACTAAGTAATGCATGTAATTTTGTTGAAAGGCAAGGGACTGACAGCACTTGAGGCTAAAGCCCCCCATTTGTTTGTAGGGCCATGAATAGGGCAGATACAGTGCAAGCTTCACCACATTGTGGTGCATTTAGTGCCCTTGGTGCAAGGTGACTTGAGGGACTGATAGCACCGGAGACTGAAAACCCTCTGTTACTTACAGTGTGGGTGCAGATGCAGTGTGGAGGCAGGTACAGAATAGACAAGAACAGTGTGGGGCTAGGTATAGTGTGAGGGCAGGTACATTGCATGGGCAGAACAGTGTGGGGTACGTACAGTGCATAGGCAGGTAGAGTGCTGGGGCAGGTACAGCATGAGGGAGGTAAAGAGCAAGGCAGGTACAGTGTGGGGCAGTTACAGTTTGAGGCAGGTACAGTGTAGGGGGTTCCATGTCTGAATAGCGACTACATAACAGTGAATGTGAAAAGGGCCAATGGATAATGCCAAATGACAAATTTGGTGATGTCTGTATTTACGGGGAACTATGCCTTCTGCAACCCCCCTTGTGGGGGGCTGTTCCCCACCCCCCTTACTAAAAATACTAACCCCTGAGGGAGGACCACAGGGAAGGGGTACAGAGACTTTGCGAAATTTCCCATTCGGCATTATCTAGTCACCCTTTTCATTCACCATTATGTAGTCACAGTCTTCACATGATAGTGTAGGGCAGGTAGAGTACAGGGCAGGTAGAGTTCAGGACAGGTACATTACAGGCTAGCTGGGCAGATATAGTGTGGAAAGGAGCAATGCTCCTTTACTGCTCCTCTGGTGAGCCTGTGGGTGGGGAGGGAAGCACTATGGTGAGAGGGTTTGTCAAGTCCTGCTTTGTCTGTGGTGGAGAATGCTCCCCAGCTGCCTACTACCCCAGTTTACATAAAAACTAGAGCACAAGGTCATTACCTCCAGCCTCCAGGGCACAAGACAGTCACTCAAAAACCTGCAGAAATGAGGAACATGCTTAAGTAAGGCATGGGACATGCACTGACAGTGCTATGGAACCTCATCTCCTGGCTGCATGGACATGAAAGTGTTACATTCCTATGGTTAAAATGAGAACAAAAGGGGACCGTTTGGCTAATGAAGAACAGTTTACAGCACTTTGATTTGATTTCAGTGGCAGCTCAGTCCTGTGCCTCTTTAGAACAGACTGCCAAGTATGACAGTGTGTGTATGAATGGGAGGTCAAAGCTCGTGCGCCAGTGCACATATGATGCCACCCAACTTCATTTACATGGGGACCTGAGGCTGCCTTGAACCTGGGACACTGAACATTGACAGATCAGGATTTGTTTTGTTCTTTGATGTTTGTTTTTCTTTTTTTTCTCCCCATAAAGATTTTATCCTCTGGCCAACCCACCCCCATGATTTCCTAGCCCCATCACCTCCCTACTGTACCTTCACCCAGTGCTGTGGGTATTCATTTAAATGTGGTAACTGGGATATGCCTGCTGCTGAGACAAGGCTCATTTTCAGAAGTGACCTAGTGGAGGAGGTCTTGTGGAGGAGTAAACACGCTTAAAAATCCAATGTAAAAATATAAAGAGCAAAAATAGAGTGTAATCAGACAGGGAAAGCAACATGTATACAGTACAGTCATGGTGCTAGAATATGTGAAAAGTAGTCAGATCATCAGTCAAAACATGTTAGCTCCCCACCCCCACCCGGTTGCAGCTGGTGGTAGAGCTTTTCTTCATATTATTTTTGGGTAAAAGCCAACATTTTATGATTGCTTGCCTTCTCTAAAATTTACTGATGTGACTGGGTATTTTAGCTGATTCCTTGCTTATTAGAACTGAAATGCATGGCAATGTATAGCTATACCCAGTCTTGGTTTGCTTCAGATCATTGAAGTACTCTTATTGCATACTTCCTGAATATTAGAAACACCCTCAAACTGTGCAGCCACTCATGATACAATAATCTCCTCCACTCCTACTGCATAATGAGTGACAGATTGTGTTGGGGGTGTTCCTGAGTCCAGGAAAGATGTACTGGGAGCTGGTCAAGAAATGTAAACAAATGTTTTTGCGTGGCAACACCAGTATGGTGGGCAGCCAGTTTTTCACTTTTTAAAATAAAAAAGGAATCTGAATCAAACTACTAGCTCAACTGTCTTTATAGAATGTGAACAATCATAAAATGTGATTTTTAAACTATAGACACTTTGAAGCCTAAGGGAGTTGACAGTGGCCCTGTAACTGCTAAGTTCTATCCTGAAGTCAGTGGACCCCAAATTCCTAACACATATGTATGAAGACTGTATGTTTGAGACTGATAACACACATATTATTACCATGCCATCTTTCATTTTTCTGGTTGTAGGCGTAGCGCTGCTGACATATTGCCATGATGTAGGAAAGAAAAACGACTGTGGTAGCACGTGACAGGAATGTGAGGCAATTGTCCTCCACTTGGTGTTTCGACTGGTGCTGCGGTACATATCTTTGCCTCCTGCTTAAAGCAGCAGTACTATTTATTTATTTAGTTTTTGTTGACCGGGTAAGTGCACTAGACAAATCCTGCCTATTTTCAGGCACGACCCAGGGGAAGGGGATACAGATGAATGCCAACTGACCTTGAACCAGATTAAGCTGTTGGTGGTATTTTTAGTGAACGAGGGAAATTTGGCCAGGACACTGGGGAAATTCCCCTACACTTTTCGATAAGTGCCATGGGATCAACATCCACCTGAACTACCACCAATCCAGGCAGATGGGGCCTCGGTTTAACGTCTCATCCGAAAGGCGGCACCTCAGAAATGCAGCACACCTCTCATGCTGCACTACAGTGTCAGTACTGGGATATTAACCCAAGTGCCAGATGTGGAAACTGAACCCACAGCCCTCTGATCTCCTGGCCTCAGAGATGAGTATGCTACCTACTGAGCCATTGACACTGCAATACATAAAAAAGTCAGTACCACATAGATGTGTTCCTTCTGTTCTGTTGAGCAGGTAGCTGTTTAAAATTATGTTGTGCAGTACAGCATTTGGCTAAAGTTCTGCACAGGCAGCTTAGTGCTTAACCCTTCCATTCAGCAACACTTCATTATCTATCATACCTTTTTACAGCACTCCAAGTCACAACACATGGGTTATCTGAGCTCTCTTATTAGGTGGATGCACAAAGAAATTACAAAAGTTCAAAATCTGATCCCTCTCCTTCCTCTTTGCTCTCAGGATCCTCAGTTCTTATTGTGCTTCTCAAAAGGCTGGTCACAGTTTTACTTGGCTCTGTGACAAACCAGTAAGTTAAGAAACTTCAGGGCATTTAGCCTTATCTCCCTTTCATAGTTTGTTCCCTACTTAAGACATATTACCAAGATAGACACCACACTCTGCCTTGCTTGGTGTCAATAATTATTTTGCTTAGACAGACTAGAAATCATGGTGTCAAGCTTCAGGCAGGAAGATGTACTCCCCTGGTTTTACATCTCTGTGCAGCAACACTGCATACCGTTCCTTCAGCAACACTGACTTTACAGATGCTTGCCCCAGACTGTCAAAGGAGTACACCCTAATCTCCACCAATATCTAATACAACAAATCTGTGCATAAAAAATGTAAAAAATTTAAACTGGGGCTATGGATTACTTTGACTGAATACTGACAAAGTAGGGCATGGGGTCATTATGTCGCACAGCAGAATGCTGTGCAGCACAATCACGTTGCGCAATTTCTGGTAGCTTATGTTCTGTGGGGTGCTCTGACCCCACACCACCCATTATGGGGGGCTGTGTCCCCTGGACCTCCCCACTAAAGATTCCCAACTCCGTGGGGGGATCCAACTCGGACAGCGCACAGGTCTGGGCTCGCCATAATGTTGTATGCTATTATGCGTGCGACATTATGACCCGGTACAACAAAGTAGCACATGGCTAATTATGCAGAAGCAATCAAAATCTCAGTTTAGTAGTAAAATATACCAGAGCTTTACTACAGCAAGCAAGCCCCAGAATTCCAAGCAGTCAGCTCTGCCTTGAGAGAGTTACGTCCCCCCCGCCACACACACACACACACACACACACACACACACACACACAAACACTCTGGTTGGACAGCTGTAATTACAAATTCTGTTCTGCAACAGGAAGCTTTTACAGAGCAAGGAGCTTTACAAGATCCATCACTTTTACAAATAACAAGCTGGAACATTCACAAGCTGGTGCCTTGCAATCACCTTCCTTTGCAAATGGACCAAGTAGAATATATCTATATCTATGTCTATGTCTACATCTACATCTACATCTACATCTACATCTACATCTACATCTATATCTATATCTATATCAGAGCTTTACTACTGCAAACAAGTCCCAGAATTCCAAGTAGTCAGCTCTGTCTTTGGGGAGTTACCCTCACCCAACCACACACACACTGGTTGGGCAGCTGCAATTATAAATTCTGTTCTGCAACACTGAGCTTTTACAATACAGCACTTATTGAGAGTGCAGTCAGTTGTTGGCCATGGTGGTGTGGAGGGCTATGCCAGTCAAAAGCTTGTTTTGGGGTTGGGGGAGCCGAGTTGTGGGGCATTGCCTCTGGGGCGGGGGGTGGCCATTATACCACCAATAATATATATATATATATATATTCTGTTCTTCTGGGCAACCACAGGCAGGACACTCCAGTCCTATCAGCTGCTCATTGCCGCTACCCCTGGCACCTCATGTCCCATTCCCTACAGATTTTCCCATTGTGGCAAGGTGGGAAGATGGAGGTCCCCCCCCAACCAGTACACAAGTCCAGATCAGGGCAATCATGATGGTCCAGAGAGTAAGCAAGACACAGCTAGCCTGGTAGGCTTCACATAGCTTGCAGCAGCACCTCCTTTTTTCCGCTTTCCATGTTTATCCTGCTAAAAGTGCATAACTTTTAAGGTGAATTTATACAAAGTTGTATACTTTTTTGTTGTCTTGTTAATTGTAACACAACTCTGTTTACATGTGATACACACACAGTGGTCATAAACTGACTACACATACAAGATGCTGACAAACAATGATTTAGTTGATCTGCATTTGTATGACAGTTATAAGTATACCACTGCATAGCACCATTTCCAGTTACATGGCAGAATACCCCATGCTAGAACTGTATATAGTGTATGGTAGAACATAGTATTCCCTAAAAATCTATAATTTACTAGTCTTGTTGTACCATCAATGTGATGTCATGATGTTGTTGTACCATCGTGAGTACGTCATATCGATGGTACAACAGGATATAATGTCTTTGCGCCTGCACGGTTAGCAGAGGATCGGCAGCAGTGAGTGCTCGCATCGAACTGAAGGGCGCAGTTCAGTGTTACAAAAGAAAGACCCCTTTTTTTATAATGTTGCCTTCTACAAAGCGTTGCCTGTAGTTGTTTTTTTCAAAAACCACAGAAAAATGCACTCTGAGAGAGCATGGCCAAGGATCAGTTCCTTGCGCGGGGGGCGATGGAGCGAAGTCTGAAAATTCGGCAGCAACCAGAAACGCACAAGAAGTGCTCAGCTTTTAAATTACTGTTGCCCATAGGCTGTAAGAGATAATGGATAGGCAACAGTAAACAACATCGCTGAGCTCACTTCTCGAGGTTGTCAGATAATCAAAAACCTCTCGAGCTTCACTTTCGAGGTTTACAAGGTTGTCATGACAACCTCTTGAAGTAAGCACAGCACTGCTGTTCACTGTTGCCCATCCATTATCCTCTATATGGTCAGATTTCCAAAACATATGAATGTGCCTTAGGTCACTTCTGCAACTTTCGAAATACCCCCTCCAAAAAAAAAATAATATTTTGAAATGTATAGGAACAACTTCTTTGCGCATGTGCAAACGTTTTGAATACATCATCTGGCCCACAAAATTTGAAACATACTACTAAGCAATAATTTAATTTATCAAATAAAAATAAAGGTTGTTATAACTCAAACATGAAGTATTCTTGATATACAATATATCTATATTGGCAAATAATTATTATTTTATAGTAACCAGGGAGTGTTTTTTTTTCCCCATAGAGAAAACTTTTTATAATTTGCTGCTATAACCAGCTGGTTATAATGGCAAATTTGCAGGGTTTCCCTTGCCCTACACATTGTAGAGTCATGGTCTACCCTTCGTTGCACCACACACTTCACCACCTCTTACACTCAGGCTTTGCTATAAGTCAGATGCTAAAAAAATTAACTTAGCTCTTTTCAGTACACTTTTTGGAGGAACTGTTTTTAAAAAAAGTAAGTATTTTTAAACAGGGACTTGAACCTGACCATGGCTGCACAGAGCTGTGCTTCTATTTATATAATTACAGTGGTGAAAAAATGCTCCACAGCAATTATATAAAACAAAACATAGGGTTGTGTGTAAAACTAGAATTTTACACACACCCTTGGAGTTGGATGCTTAAATAAACCCCGAGAGTGCTATTCTGATTTATAGTCCCTTTGTTCTCCACATTGTCCCTACCCCTGTTGTCCTGTGTCCCTTCCCTGGGGGAGCTTCCTCTCCTTGGGACCTTCCCCCTTGTTGCTTCATCATCTTGGGGGATCAGTCTTTGCATCCTTTGATAGTGCAGCTTCCACACATCCCTGGCTAGTTTAAATGCTCATCCAAGTAGCATTTAGACCTTCCACTATGGGCTGTGGTCCCTTTCCTGGAAGGATACAGGCCATCTCCCTTATAGAGGCCCATATCCTTCCAGGCTGATCCACAATCCCTAATGTAGCTAAAGCCCTCCTCCATGCACCATAACTTCAATCAATTGTTAAAAGTCATGGTGTGAAGTGCCCTTTTCACTTCTGAGCCATATACAGGTAACACCTCAGAAAAGGCCACTGCGCATGATATCTGCTTCAGGCAGAAGTTATGCCAACATCATATCTTAGAAGAGAACTGTGGAAGCACGTGACCAGACCACTGTCCCATGTGCTTCCACAGTGCTCTGCTACAGTTTCCAGTGCTTGTGTTCATGCGGCCCTTCACCTCCTCCAGCTGCATAAACACACCCACTTCTAAGGCACTTCTTTTCCTTCTGCAACTGTGGCAGTGATGTCTGCCATGCACAATGTGTTGGCGCCGAGTCAGTGCATGAATGAGTATCACACATGCACAGTTCAGTCATTTCTGCCATCTTGTTCATAGTAGCTCCAGTGGTGCTTGTAAAAACTTGACACAGCCATATCAGCATTCACCAGAGTATGTTACCTGGGTGGCCACTGCATCAGGTTAAGTAATGGATGGTTCAGACTTGATACGGAGCTGTCAGAGGTCATGGGTTGACAGCTGCACTCTTAATAGTCTGTAGTAAATATCCCTGTATGGTATAACTGCATTCTTAACATTACGATCTTCATCATAAAAGTGCATTTATTGTATTTCTATATAGCAAAACCTAGTTTAGAAAAAGTGCCCTTTGTACCCTAATAAATGCCCATGTGCTCCTCAGCCCCCACACCTTTTGCTATTTTCCGGCACCCCTGATTAAGTGACCCGACAGTTAGAATCTTGGAGTATTCACAAAAGCATGTTGCTTACACCGCTTCTTTGAAGTGGTTTAACTGTCTGCAACAGTGCAATTAGAAACTCTTTTTTTTTTTTTTGCACACTATGTCAAAAGAGCCTTGCTTGAATAACCATCTACATAGAGAGAGAGAGAGACAGTGAGAGAGAGAATAGCCAGAGATATATCAGGAATTTGTAAACAGAAAACATCAGATGTCTATCTGGCCTGTTTTAACACGGGATTTAGTATATTCACTTGCTGACTTGTTGGCTTGTTAATTGTATTCATTATTGAAATGTGACTTGCTAGTCTTTGGAATCGAAATAATTTACTGAGATAATTTCCAACAGAGGACACAGCAAGCTTCTAGAGGAAATAACTTCATAGGAGTTTCAAATTACATTTTTTGTTTAGGCAAGAGGTCCGTGAAACAAAGCTGATCAGCTCTGCCTTCCCCAACCAGCATGAGATGATATATTGTTAACTATGAAAGACATCCCTTGCAGCATCTGTTAACTTAAATGTCATTCATCTTGTCTTGAGTGATTTATAAGTTTTCCAGTCTATTTTTTTGTCTGATTTAAAAGGCACATTTAGTGCTGACCCTCCTCCCACCTCTGCCTTGTGTATCACTCTATTTTTACATTCCAAGCATGAAATGACAACTTTATGTGGGGTAAGAGGGCCTGTGGCTCTGGTTGCTGATTGGCTGAAATCCCTTAAGTGATTTATAATATTAGTAGCATTTGTTTATTTATTTATTGAGTTATAAGCTCAGTTGAGATGCAACATCTCTATTTTTTTTTCAGTTCTTTTTATGCTGCCTAGACTTCTGGCTAGGACACCCTTCCACCTGCTACCAGTCTCATCTCCTGTCCTTTGAGGCTCCCCTATCTTGATCCACTGTGATACTATGAGCCACATGCAACACACCACTTCATTGCCCCCCCATGACTTACTCCCTGATGCTGCATCTGACTTCATCAACCTGGCAGGTTCCACCCCACACTTTCTAGCCACCCACACAGAAGGCAAAGCCTGGGAGTGCCTCCAGTAGTCAGGAAAAGGAGTCCAAGATGGATGTGGAGGCAGGCCTTCATATGACCAGCCACTGTTGATTTTCCCCTTTTTTTGTTCCCTCCCTTAGGAAGCAGCCATAAATCACACAGAGGGCATGTACCCATACAGTAGAGAGCCATGCTGACATCAATTACATCCCCACATTCTCTTGCTTTAGCTGTTTCTGCCATGCTACAATCCATCCTTCAGTAGGTGGCAGCCATGAGGTGGATCCAGCATGCCTCCCCCACCAAAGGAAAAGGGTTTACCTATAGCACTTTGACAGCACTAGTGCTGACATCCCCTACAGCGACAGCTACAATGATGACTGTCAGCACTGTAGCCACGAGGATGTCGGCACACACAATTGGGGGGCTGTGCTCCCAAACCCCACAACCCCAGTCTCTAGGATTCTAGCTCCGAGTTTGAGTTGGACCGGGGGGGGGGACAAACACCCAGTAAGGCAGTCCCGATTATCGCGCAGACCATCACAGTGGCAGGGGGATTTTGCCACATTCCTGTCGCTGTGATGGTCTTCACTATGCCGGAGTCACGGCAATAATGGTATACCAAGGAAACTCCAACCTCCTTCTCTCAGCTGGCCCCTGATGAACAGAGTTCATTCATGAACTTGGGTCACTGGCATCACAAGCAGTAGTACTACCACCAACAGCACCAGACCAGAGTAGAGAGCAGCCAGTCATAGAAAGCCCGTCAGCCAACTACCACTTCAAGACTGTTACTACCCCTGCCTACTACAATCAGGGGAAAACCAGAAGTAGTCTACCAGCACTGAGATCAATATGGCCAAGGCACATTTACCAAAAATTATTGCATAGAAAAGAATAAAAAAGTGACTGTGATGACGAGCAAGTCCCAGACCAGATCTCTAGTTTGTTAATAGTCTCCTTCTGAGTCTGATTTTTATAGCTGCATGGGCCAAGCTCTGCAGATGTTATGTCATCATCAGATTTGTATAACAGCACTATGGAAGCACATGACTGGACTGCTGTCTGGTGTGCTGCCACAGTGCTCCGGCATAGTTTCCAGCGATTCTGTTTATGCAGCCCTTACCCTCCATGGGCTGCATAAATGCACCCCCTTCCCAATGCACTCCTTTTCCTTTTTGCAATTGTGGAAGTGATGGCTGTTGTGTGCAACATAGTGGCACTGTCTTAAACTGTGCATGCTAGAGTATCGAGCATACATAGTCATGTCAGCGCTGCCTTGTTGGGCACTGCTGACTCCTGGGCAAACTGTGCATGTGCCAGTATCACACATGCACAGTACTGCTATCACTGCAGTATTAGTTATGGCTGACTCCAGTGTGGCTCTGGCATGGTGGTGTTTTTGTGTTCCTGGCTTCTTCTTCATTACTTAACTAAGATACATTTACAGTGGTGCCAGTGCCTGTTGAGAAATAGAAAGCACTACTCTTAATAAAGTATACACATTATTAGTATTACTTTCTTAAATGTCAGAAACAGAACAGTGATTAGAGAGCATTCTGGGAGTTATCTGCCTTTTGAAAAAACAATCTCACAGACAGTATGTGGTGGGTAACTGCCAGAGTTTCCAGGTTCACAATGGTGCTTTAACTTCTAAGCTATAAGGGCTGGTCAGAGTTCTATAACTTGCCTGCCTTTGGACAAAATCATCTTCATCATCATCATTTTAGATGTTAGTGGCAGTTGTACATATTACAGCACTGGCAGTTCCAGTAAGCTTATCTACAGTCACATCATTCACTCCTTCTTGTTTTGTTTCACTAATCATGCTGTTTATTACTACTATTCTTTTCAATGCTGTTGCCACTCCTAAAAGTCCTCCACAGCCGTATTGGCTCTGACCAGAGTTTGTTATTTTTTGTTGCTGCTAGTTGTGAACAGCCTTACACTTATTCACATTAAATGTCAAATGTCACTTTGTTGGCCCACCGCCAGTGCATTTAAGTCCCTTGGTGGACTGTTTGCCACTTCACTGAAGTCTCTCATCCGCTTAATAGCATCTGCAGAATTCCTTTTCCTGAGATCCCTGACTCCAGGGCACAATTGAAAATATTGAACAGTGGGGTTCAAAGATTTGCAGCATCCAAGATTGACATCTAAGCATCTAGCTCCCACTCACCACCCACAGAATCAAAGATATATCTTCAGCACTGGAGTGACCTTTTCTCAGTGTTGCTTCCTGTCTTCCTATAGAGTCTTGTATGCCTTGATAGCTGCCACTGGGGCAAGAAAAAACTAAGAAATTATGGTCAAATCCACCATTCCCTGGGCTTTTTGTATTGTATCAGAGACCACCCCCCCAACTTGGGAATAGATGTTTGAGCAAAACAGACTGGACAAGAGAAATAACTGACTTGCAGTACTTCAAAATGTTTGGGATATTAAAAGAAGTTTTGTTTTCCCAAGGAGGCTTTGAAATATTGAATATCCATACTTAAAAGTTATTACTGAGGTGGTGGAAGAATGGAGAATGTTGGATAAGGTAGAAGAGATTCACTGGCTTCATACAGATACAAGTTCCTTTTCCCCTTTGGACAGATCCTATACACAGCTAAAGAGACCAGCAAGTTAATAGGAGTTTTGTGCTGTTGGGATCTGGTAAGTGATAGAAAGTTTGTAGAAAAGAGTAATATAAAAGAAACTAATATAATTATAAATTTAATAAAAACTAATACAATTATTATTTTTATAAATTATGTAGAACTGAAGAAATTATTTTAGAAACTTAGTGAACATATGGATTTAAGGGACTTGGAGAATTTAAATTTCAGAATGGTAATAGAAACAATATTAATGCAAAAAAGAAAAGAAATGAGATTTGCTCATTTGCATAAGCCCTTGATAAATAATAAAAGGACATGAGACTGAGTATACAAACTAAATTTAATTAAGAGGCAGGTTTAAATCTTTTAGAATTACAATAGTTAAAATTATGTCAATCAGCAAAGATTTTATTTCTGCTAAAAGCAAATTCATCCAGCAGAATATTCTTAATAATTCACATTATATCCTATTAAAATTATAGTAGATAGGTGTGATACTGAGAGACCTGTGTTGGAATGGCTGTGTAAAAAGGAGAACCAGCTTCAGTGACTTTGTAAATGCCCAAGAAGCCTTTCAAGGTGGCAAGAAACAAGGAGAGAAACAGAAACGGCATTATATAAAGAAGTAAATCCTGAATTTGCATGGTTAGTTTTGAATGATGAGTCTATTTTGTTAAATACAGCAAGAAAGAAAAGAAAATATTTGTTTTGCTAAGCATGGCAACAGAAAGATTAATTTTAAGTCAATGGAACTCTCAGAATCCAATACCTTTATATTGGCAGAAATGGTTAAACAATTTTAAAGAATCTATATACCTGGAAATAATGATTTATTATGTACATACTGTGGTTGATATTACTAATATGTATTGAAGAGATATTGTTCATATTTCACCACTTCCATTTAAAATCTAATCCCCCTATAGAGAAGATGAAGCTATAAGCAAAATGTAAAATAGCACTTAAATCATCTTTATCAAAGTTTATCTATGGTCGTTGTTGGTAGGAACTTTTCCATATTCTAGAGAATGTAGGTATAGTATGTCTATAACCAAGAAAATAAAATAAATATTGTTTTGGAAAAAAAGACAAAAAAACTCTGCCAACATGTGAGGCAGCATTTGGACAAACATTACAGCCCTAAAGTCGAGCATGAAAAATGTGAAGGCATTCATGTCAGGTCTCACTGATGGGGGAAGGGGGCATCCATGCTGAAGAAAGGATTTCTGTGATCAAGAACAGGGAGGGCCATGCAAAACTGGGACTAGCCATGGCAGAGTGGATTTAGGACCTTAACTGGAAATTAGATGATTTGGACAACTGATATGCCATGATAACTTAATGTGCACTGGTACTGTGAAGCTGCCAGAGCAGGAAGATGTGATTAGTTTTCCTGGGTAGCTACTGCCTGAAATATCTGTATTGGGTGTGGAACCAGACATTGATCTAGACATTGAATGGGCCCACAGTATATTAGTCCCAAATCACTCTGAATCAAACTGCCTAATCCAAGAATTGCACATAATCTAAACTGGGCTATTAAGGAAAAACTACTATATAGGGACAGGGCTAAAGGGAAATTGGTGTGGCAGGAACACAAAGTGATGTGCTTCAAGACTTTCTCTAAACCGCTAGATTGAATCACAGAAAGATGAACTGAAGAAGGAAGGCAGACAGAATGGAGTGGTGTATGCTTTATTAAAAAATGCTAAGAAAATTGAAGCAAACTGACAGCTAACAAGGCTTCCAAGGTGTGCAGCTATGAAAGAACATAGGCAGTTACTGGTGGATGCAGGTCAATAATGACCCTTCAAGTTCATCTACAACTAACAATGGGTATATCCTTTATACCCTTCCCTAATAGATATGTGTCTAATCTTTTCTTAAATAGTTTAATTATTCCCACATGTACAACTGGTCCATGCAGACCATTCCACAGTGAAACCACTCTCTGGGTAAAATACTGGTGTCTTGCATTTGTTCTTGTTACATCCCCTTTTAGCTGCTTATGATGGTGTCTAGTGTTAGGGGCTGTATCACTTGTACATATGTTTGAGAACCTTCCATTCATGGCTCAAAATATTGTAATCATGTAGGTATCCTGTGATCTGGGCATGTTGCAAGAGAGCACCTACTGAAATGGTGGCCCACTTGCAGTGCATATCCAAACAGCAAAGGAGTAGGGAAGATGACCGGATGGGGAGGGTTTGTGAATGGCAACGAGATGTCGCTATACATACACATGTGTGGGGAGAGTGAGCACATCAAGCAAGGAGCGGGAGGATTTGTGAAGGGTGGTGCTGCGGTCAGCTGCTGAGCTGGGTCCATGGCATGGTGGGTGGGTGCTGGCCTGGGGAGGCTGGGATGCAGGGTTCAGGTCCAGGCGCAGGTATGTTTTGTTGCGCCTGGCCTGAGTAGGTAAATTTGTTTTTGCACTGTTGCACCCCCCCGACATGTACCCCCCGGAGTTGAGAATCTAATAGTAGTGCACAGGAGGTGAAGCCCCCCACGGGGGGTTGCATAAAAGCAAATATTAGTGTTCCTTGCACTGTTTTCTCTGTCACTGGGGGTGTACATCACCGAAATTTAATTTTGGCGATGCACACTCACCATAATGACGATTGACTTTCGGCGATCACCCTTATGACATAGAACTATCATGTACACACTCATTCTAACAAACCTAGTTGGCTTTCATAGTCATTACACTGAAGTCACCTCAGCAGCTTAGTTGCTGTTTTCTGAACTGCCTCAGTTCTTTTGTTGCCACTCTTTAGATATGGTTACCAGAATTAGGCACAATACTCTAAGTGGGTTCTCACTAAGGTTTTGTGCAAGGGCATCATCTTCTGGTTTCCCCTGCTTGCAAAACTTCTTTTAATACATCCCATAATTCTGTTACATTTGCTTACAACTGCACGACAATGCTTGGACATGATAAGGGACTCACTAATTGCTATGCCCAGATCATACTTGTTTAGGTTGATCGTAAAATCATACCATGGAGTCTATAAGTCCATCCTATGTTTTTGGTTCCAAAATGCATAACTATTCATTTATCTACATGGAAAGTATTTTTGATAGGTATGACCACTCACCAACTATTTAGGTTTTTTGCAGTTTGACCATTTGCTCTACTGTGTCAACAATGACTTCTATTTTTGTATGATCTGCAAACTTAGATGCCCAGATGTCTGAATCTTTATACATATCACTGCCAGGAACATTAAAAAGACTGAGAACAGACCCCTGTGGCATTCCACTAGTTATACCACTCCATTCTGATGTATATCCACAATTCGTTGTGATCTTCTAGTTATCCAGTGACAAAGCCATTAAACTACACTATGTAAAAGTATATTTCTGCTTTGTTTAATTTACTGATATGTTCTTTGTGTGACATATTGTCAAAAGCCTTGCTTAGGTTAAGGTACAGCACATCCACTGTCTGACCTTTCTCCAAGGCTTACTAATAGGATCAAACAACCTGATAAGATTGGTCTGGTAGGCCCTATTTGTCACAAACCAATGTTGTGTTTTATCAGTCAGAACTCATTTTAAAATTTGATCCTTAATTATGTATTTTACAAGGCTTCCATAATTTTACTTACCATACTGGAAAAGCTAACTGGCTTATAATCCTTCACATCAGTGTGACTGCCTTTTTTATGGATAGATACTACTGTCATCTTTTTCCAATCCTCCAAAAACTTGCCACATACAAAGAAATGATTAAAGATATCTGATGATGGTTCAGCTTGCTCCTGGGACAATTCATTTAGAACTGTCAGGTACAATCTGTCTAGTTGGCAAAACTTTCTACATAGGGATTCTGGTGTGGTTCCCAGTGATGCCTTATCCCCATAAGGTCTATCATTCTCAAGATGGATTTCCTAAGGCTTATTAAAGACAGAGGTGAAGAACTCATTAAATCCCCCTCCCCCCCATCTCAGGCTCACTGGCTACAATAGCGTGTTCTATTTTGAGTGGACCTACATTCCTATTAACTAGTTTTATGTCCCTTATGTATTTAAGGAATTTTTTATAGTCATCTTTGTCTCTGCTTTCTATATTGTTCTACATTCACCTTTTGGACTTTTGAATTGTGTTCAAATATAGAAAAAAGCACCAGGAGGCAACAAAGGTAACTAGAAGGAAGGTTAGGGTGGCCAGAGGCTGAGACAAAACTCAGGGCTGCAAACAACTGGAATGAAGCAAGGAAAAGGTTATTCTTTAGGTACGTATGGGAGAAGTGCAAGGTTTGAGGGGGTATTATGAGACTGGCAAGTGAGGAAAGATGGGAGGAGAGGAACAAAGGGAAAGCAGAAATACCGAACACGTTTTTATTCAGTCTTTACTTGGGAGGAGGATAGATCAAATTAGAATGTGGGATTAATAGTGGAAGAAAGGAAAGTAAGTGATCAGAAACAGTTGCATGGCTAGAATAACAGGGACTAGGGTGTTAGTAAAGCTTAAAGGGCTGAAACTAAATGAATCTATAGGATCTGATAGCATACAACCGAGGATGCATAAGCAGGTAGTGGAGTGATAGCAGGACACCTTGCCGACATAGTCAACTGCTCACTGGGTATGAGAGTGGTCCCTAGGGACTAGAGGACAGTAGACATGGTCCCACTATGCATGAGTGGAAGAAAGGATGAGTCAGGGAATTATAGATTAGTCAGCTTGACTTCTATAGTGGGTGAGCTTATGGAGTCTATACTAAGGAAGGAACGAATGGACTTTCTGCAGGAAAATGGGCTACAGGACCCCCAGACAAAATGAGTTCACAAAAAGAATGTCTTTCCAGACAAATCTGGTTGATTTCTACTGGGTGACCAGGGCAATCAATAGTAGCAGGTGGTCAACGTAGTATACTTACACTTCAGCAAGGCCTTTTTCTAAGTCCCCCAATGGAGACTTGTGAAAAAGTTAAGGAAATTAGGTGTGGAAGAAAAACTGATGACACAGAAAACTGGTTGAGTGGAAGACCACACACAGTAATAGTAAATGGGGAGTTTTCAGAGGTAAGGAGCATAATAAGTGGAGTACGTTAGAGGTTGGTGCTGGGTTCAGTCCTTTTTTATATACTTTCAGATATTTCCAAATATTGTGTGATATATCTAAACAGATTTTCTCTGGGGAATCACAGTGGTACTGCGGTAGCAGGGAATTTCTCTAGAGATATTACAGAAATTTCACAAAATATCTGGCTGTGTCTTTGGCTGCAACTGTAGCGGGAGGCATCAAGGGCAAGTTCTGCTTCTCACAGATGACATGAAGATCTGCACAAGGGTAGGCACAGAGGAAGGGATAAAGAAATTTTAGGAGGATCTGAGTAGATCGGAGAGCTGGTCAAAGATATGGCAGCTGGGCTTCAACACTAAAAAATGCAAGGTTATACACATTAAGAAAAGGAATCCAAGAGTACAACACAAAATAGGAGGCATGGTACTGGAAAGCATCACAATAGAAAAGGGTCTAGGGGTCATATTATTGGAGCTAGAAAACAACACACTGTAATAGAGCTGTAGCTAAGGCAAACTGGAAGCTGGGATGAGTAGGGAGGTGCATAAGCAGCAGAGGCTAGGAGGTGAGCCTTCCACTATACAGGTCACTGTTATGACTGCATCTGGAATACTGTGCAAGGCACTGGAGTCCACACCTGAGGAAAGACTGTGATAAGGTGGAAGCAGTACAGCGTATGACAAGCAAGATGGTCCATAGATTAGGGGGCAAGACATATGAGGCTGAAGGACTCAGACATGAACACCCTGGAAAAAAGGAGGGAAATGGATGACATGATCAAAACATATAAGTACTTGCATGGGAGAAATAGGACCCCAGGGCACATCTGGAATCGAGCAGTTATCTGCTCAGTATGCCTTTCTGGTAAATCTCTTAAATAAATAAATAGGGTGGATGCTAAGGTGCTTTCCTCTTTGAGCTCAAATACAGGGACAAGGGGGAACTCACTGAATGGTGGGGTGGATTTGAAGGGGACCTCCACAACACTTTTTCACTGAAGGAGCAGTGGACAAGTGGAAAAAGCTGCCAGACAAAGCAGCACATGCCAAACCACTGAGCAGCTTTAAACAGAGATGTGACAGGTACACGAGATTAGTTAGAAAAGGGTGGCAGAAACAAAGGAGTGCTTGCCACTAAGGCCAGTGCAGAGTAGTTGGGTAGAGTGGGCTAACTGAATGGGCCCATGAGCCTTTTTCTATTGCCATTTTCTGTGTATCTACAGTATGTATCTCTGTTCTTAGACCTCTTTTGTGCTGCCTTAAATTTCTTGCAACTCTCTGGGGTGTTAGTGTTTTTCCAGATCTTACATTCACCCTTTAAACTCTCAGACATTTATTTATCCAGTGAGCCATCTGCCATAGCTTTCTACCACCCTTGCCACATTTCTTAACCCTAGTAATGCAATTCTCCTCAAGCTTCATGATCTTGCTCTTGAGTATCTCCTGCTGCTGACTAACTGAACCTGAACTGAGCTCAGGTTTCCAACTCCAACCTTGCAATTCCTTTCTCATCTTTGCAAATTCTGCTCTCCTTTCTTTAACAGAGATAGTTGCAGTGTTGAATTTTATCATGCCAGGTCCTAGGATCCCTGCTCAGGGCTTGGTCTTCAGCATTTGGATCAGTAGTTCAGGCAAGGACCCAGGAACCCTTCCCCCACCCACTCCCTGCTCCCACGGAACTCAGGACCACCATAGCCCATCTTCCGGTCCTATGATCCCTGTACAGTATTCCATCTCCAGCATTTGGGTCAGGAAAGCAGGCAAGGACCCAGGAACCCTTCCCCCACCCACTCCCTGCTCCGACGGAACTCAGGGTCACCTTGGCCCAGCTCCTGGTCCCAGGATCCCTGCGCAGCATTCTGTCTCCAGCGCTTGGGTCAGGTGGGCAGACAATGACCTGGGAACACTCCCCCACCCTTTCCCCACTCCCACAGAACTCAAGACCACCTTGGCCCAGCTCTTGGTCCCAGGATCCCTGCACAGCACTCACTCTCCAGTGTTTGGGTCAGAATGGCAGGCAAGGACCCAGGAACTCTCCCCTCACTGCTCCCTGCTCCCACTGAACTCAGGACCACCTCAGCCCAGGTAAAGACTCCATACCTGCTTCCTCAGTGGGACACTGCCATTTTGATGGTACAGTCCAGTCCACTTATAGTACTCACATTTTAGATGGGCAATCGGTTTATGAGGGCAAATTTTAGAAACCATTTGCCAGTTCCATAGGATGCAATGTTAAAAACACTTGATATATCGTTCTATGCCCACCTGCTATTTCAGGCAGATTAGATCCTAATTAGTGTCAGTTCACACTTCGACAGGCAGTTTGCAGAGCATGCCAAAGTGTGAATGGATACTAATTACCAGCTAATCTGCCCAAAATAGAAAGGGCGCAATAATAGAACCTACACCAGCAGGGCTCATCATTCCTTTCATCCTCTTTCACTTAAAAAAAAAAAAACAATTGCACGTCTGGTTAGAGACACTCTCCCCTACCTTCTGATTGCTGAAGGACAAAGGAGCTCCACACCCGATCCACCAATTTAGCAGTCCTACAACCCACATAGCCTTATTTAGTCTGAGATCTCTGACGTTGCAGCACACATGGCATGGCACCCGATCATCAGCTTCTCGGTCCAAAAACCCACACATCACCAGCTTCTCGGTTCAAAAACCCCACAGCCTTGCTTGACGTCTTGCTTGCTTGCTTGGGACTTGAAGATGGGAGGTAACAGGAGGTAACGGGGGAATTGACTCCCAAAAGGCAAATGTAGTGGGATGAAGAATTGCGCTTGCAATAGGGAGCATCTTATAATGCTCCTGCCTCCCTCATATCGCGTCAGATCAGTAAAAACTATTAACTTTGGTTACTGCGACCAACCCATATAACAGGCAGAATGTGCTTGCACACATGTGCCCGTTATAAGCGGTGGGGACTGTACCTTTATTTTCTGCTGCATCAGTCACGTGGTTCCAGGATTGGAGTACTGCAACTCATTGAAATGTGCTTGCAATTTAAATGCTCATTCTGAGGTTTTTAACAAAAGTCTTAAAGGGATTGTTTATTGTTTGTTCATGTTACTGTAGCCATAGTGATCACTCATTTTAGTGCTTGTTTTATGTTTAATAGTAGATCCTAGTTTACTTGCTTTATTGTGCTGGTGGAATGACTACTTTTGTTCTGTTTTTATATTGTGGGCTGAGACTGCACTAGAGAGACAGGGTAGAGAGCCACTATTGTTGCACAGCACTGTAAATTCCTGCCTGTTACACATGTTTGTAGCTTAGTAGCTGTCCCTAGAGTGCATATAGCAAGCAATAACCCACCTCCAGCAAGCATTGCCCCCCTTTCTTCCTGAATCTCTGATTACCTGTTACCCACCCCCCTCTGTCTGACTACATAACCTCTCTCTTTTCCTCCCTAGCTCCCAGTCCCAGGATCCCTGCACAGCACTCTGTCTCTGGCATTTGGGTCAGGAGGGCAGGCAAGGACCCAGTAACCCTCCACCCACCTGCTCACATGGAACTCAGGACCACCTTAGCCCAGGTACAGATGCCATATCTGCTTCCTCGGTGGGACGGCACTGAGCTTCATGCAGCACCGTTTGGTACTAGCTATCCATCCTCCTCACCACCACCCCCCCCAATCTAAGCTAGTGCTTAATTAATACTTTGTTATCCAGATGAAATCAATCAGCCCAGTTTCACACCCCTACATATATCACGCATTGGTCTCACCCTTCCCCCTTACAACCCTAGCCGGTTGGACTTACCCATTCATCTACACTCCCAACAGATCACTGATCAGTACCACCTGGATATTTTCAGCTTGCACTCTGAAAGTCTCGAAGTACAAGTTTTGTCTATTCCTCCCATAACAAGAAGAATATTTCTAATTTTCACACACTTGTTAGAACCCTGGGTACAAACCAATGCACAACAATCACAGCCCTGATATACTTTCTCCTCTTTTCTCAAAAATTTCCCTCATCCACATTATCCAGAAATTTTCCTTCACAGGTTACTTCCTGCAGTGTTCCTGCCCAGCAAACACAAAATGCATCCCCTGCAGATTACCATGCTACCCGTAATGGTAGGACTATTTACAGGACTGCTTTTTCATTTGCAGCACCAACCCTGTGGAATTCTCTACCTCGTCGGTTAAGAGAATGCCTGACCGTCAGCAGTTTTAAATCCATGTTAAAAATGTATTTATTTTCTCTGCCATTCCCTGACTAATTTTAAATCATTTATAATGCTGTCTGTTTTTAACATTGATGTTCAAACTGTGTACAGTGCCTTGACTTTGAAAGGCGCTATATAAATAAAGATTTGATTAATTGACTGCTGATGGGTACTGACCTATCAGCAGTATCTTAGCCATTGACCAGGCAGCTCTGACCATGTTTAAGCACTCCAGAAGGTTAGGGGACCCCCCCAATACAACAATGTATGGTGGCCACCCACCCCTCTCAGCACCCTCTTCATCTCATTCCTCTCAAATGCCTCCTGCTAGGGTCATATATCCAGTCACTAGCCATCCCACTGCATTTATCCCTGATCATATGTTTCAGCTACAAACCCCTGCTCTCACTCCTATCTCTAGCTGGGGATGCTGAGATTAATCATGGTCCCTTAAACACTCATATCACACACTCCACTCAAGCATGGACCACCCCCTTCGGTGACAAGATTGCACACCTTATCATCTGAAGTGTCCTGGCTAATCTAGCCAAATTGGAGGCATGGGTCCACCCTGATAAACACCACATCCTTGCCACCACAGAAACATGGCTCAAACCCACAATCAGTGATACCATAGTCCAACTACCGGACTACTCACTACCAAGACATTACAGACCAGGAACCAAAAAAGGAGGGCGGGGTACTCCTGTACCTCAAAAATTCCCTTATTGCTACCCTAGCCCTCCACTCCAACTCAGACTCCCTTAGTGATTGGCTCCTCGTGGAACTTTCACTTGGGACACACAGGAAACTCACAATAGGGTGCTGCTATAACCCACCATATAAGGGAATTGGGGGCCTAACCAACTTCCTAGAGGGACTTGAGCGACTCCCCACTCAGAGGGAAAGCATTGTACTAGGTGATGTGGATAGGATAGAAACTTTATTTACATAGTGCTCCTTCCCATAGGCTTGGAGAGCTTAACAATATTAAAACATACAGCAATGTTTAAAACATATATACATAATACCAACTCACATTATAAAGCACATGCAGCAGAGACTATATAAGTTCCACCCCATCCCATCAACAATATACTTACATAAATAGAACAAACAAAATAATAACCATAATTCTAAAAGACAACCAACACTCAATCACTCACTTATTTAAATCAGCAGCAAAATTATCAAACCAGATCAAATGCCTGCTCAAAGAGTGGTGTTTTTAACCCTCTGTTAAAGGCTTCCTCTGAGGGTACCTCCCATAGATAATGTTGTAAAGAGTTCCACAGGCTGGCGCAGCAACTGGGAACACTCAATCCCCAGATCGCTGCAGTCTCACCCTGGGAACCACCAGGAGACAACCCTTTACAGAATGGGGAGCTCACGACAGGCAGTGAGGAATCAGGAGGTCTTGCAAGTAGGCTGGTTCCCTCCTGTGCAGGGCTTTATAGGTCAGCAACCCAACCTTGAAAGCAATCTTCCACCTCACTGGCAACCAGTGCAGTTCACGGAGGGAAGATGTGACATGGTCAGATTTAGAAATGCCAGTCAACACCCTCGCCACCATGTTCTTCACCAGTTGCAGCTGGTGAATATTACCTTCAGATAGCCCCAGGTACAGGGCATTGCAGTAGTCCATCCTAGACATGACAAAGGCATGAATCACAGTGGGTATGTTGTCAGATGGTATCAGGGCTTGGATCCAGGCTATGTAAATTTAAACTGCCTCAGCCCTAAGCAGCCTGAGTGCAATGATCTCCTAAATAAGTGAAATCCCATGCAAATCATCACCCTTCCTACTAGAAACAACAACAAAATGCAAAACCACTTCTTATTGGACTGGATCATCACCAGCTGGGAGGAAAGGATCTTCCATGCAGGCACACTATTGGATGCTATTAGAGACCATACCCCTACTTAAATTATCTGGTGATCGAAATTCTGCGCCCACCCCCAAATATATAACTTTTAGAGATTTTGCACGCTATGATTTCACCTGCCTAATCAACGATGTCAGGGCAGTAAAATGGTTAACCCTATACTCCCTCACCAACATAGATTCAGCCATAGGAAACCTCATTGATGTCCTTGCATGCATACAGGATAGACACTTTCCCTTCACAGCATTTAGGGTGTGGGGTGGTAGCACTTGTTGGATCACCAAAAACATCCTCTCACAAATGAAATATAGAGACACACTATGGGCCGCCTACAAAGCCTTCCCCTTCCCAGCCACTTGGAATGAGTACAGGAGACTGATAAATAAATGCAAGTAGCAAATTAAAACCAGCAAGGTGAGCTACTACCAAAAACTACACTCTGAGGGGGTCACATTATGGCACTGAGCTAGAAGCAGCACGGTCTCGCAGCTCTGTTCCAATTTGATTCTAAATAGCCTTTTCTTAACCAGTTGGTGACTTCTTTTGGTGATAACCAGAGTTTAGACTGATCCTGATGACTGCTAAATCATATCTTGATAAGGCTGGAGCACTAGCAAAAAAGAATTATAAACTTTCAACATCTTCTCCTGCTGTGGACGGTGGAGCTGAGCCTAGCCCAGATACCCAGGTGGAGAGGGAGTCTGACATCAGTTTAGTAGTGAAAGAACTTGGAGAGATAAAATCCTTCATGAGTGGTATTTGGAATGATCTGAAGCATATAACAGTTCAGTTAACTGTAGTTCATGTCTCCGTAGAAGCTCTGGGGCAATGGATGGAACATGCTGAAACTAGAATTAGCCAGATGGAGGACTGGGCGAGACCTACAGAACACAGGTTGGGCCTTACAGAAAGAGAGGTCTGGTTCCCCTGAAACAAAATTGATGACTTAGAAGCTTAATATTGGAGGAGAAACGTTCCTTTGTTTGGACTGCCAGAGCAATCTGAAGAAACAGATATGATTTCTTATTTGCAAATGAACCTGATGATCTGGCTTCAGTGGAGCCCGAGGACAGTGGTGGAAATAGAAAGGGTACACAGGGTTCCTACGGGGTTCCCTCCATCTGATCCTATAGCCCGACCCAGGCCAGTAGTGTTTAAGCTCCTATGCTATCCTGATCAAGAGAAAATTCTGTGGGATGCCTGAACCAGGAGAGAGATCCACTGCAATGGGGCTCACCTCACCTTTCATCAAGACTTCCACAAAAGGGTGACTGACCCTTATGATCAGGCTTGGGACCTGGCAAGATCACAGGGATTAAAGTGCTTTATGATTCCACTGGCCACCCTAAAAATACTACTTAATGGCAGAACGGAATGGTTTACCTCCTCCTCCTCCTCGGATGCCCTTCATTTCCTCAGAGAATGGATCAGAGCGGAGCAAGATGGACATCCCAAAGGCCTTCGGAGAAAGTGGCCCACTCCTCAACCCCAACATATAAAGAATGGATTGCCTCGCTCATCTCTATATTCAAAGGCAGTGGTTGTAGCAGACCTGGTCATTTTGAGTCCATCAAGAGATGACGATACAATGGACTGATAATGGACAGTGGCTGAAGACATTTGTTTACCCGACTTTTGGAATAGCTTAATCTGGGGAGAATGAAGTTGATGGGGAGATGTATTATATTAGAGATGTAATAATTTCCTATAACAGAGGACTTTCTTTGGACTTTTAAGCTGACCCCTAATACAGTCTTTATGTAGTGCTTATTTGCCAGTATATAGTTCTGTTATACTTTGCACTTCTATTATTTGGAGGAAATACACTGCCCAAAGAAACTGTGTTTTGGGGGGGTTGATTGTGTTTATTAGCAGTTGCGATACACTGGGTGTTTTACACTGCACTGGGTGTTTTGTTTATCTATCTAATTTTTTCAGTTGGGGCTCTGAAGTTGTGTACCCGAGGGATGGTCGAGGGAGTAAGTTTATCTGCCATTACATTTTTTTTTTTATCATCAACTTGTGTGGGGCAGTTTAATTAGGTTATTAAGAGGTGGATGGGGATTTGTACTATTCTAGCGCTCTAGAGAGACTTGCTATATTTTTAAAAGAACTTAGATTCGGAGACAGTGACCCCCTCCTCAGTCCTATACCCCAACATGTAAAGAATGGATTGTCTCATTCATCTCTTCATTCAGAGGCAGCAGTTGTAGCAGACCCGGTCACTTTGAGTTCCCCAAGAGATGAGGACACTATGGACTGAAACTGGACAGTGGCTGATGACTTTTGTTTACTCGACCTATGGAACAGCTTAACCGGGGGAGTATGAGGTCGATGGGGAGTTCATCATCATCATTTTATTTATAACAAGGCACACTTCCAAAGTTCAAGGTGCCCGCACAGTATTCATAAAAACATGATAACAATATCAACAATCAATAAATAGCAGGAAATCAAGACCCATTCAAAGCTTGACGAAAAAGATGTGTTTTAAGGTTAGACTTTGTTGTATTATCTTAGAGTTGTAGTATGATATATTTTTTATTACAGATGACTTTCTTTGGACTTTTGAAAGAAATCTATCTGGAGGGTTGAAGCCCCGACCACTGTACAGATCGGGGCTTCAACTCTCCGATCCCCCCCCCCCCGGCAGCACCATTGCAAATAATTACATTTTGTACCTTTTCACTCGTAAAATGTTGAATAAGCTCTGATGGCACCGGCATTTTGAAGATGGTGCTGCAGAACCCCCCAGGATCTCACTTGTATTATCACAATGATGATGCATCGTTACCCTTGCCATTGCACTGTCCCTATGTGCAGAAATAAAACTAAGTAGATATGTCCCATACCAAGCTCCATTTTTACTTAATTTGCCTAAATCCCATGTGTATGCATGCCATACACATGGGATTTAAGCCAAACTAAAAAAATGGAGCTTGTATGGATATATCTACTTACTTTTATTTCGTATATAGGGACAGTGTAATGGCAAGTGTAACAATTTGTCATCATCTTGTGGCAATACAAGCGAGATCCTGGGGGGGGGGGGTTCCGGAGCGCCATCTTCAGAATGCTGGGGCCATCAGACCTTATTCAACATTGTATGCGTGAAAAGGTACAAAATGTAATTATTTGCAATGGTGCTTCCAGGGGGATTGGAGAGCTGAAGCCCCGATCTGTGCAGCAGTCGATGCTTCAACTCTCCGGGTAGATCTCCTTTAAGCTGACTCCAAATGCAGTCTTTATGCAATATTTATTTTGTGGCAGTATATAGTTTTGTTATAGTTTGCACTTACATTATTTGGAAGAAATAGATAGCCCAATGTGCTGTGTTCTGCTGGGGGTTGATTATGTTAACTAGTGATTGCGCTGCACTGGGTGTGTGTTTATCTAATTTATTTTTTTTAGTTGGGGCTATGAAGCTGGGTACTTGAGGGAAGGTCAAGGGAGTAAGTTTATTTGCCATTACATTTTTAATCATTGACTTGTGGGGTTGTTTAATTGAGTTACGAAGACTTTCGTGGGGATTTCTACTGTTTTAGCTCAATAGAATGACTTGCTATATTTTGAAAAGAACTTAGATTTGGACCTTCGTGCTGAACACCAATGTGGCTATTGCAGGAGGGCTGTATTCTTATCAGAGCAGGATTTATGTCTTAGGATAACTTGTTATACCTCAGAGGGAGTTTACTGTTTGTAATTTAGGGTACGGGGGGTATGCCTGCTTATAACTGCCTGTATTTACATTGGATGTTTTGTTTATTTGCATTATTTCTTTACTTTTAAGCTCTGGAATTCGAGTATAGAGGAGTAGGGTGGATGACATATTTATTTGTTCTCATGCTCTCTCTCTCTCTCTATAGCTCCAAGGGTATAGTTTTCATAAGGTTATTCCAGGCTATTAACCACACTCTTTTGGGTAGTGGGTTGGCTCCCCCCGAAGCTACAAGGTAAATCATCAGATATTTGTTATCAGGATGACTGGGTGTAATTACTGGTGTTGGGTAGTGAGGGAAGCTAGTAAGGGTGTTAGGGTATTGATAGTGGAATGGAGGGAGTGACCCGGAGAGTACCTGTGTGAGCTTCTTCTTATGACTGAATACTTTCTGCTTAGTGATTCTAATGTATATAGTTCAAGGATGTTGGGGGTGGGTAGCTATTCTAGTTTTTCCTGTCATTATAGTTTTCTAATGTTTCGATTAGGCTGCTGGTTTATGGCTGATTGGGTAGGGCTTTGCTGCTGGAAGCAAGGGGGGCAGGGGTGTGGTCCCCCGGGAGAGATTTATGTGGTCCTGACATTGGTTAGGGCACTATCCTGGAATGTACGGGGTATGAATGGATCAATTAAATGTAAGCATGTCCTTTCACATATTAGGGAATTGGGAGGTCAACTTGCCATTCTTCAGGAGACTCACTTACTCTCTAAGGACATGGAACACTTTAGGCCCAGTTGGAAAGGCCAAATATACGCAGTCTCTTGTACTTCGAAAAGACGGGGATGATCATATTGATTGCCCAAGGGCTGAACTGGGTCACGAGACAATTGGTCAGGGACCCTCAAGGCCAATGGCTTTTGGTCTCAGGCAACTTAGATGGCTGCCTATACATCTTAGTGTCAGTCTATGGTTCGAATGAAGATAAGGCATCATTTTTTCATAAATTATCCCAAATACTCCAGGACAAAGCTGAAGGGGCCCTGATATTGGGGGGGGGGGGGTGATCTGAATGAAGTCCTGGACCCAGTTTGCAACCACAGTGATACCCCTGTTAGGCTGATCACTGCAGGTTCTCGGACATTGTCTCAGTTGAAAGAGGATCATGGGCTCTGTGATATCTGGCACCTCTGCAACCCAGATTCTCAGGATTATACTTTTTACCCAGCAGTGCACCAAACATACAGCCGTATTGATCTATTTTTGGTGTCACAGACCCTGGCTAAGCAATCCCTCCATAGTACCATTGAGTCCATCCTTATTTCTGATCTTTCTTCTACGACATAGTTATTTGCAAGGGATCAGGGATGGGGAAGTCGACTTGTTGGCATTGTAATACTAGTTTTCTCTCAGATGATTCATTTAAGGCTTAGTTACAGGGGGAGATACAGGTTAACTTGTGGGAGAATAACACAGGTACAGTGGCCCCTAGGTGGGTTTGGGAAGGCCTCAGAGCCTGTATCCAAGCCAGGGTTATTTCATACTACTCAGCACACAAAAAGGAGAGGCAGGCCAAGTTTTGGCAAATAGAGTCATAGTTAGGTGCCCTAGAGAAGCAACAGAAGGATGGGTCATGGGATTCTTCTTTGATAAAGTGAATAAAAGATATTAGATTTCAGCTTAACCTCCTTAATACCCAGCAGGTGGAATTGGGCCTGTACTGAATTTGACAGGCATTTTGGGAGAGGGGAAGGGGTTAAAAGGTGGGCTGCCTTCTGTCATACCAGCTTAAAAAGATGGAGAACTCTAGGGTCATCCCGGGCATTAAGAAAGCTGAAGGTCTGGCTATATTTGTCCAGGAGGGGTGTGGAGATGATAAGGCAGACATTCAGGCCTTTCTAGAATCTGTGATGCCCTCCACACTCTTGGAGGACCAGTGGCTCATGCTGGCAGCTCCTATTACAGCAAGGGAAATCAAGGCAGTGATAGGACAGATGAAAGGAGGCAAAAGTCCCGGTCCAGACGATTTCCCCATAGAATTCTACAGAGTGGTGAGGCACATAATTTACCCATTGTTAGTGGAAGTGATTGATGGGGCTAGACAACAGGGAGAACTCCTCCCACTATGTATGTTGCAATTATTTCGGTTTTACACAAGAAGGGGAAGGACCCTTTTTAATGCGTGAACTATCACCCTGTGTCCCTCCTTACTGTGGACTACAAGTTGCTAGCGAAGGTCCTGGCTAATAGAATGGCTAAGATTCTACCTTCCCTAATACACCCGATCAAGTGAGGTTTCTAGGGGGAGGGATGTGGCAGATCACATTCGCCGTTTGATTTATCTTTTCAGTGTCACACAGAGGTTACCTGGTACTTCAGTGGTAGTAGCACTGGACACCGAAAAGGCTTTTGATTCAGTTGAATGGCCCTACTTATTAGCAACTTTGGGGACATTTAGTTTTGGGATGCAGTTTACTGATTGGATCCAAGTTATGTACTCTGCCCCCTAAGCATCAGTCCTAACTAATAGTAAGGTATCACGGACTTTCCAGTTAGGAAGAGGGACCCATTAGGAGTGCCCCCTCTCGCCAGTCCTTTTCTTATTGGCTTTTGAACTGCTGACCCAGAAAATTAGGGAATTATTGCAGATTGAGGGCATATGGGTGGGCCCTCATATTTATAAACCCATGTTTGCTGATAACATTTTACTGACTTTGAGGAACATTGACCCTTCCTTTCCTAACCTGCTCCAACTTTTAAACAATTTCTCCTTCTTTTCTACTCTACAAAATAATTGGAGCAAAACAGAGATTCTTCCAATGAACCCGGAGGGGGGGGCTTCTCCTTTGACAGTATCCGGCCTTAATTGGGCCACAGGATCCATAAAATACCTAGTTTTTTTATCTCTTCCTGCCTGTTGGACTGGCCCACTTTAAATTTCTAGCCTTTATTGAATAATTTAAAGAGGGATATAGAGAGATGGCAACACCTCCCCCTGTCTGTATGGGGTAAGGTATAAGCTCTTAGAATGATTTTCTTACTTAAGGTTTTATATGTAATTTGGCATCTTCCTCTTAAGATTCCAGAGATTTGGTGGTATCAATTTACTTTGGTAATCTCTTGCATTTATTGGGAAGGTTGGACCCCTAGGATCTCCATGAAGAGGATTTTGGCACCTTATAGCAAGTGGGATTTTGCTTCACCTGGCTTCAGAGATATTTTATCAGGGCTGGACTCCAGCATTTATGGCTGTGGTTTCATTCAGAGCAATGGGACACCTCAGTAAGTTGGTTAGTTTCAGAAAAAGATTGGGATGCATAATGCCCATCAGAGTGAGGGTTATGACATTCTCTTGATCCTACCCTCATTTACCTACTCAAGTATATGCACTTCATGTTTGGAAGCTGGTGAGGAAACATTTGGATACTGAGTGGAAAGTACCTCTACTTTTATGGCCCTTATGGCATAATCTCCAATTTATGATAGGTGGCGTATCTTTTTGTTGGCCGTCATGGGGCTCAAGGGGGTCTCAAGAGGGTAAGAGATATTTTTTCAATTCCACTGGTCTATTTTAAGTAATTTCTAGAGCTTTAGCATCAACTTTCCCTCTCACCCTCACAGCACTGGAGATATCTACAATTATGACATATGATTAGTACTATCATTGGGGGTCCTCTCAAGGTGCCAGCTTCCCCACTATGGGAGAGAGTTTTGGGGAAAGGGGGCACAATCCAGGATTTTCTCATCCTTCCTAAATTGGGGGTCATTTATAAGGCAATACTAGAACATGTTTCCCCTGACATGAGCAAAGTACAGCAGAAATGGGAAGTTATGTTGGGGTGTCCTCTCGATGAAGATGAGTGGAGTATTATATGGGTCAATGCGTATGGAGCATGTTAAGATTCTGCAGGCTGATTGATGCAGTTAAAACTTTATTACACTAGTATAGAACTTCTTCATCTCTATTTTGTATGAGGTTACTTTCACACCCCAGGTGTTGGAGCTGCGATAAAGGTACAGGCACGCTGGTTCACATTCTGTGAGAGTGTTCAAAAACTGCATCTTGGTGGAAAGGTGTGGTACATATCATAGAGCTAATTTTGGGATTCCATACTCAGGTAGATGCATCAATTATAGTACTGGAGAATACACTGAGACTTCACCAGCTTAATCTATACCAGAGTGCCTGGTTTATGACAGCTATAACTGAGGCTAAACACCTGTTGTTGTGGTGATGGCGCTCAGTCAACATCCCCACTCAGAATGAATGGATAGACTGTATGCTTCAGGTAGCTGACTATAAGAGGATGTCTTATGTTGCCTCTGGAAACTGTGGGAAATTTGCCCATGTCTGGAGGCCTTTGTTAGACTACTTGGGTATTCCAATGCCAGTGGGGCGGTTGTGGCTTATCCCCCTTACAGGACCAGGGACATCTGGAGACACTGAAATCTCTATTGGGGTTTCTTAGGCCTTCTGAAGGCCTGGTAGGTCAAAAGAATCTCCCCTTCATTCTCCTCTTAAGCTGCTCATAGATTGTATCTCTATAGAGTGGAGTCACCTTGGCCAGGTCATCCAATGGCACTGCAGAGTTATTCTTATATTGTGATGTTGTTTCTTAAAAATTCAATAAAATATAAACAAAAAAATATGATAATCTCAGTAACCCTCACCTTTTTTGGTCAACAATCAGCACCATGATGGTGCCTAAACCACCCCATCCTACCATCTATTTCCAAACCGAGCAGGGCTTCTTACTGATCCCATCAAAGTTGCAATCTTACTATATTTGAGTAAGCATCTGGAAAAACATATCCATCATCAACTCTTGGAGCACATAAATAGAGTAAATATAGCCTCCTCTGCCCTAACCAGCATGGATTCAGAAAATATCACAGTACAGCATTAGCCCTGGCCCACATAACTGACCATGTTGCCAAATACATACAGTATGTAACCACTCAGTCCCCGAGGGTTACTAGAATCCTTACAGAGTTAGTTTTAAGCAGGTAGCAGGCAGCTGGTAAGGAGCTCATTAGGGGATTCTTACACAATGACATCATTGTTTACTCAGCTAGTCTGAGAGAAGAATGATTATGTTGTTTTGAACTCTCACAGAAGCATAACCCTTTCCTGTGTACAGCTACCTTGGGAAGTTTAGAATGTTCAGTTAGTTGTCAGTTGTTGCTGAGTTGGAGGTGAGAGTGGCAGAACATCTACTAGTGGGCTTTGAGTTGAGGTCCCAGGATTTCTCATCTTAGAGTGGATTACAATTTCCAGCTTCCAGTGAAGTGGTGGAGACCTTTCTACAGCAGGACTTCCTGATTTCTACTCCAAGTGAAGTGAAAGGAACTGCTTTTTCTCAGTGGGTCCAAGGGGCAATCCCCTGAAGATCCTTGTTTGTTTTCAGTTGCCTTTGGAAAGGACTTGTGAGACACTGTTTTTGACATGCTACCCTGGGAAAGGTGTCCTTTAGTTGTTCCCTGCCTAGTGGAAGGAGCAACTGGTCAGTAAGTACTGTTTTAAGGAAACAAGTTCTCCACCATTTAGGGGATTTGTTTCTGGGGTGTGTGTGCCCTTAAAGAAGGCCAGATCACACCCTTCAGTGCCCCTTGTTCACTCAAGTGAGTGAAAGAAATGTCTAGTTCACCCAAGTGTGTAAAATGGATTTACTGCTTCATCCCAGTGTGTGAAGAAAGTGCTTCATGTTCAACCCAGTGTGTGAAGAAGTGTTTAAAGTCCACCAAGGTGCATGGAAGAAATGCCTATTTCACCCCAGTGCATGAAAGGGATTTAGTGCTTCACCCCAATATGTAATGAAGTGTTTAATGTTCAACCAACTGAGTGGAAAAAATGCCTAATTCACCCAAGTGCGTGAAGAAAATGTTCGCTGTTCACACAAGAGAGGGTGAACAGTTTGGGTGTGTGGCTAGACCACGTATGTATACCAAGTTGGGAATGGGAAGATGTTTTTGTTTCTTGAACTGTACTGCAAGCAAGGAGAGTTCAGGACTGTTGTACCTATTTAGGCCTTGACTAACCCTTGTGGGTCCACTGCTTGCTTTTAATTTGCCATCTGTAAAATAAAGCCATACTGCACAATCCCAGTTCCTGTTTTGGACAATCTGATTTTTTCCTTTTGGTGTGGAATTACTGGGACCCCCTTAGCAGTTTAGATCTAGCATATGCCTAGCAACTTTTACCCTGGACCTGGGTTGTAATTTTACAAAGGTTCATATGTTTTGTTCTTGAACCCCCACCCCGCTTCCTCTAGAAATGAGCCTGGTATACATCCTAATGCCAAGGGCGGTACCAACCTTTGATGTTTCTGCTAGAAGTAAATGGCATGCCATATGTGGGTATTAGTGCCAGATTTTATGGGGGGGTGTCCAACTTGCTATAAGTGGCACAGGGGTTACACATGGATGCAGGGAATATCATAGGTGCCATCTTTGTTGATCTAACCAAGGCTTTCAATCTTGTAGATCATCAACTGCTTCATGACTGGTTAGTGAGCCTTGGTTGTTTGGAGGGGACGACAACCTGGTTCAGAAATTACCTCCTACACCATCACCAGACAGGCACAGTAAAGGGTGCTCTCTCTACAGTGAAGGCTGTAACCACTGGAGTACCTCAGGAATCCATCTGGGTCCCACTCCTCTTCTCCCTGTTTATAAACCCCTTACCTGAGGAAAGCCTAAAATGCAAGGTCATACTCTATGCTGACGACCTGGTACTATTTCATAGTGCCAGGTCCCCAGCCAAACCTCTCTACATAGCTGACCCTAAACTATCAAGCAGTACACAACTGGTTCCTAGGAAACAGGCTACTGGTAAACACCAGTAAAATGAAAACCATGCTTCTGGGGTCAAAACCAAAGTTAATCAATCTGACAAAAAACTCATTCTCACTAACTATCTTAGCCCTAGATGGTACCCCACTCGAGAATGTGGATAGCTTCAAGTACCTGGGTGTTACCCTGGATCTCTCCCTAACATACTCAGCGTACTTTAATGCCACTATACAGTGGGTAAATCAGAAACTGGTGATGGGCTGCTACCTTCATCATCATCTAACTCCAGCAGCCAGATTAGCCGTAGCTCAAGGAAACCTCCTCCCTCTCCTTCACTACTGTGCCCCCATTTACACCCACACCTTTTCTAAACTAACAACTAGACTTACCACCAGCTACAACTATCTGCAGATTCACCCAAATTGCTCCCTATACCACCACCACCACTGCTCCCTCTACCAGGCACTGGGGTGGCTCCACTTTCAGGCACGATGCAACTACGTCCTTGGAAGAATAATGGAAAAAGCCATCAGAGATGGTGACCTATCTCCATATTCCTTCCTATTCAAAAAGAGACAATGCCTATGACTCCTAAGAAGCACCAGCATCTCTCCACTGGAAGACCCCAGAATGGCAAAAAAACAGTGTGATAGAGCTTTTTCCATCATAGCATCCAAACTATGAAACAATCTCTGCATCCCCCTCCACTCTCTCGACTCACACACGTCCTTCAAGACTCATTATAATGCCTACTTAGAGGTAGCAGCAAAGTCCTGTATTTGGTAACCAGTACCAAATGTATGTCATTGTAAATGCACAACTTAGGACTGGGATGTATTAGTAGAAGCTCTGTCACACAATTGTGTACCAAAAAAAGGGCACAGAATTCACTCCTTATCCAAGCAAAACACCACAAGCAGGCAAGAATAAGCTTTAAAGCATATTATTAGTGCAAGGCAATAAACCACACCAGAAGAATGCACAGTGTTTTACACCTTTTTTAGCACTTTGTCACCTTGAGCCTCTTTAGGGTTATATAATTCTAATTATTACACCTTGTATCTGACATTAGGTTTACCATTGGACAGACCAGTACCACATGATGAGTTTTGGCCTCATTCCATAGAAACATAGACTTTGATGGCAGATAAGGACCACTTGGCCCACCTAGTCTGCCCATTTTCCCTACCTGTTTCATATGCCACAGATCCTAAATTATCTGCAGCTTACCCTCTCTTTCCTATTGCTAGATTTCCTTTATGTCTGTTCCAAGTGTTTCTGAAATTCCCCTACCATTTTTGCCCATACAACCTCTGCTGGGAGGCTGTTCCATGGATCCACCACCCTTTCAATGTAAAAATACTTTCTCACGTTACCCCGTCTACCCCCCATCTCCATATCATAGCCTCTTGTTCTTGAACTTCTCTTTTTTTGAAAGATGCTACCCTCTCTACCTTATTTATACCCTTGAGGTATTTGAAAGCCACTATCATATACCCCCTTGTTCCTCACCTTCAGGGAATACATATTGAGAGCCTCCAGTCTTCCCTCATATGACTTTAACACAATTAATCAATAAACTGAGTGAAACACACTGAAGATTATAGAAACCCTTCAAAAAGTAAATAATTCAAAACACAAAAATATTCAATTATTTCATAAAGAAAAAAACTGCACCCACTCAATTATACAAGCTACTGTACATTGTCAGGTGGAATTTTTTGCAAGAGATGCACTTGACCCTGGTTGAAGCCCAAAACATTGCTTAAGAGGTAGATAAATATTACTATTGGCTAAATTGTACAGTTCTTAAAAAAACAGTGTATTGCTATTATTTGCTGCAAAATCCTCCAAAGCAATTTGTGTTCTCCACCACAATGGACAAAGAAGGGTGCTTCATGCCAGCTATATTGAATTTTATTGGGCTCAGATATGCACTCTGTAATTTGTATGCCCCAAAATATGCCAGGCCCCAGTTCATTGCCAATCTATACTCCAGATTGTCATGTTACAGAACAACCTGCCCTGAAAGTAGTATGACAGTTAACCCACTTAATCATTTGGGATTACATAGCAGTGCTCCACTTAAATAGATAATATCATCTTACCCCAGTCTCTTAAGAATTGTTGCACAGAAACTAGTATTGAGAGTATTAATATATACTTCACCAGTGGTGAAAAAATTAGGTAAAGAAAGCTGGGTATTGTTGAGCCAGTTGAGATAATGAACCAATTATGGTTCAACTTAGCACTACAAAAGTAGTGAAAATTGGTGTTATGGTTTACAACCTTAACTACACCCCACCCCATCCCCCCAAGCAGCAAAAAGAAAAAACATTAAGGTTTTGGGTCTGGAGTTTTGGTGAATCAGTGGTGGGGTCTTCCTTCGGACTGTCAATCCTAATGTCACCCATCCCCCCAACCAGTAGCCTCCTGTCCAAAGCACAAGGTGCAGCTTCACAGTGATACACTCATCACAGGTAGAAAAGCTTGTTCCCAACCAAATCAGTTGTAGCTTCCTTTATGCAGGGCCCTGTGGACCCTGCATGAAAGAAAGAGATCATGTCTGACCTTGTTTGCTCAAGGGAGTGGGTGAGTATTAGGACTGACAACCCCAAGGAAGACCCCACCACTAATCCAGCAAGACTCCAGAGACCTAAAACCTTAATGTTGTTTCCTTTTGCTACTTTGGGGGTGGGAAGTTAGGGCTAGAAACCCTAACACCCCCTTTCCATACTTTTGTAGTGTTAAGTTGAACCCTAACTGGTGCATTAACACAGTTCTTTGCTATAAAATGTGTTTCTTTTTGAGACAATGCAAGGCCCTCTAGGCTCTGTGCAAAGGGAAGAGTCTATATACCTGCGGAAGTGCAGGGCCCTTCTGGGCCCAGCACTTCCATGTGGCAACAGATATCAAGGATTTGTGGGGCTGTCTGGTGGACTGCAGAACTGCAGGGCACTCTGGGGCCCTGCTCTTCCATGTGGCTACAGATACAGACACACAGGGTAAAGAGTCCATCTCTTTGCCAAGGAGAAGGATCCTCTTGCTTCATTGGTACAGAAGTTCAGAGTCTTATGCCACAAGAAGATTTCTCTTCACTATATGTAACTTGGACTTTCAGACTACCCTGCACCTCAGTCCTCAGGCTGGGGGGGTACTGCTGCATGACAGTGCCATTGTCCCAGCCTTGGCCAATCCAGCTGGCTCACTGGGCTTGCCCCTGAACTCAGCTCACTGGCACAGGATCACAAAGCACTATCTACTGGGGTAAAGGCTAGTACTGCATTCAACATTTCTTAATTTTTTTAATTTTTATTTTATTTGAATCTAGGATTACAAGTACCTTTGAGCCAAGGCTCTTTTATAAAGGTTCCATGTCGGATGAGGTACAATTCAAACAAGACATTGAATAACAGTATAACAGTGGGTTACAGGCAGTCACATACAGTTTTATACATTCAATACAGTGGCAAAAATGCCAGAAGTAGGTCTGGTAACAGGGTTAACATGGTATGGAAGAGAGACACGCTAGTGGGGTGTGGCCATAGGCATTTGTCAAATATCAATTAAAGTGCTACAAGGGGGTAGGGAAGGTGGGTGGGAAGAGGGGAGGATGAGTGGGTGAAGGGGAGAGGGAGTGAAGGGGAAGAGGGTTAAGTGCTAGATGGAAAAAGCAAAGAGGAGAGGGGAGAAAAATTAGGAAGGACAGTCACAGGAGCTAGATGCAGACAGGATGTGATGGAGACTAGATTTGAATGGACCAAGCTTTGGCATTGAGGTGAAGTCAATGTTGGGACCATTAAACAAGCTGGGAGCTCTGTGCGTAGAAGATCTTTGCCCTTGTGTGGTGCGGAAATGTGGGATATGCAGTAGTTGGGATTCAGAGCCCCTGGTGATGGGCAGAGGAGAGCTTAGACACCTGGGGGAGCAAGGTCTAGTGTTATTTTCTTTGCCATCTGACAGGTTTGGTAATTGATCTGGATTGAAAGTTGAAGCAACCCAGTCTGTGGGTAGAGATCACACATGTGGGTGAAGCGATGGGCACCAGTTATGAGATGGCAAGCTTTGTTTAGTGCAATGGATATGTGCCTGAGGGTGGTGGCAGTGCCAAAGTATTACTGGTCTGCAAAGTTACGATTTTTCCCATAGGATAACATTACAGCGTCCGCCACACCTCTCGGGTCCCGAATCTTGAAAATGATTTGAGATACGGACCTTTCATTGCAAAAATGCTTAGTCCTCCACTGGGGGCTAAGTGCAAAACTAGCCTGGAAAGTCATAAATAATGTGAAATTGAAATTTTTTTTGTACATCGAATGGTTCCTGAGATATAAGCAATTTAGTATTCCAAGTGCTCATTTTATGGTCTGAGGGCCTTTATTATGCCCACATTCTTTGTATTCACTGTTTTTCTGGAAGCACCTGTTTGAGACGCATAGTGTATGCATTTGCGTTACTGTTACCGTTAGCATTTGCATTACCGTTTCTGTTACCATTTGCATTAGTGTTTCTGTTTGCGTCACCATGTGTGTTACCGTTTGTGTTACTCTTTCCTTTTGCATCACCATTGGCATTACCGTTTGCGTTACCATTACTGTTTGCATTTCCATTACCATTTTCATTAGCGTTTCTGTTTGCGTCACCATGTGTGTTACCATTTGCATTTGCGTTAGTTTCCTTTGGCGTCACCATTGCCATTACCATTTGCATTTCCATTTGCATTACCATTACCATTTTCTTTACTGTTTGCTTTACCATTTGCATTTGTGTTTCTGTTACCGTTAGTGTTTGCATTTGTACATGCATTTCCGTTGTTGCTTTCATTACTGTTTCCTTGTGCGTCGATGCTACCGTTTGCATTTGCGTTTGCGTTACTGTTACCATTTGTGTTTCTGTTACCGTATTATCATTTGTGTTTGCATTTACATTTGCACCTGCATTTCCATTACCATTTGCATTATCATTTCCGTTAACATCACCATGTGCGTTACCATTTGTGTTTACGTTACCATTACCATTTGCGTTTCTGGTACCGTTTTCATTTGCATTTCCATTTGCATCACCATGTGTATTTGTGCTTGCATTTGCATTTCCATTTGATTTACCATTACAGTTTGCATTTTCATTGCCGTTTGCGTTACCATCTGTGTTTGCGTTCACGTTTGCACTTGTGTTTCCGTTATGGTTTGCGTTACTGTTTCTGTTTGCTTTAGCGATTGCGTTTGCATTACCATTTGCGTTACTTTTTCCTTTCATGTCACCATTGGCGTTACCGTTTCCACTTACGTTTGTATTACCATTACCATTTGCATTTACATTACCATTTGCATTACCACTGGCGTGTGCGTTTCTGTTACTCTTACTGTTCTTGTTACTGTTACCGTTACCATTAGCACTGGTGTTACTGTTAGCGTTAACGTTCCTGTTAGGATTGCCATTACCATTAGCATTACTGTTAGGGTTAGTACACACAAATGGGAAGCATGGTGAAAGCGCGGGGCCCTCCCATCCCCACATACCATTCACTATTTATAGTGCACATTCTCAAAAAGAAGGGAAATTCATGGCAAAAAAACTCCATTTAATGCATCAGTTAAGGTTGTTTCACAGTGTCAAAAGTGAGGAAATAAATTTGGTGTCAGGGTTACCATCCCTTGCACCCCACACTGCCCACACTAACAAGCATTGGGGTGTGCATTGGGGTCATCGGGCCCAACTCTCACCCCATTCTCCTATACTGCACCACCTCAGCTTATTTACATATGAAATGGGGTGAGAGTTAGGGCTGATAATCCCAATGCACACCTCGATGCCTGTTGGTGGGGGTGGGGTGAGCATGGGGTGCAAGGAGTGGTAACCCTAAAACCAAATTTCCTCACTTTTTTCGCTGTGGAACAACCTTAACTGATGCATTAAACAGAGTTTTTTGCCATGAATATAGACATATCTATATAGACACACACACACACACATATATACATATATATACACACACACGCACTCGCACACACACACATATATACACATTATATACACACACATATATACACACACACATCATATATGTATATATATCAGAAACACAGACACATTGAATTTAACCACAGATAAGGACCGCTTGGCCCACCTACTCTGCCATTTCCCTACCTGATAGATAAGCTGCAGATTCTAGTTAACCAACAGCTTACTTTCTCCTACCCCCGCTAGAATTGCTTTATGTCTGTCCCATGCATTCTTGAATTCTCCCACTGTTCTTGACTCCACAACCTCCTCAGGAAGGCTGTTCCATGCATCCACAACTCTATGAAAAAATACTTTCTAACATTACCTCTGAGCTGTCTCTCCTCTATCTTCAAATTGTGCCCCCTTGTTCTTGCACATCTCTTTTTCTGAAAGATGCTACCCTCTTGGACTTTGTTAAGTCTCTTGAGGTACTTGAACATTTCTATCATATCCCACCTCTCACTCCTTTCCTCAAGGGTATACATATTAAGCTGCTTTAGTCTCTCTTCATATGTCTTCTGGTGCAGACCCTGCACCATTTTGGTTGCCCGCCTCTGAACAGCCTCCACTCTGTCTATGTCTTTGCAGAGATGGGGTCTCCAGAACTGCATGTAGTACTCCAGATGGGGTCTCACCAACTGTCTGTACTGAAGGATAACAACTTTCTGTTTTCTACTGTTGATGCCTCTCCCTATGCATTCCAGTATCCCGCAGCCATCCTTACTGCCTTCTCACATTGCTTGCCTACCTTAAGATCATCTGATATAATTACTTCCAGGTCCCTTTCAATTTTTGTTGTTATTAGTATCTCAGGAAGCAGGAGAAAACATTGATGTCCTAGTACACATAGGGACTAAAGATCTTGCCAGCTGGTCAGTTGTGGAGACCAAGCAACACCTGACCAGGCTGGGTGACAAATTATCATCCATTTTGTCTGGCATCTCCGTCTCGGAGATCCTGCCAGTCTGGGAGAGGGGGACAGATGGACGGAAGGTCAGAGAAGGGGAGATAGGGGAGCTAAACATGTGGCTTAAGGGCTGGTGCCAAGAAAAAGGACACACATTTGTAAGGAACTGGCAACAGTTTTGGGAGTGAAAGTTCTTTAAATTTGATGGACTGCATCTGACTAAGGAGGGAGTCAGTGCATTGGGGTAGAAGTTTGATGTCTTTGCAGAATATTTAAACTAGCAAATGGGGAGAGGGGTGCAGCACCCGACACATTGAATGGGAAGAACACCACTCACTCCCTCAGCCAGTGCTCAAACAGGAGTTCACTATGTTTGTAGTTCATTTGCATCACCAGGTAAAGGAAAAGGTCTAGTTCCCCATATGATGCACAGGGGACATGCCAGACCTTGCCCAACAACTAACACACAGAAATCTGATCAATGGAAAATAATGTACACAAATGCTTGCAGTGTGGGAAACAAGATCCCAGACCTGCAGACAATAATGACAGAAGCTAAACTGGACACAGAAGCCATTAGCGAGACATGGTTTACCAGTAATCACACTTGGGAGACTTCAGTACCTGGCTATGTACTGTTCAGAAGAGACCGAGGTGCAAAAAGCGGGGTGGAGTAGCCCTTTATGTCATTGAAAATATCAAAGCTGCAGAAATTCAGAATACACATAAGGAGCCAGAAGAACTGTGGGTCACCCTGGAAACAAGAAATGGGACAGCCATACGATCTGGGGTTATGTACAGGCCTCCAGACCAGGTGGAGGACATAGACACGTTACTGTTAGAATACATACAAAACATGACAGCTAAAGGGGAGGTTCTGATAATGGGAGACTTCAACATGCCAGATGCAGATTGGTCAATACCAGCAGGGACATCTGCCAGAACTAGATACATGGTGGATTCCCTGCAGGGGGGGTAGGGCCTCAAACAACTGGTACAACAACCCACTAGAGACAGGGCTATCCTAGATCTAGTACTGACTAACAGGGAAAGGATTGAAGATCTCCAGGCAGGTCACCTGGGGGCCAGTGATCATCACATGGTATGGTTCAATTTGGCCACTAGAACAAAATCATCCCATTCCAAGGCAAAAATATGGGACTTCAGAGGAGTGACTTTGATAAGATGGCCAACAGAGTTAAGCTAGCCCTGGCTAAAAGAAATACAGGTGAGGGGGTACAGGCAAAGTGGGCAAGCATTAAAGGTGCAATACTTGAAGCAACATCCCATTGTGTTAGTGAGAAAAGGAAGTGCAAAAGAAGAAGGAAACCACTTTGGTTCTCAAACACAGTAGCAGAAAAGGTCAGAGCCAAAAGGCTGACCTTCAGGAAATATAAGGGAATGCAGCAGGATGAAGATAGGGAGGTATACCCAACTTCGCTACGGGAAGCAGGGAAGGCAGTAAGGCAGGCAAAGGCCCAAACTGAGGGAACACTAGCACAAACAGTAAAAGAAGGTGACAAGACTTTCTATAGATACATTAGTGAAAGGAGAAAGTCCAGAGGGTTATTGATAAGATCAAAGGGGATAAGAGGGCATGTGAGGAGGAGGACCATATAAAAGCATCTATCCTAAATAGATACTTCTGCTCAGTATTTACTGAAAAGAAGGTAGGGCACGACCCACAGCTCTGCACCATGGACATAGGGGGAGGGGGGTGCACTAGTCCCTTCACAAAAGAAAGGGTCCTACAAGAGCTCGATAAGTTCAGGGTGGACAAGGCAATGGGACCTGATGGCATACATCCCAGGGTACTAAAGGAGCCAAGGATGGAACTAGCAGAGCCATTATCAGAACTGTTTAGTGAGTCTCTGAGCACAGGAGAGGTCCCAGAAGACTGGAGAAGGGTTCATGTGATTCTGATCCACAAGAGTGGTAGCAGGGAGGAGGCAGGGAACTACAGACCAGTCAGTCTTACCACAGTACTGGGCAAGATTATGGAGACACTCCTTAAGGAAAGGATAGTGCAACACCTGGAATCTATAGGAGCACATGATCCAAGACAGCATGGGTTTACAAAAGGAAGGTCCTGTCAAACTAATCTCAGATTTCTTTGACTGGGTAACCAGAGTGGTGGACAAAGGGGTAGCAGTTGATGTCACCTACCTTGACTTCAGCAAAGCTTTCGATACTGTTCCACATAGAAGATTGATTAATAAGCTGGGTAAGCTCAGGGTGGGTCAGACATTGGTCAACTGGGTGGCAAACTGGTTGACAGGCAGAAAACAGAGAGAGTGGTGGTAAATGGTATACAGTCAGAAGAGATGCAAGTCACAAGTGGGGTACCTCAGGGATCAGTCCTGGGGCCAGTCCTCTTCAATATCTTCATCAGTGACATTGCAGATGAACTGGAGGCTAAGGTTTGTCTGTTTGCAGATGACACCAAGATCTGCAACAGAGTAGATGATCCAGATGGGGTGGGCAGAATGAGAAGAGATCTGGATAAACTAGCAAAATGGTCGGAAGAGTGGCAACTGGGGTATAGCGCAAAGAAGTGCAAGATCATGCACATAGGGAAGAGAAACTCTGAAGCCACCAATAGGCTGGGAGGGGAAATTGCTGACAGTCACAAGAGAAGAAAGAGACTTGGGCATCATCATCACTGATGACCTGAAATCATCCAAGTAGACCTCTAAAGCAGTAGGTAAGGCTAGAGGGATGTTGGGGTGTATTAGTAGGATTATCACAAGTCAGAAGAAGGAGGGAATAATCCCTCTTTACAGGACACTGGTTAGGCCCCATCTGGAGTATTGTGTGCAGTACTGGAGGACACACCTTCACAAGAGCATTAATCAAATTGAGGCAGTCCAGACAAGGGCAACCAAAATGGTGCAGGGACTGCATCAGAAAACATATGAGGACAGATTAACTGAACTCAATATGTATACCCTAGAGCAAAGGAGGGAGAGAGGTGATATGATTGAAACATTCAAACACCTTAAGGGCATTAACAAGGTGAAGGAGTCTAACATCTTTCAATATAAGAAAAATAGCAGGACAAGCGGACACAGCTTGAGATTAGAAGGAGGACGATTAAGGGGTAATATGAGGAAGTTCTTTTACACAGAAAGGGTGGTGGATGCATGGAACGGCCTACCTCAGGAAGTGGTGGATATGAATACAGTGCAGGGCTTCAAACAGGCATGGGATAGGCATAAGGGAGCAATACAGATAAGTATGAATAGATAGGCCATTGACAGAGCAAAGGCCTATAGCACATTCATAAGGTAGAAAAATAAATGGGCAGACTGGATGGATCTTATGTCCTTATCTGTCATCAGCTTCTATGTTTCTATGTTTCAAGCCCCCGTTGTGTACTCTTCCCCTGGGTTTTTGTTTCCCAGGTGAATTACCTTGCACTTCTTTGCATTGAATCTGAGCTGCCATACATTTGACCATTCCTTCAACCTTCACAAGTCCCTTTTCATCCTTTCCACCCCACCTTATGTATCAACCCTGTTGCAGATCTTTGTGTCATCTGCAAAGAGACACTTTTCCTTCCAGATGCTCTCCAATGTCACTTATAAAGACATTAAAGAGGGCCTGTCCCAGTATTGAATCCTGCGGTACCCCACTAGTTACCCTCCTTTCTTCACTGTGAACTCTATTTACTATTACCCTTTGTGTCCTGTTGTCCAGCCATTTTTTATCCAGGCTACCACCTTGGGACCCACTCCTAGGCTGGCTAACTTGTATATTAATCTTTTGTGTGAGACTATATCAAATGCCTTGCTAAAATCTAGGTAATCCATATCCACAGCCCCTCCCTGGTCTACTACTTTGGTCACTCAGTCAAAGAAATCTATTAGATTTCTCTGACACGACCTTCCCACTGTGAATCCATGCTGCCTTGGGTCCTGTGCCCCACTGGCCTCTAGGTACTCAACAATTCTTTCCTTCAGAAGTTATTCCATCATTTTCCCTACCACTGAGGTTAAACTAACTGGTCTGTAGTTTCCTACCTCTGCCCTGCTCCCACTTCTGTGAAGTGGAATGACATCCACCCTCCTCCAGTCCTCAGATACCACACCATCCTCCCATGACTTGTTAAAGAGAGTAGTTAGTGGTGTCAATAGTTCTACCCTTAATTCTTTTAGAATTCTGGGTTGAATCCCATCAGGCCCCATTGCTTTGTCCACCCTCAGTTTCAAGAGTTCTTTCAAACCCCTTTCTTCTGTGAATAGACTGGTATCAACCCCCGTATCCTGAGTGTTTCTCTTGTTTGATTTAGATACTTCCCCCTCCTCTTTTGTTGTGAATACTGAGCAGAAATATTCATTCAATATCCTTGTTTTTTCACTATCACTCTCTGTTCACATTCCCTTCCCTTTATTAAGTCTCCTTATCCTTCTCTTGGGATTTCTTCACTCCCTAATGTACCTATAAAAAGTTTTATCCCCTTTCATAACAGAATTGGCTATCTTTTCCTCAGTGTGGGCCTTCGTTATTCTGACTGCCTTCCCTGCCTCCTTCTGCTTTAACTGATAAAGTTCTCAGTCCTACTCCTTTCTGTGTTTCCTTATATTTCCTAAATGCTGTCATTTTCTACTTAACCTTCTCTACCACCTCTTTAGAGAACCATAGTGTTTTTTTTCTTCATTTTTTTTATTGATTTGCTTCACACAAAGGCTTGTTGCCTCTGTGATGGCTGTTTTGATTATTCCCCTTTGTTCCTCCGCCCCTCCTTCTTGCCTGTTTACTAGTGCTTTTCTGAGGCACTCTCTCATTTTCCCAAAGTCAGCCCTCCTAAAGTCCAGTACTCTTGCTTTTGTATAGCTTGACTCTATGGCTGTGTTTATTGTGAACCACACTGGTGGTCGCTTGTTCCCAGATGGCTAACCACTTCTAAATCAAAGATCCTTTCTCCATCCCTATTTGAGAGTACCAGGTCTAAGATTGCTCCCTCCTGAGTGGGTTCCAAACACTAGCTGTCTGAGGCATTCCCTTTGTAGGGTATCAAGAATGGCCCTGCTCCTGGATATGCCTGCAGCAAAGGTGCTCCAGCTAACATCTGGCATATTCAGGTCCCCCATTAACAATATCTCCCCTTCTTCTGCCATTTTAAGGATGCTTTCTATCATTTCCTTGTAAATTCCCTCCCCCTGAGATGGGGGCCTGTACACAACTCCCATGCGGATTGTGATGCCATTTCCTGTCTCTAGGGTGACCCATAGTGACTAATCTGCTTCATGTTTATGCTTTAGTTCTGTTGCTTTAATCCCTTTCTCTTACTTCGAGAGCTCCTCCTCCTCCTCTTTTACCCTTCCTGTCCCTCCTGTAGATTGTGTATCCTGGTATGTTGACATCCCAGTCATGGTTCTCTGTATAACATATTTCAGAGACTGCCATACTATCCAGGCATCCCTCTTCCATCAAGGTCACTAGTTCAGGGAGCTTGTTACACAGACTATGGGCGTTGGTACTCATCACCCTCCACTTTTTGATGGCCTTACCCCTTTTAGCCCCATCCCTGTCCTTACTGCCTTTGCCTTTTTTTGCATTTACCTCTATCCTGCTCCCAAAAGACTTTTCTACCTTGGTGTTTACCTCACTAATTATTGTGTTTTGTGGGGGGGGGGAGGCTGGGATTTCCCTGCTCCTTTGCAGTACCTCCCCCTTGGCTAGGTTTAAATGCTTCATTGGCAAGCATTTAAACTATCACCCAGGATCCTGGATCCCCCCTTAGACAAATGCAGACCATCATGCCACTATAGGTCTGCATCCCTCCAGGTGGCTCCAAGGTCCCAAATGAAGCCAAAACCTTGAGTTCCACACCAGGTTTTCAACCATTCATTGAATCTTATGTTGTGGAGTACCCTAGCATCATCCTTGCCATAGACAGGCAGCACCTCCAAGATGGTTACCACATGTGCTACTTGTCTAAGGCCCCTCCCTCCCCAACTCTACAAACTCCTCTTGCACTGCTCTGATCCCATTCCCAGCCAGGTCATTTGTCCCTAGGTGGACAATGACATTCAGCTACCTCCCTCATACAGCTGCTCCTGTGATCCTGAGGATTTGCTTCCTGGCCCTCTGAGATGTACTGCCAGGCTGGCACCTTACCTCCCTCTCCCTTTCCTCCCCCACTTCTACCCCCATAATGATTGAGTCCCCCAACAGGAGTTGTTTCCTTCCCCGGTATGGCTTCATGCCACCCTCCATTGGGTCTCCTTTGTGGAGGTTCCCAGCATCCTTCTTGGTCTCCAATGCAGGTGCCTCCATAGAGGAACCACTTTTTGCTAGAACAGCATATAAATTGTGGAGATGTACATCTGGAGGGATGCACCTCTGTTCCACCACTATTTCCCTCCCTGAGTCCACCTTGGTCCAACCGCTCCTCTTTCTTGGTAACCTCTGAGGTAGCGGCAATGGCCCTGGTGGTCCCCGGGTGGGGGAAGAGGTTTCATGAATCCTAGCCAAGTCAGCCTGGAGACAGGCAACCTCCTCCCTCAGAATAGAAAGGTGCTTGAAAATAGGGCAGCATCACAGCCTCCAGAATGTCTCCCAGAACACTGCCACCCCACAGCCATTGCACTGCACCACTCCCACCATGACTTATTTTGTGTCCCCTCTCCTGTTGCTTTTTATGCTTACTCTCTCCTCCTTCTACATATTTTTCTACCTACTTTCCTACTGCCTATGTACCCTTACAACTCTTACCCTTCCTGTTAGAACTTCCTGTAGTCTTCAGTAGTCTCCTTCCTCCTTGCTTGGACTCAGACCTCCAGCAGCTAGGGGGGAAGAAAGAGTTTTTTTTCCTTCAAGGTTGATGAAACTAATGTGTCTCAGTGATCCTTCCCTTCCTACTGCTAAACAGGAAGTTCCTGCTGCCAGTCAAATCCAGTGGCTATAAGTAGAACTAGCTTAGGGTGGGAGGGTGGAGTGGTGGGAAGGAGGGCAATTAGTTAGAAAATCTGTAGATTTTTTAGTCAGCTGCTTGCTCTGAATGCAAGATTCCCTCTGCCAGAAACCAGCAGCAGGAAGCTGTAATAGGACACAGCTGCTTTTCTACTGCTCAAGCCACACCCCTAATTAACTTCTCTCCTCTGCTCCTGATTTAGCAAACTAAGTTGATGCAGCCTCTTCCCCAAACGGAGAAACACACAGTGACTTTCTTCTTTTTTTTTCTACTTAAATGAGATCCCCTGCTCCTAAATAAAGTATCTGTTTGCTTAATCCCAACAGGCACTGACTCCTGCTGAGATAGAAGTGATTTATCAGTAAGAAAATCTGTAGTTTTTTTAGTCAGTAGCTTGCTCTGAATGCAAGATTCCCTCTGCCAGAAACTGGCAGCAGAAAGCTGTAATTAGAGACAGCTGCTTTTCTACTGCTCAAGCCACACCCCAATTAACTTCTCTCCTCTACTCCTGATTTAGCAAACTAAGTTGATACAGCCCCCTTCCCCAAACAGAGAAACACACTGTGACTTTCTTTTTTTTTTACTTAAATGATACCCCATGCTTCTAATAAAGTATCAGTTTGCTTAATCCCAACAGAGAAACATACTCTGTTAATGCATCAGTTAGGGTTAAAGTGACAAAAGTAGGTAAATGTGATGTTATGGTTTCCAACCCTAGCACTTCCCCACCCTGCACAGATGAAGATGGATCAGAGGTGGCACTGCGATTGTCAGCCCTAATGCTCACCCCATTCAATTAGATAATAAGCTGGGTGGCACAGCATAGCTGAATGAGCTGAGCATTAGGGCTGATGACCCCAATGCCACCCCCTGATCCCTCTTTGGCCTGTGCAGGGTGGAGTTGTAACAATGTTGAAAATTTGGAGCAAAAATATTACAGATTGCCAAAGATACATGCATGTATAGAAAAATGTCAATGACCACTCATAACTCAGGCATTTTTAGGTATTTTTGCACCAACTTTTCAACATGGGTTTTTTGGGACACCACCTCATAAACACGGGCACTGACATTTTGTTACTCAGTCCCAAAAGGTGATTTTGTGCAGCAATTGTGCCATAATATGCCACAGGTGTATAAACACGTTTTGCACAGGATGTGAGAAATGACAGCTGTACTGTTCATGAGGTGGCATGAGAAAGTGGCTATGTTGAAAATTTGCAGTGAAAATATTAAAAATTGCCAAAGTTGTGTGGCATAGAACAATTTCAATGACTGTGCATAACTTGGACATTTGGGGGCATTTTTGCACCAAATCTTTAACATTGGGGTTTTTGGGACCCCACCTCATGAACACTGGCACTGTCATTTCATTACTCAGTCCCCAAAAGTGGTTTCATGCATCGACTGTGAAATCACCTTTCATGACTGAATAATGAAATGGCACTGTCAGTGTTCATGAGGTGGGTTTATAAAAAGCCCATGTTGAAAATTTAGTCCTAAAATACCTAAAAATGGCTGAGATATCAATATATGTTCAAAATGCCATTGACAGACATTATACAGCACTTACCTTGATTCTTCAGTTCATGGTTAGGCTTTGAAGAGTGCAGAAGTGTTCCAGTTCACAGAAGATGACAGCCCTCTACCTCCAGGGGGGAAGTATAGGGTACAGGGGTGTGGAGTGGTGGGTGTTCAGTGGGAGGGTCAGGATGAGAGAGGGGGCAGCAGGAATGATGAGGGACCATTTTCTTTTTTCCAGGTTAAAAAAATGTGTGGTGACTTTCTTCTTTTTTACAGGTCTTTTAAAATAAAATTAATGTTATGGGACACTGGGGGTGGGCTCCCCAGTGTCCCACACTGCTGGGGGGGGCCTTAAATTCTGACATGGGGATTGGGTCCCCCAATGTTGGTACAAACAAGAGCTGTAGGGGTGAGGGTCTTCTGATACTGGGGGTGGGCATCCCGGTGTCAGGAATATATAAATAAATTAATTTAGAGAAGAGACTAGGAAATGATGATTGGAGGGTGGTGGGGGGTGTTACTAGACAACAAGGAATGGACACAGTGATCAGGGGAGTAAGGTATTCCACTAGACACCAGGCAGCTTGTGTTTTGGGGTCTATTTCTGTTACATGTGTAGCTGGAGTAATGTGTTTATTCTGTACATCTTCTTTTCCAGTTATATTTTAATGTATTTTTTTGTGTGGATCTGAAGTTCTAAAATGTTGCATTGAAGTCCAGTTACCAGTCGCTGTTCTTGAAGGGGGATGCGTGCAGGCTGGAGTCCTGACAGGAAGTTATGAAGCGAAGAGAAAGCCACTCTGTGTCTAATGTAGGCTGCCCTGTCAAATAGCTGAGTTTCAAGGTTTCTTGTTTGTAAGGCATGCATTCAGGAGCTAGTAACCTAATTAAAGTTAATGAAACTCACTTTCCCTGTTTAGTGGACATACCACAGAGAAATGAAGAACTGTTATGTACCTCTGAAAGGAAAGCTAAACTGCTGCCCACATATTCTCATAAGCATCATTTTTATTTAATGCAGTCAGATTGCGGCAGCTTATCATTTACAGTCACACAATTCATAGTTCTGCATTCTGCTGTACAGACTGAAAATTTTAAGAAAAGACCACCTAACATTAAAGACTATTTTGACGTGAGTTTGGGGGGGGGGGCCGCACAAGCCGGCGGCTTCATAAGTTAGAGATAGATTTTTTTTTCTAATAGGCAATCATCATATGTGAGGCATGTTCTTAAACTATAGGTAACTCCATCTACTGTATAATATGTGTAGACATCCTCAGATTATTATATTAGTGCAGTGAACACATGCTAAGGACAGGCAAGATAAACCGTTACCTGTATAGTCTAGTGGGCTTCATTCATTTATTTATTTTTGCAATGGATGCATGGCAGCTTTTCTTTTCAGAGGTACACAGTGACAATATTATGTAAATATAATGTTATTTGGCATCTTTCTATTTGCAAAACAGCACATTAGCAAAGTGCAGACTCTAAGAGAGACATTCAGAGCTTGAACTCACTTACAGTAACTGAGCTCAGTTTGAGACTGAATTTTTCTTTCACAGTTTCTGTATTCAGAAAAGATTCAGCACTGAAAGGAGCACTACAAATCATGGAGTGGAACATGTGAAATTTATCAGTCCTCCTCAAAAACTTACTTTTTTACTAATTCCTCAGCTGGGAAAAAATGCGGAGTCACAGCTTATTTGGATATGTTGTTGCAGCCATAAACCACACACTGCTTAGGCATGACTGAGTTATAGCAACATAAAATTACGGGAACAAACAGAAAACCAATAATTTGGATAAACAGAACATTTATTTCAAGCACCTGCAGTCATTCATACAAAGACTAAATGAAAATAAGGCTCTTAACAAAGATATAATGCACAGCAGTCAGTAAAACATTCAGGAAAAAGAGATGAATGGTTCAACGCAACAGCAATACTGACAGTGAAAATAAAGTTAAACTGTATACAGAAATCACATCACCTCTTGCTAGAAATGCATACAAAGGCGATGTCGGTGGCTGACAGAAGCAGTACATGAGTTTTTAGATACAGATAGATGGCTAAACATTAGCAAGCTTCATTATTGAGGGATCACACATGCATAGTACAAAAGAAAGCACAGACTCTGTTTTGTTTCCCCCAAAACATAACTTCCAAGCCTGCAATCTAAAAAAGAGTACAAAACATCAAAACATCTAATCAGATGTTCACATTGGCAAGTCTGAATGACAACAAGGTTGCTACACATATGAAAATACTATACTCTTATTCAAATCAATAATCCCAATCCACTAGCTCTTTAACGCACAATGTAGCCTACAGCATGAGTTCAGCTGCAACTGCAGAACTAATTAAATCTGCTGTTCTCATACAGATAATGTGGCAGAAGGTTCCTTTCGCTAAGCTGGACACCCAAGATTTTGGGTGCCCAGAAAAAGTATTTCTGGTGCTAATTGAGGAAAACAAACACCAGAATCTAGCTAAATAGGTCCTGTTTAGCTAGATTCTGGTGTTTGTTTTTTAAATGACATTTGTATGTATTTTACAGTTTCATTAGCTGCTAAAAAAACAAGATGGCAGCTCATGAATAAGGAATTTTCTCTCACAAAAAAGGATTTGTATTCTCACAAAAAAAATGCTTTCATGAGACTCAATCCTTTTTCATGAGATCAAATCCTCTGTTGAAAAACAGACAGCTATTCTAAAGATTGGAATGTTCAGAAAAATCCCATAAGATATAACGGGAACTAAAAAACTTAATAACTTTGTAACAGATTAATATTTTTGCACCACATTTTCACTGTCCGGTCTGCTAACAAAGTTCTTTCTACCGTACAAACATCATGCAGAAATTTCACACCATCTGGCCAAAAGATGAGGAAAAAATTGCAAAAAAGGGTGTTTTTTTTTTTTTTTTTTTACTTTTTTCACTATCTGGTTCTCAGAATCCACACATCTGACTGGAATGCAACTTTGCAGATCAAGAGATGTACCTCACAGGGCAGTGTATACTTTTGTGCAAATCCATTGCTCAGTTGCAAAGTTATTAAAGTGTAAAATTTGAGGTTTACCATAGAAACTGCCACTCAACCCTAACTACAGAGGCACACCAGCACCTCTATAATACACACATACATACATACATATATTACAGGGGTATGGTAACACCCTATGGTTGAGTAGGGTGTGTAATGTTAAACCCCTAACTTTGCACTTTAATAGTTTCACCCCTGTTCAATGGAATTGCATGAAATTTTGCATGTGCGGCTGGGGCAGGGGGTGGGGGGCAAGGTCTCTTGATTTGGCAAGTTTTTTTCCAGTTGGATGTGCTGATTATGAGATCCAGACAGTGTTAAAAGAAAAGAAAAAGTTTGTTAAGTTGTTTTTCTGCTCTCACCTACAGCCCAGTTGATTTGGAATTGTGTTTTGAAAATGTCAGGGTAGAAATACTCACCCTAGAATGGTGCCTTTCATTGGTTTGGTAAAAAAATATTAATTGTTCCAGATTTATAAGGATTTGAAATTTAGGTTCTGAGCATGCTCAGTAGGGTCTTTCAGATAGATGTTTGATACAAAAGAATTTCTTGCTCACAAAAGAAGATTCTACTTTCATCAGCCAAAATTCTTCTTTTGTGATGAAAAAAATCTTGTTTTGTATGGCAGCTATCTTGTATCTGTTTTTTCCAGAAAAATCAAAAACCTATAACAATGATACCCTATAGAAAAACAAACACATGCATCTAGCTAAATCAGAGCCATTTAGCTTAATTCTGGAGTTTGTTTTTTGGAAAATGACCACAAAATATGTTTTTTGGACATCATTATCAGGAACTTGCACTGGTGCAGTTCACTTACAGCTTATAAAGCTTAAATTTAAGTATCAGGAACTTTCATTTCATTTCACTTTATTTACCAGTTAAGTACACTGAGCCAAGGCCCATTTTCAGGAACAACCCGGAGCCTCACAAAGAGGCTAAGAAGCATGGTACAAGATATAATACAAGACACACATACAATACAATAACAAAAAGTACAATATTTGTAATACATTTACAATTAGCTTGAGATTGCAAATGATTGAAACATTTTTTTTTAAATAGCCTGACTAGTGCCATTTTTACAATACTGAGGCAAAGAGTTCCACAGTTTCAGACATAAGACTGAAAAACATCACTCCCCCATACAGGTTATAATTCTAGGTAGGGCCAGATAAGAAAGGGAAGTGGATCAGAATGTTCTTGTAGCATCCTTTGGTTTAGTCAGGGTGAATAAGGGAGACTTATGTTCAAGCCTAAGTGTGTTATTAAGCAAACAGCCTAGGTTATGTTGAAAATTGGATTTTGAGGGCAACCACCCCAATTCATTAGAAAGTATACAGTGATGAGTTTTATATGACTTTGCTGTAACAAATCAACTATTTAATTACTTGTTTTATTAACTAAATCTAGATCACTAATGGTTAAGTTATTAAAAAGAAATGAGTTTGAATACAAAGTTGATAACATAATACTTTTTGATATGGATTCCATAGCTTCCCTAGTTAGACAGTTCCTAACCCTACATAAAGCACATTGTTTCTGGTTAACAACCTTAACTGTTCTTTTAGTATGAGCTGAGAAGGTAAGATTGAGATGTAATAATAGTCCCAAATACTTAAATTCTGTAACTTGTTGCAACAGTACACCAACAAGGTCAGATATTTGTAATGGTTGAGACTTTTTCAGTTTAGGGTTAGAACTAAATAAAATGCATTGTGTTTTTTTAGTATGTACACTAAATGATGCTGATGTAATCATTTATTTAAAGAATGGAAGTCACAATTTAATGAGTCATTTATTTCTATGACTGATGTCAAACTAGAGAATAATATGATATTGTCAGCATAAAGAACTAGTTTTGATTTAGTTGGAATTTTAGAAATTGGATCAACATGAATGGAAAAAACAAGGGTCCAAGTATGGACCCTTGAGGTACACTCTGCTCTAACATCTGTGAGCTAGACATAGCCCCACCAAAACAAATCCTTATTGGACATTCTGAAAGATAGCTTTTAACCCAATCACAAGAAATATTTGCTGGGCCTATGCCCTTCAGTCTCCGGAGCAGCATGGCATGATTGACCAGATTGAAGGACTTAGAAAAATCAAGAAATACTGCACCAGCCAGCCGCCCAAGATCCATAGATCTCAAAACATGGTTGGTAAAGCTGACCAGTGCAGTGCCTGTACTGTAAGACCTTCGGAAGCCATGCTGCTCCGGAGACTGAAGTCAACCCACCTTAAGGTAATAGGTCAACTGCTGCTTGACAATCTTCTCAAACATTTTACTAAGGGGAGACAAACTAGAAATAGGTCTATTAATTGTTTGGATCTTGCTGGGACTCTGCTTTTGGAATTGGTATAACAGCAGTATGTTTCAATAAATTTGAAAATACACCTGTTGTCAAAGAAAGATTAAATATTACAGTAAGAGGCTGATATATACTGTATAATGAGTAAGACGTTTCAAAAACCTATGTTCCAGGCCAGTCCCTGTGGATTTATTGATTAGCATCTGTAGGAGTAGCTTCTGAACTTGTTGTGGGCTAATCATTCTGAAAAGGAAAGAAGAATCTGAAGATTAAGTATTGTCTTCATAACTGGAAAATTTAATACAACCATTTTGTGCTAAGTGTTTAGAAAAACCTGTGAATTTATTTAATAACTCACAAATACCATTAGTATTAGTTAGCATTGAACCATTATCATTAATTGTGCCTATTGATGACTTATTGCAAGGATTGATAAATTTTTTTTATAGATGTCCAAAATTTCCTTGAATATCCTATTAAATTAATCTGGGTTTGTTGAAAATATTCAGATTTATTTTTCCAAATGAGAAGTTTACATTTATTTCTTAACATGCGGTTTGTATTAAAATCTGGACTACTTTTTTAGAATTTATGTACAAGAACCAACTTCTATCCCTTGGAACTTGTCTGGTGCAGTTCACTAGCAGCTTAGAAAGTTTAAATTTAATTTTCAGGAACTTGCCTCGGTGCATTTCACTTTATTTAATTTGTGCTGGGAGAAGCACTGGAAACAGTTATTGCTGCTAGTGCTGTTTTGTACTTTTCTGGTGGCTGGAATCTTCCCCACAGCTGCTATGTGGATGTTCCCCACCGGCCCTAATTTTCTCCCACCCTTAGCTGGCCTTAAATATATCGGTAGTAGGCTACACATGATGTAGGTGAGAGTTTCCCCAATACCCTCCCACCCTTATCTGGAATTAAATATTTAGGTAGTAGGCTGCACATGATGTAGGCGGGGTTCTGGTATTTCTCCTATTTCCTTTCTTTCCCATCTGCAGGTTATACCGCATCTCCACTAGATGTCACCCTTATCCTTCCATTTCTCTTCCCACTGCAAAGCATATTTACTTATATGTTTTCAGCTTCTCTCTCTTATGTTGAATCATCTCCTCCTGTCTGTTCCAAGGCTCTTGCTACCTTACTCATTCTGGGTGCTCTTCTAGTTCTGAATTAGATACCTTCCTGATATGTTAGGTTCCAAATCTGTCGTAATCCCTATGTTATCTCCCTCTGGATCTCTTGCATTCACTCAGTTTTGTACCCTATTCCCCAGCTCCAGTTAGCCACCTACCCTAGTCATTTATCATATTGCCCCCTAAATGTTTCAGTCGGTTCCAAGCTCAGTCCCCCTAACAGGTAGGATGGCTCAAATTACTAAGTGTTTCCTACCTTTTTTATTTTTTCATTCTATTAGTCCTAGACTCCCTATCCCTATTAGCTGGGACTTCTGAAACTTCCTTATATCAGAATGGTGCCCATACTGGGGACTTCAAATACTCCAAGATGCTGGTGGAGAAATCCTCCACTCTGATTCCCCTGGAGTACCTTTGCTATAAACTCACTGGCTGTGGGGTGGCAGTTTACTGGGAGACATTCTGGAGGCTCTGTTGCTGTCCTTTTTACAGGCAACTGTCTGCTCTGAGACAGGAGGTTGCCCATCTGCTGGCTGAAGTGGCAAGGAGTAGGGAAGCCTCCCCAACCCAAAGAACACCAGTGCCACCACTGCTGCCTCAGAGGTTGCCAAGAAAGAGGAGCAGTTGTACCACAGTGGGCTCAGGGAGGGTGAGGGTGGTGGAGCAGAGGTGCATCCTTCCAGTCATACCACTCCACAACTTATATGCCATTCTGGTGGAGTGTGGTCCTTCTATGGAGGCACCCACAGTGGAGACCAAGGAGGATACTGGGAACCTCCACAAGGGAGACCCACAGGAGGGTGGCAAGGGACACCGCTGGGAAGGAAACAGCTCCTTGTGAGGGGCTCAATTGTTAGGCGAGTAGAACTGGAGGGAGGTAGGGAGGGGAGAGGTAGGTAAGGTGCCTGTCTGGCATAATGGCTTGAAGGGACAGGAAGTGAATCCTCAGGATTGCGAGAGCAGCATCACAGGAGAGGAAGCTAGTCATCATCGTCCAACTTGGGACAAATGACCTAGCTGGGCATGGGATTAGGTCAGTGCAGGAGGAGTTTGTGGAGTTGGGGAGGGGCTTTAGACAGGTAGCATGCATGGTAAACTTCTTGGAGGTGATGCCTGTCTATGGCATGGGTGAGGATAGGGTGCTCTTCACCAATCAGTTCAACGAATGGTTGAAAGATTGGTGTGGAGCAGAGGGTTTTGGCTTCATTTGGGGACTGGGGGTCCACCTGGAGGGGTGCAGGCCTATATTGGTGTGATGGTCTGCATCTGTCCAGGAGGGGAAACAGGCTCAATAAGATTTTCACTAAGAACTGTTGGCACTAGAAGGCTATGCAACCATTGTTGCACCTGTTGCTTTACTTATAACTAATATCAAAACCTGCCATAATATATTTATTGTGACACTGTTTGAATTCTGATTTAGATATGCTAGAGATAATATCCAGTGTGAGTCTGTTCTAATGGTTAATTATTCTGTGAGTAAAAAAGTATTTTTGATTGGTGTGATGAAATCTTTTTCTCATTAATTGTAAGGGATGCCCCCTTGAGGCATAATGGTCATTCCCGAACTCAAGACCTAACTCAGTTAATAAATATGGATCCTAAATGAGGTCATACATAAATAAGAGCTCACTTTTTGATGATGGGTCACTAGAGGCATAAGATGAAGTTATTCAAGTCTAGTCCAGATAAGCTTTTTGTAAATTTTCCCTGGACCTGTTCCAATTGAGTTATGCCAGATTTTTTTTATGGACACCATAACTGAGAGGCATATTTGAAATGCGGCCTTGCATATGCCCTGAACAGAGGCACCATACCTTTCGGGTCTCTAAATGAGATATTTCTTTTGATTTCCAAAATTACACTGTTAGTTTTGTTAACAGCTTTATTAATCTGCACATTGTTACTGAATCACTAGAAATGTGTACACCTAGGTCTTTTCTATTTTTGAAAAGTTTAATAGAGTCCCATCCAAATAGTACTTGGCCAATGGATTTTTTTGCACTCATATGCATAACCTTGCACTTAGATGTATTTAATCTCATACCTCATAAATGCACCTAATGAGTAATTCTTTCCAGATCTCTTTGAATAGTTAATATGTTATCAGTATTGTTACATGAATCCCCAATGTTGATGTCTGCATATTTAATAGATGAGGATAGAGAGTTGTTTGTTACATCAGAGATAAATAACTGAAAAAGACAAGGTCTGAGAACCAAACCCTGTGGGACACCACTAGTAACCCTGCCAGAGTCAGATAAATGACCACTGATTAGTACAGTTTCAGTTCTTCCATTGAGTCAATTCTTGATCCAATTGACAGTACATGTATTTATACCAGTGGTATGCAGTTTGTTTATTAATGATTGATGGGGCATGGCACTGAAGGCAATTGATGGGACAGGACATCAAAGGCTTTACTAAAATCAATATGAATGATATCAATGGGGATATTTTTGTCAAGGTGTAGACAGACATGTTCCTAGAAACACATAAGATTGCTTAATAAACTCCTTCCTTTTTTAAATCCATGTTGTTCTGGGTCAACTGTATTAAGTATTGGAGTGATGAGGTCTTTGATAACACTTTCCAGTATTTTGCAGATTGTAGATGTTAAACTTATCGGGCGATAATTTTCCCAATTAGACTTGAGCCCTTGCTATGCAGCAGAACTACATACATGGATTTCCATTCCTTAGGGACAAAATTGGATGCCAGGCAACCCTCAAATAGATGCCTAAAAAGGTATGCTAAAACATCTGCCAGTAGATATAAAAAGTGACCTAAGATATCATCTGGTTCAGGGATCATTTTGCCTTTTTGATTCTGACGTTTTTGTGTATATCATCATCAGATAGACGTACTGCTTCTCCTGTAATCACTTCTTCATTAGGACATCCCCAATACATCTATCAAAAACTTTACAAAAATTTGATTTAAAAGTATCGGCCATCTTTTGGGGTTCATATATCAATGAATCATTGACCAGTAGAGGTCCAACCTGACATGGTTTTTTTTAAAAGAATTAATGTAGGTATAAAATATTTTGCTGTTGTTTTTATTTGCATTGCAGGTTAGGTTATATTCCCATATAGCTTTGGATTTTCTAATTTTTGATTTACATTTCTTTTGAAGTTTAACAAAAGCCAGCCAATTTTTGTTGTGTAGGTGATTTTAAGTACATACTATATTTTTTGTTTTTTGTTTTAATAATTTATGTATGGATTTGTTTAGCCACTTAGGGCAATGTTTACGATTATCGTTTTTATACATAGAGGGGACGAAATTATCTCTTACACTAACTAATAAGCTTTTTATCAATTCCCAACTATCTTGTGTGGTGTGTGAGGAAACAATATTCTCCCAATTATATTTGGCAATTTCCTGTTTAATTTTTTTGATATCAGCTTTATCATACAAGAACACTTTTTTATTGCCAGCACAGAAAAAAGAATTGATGTTTAGAGAAAAAGCTATAGAATTAGGGTCACTATTACCAATAGGGGGTATGTTTGACACATTGCTAATGTCTAAATTATTGTTGTGAATAACTAAGTCAAGGGTACGCTTGCTTCTGGTAGGGAATCTAACACATTGGTTTAAACTAAGTTGCTGACAAGAGGACCGTAATTTTTTACCAGGACCCGAAGTAGCAGAAAAGAAGTTCCAAGCAGTGTCCCCGGGTTACAATTATCCATACAGATTATGTTACCTAACTCACTAGCACTTTCAAGTTCTTTTCTTTACTTATTTATTTAAGTCTTTGGTAACTGGATAAATGCATTGATCCAGGGACCATTTTCAGGCACGACCAGGGCCACACAGGCTTCAGTTACAGAGGTAGTGACAAGGTATACAATGATTATAAACCATGTGGATTTACAGACATCATTGGTGAACAAAGTGGATATACAAACATCATTGGTGAACAAAGAAAGTGACATGGGAAAGTAAAATTAATGAGATGCTGAAAATAATAATCAGTACATCATGATCAGCAACAATTATTATACAATTATTTACTAAGGATAAGTGGCCAGTGCAAATTAATGCATGATGTAAAACAAAAACAAACAAAAAAATAACATACAAGACAATAGCCAAGTGGGAGAGCAGAAGAACCAGGTAGTGAGGTATGTAAGACAGGAGTCCAAAGAAAAAGAAATGAAAGAGGGCAGGGGAGGCCAAAGCAGCCCAAGAAGTAAAAGTCAGATAGGAAGGGGAGAGGGCTATCCAAGCTAGCAACAGCATGTGACCTCATCAAGCAGCAAGGATTTGAGATGCATCTTGAAAGTGGCATGGGAGTCCAGAGATCAGATGGGCATGGGGATTCTATTCCACAGAGTGGAAGCAGCTACAGATAATGCTCTGCTACCCATAGCTGAGGACACTTTTGGGATATCCATGGGGGGGACTGAGGATGTATGCAGACACCTCAAGGGAGTTCTGGTCTTGAGGAGAGATGTATAAGGGGGGCTTCACCATGACTGATGGCACTGTCCAGGAGGCAGCCAAGCCCATAATCAAATCTACAGTGTAGTGGGAGACAGCCAAGAATCAGGTAGAGGTGGCAGTGGTGAGTGGAATATTGTGCCAGTAGAGTGAAATGACATATGTTGTTGTACATGGAGGAGAGGTGCGCACACAAGGCTGAGGATATGTGTGAGTAAATAGGGGAGCAGTAGTCAATCAAGGGTAGCAGATTGCCTTGGGCAGTGGCTAAATGGGCTTCCCTGGTCAGGAGTGACTTTTTCTGATAAGACACACCAAGTTTCTTGTTAATACGTTGGATAACAGAGGACATATGATCAGAAAAGGAGAGGGACAGATTCAGGATAACTCCCAGATATTTGAAAGTTAGTACATGTTCAAGTACGGTGTCATCTGGTGAGGCAACAGAGAGGGTGGACCCAGCCTTGATGGCCTTAGTTAGGAAGGGTTTAGATCCAAATAACATGGATTTAGTTTTTTAGCATTAACAATTAGGTGATGTGAGTGGAACCAGGTGTGCGCTGCAGAGCAGTTATTAGAGAAAGCCCTGGATGTATTCTCAAGAGCCTTGTCACCAGTGAAGAGGACAAGGTCATCTGCATAAAATAGGGCATCACAAGTGAGACAATCAGAGGGGAGAGAGTTTATAAACAGGGAGAATAAGAGTTGGCCCAGTATGAAGCCCTGTGGTATACCGGTAGTGACTGGGAGGATGGGGGAGATGTAAGGTCCTATACATACCAACAGATCCATCTGAAAATTAACTTTGGAACCACTGCGTGGTCTCAGTAGAGCAGCCAAGGGTGCGGAGGGAGGAGAGTAACTGGGTGTGGTCGACCAGGTCGAAAACTTTAGACAGGTCGACAAAGACGGCACATGTTGCCCTTCCAAAGTCCATGTTCCTAAGAATATGATTGGTAAACAGGGCAACGGCAGATGTGGTGGAGTGATGTTAATGGAAGCCATGTTGCTGTCTGGACAATAGGTTGTGTATGTCAATATAGTCATACAGTTGTCGGTGGACAATCCTTTCCAGGAGTTTATTAAGATGGAGAGCAAGGATATAGGCCGATAGTTATCTGGGGATAGCGGGTCACTAGTTTTGAAAATTGGGACCACCCTGGCATGCTTTCAAGTGCTGGACACTGAGGAGGTAGTCAATGCCAGGTTAAAGAAGTAGTTGAATGGTTTTAAGATGGCAGGTGATAACAGGGAAAAGACGATCACTGTCCAGGCTGCCCCAGCTAGGCAGGCTCTTCAGCAGTTTGGCAGTGCCCCTGGGGGTGATTATCTAGAATTAGAAAGAGGGGAAGGGAGGAGTTTGAGGGGTAGGGGTGCAGGGATGATCAGAGAGACCAGTTTTCACCAGGGATGGCAGTTTGCTAAGGAGGGCAGACAGGTCTATGAATTTTTTATTGACAGCCTCAAGCACAGTAATGGGGTCAGCCAGACATCTGGAGGGAGTGTCAAGGTGAATAATGGGGTTATGAGTGCGTGGGCTGAGTAATGAGCCAACCTTGCCCCAGAAGCGATGGGGGTCACCAAGATTGTCCCTTTGTTTGCCCTGAAAGAAGGCATGTTTTTTGGCAAGGGCTGACTGTTTACAAAGGTTTCGTAGCCACAAGTATTCATTCCATTAGGCAGGGGAGGGGGCTCTTTTGTAGGCTCTCATAGCTTATCCCCTTTCCTCATCATGGCCAGCAGATCTTAGATAACCCAGTGCATACAGCCACCCCTAACTTAGTGAGTAGTCAGGGGGAAATGTTGATTTTGAAGATGGAGGAGTGCGGTTGTGAAGAAACCCTTAGCTTCGGACACATCAGAGAGGATGTAGAAGGCTGCCCAGTTTATTACTCAAACATCAAGAAAGAGGGAGGGGATGTCTGGGTGATTGAAATTATGGAAGGAGAGTAGTTTAGAGGGTGGGCGCTTGGTCTTAGAGGCCCAGACCAGGTAGGTGGGGGGTGTGACTGCTAATGGCATCAAATAGAGTGCCCGACAGAAGCACCCTGTCCTCTCTATTGGTGACTACCCAGTCAAGAAGTGCACAGTTTTGAGTACTAGGGATGTGCCTGGAGGGGGCAGTGATAATTTAGACTAGGTTATGGAGCATGAGTTGGTTAGAGTAATCAGGTTCTTGGGCACTAAGCCAGTCCAGGTTGAAATCCCCAAGGTTGATGGTGTCCCTGGCAGGGGAGAGGCTTCCCATCCCTTCAAGATGGGCAGTGAGACCTGCTGGGCATCCTGAAGGGGGATTATAGCAGCAACCCACATACATGTTTTTTGCTGCACCTATGGACAGTTCCACCAGGAGTCACTCACTGGGTGAGCTAGGGTCAGAGTGGAGGATGGGGTAGCAGAGAGAGGCTCATGGATGTAGAGAGCCACCCCACCACCTCTTTTCTCACCAGGCCTGTCATGCCTCAGCAGGGAGTATCCTGGGAGATAGTAGGCAGCATCAGAGAGATGGGGTTTTAGCCATGTTTTGGAAATGCCTAGCTCATGTGGCTTGTATAGGGTGACCAGTGTTCAAGGTCAAGAAATTTGGAGGAGAGGTTGCAGAGGCTGATGTGTGCAAACTTCAATCCAAAGGAGGAGATCCATATAGGATTTGAGTGATCAGTAGTGGTACAAGGGGGGCCAAGATTGGTCTCAATGTCTCCTGCTAGTAGAAGCAAAGAGAAACGCAGGTGATATGCCATGGGCAAATGCTGAAAGGGGATAGTAGTAGAGAAAAGGAGGAAGCCAAGACATCAGGCATCCTGTTTGGAAAGAAATGTAAAAAAAGCAAGACCCATGGGGGTACCCTCCCACCTGACAGTGGAATGGGGGGGGGAGTCAAAGGTGAGGGAGTGGGTAAGGCAGGATAGGAGCATCTGTTCTATAGCAAGTATGGAAGCATCAAGATCTGCAAGGAGTAGAGTGCCTAGCAGCGAGGCTGCCAGCAGCAGTAGCATAGCCCACTTCACATTGGAGAGCAAGTTTAGTGACAGGTAACTAAACTGTCAAAGTATCAGGGATATGTGACTTTAGACAAGAGGGGATAGGAAAGGTAGAAGGAGTAAAAAAGTACACAGCCAAAGTGGCTGCTCCAGTGGCGTAGAGGATAGAGTGTAAGCCTCCGCAGTGGAGGTCAGGAGTTCAAACCCAGAGTGGGGACAAAGAAAGCACACCTGGGTGATCAGGAGATTAGTGTGTGTCCCTGCAGGGGATGCAGTTGTTAGAGCAAAGGAGAAATACAAGTAGATAAAAGGATGTAGTGAAATTGAAGGGGCAGGACACTACAAAAGAACTAATGTCCCTCTAGAGGCAGATCTTTATAATCTGCTAATGGGAAACTGGACAGTACAGTTCACTTCCAAACAGTATATTTGCAGTTTTACATTAAGAATCTTTCAAATTCAGAGGGAGAGTATGCAGTTTTACATTGACAATCGTTCAAAATCAGGGATAGAAAAGGCACAGAGAAGCAAGACAGAGTGCTTACTATTAGAAATTCAAAAAGGGATGCAGAGATTGAGTGAGCCCAGCCAAATGCTCAATTCTAAAGGCAGGGAGCTACAGTCTTTGGCAGCTCAAGGTATCAACCAATAAGGGGCAGCGAGACCCAAGAGCTGTCCAGTCAAGCTTGGAAGGCAGTAATAGATTAGCGGAGGTGAAGGCTGCTAGGTAAGCCATACCTGAGAGTGTAGTGGTGGTCAGTAGGAGAGGGGACAGCAGCTGCAGCAGAAGCTACATCCCAGGTGCTGGAGTTCCATTCGGGTGCTTCTGCCTGGGCCCGCACCCACCACCTGTTTAATCATGGAATCACCTATTACAAAAGTCTGCCTTTTTTGATCAATGGTAGGGTTATCAGGTAAAGTATCCATAGTATCACGGGCAAGTACATTACAGTTAATAATTGGAACAATCAATTCTGCAAGAGAGGGTATTACAGTATTTTGCTTGTTAGCCCCTTGAGCACTTTCTGTATTATTCATAAGGTCCATCCATGAATTGGGTGCTTCATTAAAAGTAAGAGGCTACAAGTCCAACATGCTAGTATTATTTGATGTAGTTCTAGGAGTACTATCCTGAATATGTCTGGGGAGCTAACTTACAGGTTTCACAACAGATGCTGAGGTAGTTAAATTAGATGTAGTTGGTACTGGTTCAGGTTCAGGTTCACTGATCAGTACATCATTTGTGCTTGAAACATATAAGGAGCCGAATTTATTGTGTAAAGGTATATTAAAAACGCAAGCCTTGCATCTTTTTTTATGTTGCTTGCGCGCATGTGCAAGAAACATGTCGCAGCAGCTTGCTGCAGAAGCAGGTTGTGGAGGTGCGGCACTGTTGTGGCCAATGCCCCCACTGCCTTTTGAGGCTTGGCCCACTTTCCCCAATGGAGTGACATGCTGCTGCTGACACCAGTTTAGCCAGCGTGCCACCACCTTGAAACATTTTAGCTGCTGCAATCAGGGGCCACCTCATTATTGCAGCGTCAGCCATTCTGCTGCAATGAGGGAGTGACCCATCATTGTAGGGCAGTACCTTGAATGCCCCGACCCAGTTTGACGACAGGACATAATGTCCCCACACCCACGTTTCTGCTGTATGCCAAGAGGGTGCCCAATCCCCCTCGGCATGATGCCCCACCCACTTTCTTTGCTGACGGGGTGCCAAATCCCCATCGGCTTCAGTCCCTCTTTCAGTTGAATTTGCCAATGGGGGAGCCCACTCCCCTTCGGCATAATGTCTCCCCCCCAATTTGTTGTCTGCTGAGGGGGGTGCCAATCCCCCCATTTCTCCTCCACCAACTGGCATGTGCTGACGGGGGTGCCCAATACCCCGTTGGCCACAGCCCCCCAAAACACTCAGGTGGCATGCTGGGAGCCCACCCCATGCCAAAATCCCTTAAAAAAAAACAGTCCCGCAATTTTTTTTTTCCAACACCTGTAAAATAAGAAAATGGTCCCTCATAGAGTTCGGTGGCCCCTCCTTCAACCCACACCCACCCTCTGCGCATCCCACCTCCACACACCCCCCCTCACCCCATACTTACCTCCGGAGCCCAGCGCAATGATCTTCGGTGGACTGGGAACATGTCTGCACTCTTCAAAGCCAGCCGTGAACTGAAGAAATGCTGGTAAGCTGTATAATGGCATAAATAGGGTTTTTTCAACTTTGGTACATATCTCAGGCATTTTGGGGAATTTTGGCACCAAATTTTCAACATGGGGTTCTTGGGACCCATCTTCATGAATTCAGTCACTGGCATTGCGTTATTCAGTCCCAAAAGGTGATTTTGCAGTCCCAGAGCGGAATAACTTTTTGGGACTGATTAATGAAATGACAGTGCCACTGTTCATGAGGTGGGCTCTCAAAAGGCTTATGTTACAAAGTTGGTGAAAAAAAATAAAAAAAAATGACTGTTTTACGAGCGTGCATTGCACAGTTTCCACGCACGCTCATAACTTCAAAAATTTGTAATATTTTCATGCCAGATTTTCAACTCTGGTATTTTTTCATACCTCCTTATAAACAGTAGAGTTAACATTTTTCACATCATGGCCGAAATGTGTTTTCGCACTTTCGGTGCACAATAGTGCAGTCGCTGTGGGAATTCAGCATTCGAGACAGATTAAGAAAATGACAGTGACACTGTTCATGAGCAGAGGTCCTCAAATGCCTATGTTGAAAATTTGGTGACAAAAGTCCATTAAATGACTGTTACAAGCGTGCATTGCACTGTTTCCATGCACCCTTGTAACTTCGCAAATTTGTAATATTTTCACGCCAGATTTTCAACACTGGCATTTTTTCACACCTCCTTATGAACAATATAGCTGTCATTTTTCACATCCTGGCCAAAATATGTTCTTGTACTTTTGGCGCAGAATAGCACGGTCACTGTGGGAAATCAGTGTTTGGGACAGATTAACATTGAGCGAGTGAGAGAGGGGGAGTGAACGAGCTCAACTGAGCTCTGTCGGGACTGCTGCAGATTTCTTTGTGGGCAGAAAAAGGCGCCAATGCAGGCAGGAGCCCAGTACAAAAGGGCAGCCTGCAGCACCTGGAGAAACAGAATGAGCGAGTGAGAGAGGGGGAGTGAGCGAGCTCAATGGAGCTCTGTCGGGACTGCTGCAGATTTCTTTGTTGGCAGAAAAAGGCACCAACGTAGGCAGGAGTCCAGTAGAAAATGGCAGCCTGCAACACCGGGAGAAACAGAAAAAGTGAGTGAGTGAGGAAGGGGGAGTGAGCAAGCTCAATGGAGCTCTGTCAGGACAGCTGCGGATTTCTTTGTGGGCAGAAAAAGGTGCCAACACAGGCAGGAGCTCAGTACAAAAGGGCAGCCTGCAGCACTGGGAGAAACAGAATGAGCGAGTTAGAGAGGGGGAGTGAGCGAGCTCAACGGAGCTGTTTCGGGACTGCTGCAGATTTCTTTGTGGGCAGCAAAAGGTGCCTATGCAGGTAGAAGCCCAGTACAAAAGGGCAGCCTGCTGGCCTGGTGGCACTGAGGGTTGAGATGCTGGACGCCACACCTCACACCATGCCGGCGACCCTGGTTTGGGAGCGGACTCATGGAGCTGGGGGTCAGCCGGAGGGAGAATGGTTGAGCATCCAACGATGGCTCGCCTTCTCCGGGGGGAGGGTGGGAACTCTACCCGAGTGTGCGATGACCTCTGGTGGAGGCTGGGGGCATGACAGCACATCTGCACCTCAGGAGTTTGATTGATCATGGGCGGTGGCCTACAGACCAATCACCTCTAGGGGCTGCATCATCTAGGGGGAGGACATTGAGGATGTTGGTGCTTGCACCTTGATGTCAGGGGCTGGCAATGTCCCTTACAGAACAGGGAAAAATACCCCTCAGAGCCGGGAAGATGGAGCGCCGAGCTGGGTCCTGATGTGCCAGTGCCTGCCTGCCACCCCAGGACCCTGGCAAGACTTGAAGGACTCAGGGGCTGCCCAACCCCAACCCTGCCCGGGGGGTTTGTCAAGGCCGGATGGAGGGACCAGAGGTTGCAAGGTAGGCACTGGTAGGGGCAGGTTTAATGGGTGACTCCTGATGGAGCGGCTCTGTGGGGCAGTAGGAGGGGAAAATTGAAATTTCAAAAGGGAAGCCTGCAGCTTCAGGAGAAACAGAATGAGCGAGTGAGAGAGGGGGAGTGAGCAAGCTCAATGGAGCTCTGTTGGGACTGCTGCAGATTCCTCTGTGGGCAGAAAAAGGAGCCAAAGCAAGCAGGAGCCCAGTACAAAAGGGCAGCCTGCAGCGTTGGGAGAAATAGAATGAGTGAGTGAGAGAGGGGGAGTGAATGAGCTCAATGGAGCTCTGCTGGGACTTAAGAGTTGCCCACCCTCCCAGCCTGGGTCATCTGTGGTCCTATACTGCAGGGTCTCTGGAGTGGAGACAAAGCAATGACTGGATACTTTAAGGATTGCTGTAATAATAATACAGATTTAGTTATTCTGTTTATTTCTCTAACTGAGCTAAGTACGGAGCTATACTGTTATGATTGCTGTAATAATACATATTTATTTGTTCTGTTTATTTCTTCAACTGAGCTGCAAAATACTTGGAGTGCAATAGGATTTCTAACTGGGCTAAGTGAAACTATATGAGAGCCGAGAACAAAAAGTATGGTAGCTGAGGGGTGAAAAACGGACAAGGAGGCTTTAGGATTGCTACAGTAATACAGTATCTAATGGATGAGATTTGAGACTGATTTAACCTGTTCAACAAAGGGGCAGCAGGGGACTAGTGTGGGAGGGCAGGCGTGTGAGTAAATAGGGGCCTAACAGTTGTAGTAGGGTACAGAACCTGGGAGCAAGAGCCCATAACATAAGATGGGAGTCCAAATGGGGCAGGTGCCACTTGTCAATAGTGTAGGCATCTTTGGAAGGGTGGTGGGCTGTACAGTGTGTGGGTCCACCATGATCCTGGACTGGGCTTGGAGGATGGGGGGGTGTATGGTCTGTAGATGACTGGCTAGTTTGAGGGAGGAACTGTGGGGGTTAGGGAGGAGTCTAAGTGGCTGGGCAGATGAGTATGGTAGGCATCGGGGGGGAGGAACAGGGGATGGCAAAGGGGGATGCAGGAAAGAACAACAAGGGAGTGAAACTAACCCCAGTATCAGAAGCACTAACAGAAAAGACAGGAGAAGGGAAGTGGTGCCCGAGGCAAGGGGGGCCTCCTGATGGAGGAGGAAGAGACCATGAGGAGTACCGGGGAGAGAGCAGATGGCTGCGGGTTGGGAGGGACCAGGGGTGGAACAGAGGGGGGAACCGATAGGGGAAGAGATGTAGGAGGGGTATCGACTAGGAATAGATTCGAACCTCTGCTATGGAAGAGAGAGGGGAACCAGGAACATACTGAAGGGGGGGACAAGCAGGGCATGAGAGAGGGATGGCAACAGGTAGGGGAAGAGATAGCGAGGACGAAAGGGTAGAAGGGGGCTAGTAAGGAAGGAAGGAAGGTGTGGTGACTGGAGGAGAGAAAGCTATGGGAAGAGGCAGGATGGGAGGGGCATCACTATCGGGGTATAAGAAAATGGGGGCTCTAAATTGACAACAGTGGGGATAGGAGAGTGGTTGGCAATCAGCAGGGGAGGAGGAGAGGTCAACATGGGAAGCCCAGTAGGAAGTAGTTAGGCTGGGAATGGGTTTAAGGGGAATGGGAGGAATAAGGCAGGGAAATGGGGAGAGGCGGACATAGGGGGTACAGATACAGAAGTCACGAGGGTGCAGCTGGTGGGGGCAAGGGGCAGGGAAGAATGAATACTGGGGTGGTGGAAGGGGGATTAGAAGGGAAGGGGGTAAGGGATGGGGGGTACTCATCCTGGGGGAGTCTACACTGAAATGGGTGAGGTGGGGCAGAAAGGGGGAAAGGCACAGCCGTATTTGGGTTGAAGCTGTCCCCAGGCTGACTGCAGAAGGGGCAGGGCAGGCATTGCTCAAGTGTGCAGCGAGGGGGAGGAAGAAACCTCATTTACTGTTGCATGTGTGTCCAAACGACTTGGCGGGGGACACTGTGGAAGTAGTGAGGGGGAGGTTCGAGTAGTTAGACAGGCAGTGTAAGGGGGTGGGGAAGTCAGTGGCATTCTTGGAGGTACTGCTGGTACCATGTGCAAGCATAAGGAGGAAGGGTAGGCTTGAGGAGTTCAATGAGTGGCTGAGAGATTGGTGCCACACCAAACATTATGGGTTAGTGACTAACTGGGTAGAGTCTGGGGCAGTAGTGACTTGCACGGGGAACAGGGTACACTGGAGCAGGAAGGGGAGGGGAAGGGAGTATTAAAGGCAGCATTACTGCCGGCCCACTAGTACTGAGGGTTGAGGTGCTGGACGCCACACCTCATGCCACACTGGCGTCCCGGGTTCAGATGCAAACCCAGGCTGCCAGTGGTCAGCAGGGGAGGGAGAATATTGAGTGTCCAGAGGACTCCTCTTCTATCCCGGGGCAGGATCCAGGGACCCACTGCTCTGTAGCAGCCCCTGGTGATGACCGTCAGTACTGCTAGAGTGGTGTAATACAGAGAACGGAGTGTGGCGGATGTTGGCACACTGTGTCTAAGCCTCATTGTTTGCCTGCACTCCGCAAAGGGGAGAAAAGTGGAAAATGGGCTACAGTCGGGCAGCATGAGCTTCCAATCCCTGCTGACAGTTCTTACGCATGGTACTTTCACTTCTAAATATTTAAACAGCATATATAAGCAAGCAACATTCGGCATTGACAAATGCGTGTTAAAAACTCTTTTAGTTTGGACTTCATACCAATGATCATCAGCACCTTCTGATGGGTCATCGTCCCTTGCCCATTTTTTACTGGCACATTCTGTGGTAACTTTGGATTTATCAACATTTGTATCTAAGAGCCTAGAAATGGGTGTTGATGAAAGTACAAATTCAGTAGTTTTATCAGAATTGGTTTCGATACCAGAGATGTCTAAGTGTGAGCCACAGGCAGGTGTGGGCACAATAGGAGGTTTGATTTATTTATTTTTTTTAAGTCTTTGGTAATTGGGTAAGGTCCACTAAGCACAAATGCCTGTTTTCAGGGGCGACCTGGGAGCACTGTGCGGGAAGTGACTTGCTCAGAGTCACACATTAATACATTGTATTAATTAATGTATACATTAATACATACAGATTAATACATTGAACCTTTGTGCCATATCCTTTTGGCTGTTCTCTACCCATTGAAGTTTACTGTTAAATTCTGCAATCTCCTCTAACATACTGGCATTTTGCTTGCATTTAATGCAGGTAAAGGAATTACTTGGCATAAGGGTTGTGAGGAGTACATATATGAGGCAGTTAGAGCATTGCTTCTCTACCTGACCATCAATAGTCCTAATGGTGTCTGCCATCATACCAGTTTAGCAACTAAAGTTTCAGGCACTATATTGCCTAATAAACACAGGTAACTAAGGCAGAGAGGCTTACAATCCTGACCTACCTTAGTGCTATGGACCTAAATAAGGCTCCCAGACAATCACACTGATCACGTCCAGCACACTCTGCTCACATCAGGATGACTCAAATAGCATGGTATGACCCATAAGTCATACCAGGGATCACCAGGAGCACAAACGCCAAGTCAAAATAAAGTTTTTAAATTAAACTCCTGGCAGGGTGAAATCCTCTCATCCAAGGATCTGGCATGCCTGAAATGCTAAATGTGACCAGATAAGTATGCAGGTTTAAAAAGTTATAGCCCCAGTATAGAGTTGTAGTTCACTCCTCATTCCAAATGAACTACAATCTCTCCACCTACTTCCTGGTTCTGGGAATGTAGGGCTCAAGCTCACTGGGTAGTGAGCAGTATGGCACTGAAACACAAATAAAATGTAGTTACTACAATAAAAGCACCGTTGGGGTCCTCTGCACTCAGAGACCACTACTATAATACTGAATTCATTGGCAAGCTTTTAAACTAGCCAAGGGGGGGAGTTGCTGATATGAAACAGGAAATTCCAAGCCTCCCCACATGAAACAAGGTAGTTAGCGAGGTAATCATCCAAGTACAGAGGTCGTCAGGGAGCAGGACAGGGGTAAATGGAGAAAAAGGCAGTAAGGGCAGGGATGGGGCAAAAACGGGTAAGACCATCACAACATGGGGAGCAATGAGTACCAATGCCTGTGGTCTGGGTAATAATCTTCCTGAGCTAGTGGCCCTGATGGAAGAGGGACACCTGGATATTGTGGCAGTCACAGAGACATGGTACACAGTGAACTATGACTGGGATGTCAACATACCAAGGTACACAATCTACAGAAGAGACAGGTAGGGTAAAAGAGGAGGAGTAGTACGGGAAGGGATCAAAGCAATGGAACCAAAGGGTAAATGGAGAGGAGAGGAGGCACTGTGGGTCACACTACAGACAGGTAGTGGCACTACAATCTTCACAGGGGTTGTATACAGACCCCCATCTCAGGGGGAAGAAAAGGACAAGGAAATGATAGAAGGCATTATAAGAATGGCATAAAAAGGGGAAATATTGTTGATGGGGGACCTCAATATGCTAGATGTTAACTGAAGCACATTTACTGCAGCCACATCCAAGAGTAGGGTCATTCTCGATGCCCTACAGGGGGAATGCCTCAGACAACTAGTGTTGGAACCCACTCAGTAGGGAGCAGTCTTGGACCTGGTACTCTCAAATGGGGAGGAAGAGAATCATCAAAGATTTAGAAGTGGGTAGCCATCTGGGAACAAGCAACCACCTCACAGTGTGGTTCACGATAAACACAACCATGGAGTCAAGCCATACAAAACTAAGGGTACTGGAGTTTAGAAGAGCTGACTTTGGCAACATGGGGGAGTGCCTAAGGAATGCACTAGCAAATTGGCAGGAAGGAGGGGTGGAAGAATAATGGGGAAAAATCAAAACTGCCATCATAGAGGCAACAAGCCTGTGTGTGAAGTGAATAAAGAAAACAAAATGAAGTAAAAAACCACTATGGTTCTCAAAAGAGGTGGCGGGGAAGGTTAGGGAGAAAAAGATAGCATTCAGGAAGTATAAGGAATCACAGAAGGAGCAGGACAGAGAACTGTAACACATAAAGCAGAAGGAAGCGGTGAAGGCATTCAGAATAGCAAAGGCCCAAACCAAGGAAAAGATAGCCAACTTGGTTAAGAAGGGTGATAAAACCTTTTATAGGTATATCAGGGAGCAAAGGAAGACCAAGTGAGGGATAGTAGGGCTTAATAAAGGGATGGGGAGGTGGGCAGAGGGTGACAGTGAAATGGCAGAGATACTGAATGAATACTTTTGCTCAGTATTCACAAAAGAAGAAGAGGGGGAGGTACCTAAACCAAACAATAGAAGTACTATGGGCAGGGGAGCTGATACCAGTTCTTTCATAGGGAGTTGATACCAGTCCATTCATAGAAGAAAGGGTCCTGAAAGAACTCCTAAAACTCAAGGTGGACAAAGCATTTGTGCCTGAAGGGATTCACCCCAGACTTCTAAAAGAACTAAGAGGAGACTTAGTGACACCACTGACTATCTTTTTTAACAAATCATGGGAGGATGGTGTGGTGTCTGAGGACTGGAGGAGGGGAGATGTGATTCCCTTTCACAAAAGTAGGAGCAAGGCAGAGGCAGGAAACTACAGACCTGTTAGTTTGACCTCAGTGGTATGGACAATGATGGAATCACTTCTGAAAGAAAGAACTGTTGAGTACCTAGAGGCCAACGGGGCACAGGACCCATGGCAGCATGGATTCACAGCGGGAAGGTCATGTCAGTCGGATCTAATATATTTCTTTGACTGGGTGACCAAAGTAGTAGACTAGGGAGGGGCTGTGGATATGGCTTACTTAGACTTTAGCAAAGCATTTGACACAGTCCTACACAAAAGATTAATAAACAAGTTAGCCAGCTTGGGAGTGGGTCCCAGGGTGGTAGCCTGGGTGACAAATTGGCTGGACAACAGGACACAGAGGGTATTAGTAAATGGAGTACACTCTGAAGAAAGGGTGGTAACTGGTAGGGTATCGCAGGGTTCAGTACTGGGACCGGTCCTCTTTAATGTCTTTATAGGAGACACTGAGGAGGGGCTGGAAGGAAAAGTATGCCTCTTTGCAGATGACACAAAGATCTGCAACAGGGTTGACACACGGAGGGGGAGTGGAAAGATGAGAAGGGACTTAGCAAGGCTGGAGGAATGGATAAAAGCATGCCAGCTTAGATTCAATGCAAAGAAGTGCAAAGTAATGCACCTGGGAAATAAAAATCCTGGGGAAGAGTACATAATGGGGGGGGGGTACTAACAACAGCAAAAATTAAAAGGGACCTGAAGGTAGTCATAGCAGATGACCTTAAGGTAGGCAAGCAATGTGAGAAGGCAGTAAGGAGGGCTGGGGGGATACTGGGATGCATAGGGAGAGGCATCACCAGTAGAAAACAGGAAGCTGTCATCCCTCTGTACAGACATTTGGTGAGACCCCATCTGGGAGTACTGCATGCAGTTCTGGAGACCCCATCTCTGCAAGGACATAGGATGGAGGCAGACCAGAGAAGGGCAATTAAAATTGTGCAGGGTCTGCAACAGCAGCCATATGAAGAGAGACTAAAAGAGCTTAATACGTATACTTTTGAGGAAAGGAGGAGGGGGGACATGATTGAAACTTTCAAGTACATCAAAGGAATAAATAAAGTCCAAGAGGGTAGCATCTTTCAGAAAAAGAGATGTGCAAGAGCAAGAGGGCACAATTTGAAGATAGAGGGGGGGATGGCTCAGAGGCAATGTGAGGAAGTATTTTTTCATGGAGAGGGTGGTGGAGGCATGGAACTGCCTTTCTGAGGAGGTTGTGTGGTCAAAAACAGTGGGGGAATTCAAGAATGCATGGGACAGATATAAGGCAATTATAGTGGTGGGTAGGAGGAAGTAGACTGTTGGTTAACTAGAATCTGCAGCTTATCCAATAGGTTGGGAAATGAGCAGACTAGATCGGCCAAGTGGTCCTTATCTGCCATCAAAGTCCATGTTTCTATCTTTCTATGGGTTATTCCAAACATTTTACGCAGGAAAATTACCTCCCCTGTTATCTCTCATGCCATTTTGTTTGTTATGTTATGGGTTATAATGCTATCCATTACCCTAGCCAGAGACATTGAAATGACCCCTGGCCCCATGGTCCACTTAAATCATTCTAATTCTTGTTCTCCCATCCACAGCCACATCCCCATGGCCTAACCTTTGCCCATCTGAACATACATAGTCTTACTGCCAATCTCCCTGAATTGGAGGCTGGTTCAAGTCAACAATCCAGATATTCTTGCCCTATCTGAAACTTGGTTGAAGCCCTCAATACCTGATTTAAATTGCACTCTGCCAGGTTACAATTTTCTCAGGGCTGACCAACCTACCCACAAAAGAGGTGGAGGTCTGGCACTTTACTATTAGTCTCACCTTAATGTTTCTCTCATTACTAGCCACCCACTAATTAATTGTGAGGTACTACACTCACTTCCACTCCTTGGCAGGCCAAGAAACTCCACATCTTCTGTCTATATATACCCCCAAGAAACAGTAAACTTCTCCTATACTGGGGGCCTACCTGACTCAATTAGTGATCACTGCCCAGTCTATTACACGAGGGATGCCTCCCATCCATCCAGTCCCCCCAGAGTACTATCCTTCTCTAACTTTTCTGAACTTGACTCAGCTGCATTGCTTGATGACCTAAAATCAGTAGACTGGTCGCTTCTTTTTATAACCAATGATATCAACCAAGCGATGGATTACTTTAATGAGACATTACTCTCCCTGCAGAATAGACACGTTCTGCTGTCAATGCGTAGGGTCAGAGGGAAGGTCACCAAATGGCTTAAGCAGCCTCTCCTGCAATTGCTCTAGCACAGGGACAAATTATGGTCAAAATGGAAATCCTCATCCCTACAAGCTGATTTCGATGAATGTCACATCTTGCGCAACACCTGTAAGAAGGAGCTTTGTTCTGCCAAAAGCAATTACTTACACAATCTCTTTAGTTCCTCTGCCATTGATCCAAGGAAGTACTGGATACAAATTTATGAGATTCTGGGAAATAATAAGCAGCAAACTCCTAATGACATGCCCTTGCCTTGTTTTGCTACCTATTTGAACCTTCATTGTTGTGACTAATTTGAACAATATTTCTTTGCTGCCATGTTGTGGTATCTCCTCCTAGACTGTGTAGGTTTTTTATACCTAAAATTCTATGTGAATTTCATTAATTGTTATTGTCCTGGCTGCATGTATTCATTACTACTAACTGTTTTGACCTCTACTATCGTAATTTCATTGTACTTATGCTATGTACCTGTCTTTGATTGGTGTACTCTTTGATTGGTGTACTCTCCGGGGTCATGCTTGAAAACAGTCATTTCATGGCTAGTGCACCTACCCGGTTAACAAAAACTAAATAAATAAAAATGAATTAATGACATCCAGTGCAATAACCCTCACGCTATTGCCAACACCTTTAACTCCTTCTTCACTAAGGTTCCTAACATCTCCCCATCCTCTTCTCACAAATCCCAGACTCCTCATCCAGTTCCTCTTGATGCACCTCCTGACTGGGTGCTTTCTTCTGTCTCATGTCAGGAAGTTCTAAAGCTACTAAAAACCATTCCTACTAACGGAAGTGCTGGGCTGGATGGACCTGAACCAAGGATCTTAAGACTTGCTGCGCCTCTTCTAGCTACCCCTGTCACTCATCTCTTTAAGCTGTCCATCAGCGCTGCCACTTTCCCTAATGCCTGGAATTATGCTAGGACTATTCCTGAGTTAAAGAAAGGTGCCCCTAGGATTCTTTCTAACTATCAGCTCATTCTGTTATTGCCTCCGCTTAGTAAATTACTGGAAGAACTGATTCACTGCCAGATCTCCACTCACTTTCTCAATTTCAAACTTCAGTCCCCTGTCCAGCATGGTTTTAGAGTGGGACATAGTACCACAACAACTCTTACCCAACCTCTAGCTAGGTTAAGTCCAACATGGATAAAGGCTTGCTTACTGGTGCTGTGTTTATTGACCTCACCAAAGCATTTGATTTGGTTAAATCACCCCTTGCTATTGAGTAAACTGCAAACCATTGGTGCATCTGGATCTACCTTATCCTGGATCAGAAGCTACCTGGACGGTCAACTGCAATCTGTCTCCTTCAGCAAAGTTCTCTCATTCCCTGCCACTGTCTCTTATGGCATCCTTCAAGGCTCCATTCTTGGACCCCCACTCTTTTCCATTTTTGTCAATTATATTTCTATTTCTACCTTCTTACCTAACTGTCATGCCATTATGTATGCAGACAACTTGGTACTCTACGCTGCCTCTAGGTCCATTGCTGATATTAATAATCATCTCTCGTCTGCATTCCAACAACTTCAGTCCTGATTCACCTCTAGCTGTCTAATCCTAAACTTATCTAAGACTCAGGCCATGCTGTTTGGATATTTGAGAAAAGTTAATGTAGAGTCCCCTAAGCTTAAGGTGTTATATTGTGATGAGTATGCAGTCTCAATCACTGACTCCTTCAAATACCTGGGTGTGACACTTGATCCAGTACTTGACTTCTCCTCTCACATTAATGAGGTATGTAGATCAGTTAACTTGAAGATTGGTGCCACATACAGAGTATGTCACTTCCTCACCCCTGCTGCCAGGATCTCTGTAGCTAGGGGTGTCCTGTTTCCTAGACTCCTATATGCTCTCCCTGTCCTTTCCCAGGCCAATGCTGGTGTACTTTACAAGTGGGAGACCACTTATAACAACATCTGCAGATCTGCCCTATTGGCCCCTCGCCTTACTCACCATTGCCTGCTATACTCTTCCTTGCACTGGCTCTCTCTCCCAATGCCCTTCACTCCTACTCACTGGAATGTTTTATTGACTCAATGACCAGAAATTCCCATCCTGACTCTCTAGGGGGTATACTTTCACCTGTGCTTCACTCCCACCTTCTGAGGCCTTCTACCACCTCTCTGCTCCAAGTCCTGCACTGCTCTACTAAAATGGGTGAGCAAGCATTCTCACATTTTGCTCCCAAATTCTGGAATTCCCTTCTTTCCCATATTAAATGCTCCTTATCTCACCTCTCTTTCAAGAAGACTCTGTTCTCTCATCTTTTTGCACTTCATACTTGTGTCCATGCTTAATTTGTGCTTGGCTTTCTGCTCCTGCCTTCAACTTGCCATGGCTACATTGTGCACTGAATTTACTGTGCATCAATTGCATTGTCTTCATTTTGTCTCCCCAAACTTGTGTGGTTGATTTGTCTCTTTCATGTGTAATCCCTGACTATCCCTGCATGGATAAGTGTTTCATACTATCTAAGATTGTATGTATGTTATAATATACTGTTTTGAACTAATGTATTTTGAACTCTCCCGGGTCATGACTGAGAATAGGCAGGGTTATTGCATAATGCACTTACCCAGTTAGCAAATGCTAATAAATAAATAAAATCAGTTACAAGCCTTGTTTTGTGAGTCAAAATTCTTGTTTTGTGGGTCTCACAAAAGAAGATTTCCATCTCATGAAAGAAGAATCTTGGCACTCGAAAGAAGATAGTGGATTTAGTTTTTTCCATTGTTCTTTCATGAGCTGACCTTCTTCTTTCATGATCACAAAAGAACTCACAAAAAAAGAACCCTGGCTCAAGAAACAACTATGAAAAAAAAATAAGCTTACAATCATCCGTAGTGAGCTGAGATTTTTCCTTTGTGAGTACTTTTCTGATAATGAAAAAAGATCAGCTCATGAAAGAACTATGGGGGAAAAATAGGTCCACCATCTTCTTTTCCAAGCCAAGATTCTTCTTTCATGAGTTCTTTCATGACTCCGGAAAGAAGTTGTTTGGGTCAAGAAAGAAATGGAGTGACTTAATTTTTATTTCACATTTCTTTTGATGTCAAATGAAAGAACCATTGTTCTTTTGTGAGATACATGAAAGAACTGATTATGACTGGGACCTTTATCTGTGTCTGTCTGTCTATCTATCTATCTTAGAAACAGAAACTTTTCTGTTTTTCAGGGGACCAGAGTGCCCAACCTCAGTACCACTTATGTTGCCCTTCCCTCCTTTTAATTATACTAAAATAGTGGACTGGGGTGCCCACCCTGGTAGTGCTTCTTTCTATCCTCTTCCTCTCCAGGTCATCCCCCCCAAAAGAAATAGGTGTTGGAACTAGGGTGCCCACCCTGGTGCCACCGAATACCATTCTGGCACTGGGGTTTCCAATCTCCAGTGTTGGCTTCTGTTCCCCTACTATAGAGAAAATAATCCCTCATTGATCTTCTTTTTCTTTCAGACCTGAAAAAAAAAAGGTCCATTGGTGATCTGCTTCCCAACACCACTCTGACCTCCCACTCAGCACCCACAACCCTCTCAGCCCCCTCCCCACATACTCCCTCACACCCTCAATCACCTGATCAGGTCCCACAGCACCTTCATCCATGTTCTCAGTATGAGAACAGCAAGACTTTCTTGAAATGTGAAACCGCAGCTGGGGTTGTACTGCCAGCTTCCATTACAGCAGTGATCCACTGATCCCATGATCTGTTTCTGTCTACTGCCAATCCCCTAATCTGTCTTTGTCTGTCTGTCTATCTATCTATCTATCTATCTATCTATCTATCTATCTATCTATCTATCTATCTACCTATCTATCTATCTATCTATCTATCTATCTATCTATCACTATCACTATCTCTCTCTCTCTCTATATATATATATATATATATATATATATCACTGTATCTGTCTGTCTGTCTATCTATCTATCTACCTACCTACCTATTGATCTATCTACCTAGCTATCTGGCTATCTCTCTATCTATCTGTCATTTTATTTTTAACCGGACCTGGGTACCCACCCCTGTACCACTTCTGTTGCTCCCCTCCCATCCAGGTTGGCCACTCCCCTTTTATAGTACAATAACTGACCAGGGTGTGCCTCCCTGGTATGGCTTCTTTCCACCCTTGTCCCCTACAGGTTGCCCCTAAAGAAATAGGTGATGGCATTAAGGTGTCAACCCCCAGTGCTGCCAAACACCATCCTGACACTTGGATGCCCAATCATCATGCCAGCTTCTATCCCCCTACAACAAAGAAAACCATCCCTCATTGATATTTTTTTCTTGTTATATCTAAAAAGAAAGGAAAATGGTCCATCAGAAATCTCACCCCCACAGCTTCACCATCCAAGCCACCCCAAACTCCTACTGAACACCCACTGCCTCACACACCCTCACTCACCTGAACATGTTCCACAACATAGATCCACTCTGTGATTGAAGACATGTCTTGCTACTGAAACCAGCAACTGCAATGTTAGAACATAAGGGAAGTGCAATTTAATGTATTTCAATGGGCTTTGAACTTTTGTACCTAACTTTGTAATTTCTGAACATTTTTACACCTACCTTTGCCTTTTTGGGACCCCACCTCATGAACAAGAGTGGTGAAATTATTGAAATTCATACCAAAAGGTGATTTCACAGTTGCTGCACTTAATCACCTTTTGGGGGGGATCTGAAAATTTTCACTGACTTGTTTATGAGGTGGGGTCATAAGAAGGCTATGTTGAAAATTTAGGGAAACATATTAAAAAACATAGCAACATTACAAGCATATGTTCAAATGTTTAAACACTCACTCACAACTTTAGTAATTTTCATTATTTTGACCCCAACTTTTTAACATAGTCATTTCTTTACACCAGCTCATGAACTTAACAGTTGTAATTTTCAGATCCTTGCCAAAACATGTTTTCACCCCTTTGGCACAAAATTAAATTTTGGCCAAAATGTGACAATTGTCACCCACCAGGTTCATGAGATGTGTTCTTAAGAAGGCTATGTTGAACATTTGGGGTCAAAATATTAAAAAACCAAAAAGTAATGAAGGTACATTGACATTTTTCTATGCCCATTCATAACTTTGATAACTTTTTGACATCTGTCACTGCATGGAACTGTTGGGTCAGCAGGGCAGCAGTGTTGAGTAGGTGGATGGAGTATTTCCTTGGTGCAATACCCTGACAGCTCTGTGTATCTGAATCTGTGTGAATGAGGATACAATTCCACTATCTCAAAAAGAAAGGAAAACCTTTGCAAAAAACTACTTTAAAGGGAAAGTTCTCCTCAACCAATTTCCTGTATACCTGTGTAGTTTGCAGGCATGAACAAGGATTCCCTCTCTTGCAGCTCCTCAATTTCATCCTAATTTAAATATAAATGTGGTTGCCTCACTCTGTTCCACTCTGGTGTGAAAACCTGTTGTACTGTATTACAAAGTTCATGACCCCATTCATGCAAGATATCATGGGAGCTGATGATGCATACCTGCACAAGACAGCAGGTTATCATCTCAGTCAGTTCTCTTACATGTCTTGTAAAGTCTCTGTATTCTCTAAAAAACATTTTGTGCTAACTCAGACACACTTTAAACTACAAAAACAGCATGGCACTTACTACACCATGAAAAGTTTCATGACCAGCATAAGACAAGAACACAGGGACTGCAGAGGATAGCAACAGCACTGACTGATACAGTTTAACTGCTGCAGGCTTTAGCAGTAAAACATCATAAAATTCCAGGATGCTTTACATGAGTTCGGTCATGACCTTTGCAATGGTGTCAAGCAGATTTTCAGTTACATTTAAATCCTAATGAAATTAGGAGAGTACAATAGAGGCAATCACTGCTGATGCCTACAAACTACACAGGTAAACAGAATAAAAGGCTGACGGGACCTTTCCTTTAATGCACCAGATAAGGTTCAACTCAATGCAACAAAAATAGGGAAATATGACATTAGGGTTTCCTACCCCCAACCTTCAAGCAGCAAAAGGAAAAAGCATTAGGTTTTGGGTCTGCTGAGTCTTGGTGAATCAGTGGTGGGGTCTTTCTTGGGTTTGCCAATCCTAATGCTCACCCCCTTCCCTTAGTAAACTAGGTCAGATGTGATCTATTTACTTCACACTGGGCTACAACATATTTTGTTGGCAACATGTGGTGAGACATACTTCTGTACCTTTGAAGAGTGTATCATTATGAGGCACTGGCTTGCAGCTATATCTTGTGCTTTGGACAGGAGGCTGTGGGCTGGGGGGAATGGGTGGGTAATAGGGTTGACAACCCGAAGGAAAACCCCACCACTGATTTCCCACAGGAGCTTTAGCAACACATAAATCTCCTCAACCTCAGGGCAATACTGTTGGCAGTGCAATCCTTTTACTCCCAACTACAATGTCAATCTGTCGAAATTTGCCCAGACAACATGACATACTACATAAACAAGCAAAGAGGGCCCTAAGAACTTTGCACAGAAGCTATGAGGATCTGGGATCTGGCTTATTGCCTGGTAGAAGTGGACAAATACCTTATTTCAAATATCGTGCTGAATATTTGTATTCATAGCCCCAAATAATTGGACATTCTGTATTTGTATTCACTAATCATGTATCTGTGGGAGGAAGGTAAAAGAAACAGCTCCTCACCAGCTTAATTGTTAAAATTACAATTCCCATCCTCCATCCTCTGCTGCAAGCCCAATATCCACCAGTGGGGCAAGGTTGACTAAGACCCTATTCCATTTGTTATGTAGAAAGAGCTAAATGCAAGGATCTGTTCTATCCTTCTCTTTTCTGTCTCTTGTCTGACTGTGCAGTCAAATTTTTCTCTGCCTTCACTTGCTGTTTCTATTTTTTCTTCCCCCTTGTGTATCTGAAGTTTTAAAACATGTATGAATCTTTACGTGAAACTGGGATCCCTTGGTTTGAAAATGTATATAATTGTATTGTTGAAAGATTGCAAAAAGCCATTTGGAATGTAGGGGGTTAACCTGGAATGCAACACTAGCTCTTTTGTAGATCTTCAAACTATATAGTTGAGCATCCCAGTAAACGACCAAAAAAAGACCTGTAAGCTAGGTCCTGTTAAAAGCTATTTATTGTAACACACAAAAAAGGTTCAATGTCAAAATAGCGTGGTATTATTAGCTCGGTAAATGTAAGGATATACAAAATAGTGCTTCGCATTAATAGCGTTGCTACATAATGTTGCACAATGTCACACGGTGTCTCATACCTTATTCTTATTCTGAGTGGAGTGGAGTGCTAATGAATTGGTGAACTGAGGGAGTGATTGCATAGTCGTACTGTATCAGTGTTTCATCTATAGTTGTCCCTGGGAATGCAACATTTAGTTCCTACTTTCAGTCGTCATGTGAACCCCAGTCCATCCTTTCCCAGACCCACACCAATCCCAAATCCAAGCAAAACGAAGAAAAGGTAACTTATATTTGCCAAAACTTTATTAATCATTCAAACTGAGACTAGGGGAGCGTTTGGGTAAAATTAATCGAGTTAGTACTCATACAAGCTGTATGACATTTTCTTAGGCCTGCAATTGGAAGTTATAAGCAACTCTCCTCAAGAACTCCTGTCTGGGTCTTGATTTATACTGTGCCACAATGTCTGTGATTCTGCAAGCTGTATCTTTGTACTTCTTGCATGTTTCAGACACTGCTGTACATGCTATCATCTGCTCCATGACAGTTGTATTGAAATGCTGCTCTGATTTTAGAAAGCCCAGAAACCTCCAAATTGAAAGATGGTGAGCCCCCACGAAGTGATTAAATTTCTGATGCCAAGCCTCAACAGAATTAATTGTTCGGGGCAAATCCTGTTGTACAGCATCATTGCAGTTCCACATGTCAGTTGCAAACACTGGTCGCCGTCTTCCACCCCTGGCTAGTGGCCTACCTAACCAGGTGTCCTCAAAATAGTCAATCAAGGGTGAAATGAGTTCTACATTTGAGGTGTAAAAGTTATATTGCAAAAGTTCATCAAATGTTGATATGACATCTTGAAGTGGGATGTATGCAAGGGCAGTTATATATCGTACATGTAATGCAAAATCAGGGTCTGTAGTATATTGTTGGCATAATGTGGTTATACCCTGTATTTTTATCCACAATGCTTGACATAGGTGAAAAAAACAATCATGCAATCAGAAAGGTTAGCTTGAATCCCTTTATGGCAGCCTCTTCAAAATCAATTAGCATTGTTTCAGGCTGCAGTGTCCCACATAGGCAATTCAACTCAGCAAATACTTTATTGTAAGACGCAGCAGAGTGGTTGGCCATAAGGATGTACACAAGGGGATGACAGAGCTATATTTCACAGCATGAATGGTGTATAACTGTGAGAAGATTGAAGGGCAGCATTTAAAGGTACCATCGGCAAACCAATGGTCCATTGATTTTAAGTGCTGCAAATCCTTTCTTGTAGAGAAAATTAAGAATCTGTCAGCACTAGTGCCAGAATCAAACATTAGAAATTGCTAATTTCCTTCGATAATGGCATATTCTGGTGGCAGTACTAATGATAGCACATCTGAAGGCTCTGGGGGTGGCTGGGCTGTGGCACGCCTGTTTCTCCTGACTATACATTTTATCAGTGGTATAGCAGGAAGCTGGCAAGCCACAGATGGTGTTAACGCAGATATCCCCAATGCAACAATTTCATCAGTTGACTCGCAAGTGGTTGCAGTGTGGTCTTTCATGTCAGCAATAGCTGCCTTAGTTACAACAGTTGCAGGGTCAGGGACGTGATTATGTTCCCCAATGCATTTTAAGATAATGTTCCCTTCGAGGTGTATCCAGTACAATGTTCCTTATCATATTGCAAGCATTTCCAGTAGGTTTTACTAGCAGCAGTACGTTCCTTTCTGAAAATAAACCCATCAATGGATGCAAGACTGCTTCCCTTCTGACTGGTGACAAACTGAACTTCCATTCTCAAAAAACGTCAATCTAGGTACAGTTAATACAGTTTACCCACTTTACAACTTCCGCCAAATCTTGGGTGTACTTCTGTGAAAATGGTCCCCAGTATTGACGCAAGCTAGACTACAAAAAGATGATCTAGCAAGCTTCAGTTGCTGCAGGGGACAGAAAATACCTTTAGATTGCTAAAAGCCCAGCATGCCATATCTTTGGTGATTTGGGGCTTGCGGCAGTCACAGACATTTGAAAATCTGTCCCATTGTGTATTTCTGACTATTCAAATCCAAGTAGGGCTAGTGAGTCTAAGGGTGATTTTCAAGAAAACTGTTCATGTGCAAACATTTTCCCCACTCCACAACATGTTTTCACTGATGCATTTCAGTACTATTTAAGGTCAGCATTTCCCACCAAGAGCTGCAGAGAATTCAACGCCTGGGACAAGTAAGTAAAGCTGTACTCATTGCTTTGGGATCATTAATATCTTATACGAAACAGAAGCAGTTACTGAGAAGGAAAGAGACCTTGTGGTTATCATAACTGATTACCTCAAAGTGCTAGGGCAGTGTGATGAGGCAATGGGCAAGACCAGTGGTTTGCTTTGGTGCATAGGGAGAGGTATCACCAACATAAGGAGGGTGGAGGGAGTAAGGTTTAGGAGGGAGATGAGGAGACACTTTTTTACAGAGAGGGTGGAGGCTGGGTGGAATGTGTTACCTGCAGAAGTGGTATCCAGTAGAACAGTGGACTGCTTCAAAAGGGGATGGGAAAGGACAAGGGGGAGGGTCAATGAAGGGGAAGGGTGGAAGGGAAGGGCAGCTGCAGAAAAAGGGGTGCTAGCTGCCCATTCAAGCAGACTTGATAGGCCTCTAGGCCTTTATCTGCTGGCAAATTTCATATGTTCATAGGGTGCTGATGTCATGGCAGTGTGATGAGGCAATGGGCAAGGCCAGTGGTTTGCTTTGGTGCATAGGGAAAGGTATCACCAACATAAGGAGGGTGGTGGTGTCACTACTGTTTTGCTCACTGGTGAGACCCCACCTGAAGTACTGTGCCCATTTCTTGAGGCCACATCTCAGAAAGGACAGACTGAATGGAGGCAGTCCAGAAGAGAGAAATTAAAATGGTGCAAGGGTTGCATCAAAAGCCCTAGGAGGAGAGACCAAGGGATCACAATATGTACACCCTAAAAGAGAGGAGGTAGATGGTGGACATGATAGAGACATACATGTACCTCACGAGAATAAACAGGGTGCAGGAGGGGAGTTTATTTCAAATGAGGACTTGCACCAGGACAAGAGGGCATGCAATGAAACTGGAAGGGGAGAAGTTTAAGAGGAATGTGAGGAAGTACTACTTCATTGAAATAGTAGTGGACATCGGGAACAGCCTACCAGCAGAGGTAGTGGGAATGAAAACAGTAGGGGTTTCAAGCATACATGGAATAGACATAAGGGAATTTCAGTAGTTTGGTAGAGAATGGTGAGTCAAAAAAAGACTAGGTAGGGTCTTCAGAGACAGAATAGGCAGGGAACATCTGGGCAGACAGAGTGGGTCAAGTACTGATTTTCTGCCAACAAATTCTGTTTCTGTTTTCTTGTTACACAGAATAAACAGTTTTATTTACAAATAGGAATTCAAAGGGAATAAACTGAATGCTTACTTCAACATGCTATACTGCTGGCAGATGTGGATAGTATCCATGCATTCTGCATCTCAGAAGGGATTTTCTATAAAAAGGGGGTGTAAAATCATATATGATATTATTTACATTTAAAAGCAAAAACAGTAAAAACTAATGAGTAGATTGAGAGACTAAAATAAAGGATGACACCCTCCACATTCCCACTTGTGATACCTACTGGGCTGCTCTTGGTATACCATACTCCTTCAGTCACTGGTAAAGACAACAGAGTACTTTCCCTGTTTGTCCCTCCCTCCCATCCCACATGGTGCTGGGCATCTGGGCGCAGAAGGAATGAGGTCTCTTTTATTATATTGGATACAATGGAGGCTGAAGTGTTTGTGTACCCCTTCCTTGATACCATCATTAATATTGAGGGTCTGAAGTTTTCAGGGTTAGGGAGAGTACTCCACTATGATGTTCTCGGTCTCTGCCCAGATTGGGGTCATTTGGAAATAGGGAGTGTGGTGCAATCTGCTGCACACCCTGAATCCATTTTTTCCTTATATCCTATGGTGTGCTTGGGTAATCAATTCCTCAACAGGGCCCCACCCCCAAGTGCTTTACCCTGGGAAGGCTGAGAGGAGGGATGCCCTCAGTTTTGTGTTAATTGTTTACAAATATCACTTTTTACTCAGGTTACCGTAATGTTATTGCTGCAAATGCGGAGCTAAAACAGTTCTCCCTCACAAAACACATGCAACTGTCAGCAGTGACTGTTTTTTAAGAGAGACTCAGATCATTGTAATGGCCCTCAAAATGTAGCATACATCATTAAACACACACCTACAAGTTCAGAGCACCATGTGAACTATTGCCTGTACCGGGTGCCTATAACTGAGCAAAGTATAATCACAAGGTAGCATCATAGATATTACAAAATTCTGCCCCATAGTTTGACTTTAATATCTGTGAAGCCAGCAGCACCTTTACCATGTGGACAGCACAACTGTGGGGGGGGGCGGCGGAGGAGTAGGGATGTCCCTCATAATGTGGGCCAGTACAATGTGTGTAACAGCATGCAAGCAAACATGTTCTGCATTGATAAATGCTTGTTTCTTTAATAGCTATTGCTAGTTGAATTTTCTAGGGATTTGGCTTGGGAGTTGCAAGAGATGCAGAAAGCATATTCACAGATTGAACTGCCCATGAGTGATAAACCCCACAAAAATATTTGGTCCAGCCCTAGAAAAGCAGCATCTGCACCAGCTGTCCCAAGTGGTATTGAGGGAAAAGGGTGAAAGACAGTCTAGGCATATTAGCTGTCCCAGAATCCAGTTCTTCCCTAGCACAACATGTTCTGTTTCAGGTAATGGTGGGAGTAGGGAATAGTGTAACACTATTACCTCTAATGGCACCAGTGCCGCCAGTAGTTTTGCAGCTCCATCCTAATATGAGGAGAATATTAAGAGAGCATTAGAGCTTGGGACTCCCTGCATTCAGTAAGCAGTCACCATCTGTGGTTAGTGGGGTAAAAGAACAGAGTGCTGCACACAGGTCTGGTAAAGGCAAAAAGATTCCTGGTCATAGCCTCCATCTGATGGCAAGCAATGCTGGTGTCTGTGGCAATAAAGGTTCAGTGTGTGGCTACATTTTGCTGTACTGAAAGATGTTGTGACCAAGGCTGTGTGTGCCCATGGTACCAGTACATGATATGCCATAGTAAATGCCTCTCAAACTTTACCACCAACTCCCTGATTAACTACCTGAGGATAAAACATCCCAATGTGCAGCCATCATCAGTTGTGGTGCCCCATCTTGTGCTCATCAACTGTTCTAAGTTGGGCACTCTCTTCTTCCCCCTTCACACCAGCCAAAGTCAGTTCTGCTACACCAGCATCAGCTAGGGTATGGTCCAGCAGTGAGTCCCCTATGAGGCTGTGGGCCCCAGTCCCTTCTCCCAGTGACAAACATTCCAAATCAGCATCTTCTCTGTCAACAATGGATTTGATATTGCCCATAATACAGGTCTCCCATGTACAGACCAAGTACCAGACCAATAATCTAACTGTACAAAAGATCATGCAGTTAACCAGAGGGATGATGGTATGAGATCTGCAACCATTTTACTCTGTGCAAGACACAGGTTGCTGTTGGCTGCTGCAGCATTTGCACCAATTAGCTGATATTTTCTTGTCCCACATTTTCTCACAATTGTTTCCAAAATATGTCAGGCTGTACAGAAGTCAGTTGTTGGGAAATCAGCTCAGGCTGTCAGTGTTTTCCAATGTAAAATACCACAAAATATGGACAAGTACAAATTCAAAATATGTGTTCATGTCCTTTACAGCGTACTGGTTTGTGGAAAAAGTATATGGTTGTGACATTCAAATAGCAGGTGACTCTGGCTCTCCTGTTGGGACACACTCTTCACTATCTCACTGAAGGTCCACCATTCTGAATGTGGAGCTCATGGACAAGGATCACAGGTCAATAACATACTTGAATTCCTGCAGGACATGCTGAGTCCATGGACTGGTGGCACCAAATTATAGGTGGTGTATTGGACAATGCCAGGAATACGCAGAAATGACTGAAATGATAGGCATGTTGATGGCATCTGTTGCTTTACTCACAGTCTCAATCATCTAGTGATCCTGTATGCCCTGAAGATTGCATTGAAGTTGTTAGCACTGTCAGCACAGCCTGAGACTTCTCTGGGCATTTTCACCATTCCATGAAGGCTTCCAATAAACTATTTTGTACAAGAGCATTCTACTTCACCAGCATAGTCTAATAAAGGATGCTATTATATGGTGTAATTCCATCTACTACATTCATCTAGGGCTCCTATAGCAAAAGCAGGCCCTGCATGACATGAGTATAGAGACTCACACTGGTGGAGTCCTAGGCCACCAGAACTGGACTGGGATAGAGGGAATGTTGAAGAGGTTGTCCCCATTTGAAGATAACACCAGTGACCGCAGTGCTGGGTTTGGATCCCCAAGTCAGGTGATCCCTTTGAGTCAGATCCTGAAAAACAAATTTGTAAAGGCTATTTGCAGTCTAGGCTGTCAATGACCCAGGCCAGACACTTATACTGTCCCCTCTGGGGATCCGTCTAGTTCAATTATGGAGTTTTTTTTTTTTAAATAACCCCGACATGTCTTTTTGTGACATACCTAAAATCATTATCAAGACTTGTTTCATGAGCCAATTTTCTTTACAAGACGTCTGTTGTTTACACAGGTGCATGCCTCTAAGGGTCTAATGGTTCTGTAGCCTCAGGTACTCAAGCACACCGTAAGATAGAAACACACTTGATGGGCCTGTGCTTCTGCAGCCACAAGTGTAAGACATACATGCCTACCTCTGACTGCACATGTGTGGGAGACACAAAATCCATGACACCAAAATTGCAACAGTACTTCTCTCTGCAGAAGCATAGGCCCCTGAGGGGCCTGCACATCTTCAGCCACAAGTGTAAGACATACACATCAACTTGTGCCTGCAGATGCACAAGTCCCTGTGGGGCCTGCTGTTATGCAGATGAAATTACTGTTGCAATGTGGGTGTCATGGTTTCAGCAGCAGATGAAGAAATTGTCCAAGATGCTAGCAGCTTTTCAGTCTTGCAGCTGCATATAGAAAACCATACAATAGTGGATTATGCTGTCTAGTGAGGCACCTCATAAAGTATTCATGACCATCTCTTTATGCAGAGGTGCAGGGCCCATGGGACCTTCTGTCTGCAGAACACCCTGTACAACATATACACACACAGGTGTGGCTGCATAAGCACATGCCCCTCTGGGGCCTGTTCTTATGCAGCCACCGACAGAAATCCATGAAGGTAGCACATCAGTGCTACTGCATTTGTATCATCTGGGAACAGTAGTATTTTGTTTGTCATACTTGATGATGGCTGTCCATGGCTGGTTGTGTGGGCTTGTCCTGTTGCTGCTTGGGGGTTGGGGAGTAAGAACTGGACACCTTAACACCACATTTCACTACATGTGTTACTTTAATCTGAACCATAACTGGTGCATTAATGTATTTTTTTGCAATGAATATTTACTGTACGTACATGCTGTATATACTGTATGTATATATTCATTGCAAAACAAATGTTATAGCAGCCATTAGGGTTGAATAATGCAAAGTGGACAAAGTAAGGAAATGAAAAACATTAGTGTTAGGAGTCTTGGGAATATTGGTGAATTGGTGGTATTGTATTCCTTAGGGTTGTCAAATCTAATGCTAACCCCTTCCCCCAGCCTGCAGCCACCTGTTCAAAGCACGGGTACAGGTCCAAGTCAGTGCCTCATAGACATACACTCTCTGAAGGTAGAGTGATATGTCTGACCACATATCACCAGCAGAAACAATCAGCATTTTTCAAACAGGCCTGGTATGAAGCAAGGGATCATGTTTGTTTGCTTGCTCAGGGGAGGAGATGGGCATCAGGGATGATGATCCCAAGGAACACCACACTGCTGATTCACAAAAACTCCAGAGACTCCATACCCTAATGTTTTTCCATTTCCTTACTTTGTCCACTTTTCTTTCCTTAACCCTAATGTCTGCATTAAAGTAGTTTTTTGTAATGAATTTCCTTTCTGTTTGTGATAGTGGAATTGTATCCTCATTTCATGCAGGTCCCAAAGGGACCTGCATGAAAAAATCCAGACACACACCAAGGGATGAGTCCACCTACCTGCGGAAGTGCAGTGCCCTCCAGACAATGAATGCAAAGAATATGTGAGACAGTGGGGAGCAGTGGAAGCACAGGGCCCTATGTGGCTACAAATGCACATGCAAAGAGTAAAGAATCCAGCAGCTATGGATGCAGAGATGCAGGGCCCTCTGGGCAGTAAGACTAGAAAAGAGTTCCCTATCTGGCCTAGTGGTGAAGAAGGCTGAGATGCTGAAGTCTTACCGCTTCCCGAGCAAGTGACCCATGTTCAGGAATGAGCATGGGTCACTGGGGGAAGGGGAGGAGTTGGAGTGAGCTGCTGCCAGTTAACTCTCCTCTCCCAGGGAGGGAGGGATGAGGGCTTACCTGGCTCTTGGCTGCCAACAAGTGGAGGCTTGGTGGCATTGACAAGCTTGGGGGGGACCAGGTGCTAGGTTAGGTGGTAGGAAGGGACCGTCACCTGAGCCTAGGAGAGCATGCACACCTCCACATGCATGCCAGTCCATGTACCAGGGTCTCAGGGTAAAAGAGGAGAAAATGGAAAAAGGGGGGTCTCCAAGCAGGTGGGATAATGCCCCTTAGTAGAGGCAGAATGGAAACAGGTCCCTGCAGGAGAGAAAAATATATATGGAAAAAAAAGAAAATAATTCCTTCACTATATGGCTACTAGTTGCCCATGCTGCCAACACTGCACTGTCCCTTCTGAAGCTAGGAGTGGTGCTGCATGGCAATACCATCCACCAGCCTTGGCCTATCCAGTTGGCCCACTGAGCTCACACCTGCACTCAGATCCCCATCACAGGATCACAACATGCTACCCACTGGGCCAACGGCCAGTGCTGCACACAAAGTTTCTTAATTTTTTTTCTTTTTAGATTTTGAGTGCACATTTTTGACACAGTGTTTTTATGACCACTCTCTCACACACACACACACACACACTAAACATGACAGGTGTTATTTATAAAATACTTGCTGAAACATCATTTCATGCCACAAGTGTGAAAACACATCTTGGCCGGAATTTGAAAAATGACAGCTGTCACATTTATGAGGTGATATTAAAAAATGGCTATGTTGAAAATTTGCAGTCAAAATATTGAAAATTGCAAAAGTTATGAGTGAACATTCAAATATTTTAATGTTTACTTATAACTTGGACAGTCATAAAGTGGTACTTTTAACATACTTTTTCACCAACTTTTCAACATAGTCTTTTTACGACCCCACCTCATGAACCTGGTGAGTGAAATTTTTCAAATCACACCCAAAAAGGTAATTTTGTGGGGCAACTGCAAAATCCCCTTTTGAGCCAGATTTGAAAACTTTCACCTGCCTTGTTCATGAGGTGGGATTCCCAAAAAAGTTATGTTGAAAATGTTGTGCAAAATATTTAACAAGCATTTGTCAATGCCGAACGTTCGCTTGCAGGTATTTGCAGTGGTGCTTGGCATGTATGGTGCTTTACCCTAATGCCCTGTGTGATTGCTGGTATTTGCACAATAAACTGTCAGCATGACCTTTTTGTTACTCCCATTGTGTGTTACATAGGCGGAAACACATTTTGGGCAGGATGTGAAAAATGACAGCTGTACTGCTCATAAGGAAGTGTGGTAAAATGCCAATGTTGAAATTCTGGAGTGGAAATATTGAAAATTCGCAAACCTATGAGCGTGCATGGGAACTGTGCAATGCACGCTCATAAAACAGTCATTTGTAGGAATTTTTTCACCAAATTTTCAACATTGCCATTTTAAAACCTCTGCTAATGAACAGTGTCACTGTGATTTTCTTACTGTGTCCCATACATTGATTTTGCAACACCGACTGCGCCATTGTGCAGTACATGGGTGGAAAGATGTTTGGCAGGATGAGAAAATGACAGCTGTACTGCTCATAAGCAGGTGTGGTAAAATGGCAATGTTGAAAATCTGGAGTGAAAATATTGAAATTGCAGTTACGAGCATGAGGAATGGACAATGCACGCTCGTAAAACTGTTATTTGTAGGAATTTGTTCACCAAATTTTCAACATAGCCATTTTTTTATAATTAATATTTTATTGCTTTTGTATGCCACTCCAGTAACAGAAGTTAGACAGTAGTATCTCGCTATGACAGGTAGTACACAATCATCCCTAGAAAAATGACATAGTGCATCTAGGGCATATTATAAACAGACATTTGCCAAAACAGGTCAAGAGAGGAAATAGACAGGAAAAACAGTTAAATCCCCTCCACCCAACCCCCCTTCCCCCAAGGTTACTGTAGAGAGGAAAGGTTACAAAAGCAAGAAGGGAAAGAAAAGAAGAGAAGAAAAAAAAAAAAAAGCAGATCCGCTGGCCCAAGTAATAAAAGTTAATTCTTCGAGTTCCAGGATCTCAACATGCGATCTAAGCGACCCCATCTTGATGTGAAGGCATTCGTCTGGCCTCGATTATGGGCTATATGTCTTTCCAGCTGCAAAGCTAAAGTACATTCTCAGTGCCACTCCAATAGGGCCGGAGAACAGTCTGATGACCAATGCCTTAAAATTATTAGCTTCATAGTGGCAGTGATAAGTGATACTTGGACTCTCCATGACTTTGGAGTGGCATCAGGAAAAACATTCAGTAAGCAAATTTCTGGAGTGTTCATAGTGTAGGAGCCAAGGATAGGGCATACAAGTTTATTAAGGACTCCCATAGGGTTCGTATCTTCGGCATGCCCAAAACACGTGGAGCAAAGGGCCTTCTACTAGTTCACATCTCCAACAGAGTGGGAGTTAGCGCTTCCATCTGTATAGATGCGGAAGTTAAATATAGATGATGCAGTATGTTAAATTGAATCAGTCTGAGTCTATCTTGTTTAAGATATCGATAGATAGAATTCAAAGGTTCTTCCAGAAGTCTGGGGTATCCGTAGGTTTAACTCACTGACCTAATAATAGCAGACTCCTGATGGGAGTTTAGGATCCCACTCTTGCAGCAATTTGTATACTTTGGATATTGCATGCGGCTGCATCGCAGCTGTTAATAGAAGGTCAATATTTTCCGACTTGAAAGCTGCAGTTGAAAGCGAGGGGGGAGGGATTGGGACAGAGCTTTTCCCAGCTGCAGCCACTTGAAAAAGCAATTATCAGCAAGGCCATAACAGCTCTTTAGGTCATCAAAGGGCCTCAGCCTATTCTGATCCAAGAGGTCTGCAGCTGAGAAGTGGCTAACCTGCAGCCAAAAAAGAGAAGGTATTGTGTTACCACCAAGCTTAAAGTGAACATTTTCAAATATAGGTTGGGCACTCGAAGTCCACCATCTGACTCTGAGACGTCATTGTAATTGAAAAAGGGCCTTCAGGGACCAACCCATAGGATTATTCTTAAATAATCTAGGGGTATCAGAGGGGGAAAGAAATAAAAGAGCTCGTAAGGAAGAATTCACCCTTTTCGCTAGGCCGCATTCTGTGTCATACCAGAGGGGGTCTGTAATCTAAATGTGCATTGTCTCTATTCCACCAACCCAGCTTACACACATGCTGTGCAATATAGTACAGATATACAGAAGGAGCGGCTAAGCCACCCTTGCGCTTTGGGGCTGTTAAGTTATGGTAGGATCTGCTAGTTCGCTTTCTTTGCCATAGAAAGGAGTCAAACATTTTTTGCAGTTTAACGAACTATTTTTTGGGAGATACTGCCCCAAGCATACCTAAGGGGTATAATAGCCTAGGTAGAATATTCATTTTTAAGATGTTTACCCTACCCCACAACGTTAGGGAGATTGATCTCCATCTAGTCAAATCTTCTGATATAGTTTGAACAAGAGCATCTAAATTCTTTTGAATCATTAGTGAGATACTTGAGCAAATGTTGATACCCAGATACGGCAAAGACTGATCTTCCCAACCCAAACCCAGGGAACCAAAATCAGCCATTATTACTTTGTTATTTAAGGGAAAGATTTTAGATTTTGCACGGTTTAGCTTGTAGCCCGATACCTTTGAAAAGTGGTCTATTTCCTATATAGCTGGTATGGAAACATCTGATTTTCGACATGTAGCAACACATCATCAGCATAGGCAGAGCAGATATAGGTGTTTCTGCCCACCTTGATGCCCCTTATAAATGGGTTCCCCATTAATTTCCGCAGAAACGGTTCCAAATATAAATTGAATAACAGTGGAGATAACGGGCACCCTTGCCTGGTATCCCGTTCTAGCTTAATGCATTGTGACAGGACCCCATTACATTTAACTTGAGAGGAAGGGGAAGAGTACAAGATTTGGACCCATTTTATAAAACTATCAGGGATGCCAAAAGTTGACATAGTAAGAAACAAATAATCCTAGTTACTTTGGTCTAATGCCTTTCGCATCGAGAGAGAGAGCACAGCTAGAGTATCGGACCCTTTAACCTCCATCATGAGATGCAACAGTTTTCTGAGATGGTCTTGAGGAGCCTCCCTTCATGAAACTAACCTGCTTTCTGCAAATCAGCCTATCCATTACTTTGGCCAACCTGCATGTTAGAATCTTCGATAAAATTTTAACATCTGTATTCAATAACGATATAGGGCGATAGCTATCTAAATTTAAGGGGTCTTTACCTGCTTTCAAAAGTAAAGTAATTCTTGCTTCAAGAAAGCTCATATCTGATACTCCATGGTCATACCAGTAATAAAAAACCTCTAGCAAAATTGGGGCTAGATCTGACGAGAGAGCTCTGAAAAAATTGCTAGGATAGCCATCAGGCCCAGGAGACTTATCAAGAGGTAATTGCTGGATAGCCTGACGGATCTCTAACGTTGTTATTGGGGCGACCAAGTCCGTGGCCTCTTCCAGGGAGATTTTTGGTAGTGAGACCGATTGAAGAAATTTATTAATATCCGATTTCGAGGCCTCTGTCTGAGTATCTTTTGAGTATATCTTTTGAAAAAATTCCTTAAAGGCTTCCGCCATGGCATGAGGATCCGTACAGACTTGGTCTCCCTGAGAGATATGGATTCCTGCAATATGTTGGGCTGAATCCATTTGTTTTATCCGCATTGTGAACAATTTTCTGGCCTTCTCTCCTGTGCCCAAATATTGAAGCTTTGCTCGCAGCAATGCAAGCTCAGCCTGTTGTAAGGCAAGCCCTGAGTATTGTGCCTGCAGTCTATGCAACTTAACTCTCTCTGTGTCGGACGAATGTTGGGATAGGCTAGATTCAATTTGACTAATTTGGGTTAACAAAGAGTCCATCTTATTCCTCTGGTTAAGTTTTTTCCTAGAAGAAATCTTAATTAGTTCGCCCCTTAAAGAACATTTCAGCGCTGCCCAAATCATATCCTTTTGAGCTATTGAGTTTTGGTTAGTTTGTAAGAACAAATTAATATATTCTTTAATTGTTTTTAAATGTGGTTCTTCCTTTAGAATTTGGCTATTTAACCTCCATTGAGGTGAGCACCGAGACAGAGGGGATGGCCTGAACAATACACTGACCGGGGCATGATCCGAAATGACCCTGGCTGAAATATCAGCCTCTATCATGTCAGGGACTGCTATAGAGCTAACTAAAATATAATCAATTCTTGAATAAGAATTGTGAACTGGGGAATAGAAGGAATATTGTCGTTTCCCAGGATTAAGAACACGCCATATATCCACTAAGGCTGCATTGCTCATAAGACCCTTCAAAGCTCTTTGTGCCGGGGATTAGCCTTTCCTCCTATTAAAGGTTTGGTCTAGGTCATTTTGCAGTACTAAATTCCAATCTCCTCCAATGATTGTCAGTTGAGGTACGTCTGAGACTACCCGCTGCAGCAGCATTGAAAAGGAATAGGGGGAGTCACTATTAGGGCCATAGACAGATCCTAGGAGTAGTGTTTGTGAAGTTAACTGCGCCGAACAAATATATATTGACCTTCCGGTCCCAATATTCGTTCAAAAATTTAAAGGGAACCCCTTTAGCCACAAGTATGGCCACTCCAGCCTTTCTGGTCAAGACCCCAGCCCCATACACCTGGGCAACCCATGACCTCCTGAAATACTGCACATCATCCTTCTTCAAGTGGGTTTCTTGGAGGAGGGCAATATGTGCACCCAAATGATGGAGATGTCTTAAAATCACTTGCCGTTTAGCCCTATCCTTGGATCCCTTAACATTCCAACTTATAAGCTTATATAATTGACTCCTCATATACAAAAATAAGGGTCTTTATGTATATAGAGAAAGACCTGGGAGTATTAACACTCTCCCAAGGGTCAGCTAAGCAGGCAAAAGTATTTTCATGTCGAGAAAAAGTATACTTTCCCAACAAACAGTAACCTTGATTATTACTATTATCCCCCCCACCACCCTGAACCATCATAACTCTAAACCGTCCCCCCTTCCCCTACAATTAAATAACAATGTATAAAAATGCCCCTCCCCCCAAATCATCTGTCCCCCAGTTCCATTGAACTGCTCTCCTAGAAACAATCCACCACATGATATATATCCAAACAACCCAATATGTTCGACTACACATCCCACAGCCCCCGCCCACCATATCCAGAATTGTGACTATATTATTAAGTCAGAAGTAGCCCCAAAACTTTAATATAACGTAAGATATTGAGAAGAAAAAAAAAAGGGGGGGAAGGAGGTAGATCCTAATTCAGTGCCGGTCAAAAGGCTAGTTCCATTGAGAATTATATCCAGTCTCCAAAATGTCCAGTCTAAATCCAGAGCAAGTAGGAGTCCAGGTGGAGACCCTTTCTTATAAAAAAAAAAAAATGGCCAATAGAAACAGTATATGGTCTGTAACAAAGATCGAGCCATTCCAATATCTCACGGCAATTGTCCAAGAAGCAGCGCTGTCAGGCCCCTTGCACATAGGGAGATCCAGCAGGCCAATTAGAGAAATCCCATTGTCCATCACATAGCTTTATAATGGTAATTCACAGGCTTTGACCAGTCCAATCTTACATCCGACTAGTATCCACTCGTTTCATAGAGGAAAGTAACAGGGGAATGCATGCCGAAACACTCAAACGACCTCCAGAGATTAAGATATATCACAAGGTATATAGTGTATCCTCATTTAAAAGATCAGGGAGGAGCCGCTGCAGTTCTTGATGAGCTTGAGAGTAAGGCTCAAATGATAGCCAAGTCCCATCTAAGTTGACCATTAGCACGGCAGGATATTTCACTTTGAATTGTTTAGCAGCAGCTATAAGCTTTGCTACAATCGGGTGCAGCTCCTGATGCTTTACTCTCACTGAGTGGGGAAGATCCTGAATAATGCGGATTTGCTTGCCCTCCCATAGTAGCTCCTTTACCCCTCTCACTTTGTCAAGCACATGCTGTCTGTCCAGATAATTAAGGAATTTAACAATTAGTGGCCTAGGGGGCTGACCCTGTGCAGGAGGGGGCCGCAAAGCCCTGTGCGCCCTTTCTATAATGTAGTCCCCTCCAGCTGGGGGGGGACCAGCGATCTTGGAGCATAATTTTTGAATGAATAGAATTGGGAATTGCCCTCTTCCTTTCAGGGACCCCAATTATAACAATGTTATTGAGCCTGCTGCGCCTCAAATCCTCTATCTTGTCCTCCAGCTTTTAAATTCAAGCTTTCACCAAGGTCAGCTCTAACTCATAATTTGTCTGCTTGTTTTCCAATGAGCTAACTTTTGCTTCGGTATCACCCACTCTCCGGGTCAAAGACTCCATAGATTTTTTAATTTGTTGCATGTCTTCAGCCACCGATGTGATTGTGGCCTGTAGAGGTTGCAGGAGTTCGAGAAATCTGGATTCCGAGAGCGGAGCGTCTATTGTGGGCAGGCTTGACAGGCTAGCGGCCTGCTGCTTCGCTCGCTTGGTGGCCTTGTCCTTCTCAGGAGTCTGGGGGTGTGTGCTTTGGCCTCGCTTTTTTTACATACCCCTCCATATTTCAAGTCAATCGATCGGCTGGTAGAGGTCTCCTCAATCTCCCCTGGCGGTTTGTGGGCTCAGTATTGGGGATAAAGCGCTGTAATCAGCAATATTGTTCAGGCTGGCGATGGAGCTCCGCGGGTGCGCTGTTTCCACTCAGGCTGCCATCACGTGACCCCCTCAACATAGCCATTTTAAGATCTCTGCTCATGAACAGTGACACTGTGATTTTCTTAATGTGTCCCATACACTGAGTTCGCACACCGACTGTGCCATTGTGCGCTACATGAGCGGAAACACGTTTTGGGCAAGATGTGAAAAATGACAGCTGCAGTGCTCATAAGGAGGTGTGGTAAAATGGCAATGTTGAAAATCTGGAGTGAAAATATTGAAAATTCGCAAACTTACGAGTGTGCGTAGGAACTGCGTAACGCAGACTCATAAAACAGTCATTTTTAGGAATTTTTTCACCAAATTTTCAGCACAGCCATTTTAAGACTTCTGCTCATGATCAGTGTCACTGTGATTTTCTTAATGTGTCCCATACATTGAGTTCGCACACCGACTGTGCCATTGTGCGCTACATGGGCGGTAACACATTTTGGGCAAGATGTGAAAAATGACAGCTGCAGTGCTCATAAGGAGGTGTGGTAAAATGGCAATGTTGAAAATCTGGAGTGCAAATATTGAAAATTGCTAACGCATGTAGCCGCAAGGAGGAACTGCGCAGAACGCACGTCGTAAAACAGTCATTTTTAGGAATTTTTTCACCAAATTTTCAACATAGCCATTTCAAGACCTCTGCTCATGAACAGTGTCACTGTGATTTTCTTAATGTGTTCCATACATTGATTTTGCAGACTGACTGCGCCATTGTGCGCTACATGGGCGGAAACACGTTTTGGGTGAGAGGTGAAAAATGACAGTTGTACAGCTCATAAGAAGGTGTGATAAAATGGCAATGTTGAAAATCTGGAGTGAAAATATTGAAAATTCACGAACTTACGAGCCTGCGTAGGAACTGCGCAACACACACACGTAAAACAGTCATTTTTTGGAATTTTTGCACCAAATTTTCAACATGGGATTTTTGGGACCCCTTCTCATGAATGATGTCACTGTCATGGTGTTATTTGAGGCTGAAGGGTGATTTTACACAGTGCCTGCGAAATCACCCTTCAGGCCAGAATAACGCCATGACGGTGACATCATTCATGAGAAGGGGTCTCAAAAACCCCATGTTGAAAATTTGGTGCAAAAATTCCAAAAAATGACTGAGATATGCAATGAAGTTGAAACCCCCCTATCTAGCCCATTATACAGCTTACCGGCATTTCCTCAGTTCGCGGTCGCCTTTGAAGAGTGCAGACATGTTCCCGGTCCACGAAGATCATCGCGCAGAGTCTGGAGGTAAGTATGGGGTGAGGGGGTGGGGAGGCTGGGTGCAGGGTGGTGAAGGGTTGTGGGAGGGGTCTGGGAGACGCTGGGACCGCTTTTTCTTTACAGGTAAAAGACAAAAAAGTGGACTATGGGGACCGATACACATTGGGGTGGGCTCCCAGTGTGGCAGAAGATGGCTGGGGGCTGAGGAGCTGACGGGGGATTGGGCACCCCCGTCGGCAAAACAAAGCAGATGGGACCGTTGCCACGCTGGGGTGGGCTCCCAGCATGGCAGAAGATGGCTGGGGGGGCCAAGGAGCTGACGGGGGATTGGGCACCCCCATTGGCAAACTACGCAGGGGGCACCGAGGAGCCAACGGGGATTGGGCACCCCCATCTGCAAAAGAAAGTGGATGTTTGCCATGCTGGGGTGGGCTCCCAGCATGGCAGCAGGATGGCTTGGGGGGGGGCCGTGCAGCCGATGGGGGATTGGGCACCCCCGTTGGCAAACAACATTTGTGGCAGCAAAGCTGTGAGGGGGCGGTGTGACGCACACGGAGGGGCAGCGCATGACGCGAGGGGGGGGACGTCATGATGGCGGTGCTCAGTATGGCAATGGTGCTTTCCTTTGAAGCAGAGGACCACCGCTGTCATACTGAGCTCCTGCACCCATTGGTGCAGGACCACCACGCCTGTTCAACGGAGCAGTGCATTGGATGGGAGAGGCACACCTCCAAGTGTGCTACTCTCACAAAACGTTCCTTGCGCATGCGTGCAAGAGAACGTAAAAATGACAAAGGTATGAGTAAAAGTTAAAAATGCATTGAAAATACACTGCTTGCACTTACCTTGTTTCCTCAGTTTGCAGCTGTGGTTGCAGGAAGATGACCTCTTCAATCACAGAGAGTGGATTATGGCACTGGTCAGTCTGTAGTAAAGTAATGGTGTGTGGGGTGGTGGATGCTGAGTGGGACGTTGGGGAAGGAGTGGGGGTTAGGTTGTTGGGGGTCAGAGATTGATGATGGACCATTTTCTTCTTTTCATGTTTCAGAAAAAAAACAAAGATCTGTGAGGGACAGTTTTGTTTTTTCCTTGGGACCAGACAGACAGTGGCAGATTGGGTACCCCAGTGTCAGCAGACTCTTCTGCAGCACTGGAGTTAGGCACCTTGGTGTCTCTAGTACTGTAGGGGGTAGGCAAATTGGAGGGGAGTTTTTTTTTTTTTGCATGCAGCATTAGTGGCCTTGGGCACCCTGGGCCACTTCTAATTCAGAAAGGAGGGGGGTTGGTGATAACAGGCACCAAGGTTCTGCACCCCAGTGTCAACATCTAAGAAATCTGTAATGGCTGGTGGGATAGGGCACCTGCCAGCCATTTTTAATTAAATACTGGTTCAGGAGGGAGAGAGGATACCAGCCACAGGACTGGTTATGAGGGAAGGAGGTGAGGGATACAGGTGGTGGGACTCGGCACCTGCTATCTGGTAAATGCAACATGAATGTTGGTCAGCAAGGAGGAGGAGGGATACCGGTGGTAGGGAGGCATTCTGGGGGTTGGTTTTGTGAGTTAGCAGTGTGAAAGTGATTTCCTTCACACTGGTTTTTTCAGCAATCTGACAAAGGCAGTGTGAAGGAAATTACTTTAGATCAAATCACTTAATTTCCTTTGAAGTGTTATTCTGAGCCAGCAGACAAAGCCGATGAAGAAATTCACTTGCCATTAAACTGCTAATGCAATAAAAAAAACTATCTTTAGAACGTTCATTTTCTGAACTGAGTATGCTCAGAAAATGGACAGTTTTTAACTTATATTTTAAAAAACTTCAGTATATAAGTTAAAAACTTGAAACTTGCAAAAGCATGTACCTTGACTGAAATTTATCAAACCTGCAAGTTTCGGGTTTAAAAAAAAACAGAGGTTTAGTTACAGGTGAGCAAAAATGAAGTCTGAATTTGGGTGAATTTTAGTGTTATTGTGCACCTCTGTTACTCCGCCCCCAACCAATTGACACAAAATTTCAGGATCTAGCAGCCCTGGCTCAGACTTCATACCTACCAAATTTCAGGTAAATTGGTTGAATAGGGGTGAAATTATTAGGGTGCAGAAATCAGGGTTTATCATTAACGTGCTTACTCAACCCTAATATACAGCACAAGCACGACTTCACCTGCATAATATATATATACAGTATATATATTTATAAAATGGGTGAGAAAAATCAGGAAAAATGCTGTTTCCTAATTAGATGAAACATACCACATGACTGTGTATTATCCCACAAGGCCGCATGCCTACACTTCTTTCCATTTCTCACTCCCCAGAACTATTTTGGATGTTTCATAAGACCGATAATCCATTACAAGGCATGTGGTCATGCTCTGATATACATACATCTTGGGTGGTTGAATGCACTAAGCCTGTAGTCTGTGCCTCACAACACACACCAAGGCATGTGTACAGCAGAGCACAACCGCAGGCCCTGTAGTGCATTATCTGTTGCACAGTGTAGGGGAGAATGAGGAGGAGGAGGAGGAGGAGGAGGAGGATGAAGACAGAGAGGTAAAATTGTAATAAATTGATGTGAGGAGCTCTGAAGTACATAGTCACTTATCCACTTCCTTTTACAGTGGAGTTAGATGAATTTTGGCCCTCAATATCAAGCTGGCTGTTGATAATGGTGCCATGCCTGGCACTCGCAAATATGAAGAAAGACAAGAATGAGGAGCTGTGCAAGCAGGAGGCTGTGTGTATGTACAGTCTTGCTTTGATGTTGCCTTGCTGTATGCAAAAGTTGCTATTTAATATACTTCATGGCCAAGATATTCAAAGGGGTTGTATCTGGTTCAACTGAGTTGCACCAGCGCAACCCCAGAAATGCACCTCAGGGCAATATTCAAAAGGGGGAATTGTGCAGCACAATTTCTGATGCACCTGGGTGCAAAAATAATGTATGAGGTACATCTCCAAGGGGGCATGCCCATACATATGTAGCACATCCCAATACTTAGCCCGGGATGTGGGGCGCATCTGCTGGTACATCCCAGAGTTGTGCCACATACTTGGGCACAAAGTTGAGCCCGTAAAAAGTTGCTCAATTGCAAGCCACCCACAGGCAGGCTGCAGTAATGCAGGGCAGAACACTGTACGCAAGCACCCACATAAATCCCTGGTGGTCCAGTGGTTCCACCTCCCCATCTGAATCCCCAGTTGCCATATAAATGTCCAGTTTAAATCACTGGTAGTCTAGTGGTACACCCCTCTCCATCCTGTAGCCCTGATCACCATCATAATGTATAATATACTTTTCCTGGAAGTCTTGTGGTACCACCCCACCCACAAAGGAACCCCAGCCCACCCAGCTCCCCCCATCATCAGTGGGCAGCATCCCCACCCGCATACCTCCAATGCTGCCCACCAAGTGACAGCTTACAGTATGTGGTGCAAGCTCATTGGTCCACAGTGTGGAAAAATGAGCTTGCAGCACATACTGTAAGCTGTCATTCGACAGGCAGCCATGGAGGTATGCGGGTGGGTATGCTGTCCTCCAATGATGGGGGGGGAGCTGAGTGAGTTGGGGGTCCTGTGTGGGTGGGGTGGTGGGTGGGTACCACTAGACTACTAGGGAAAGTATATCATATATCATGACAGTGATCAGATTATGGGATGGGGAGGGAGTATCACTAGAGTACCAGGGAGTTAAGCTGGTTGTTTATACAGTGATTAGGGATTTGGGTGAGGAGGGGGAACCACTGGACCACCAGGGCTTTCAACTGGCCATTTATATGGTGATTGTGGATTTGGGTGGGGGGGTTCCACTGAACTACCAGGGATTGTAAAACATCTATATAATGGCAATCGGGGTACAGGAGGGGTTGGGGTACCATTAGACTACCAGGGCAATATTAATTGAACTAAACAGGTGATATGGGTCACCGGTGTGGAGAGGGGCACCACTGGACCATCAGGGATCTTCAATTACATAGTATCATGGTGATCAGTGGTAGGGATGGGGAAGGGGTACTAATGCAATACCTGGTACTGGGACTGCATGCTGTGCAGGGTGTCAGGTGCATTTTGTTGGCCAGCCCTGCACAACTCATGCAAATGGGGCCATAATGACATACAAAATGCCCCATTTGCACCTTACATGTATTATGGCACCATTTGCTCAGTGGTGTCTGAATATCAGGAATTTGCACACGGCGCATTTCTGATGTGCTGGCGCAGTTCCCATTCCTGGTATTCCGACCTGTCTGGGGATGCACCGGCACATTCTATTTGCATCGCACACATTATTTGCTATATTCAGAAGAGATGCACCATGGCACATCTCTTTTAAATATATCCCTTTGTTGCTCCAGTGCAACTCAGTTGCGCTGTGCAACCACTTGCACCATTGCCAGGGACAATTCTGAATATCAGGTCCCATGTGTCCAGCAGGAATTAGCATGTGCTACAAGTGACCATGTCTAACACTAGTCCCGAACTAAAAAAAAATACACTACATTCATTCAATTAATTTTTTAAAGTACATTTTTATGAAATAGTATCTAGTTTAAAAGTTATAAGATTAAATTGCACTTTAATAATTTCATTAAATTTATATACCTTACATACAGTAATTTATATATTTATATTTTAATAATATTCCAAGGGTATTTTAATAAGAATTCAGAGGATGAGGTATTTATCAACCATAGTCTGAGTGATAATAAATAGTACTATAATAACATACAGTAATATGATAACTATTACATTTTCTTTAGCCTTTATTATTTTTTATTTACATACCGAGTAAACGTGAATCATAAACCTACAGCTGTGAGAGAGTCATCGGGGATAGACATTTTTCACCTGAACAGCTCTGGGAACTTGTTTCAGCTGACAGAGGGAGGTGAGAGGGCCCCTAGATTAAAGCTTCTGTTTGCCCACCACTCTGATGTTATGCTTGTAGGGGTGAGAGCTCTACAAGCACTTAATTGAAGGTTTACATTTTTCTGCATTTTTGATGAGAAAAAGGTTGTCAGCTTTGGAGTCTGGATTTGATTGTTTGCATTGATATTCAAGTGGATTCTGTTTTGGCTCAAGTTCTGCCCTCTTGTGAGAGAAGAGGACTTCAGTAAATAGTGTCAGGCTGTTTTGACCTTTAATTTACAAACTAGTCTTGTTTCTGTGCACCAAAAACTGTTTACCAGGATTCTCCTTTAAATTAACTTATCTATGTATTCTATTATATTTATCAGTTGTGATTGTGAGGGTTGTGGGATGGTTTATTTAGCTGTTTGCTTTTAAGATCAGGTGTGTGTTTGTAAGGGTATGCGTATCCTTTAATTTTGTTTATTCAGGTGTGGTTGGGGTGTTTGAGAGTTGTTGTGTTGACAGTGTGTTTGTGGTTCTATGTGTGGTGATTTGAATTGTGTGTGTGTGTGTGTGTGTTGTTATTTTACCTTTGTTTTATTATATTTATTTATTAAGAGTTATTTGGAGGATTGTGGGTTTGTTATTAACTGAATATGTGTAGAGGCTTTTATGTACAGAGGCGCACCTACTCCAGTGACCACCTGCAGTCAGTTCCTCTGTTCATTGGGGTCCCAATGGTTCTCCCAGCAAAGGTACTGAGCCACTGCTGGGAACTATCTTGCATGTGGAATTGGGCTGGCAGTATAGTCTAGAGGTTAGAGTAATGAGCTGTGAATGAGCTTGGTACATCCAGCAGACCTGGGTTTCATTCCCACAACCTCCACTTGCATACTGTACGACTCTGAGCAAGTCACTTAACCACCCAGTGCTCCTGGGTCATTCATGAAAACAGGAACTTGTGCCTAATGGGCTTTTACCTGGTTACCAAAAGAATAACAAAAAAAAACAACCTAGGGATCCCAAGTAGGAGGAGCTCTCACAGCAGTGGAGGTCCCAGGTATGGTGTTTGGGGGGGAAGGGAGGCAGGATTGGAGTGGCGGGGAGAAGAGGATTCCCGGGGAGGATAAGGAATCAGGATCAAGGACCATCATAGCTAGTTCTCCTCTCCAGGGCTCTGCCAAATTTCACCAAGTAGAAAGCTGTCCATTTGGCTTGCGCTGCTCATCCCCTTTGGGCTGTTCTCTGCAAAGCAAGGTCACTGAGGAATGAGACTGCAATAATGGAGAGTTTCACTGCCAACTCCTCAGCTAACATCACTTGCATCATAGAAACCTGGTTGGGCAATGATGCTGGCCCTGTGCTGGGGGCATCTTTCACTCCCAGTTTTCCATGGTGCATTGCCCAAGGAGTTATTGCGGAGGGTGTGGGGTGGCCATCTGTTTTAGATCCACCCTGGGACTCACTGCACTCCCAGTGAGAACATTTGGATCCTTTGAATGTGTGATGGGCAGATGTGTTTCATGTGTCAATGAAAGGCTCATTCTGTTCTACCAACCTCCAGATGGTGTGAATGTTTTCCTACAGCAGCTGGTGGATTTCTTTGCTGAACATGTATTGGATGCCCGCAAGTTATTGGTACTGGGGGATTTCAATGCCTCGGTCAACAATGAATCCTCACAGTTTGGATAAGAGCTTTTCCAGTTGATGTCCTCACTGGGATTGACACATGAAGTTGCCTCTCAAACACATCAACATGGCCACACACTCGATCTGATTTTCTCACTGGGACTCGACATTGCTGCGGTTAAGGTTGATCTGGTCACTTGGTAGGATCATCATATGGTCGAGTTCCACTGTGGGGTCCCCTGTTCTATTACCTCTTCTGTGTAAATTGTCTGGTGCTATATTAAACATAAAACGGAGCCTTGCAAACTCCAGGAGGCACTGGATATCTTAGGTATATTGCTAGCTTGTGCACAAGGTCCAGAGGCGGCCATGGAGCGCTATAATATGGCACTCATGGCTGCCTTGGACTATATTGCAGCCTTCCATGTTCACCCCTTGATCTCCTGCCATGACTCATCATGGTACTGTGCTGATATGTTGTGGTTGAAGACTAAGGGCTAGATTTTCAAAGCCATATGAATGCTGCAAGATGCATGTGGCAAAGGATTCAGATGGATCTTGCACCTTGCGGCAAAGGATGTGGCAGTCCCAATTCAGAAACACGGCTTGTGTCCGAATTAGGACCCGCTGCAGCAAACCAGCACATTGTCCCCCTTGCAACATGAATGAGAGTGTGCCACATTGCAAGTTGGCTTGTGCTATGGCAGGGCTGCAACATCCCCTTTTCTGGGATTTCAGAAGCCTTGCTGTGGTTCCAGATAGACCAGCAGTGAGCTGGTCTAAGCCCCTTGAGCTACTGGCAGTCTTTGTGGCCACTTGTGTTGGTGGGCCTTGACAAATGTGTATGGGGCGGCATGGGCAGGGGGTGGCATAGTGGGGTTGGGGAGGGGGTGGGCATGCATAATAGTGCAGTTGCACACTGTGGGGTGCCGATATGTGAGCAATACTGTAATTGGCATGGAATGGGGAGGGAGGGGGTACAGAGACACACAGTGCCATAACCTTACGTAGGCACAGCCAAGGTGAGTTGCTGCCAGGGCTGTGCCCATGTTGGGCCATGGCACTGTGTATCTCTGTTCCCCCCTCTCTGTTCTGTGATAGTTACAGTATTACTCACATATTGGCATACCCGCCAGGTGCAACTGCACTATTATGCATGCCCACCCCTCCCAACCTCCACTTTGGCACCCACTCTCCATGATGCCCCTCTACCCTACATGCCTGCCAGGTGTGTGCCCCCAACCTCCACCCATCCCAGCACCTTTGCTGTTGCACCAGGTAGGGAGGGCTGCCGGATCCCTGCGACTGTTTCTGTAGGTGCTCCTTCTGCTATGATGTACATCTGCCAATGCGGCAACTCCCCAATTTGTGGCACAGGGTCCCTAACACAGCTGGGGTGCACTTTAGCCCTGGATTGTTGCACATTTGCAGTGATCTAGGAGCTCTTTGAAAATCCCAAGGGGAGTAGGTTGAAGAGTTCCTGGAGAAGATTCCAGTCTATGGAGGACAGATTGGTGTTGAGGCTTCATTATACTGAATATCAATGGGTAATCAACCTGAAAAAGATAAGAGTTTCTCTTACTGTTAACTACTGCAGTAAAGAATCACCCAGCTCAGCTCTTTCTAACTGTGGGCAGATGATTAAATGCTCCCTCTCTACAGTCCATGGGAGCTATTTTCACAGAAAGGTGTGAGAAGTTTGGGAGTTTTTTCACTGACAAGGTGTCAGCCATTAGATCAGGTATAGTATTTCTTCTAGTGGCCTGGCTTGGACCAGGGGTGGTCAAACCTATGGTGATGTAGATCTGCCAGTGTGGGATGACTTTTGACTGCTGTCTGAGGCTAAGGTCCTTTCAGTGGTTTTCAGTTTGTGTCCCACCAACTGTGAACTGTATCCAGGTCCAATGTGGCTAATCATTAGCTTCACTGAGTCCCTAGGTCCAGTTTTTGCAGAGCTCATGAATGGATCCTTGAGGGACAGTGTCTTTCCCTCAGTCTTGAAAAGAGCCATGGTCAGGCCCCTTCTAAAAAAGCCATCTCTGGTCCCTGACGTTCTAGCAAATTATAGGCTGGTCTCTAACCTTCCCTTTTTAGAGAAGGTTATTGAGAAGGTGGCCGTTGAGCAACTGATAGATTGTTTGGAGTCTCATTCAATCTATGAATCTCTCCAGTCTGGTTTTCAGCCTCAGCACAGCACTGAGATGGTTCTTGTCAGGGGGACTCATGATCATTTTCTAGTGAGGAACTGAGGCAATGTACAATCTTGGTGCTCTTTGACCTTTATTGGCATTTGACACAGTGGATCATGGTGTGTTGTTGGATCACCCGAGGAATTATGTGGGCATTACCAGTTCAGTCTTATGCTGGTTTGCTTCTTTCTTGACTGGGAGAATGCAGCAGCTGGCTATGGGGAATTTTTCCTCAGAGCCTTCTGCATTGTCCTGTGGTGTTCCTTAAGGTTCAGTTCTCACCCTCATCTTATTCTCAGTGTATATGCTGCCACTAAGGGAAATAAGGCAGCACAACATGTGTTTTCATTGCAATGTAGATGATACTCAGTTGTACTTGTCTTGTACCCCTAATCGTACACCTACATCTATGATGCTGAGTCATTGTTTGGCTGAGATTAATGACTGGATGGCCTCTAACTGGCTGTGTCTTAACCAAGGCAAAACAGAGGTCATAGTTATTGAACCCTGTCACCAGGGCCTTTCTGTGGCAAAGAATATGGTTCTCCCTGTATTGGGTGGCAAGTCACTTGCAGCAGTTAGAGATTTGGGGATCATTTTGGATGACAGATTGACATTTGAACGGCAGGTGTCTTCTGTCCTCCGATCAGGCTTTTTTCATCTCTGGAACATTGCAAGGATCCTGTCTTATTTAGCTCAGGATGACCTAGCAATGATTATCCACCCTTTCATCACCACCAGGTTGGACTACTGTAACACTCTGTACCTAGTGCTATCTAGAGGTTTGATGCATCTGCTGGAGGTAGTGCAGATTGCCGCAGCCTGGATGCTGGTTGATTCTTCACCAAGGAACTACATTACACTAGTTCTGACAGCCCTGCACTGGCTGCCTTTGCATTTGTACATCACCTTCAAGATTTGCTTGTTGACATACAAGGCCCTACAAGGTCTGGGACCAGACTACTTAAAGGAGGTCCTGACTCCATACCTCTCAGTCCACCATCTCCGCTTCACTAATGCTGGTCTGTTGGTTGTCCCTCTGTCAAGGCTTGAATCATCAGATGATAGACCCTTTGGAGTGATAGCCCCATTTATTTGGAATTCAGTCCCCTATTACATTCGTTCAGCTAGCATGGTGAAGGACCTTCAAAGCCTCATTGAAAACCTTTATATTTGACCAAGCTTTTAATATGACATGATCGTATTTTATTTTCAGCCATAACTCAATTTTGTATTTTACCTGTGCTTGATTGGTATCTATCTCTGTAAAGCACTCAGAGCCCTTGCTGGATTGAGCACTATATAAATAAAACTTGCCTTGCCTTGCCATAATGGTATGTTGTATCTGGGCTTACTGCTTGCCTCCCTCAAGTGTCTTTAAAAGTCAGTGATGGGATGATTTGTTGGAGGGTACTGTGGTGGAATGATGTGCACAAGATGGACAGGCTTGGTTTTATATTTATAGATGGATCGTTTCCCTTTCAGATAGGGGACATAGAATTGGAACTGGCTGCACTTAATGCAGCAGGAAGAAATCAGTGTACTTCTGGATTACTCATGGTGTTCTCATCACCAGATGCCCAGGATGACCTAGGAAAGCTGCTTGTTGTGGGAGTGAAAACAGTTGACTTTCATTTTTCCCACTTTCTTTCAATTGAATTTTTTTATTTACACTTGTCCACACATGTTTAGTCCAACTCCTGCGTCCTGACACCACTGACAGCACATACAACAGACCCTTAGACCACCCCACTGAGCAACTAAAAGACCTTACATATTGCTTCAAATTGTATACATAACATAACTCCTCAACTACAAACAGGGAAGCTTTTAGTTACCTACAGGGAATTGATTACTTAATCTACACTGCAACATGGCAGTTTTACCATGGCCAGTGTACATTCTGCATCATAATGATGATAACCAGAAATTTCACAACAGTGAAGGCCAGTAAGCCATTTGATTTTAGCATTATAAACTGCGATACACAAAATGTTGTATACCTGTCTGTTTGTAGTTGTTCAGTGTTCTATGTGGACAAGATGTCCCACAATTTTAAAGTTAGAATTCGTGAGTATTTGAGGGTGATAGCAAAAAAGGACATGACAAATGCATAGGCCCAACATGTACACACAAGAATAATACAAAACACGACTTCAAATTGTATGGTGTGGAGAAAGTTCAGTTAGAGGGAAGGGTGGTTGCATTGATAGAGTGGAGAAAGTTCAGTTAGAGAGGAGGGTGGTTACCTTGATACATCATTGCTCAAAAGAGAAGGCATGTGGGTTGTCCAACCTGAGGCCCTATATCCCCAGGGTTTAAATGATAAAGCTGACGTTGTACCATTCATAGATTGGGAGTGTGTATAATAAGAATGTGCTTTAACAAATTATACTAATATAGTTTAACATTTCTCTGTTTCCAGAAGACATGCAAAGTCTGAGGAGGAAAAATTTAAAGCACCATAACAGCAGCAGAGTTTGTTTAAGTGACCAAAGCATAGAATATTATTAATGCTTAACTTCAAAATAAATGAATACTTGGACTATACTAATGATGGTCCCATACAACACTTGTAGCTAGTAGTTATGTATGCTCTCTGTACTGCTTCTGCTGGCATTTTTGAAATAACAGTTTCTATGTTGCTTAATTGCACTGTTGTCTTTCACGTATTAATACATTGTCACTTTAATAGATAGCACTGTTTAAAAAAGACAGCTCAAGCAACACCCTGCACCCCTGATGAAGCTTTAGTGAATGAAACTGGTCAGGCCTTGTTTTGAGAGCATCTAAGTTTCTGCAACAAGCCATGCTAGAGAGTAATTTCTATTGCACTCGTGCATATTTTGCACTTGATTGCACTTCAAATAAACTTTACGTGCAGTAATTGGAGGTCGGTTGCCATTTTTTCTTTGTTTGCTATATTGTATTTTAGCTTTGCACTCAGCACAGACCACCTTGATGGAGTGACTTCCTGGACTCCAGCAGTACATAATGATGCTGCGGTGCCAAAATGAACCCGGGTACCTTGAGATGCACTTTGCTGGTGTTACAAATGCCTAATTTTGGCACTGCCACTCAACTCTAATTCTCCATTGACCCACCCTTAGTGGCATCCCCACACTCACCCTACTGTAGTTCCATATACAGTGGTGCTGGACAGAATGCAATGCAGCATCTCAAGATACTGCATGGCAAAAGGGACTAACTGCCACTTAAATTGCCTGGTTTACTGCAGTAATTCTATTGTACTGGGCTGCAGTTTAGTGTTGCATCTTGGTTGGTACAACTGCAATTAAAAGGTACAAAAAGTCATCACATTTAAAATGAAAATTAAATGTAAATGTGCAGATTTTTTTTCTATATTTCTTTGATAACCAGGTAGGCCCACGAGGCACAAGCACCTGTTTTCAGGGGCAACTCGGGAGCACTGGGGAGGTTGTGACTTGTTCAGAGTCACACAGTATGCAAGTGGAGGTTGTGGGAATCAAAGCCATGTATGTTGGATGTACCAGGCTCATTCTCAGCTCGCTATTCTAATCTCTAAACTATACTGCCACATTTATTCATCAACAAACAGGCCAACTTGCTTAACCATTTCAGTGTGCTGTTTCTATACTTTATGCAATTGTTTTCCCACTGTTAGCAGTGCCAATATTCAGATGAATTATCTTTGTCATGTTGCTCTCTAGTTCTAAGCAATGTCTAATATCTAGTGGCATCCTCTTCATCACCCTGTCCTACTTTCAAGCTATCCCTAGTATCAAGTGACCACCCACCCTTACTCTGCCCTTGTTCAAAACTATCCTTGGCATCCAGTGTCATCCCCCATCACAATGCCCCACATCCAAGCTATCCCCGCTATCCAGTGGCACCTCCCACCAGATGGCAGCTGGTTCAAGAGATAGGCTACTAGTGGCCACATGCCTTTTCATTGGGTGGGTAGGTGTCCTCAAGTAAACCACTAGTAATGGTCTCCCTGGGGCTGCATTTTGCTTTAGAAACACACATCTGCTGACACTAGGGGTGAACTCCCTGTGTTAGCAATATGGATCAGCACTAAGGATGGGCTCCCAGTGTTGCCAGCAATACAGCCACATCAAGTGGTTGCAAAGTTGCTTGCATACCCAGGAACAAGCACAGATGTGTAAAAACAGATTAAGGAAAAAAATCTCTGAAACACCCAAGAACAGTCATGGGTGTGTAAAAACAACTTAAGAATAAAATCTCTGTGAAATGCTTCTGCACATACATGACCAGCATTTCCAAAAATATGGAAATCTTTTTAGAACTGTATTTACATCTGAAAATATAGGAAATTCCTTTGTGCCACTACCTAATGAACCCAACAGTTTCAGGATTTTATTGTTTACTGGGTTTATTTTCCATTCTTGGATAGCAAAAAAAGCACAGAAATTTGTTTTTTTTTTGCAAATTTTTGCACTCTGTAACTTATAAACTGTCATATATTTTTCAACAGAAAAATAGGTCTTGGCACATCTTCACAGGACAAAAGAAACTCACCACACTAGATTAATATTCATAAACTCTTTACTATATCAAAAAGTATAATGGCAGTAAACATAAAGTGCAAACCAGTGCAGACACGGACAAACTCCTCACGGATGTTTCACCTGAACACAGGCTTTATCAAAGGTAACAGCCACCTAGTGTTAAATTACTTAAATAGCGCAATTTACTAGTCACATGACATTTCTTAAAATGACAGTACTTATTCTATTACACATAACTACACAAAAAATCTTCTCAAAACACCAAGTGACACATAAATATATATATATATATATATATATATATTTTTTTTTTTAAAAAGAACAGGTATGAAGATCATGCAAAAAAAGGCCAAGGTTCTATCTCATTTTAGTATTTCATTGAACTTTTAACTAATTTCAGAATAGGTGCATCTTAGATACACTTTATAGATGAAATAGTTTACCACTAGGACCGAAACATGATCTGCATATACCAGAAGTTTATTTAAAGTACAACTCTACTATTCCTAAAAAGCACAGAAAAAATATTTTAATTGTCTTTAAAATATCTTTTACTACAGGAAAAAAACATTCCTTGTATGGTTATGGTATCACAATAAAAAACTGGATAGGGAGACATGAAAATGGGATGTGGGATGGAAATTATGATAATGGTGTAGGAAGGTTTTACTAAACAGATGATTTAAATGGAGACCATACACATAAAAACAGTATTTTATATAGGGAAGAAAAAAAGAAAAAAGAAAAAATGGAAAAAAGAAAAAAATGAAACACTTTCTGGACAAGAGAGGTGAGGCAGAAAAAGAGAGACCAACAACTAACAATATATATCTCATTGTCTCTGTGTATATACAGGTTAACTAAATATCCATTAAATGGATTACTTCTCCATATATCTATATTACTGTATCTATTTATCTTCTCTTTTGCAAAAAAGGTATCCATTTCACACGTTCATTTAAACCCTTATGCTGATATGCTCCCATCGTACATATCCAATAATTCTCTCTCTGGCTCAAAATATTCTCCACATTTCCTTTCCTCTGTCCCAGTGTTACTCTCTCTCTATACCTATGAAACTAACTCTATGTTTGTTCATATTTTTAAGTTCTTTTACATGCTGAGCCCACGTATTCTGCAAATCACCGTTCCTAATAGCACTCATATGTTCTCCTATCCGCTTTTTCTATTTCCTTTTAGTCTTCCCCACATAGTATCTTCCACACGTACAGAAAGAAAAATAAACATTTTTTGTATCACAATTTATAAACCCCTTTTATGTCATACATCCTATCATCGTGTGAATTTCTAAACATACTGCATTCATGTATGTTTGGACAAAATTTGCACCTCCCACATTTTCTGCATCCATTTGGAAGGGGTGGAAACCAATTTCCGGGTTTTTCAATTTCTTTTACCGATGACATCAGAACATCTTTCAGGTTCCTTGCCCTCCTATACACCATTCTAGACTTATTCAAAGCTGTATCCTTCAGCCTATAGTCAGCACCTAGAACATGCCAGTGTTGAAACACAATATCTCTAATCCAGGGTTTCTCAAATGGTGAGGCCAGCCTCCCAAGGGAAGCCCCAACCTGTTCCAAGGGAGGCTCAAGCAAGCTTTAAAATGTACTATATTTTAATGTTAAGTTTTGGGTGTTTCATGTGAAAGGATGCATCAAAGTGAAAGCGAATAATGGCATGCGAATTTATGCACAAAATGGTTACCAGGAAAGACACGCTCAATAAACACTTGTTTGCTGGTATGATATGGGGAAAATACAAATCTTGGAAACTGTGCAAAACAAAATTCAAAATAATGCAAATGAATAGGAACACGATAACAAATGACCCATTATACTGGCTGTAGATACAAATACAAAGGCTAAACAGAGAGATACTAGGAGCAAGAGCAGGAAGGAGCAAAATGGTCCCTGAGAAGGTGTTTAAGAGCAGGGCAAAACTGACAAAGAAAGCAATCTGGCTCATGGAGGTATTGCAACGAGGGGAAATAGAGTCCAAAAGTCAGAAGTGTGGAGCGAGTAGGCTGACCTGGGGAGGGGGGTTATAGAGAGGGAGAATAATAAGTTCAATAAAATGAGAATAAATTCAACTACTCACATGCACTTCATTGTATTCTTCCTGTAATGTGCAAAGTATGATAGTTGTTCTAACTATGGGGAGGACCAAAATTATTTCTATATTGGGGAGGCTCAAGATCTTTTCCAAGGCTTTGGGGAGGCTCACTATGACAAAGTGTGAGAACTCCTGCTCTAATCTGATTAGATCTAACATTGTAAGTTGTAACAAAATTAATTCTATCCCTTTCATTATCGTTGTCTTTTGGAATTTTTTTCTCAACTAGTAAATTCTCTCTAGTTTTAGAGTCACACTCTTTTCTAGCCCTAGATATCGTACTTGTTGCATACCCTCTGTCTTTCAGTCTAGACTCCTGTATATCTAATTGTATTTCTTGATCTACCTTTTCACTACAATTTCTCTTTATTCTAAACATCTGGCTTTTTGGAATATTTTCCTTCATGTGTCTCAGGTGACAACTACTGGCTAATAGTAACATATTTTTGTCCGTTTATTTCCTATATAAAGATGTTTTTATCTCCATATCACCCATTATTGTAATACTGAGATCCAAAAAAGAAATGTCTTCTCTACTTTCAAAACTAGTAAATCTTAGATGACTGTTAGCGTCATGAAGGTACTAATAAAATCATCCAATTCACTCTTTGTTCCTCTCCATATTTATAAAATATTGTCAATAAATCTGATCCATAGGGCTATCTTATCCCTAAACTGGTTTGTCCTTAAATCCCATACAGCACCTTGTTCCCAAAAACCCAGATATAGATTGGCGTAATTGGGTGCAAAACTCGCACCCATCGCTGTCCCCTTTATTTGATGAAAAACCTGACCCCCATACATGAAAAAGTTACCTTCCAATACCATTTTAGTCATTTCCACCAGAAAGTCTGTATCCAGCTTAGCCTCCTGCCCTCTAGTATTTAAAAAATATTGCATTGCTTTTAAGCCCCCATTATTGGGTATGTTCATGTAGGGGGATTCAGTGTCTAGGGTGACTAGCCTATTTCCTACTTCCCATTTGTGTTCTCCCAGCACTCTTAGAACATGTCCTATATCTTTTACAAAAAACGGCAAGGTTTTTACTATACCACATATATTGTCATCTATTAATCTTGCCAAGGGTTCTGTCATTGACCCCACACTTGATATAATAGGAGCTTCTGGAGGATTTTTAAGAGATTTATGTACCTCGGGCATGATATAGAAATGCAAGGACAGTGGATGTGTAAGTGACAAATAATCTTTTTCTCTCTCATTTATCATACCTTCCTTATGTGCCCATAACAGAAAATCATCTATCTCTCTTTTAAAGGCTATGACAGCTTCTTTTTTAATTGATCTGTAAAAATTAATGTTTGACAACTGCCTATTTACCTCTTTTTCATAATCAATTACATCCCGTATCACCACACTTCCACCTTTATCTGCTGGTTTTATTATGATGTGTTTATTCTCCTTTAAGGCAACCAGAGCTTCTCTCTCCTTCACTGCAAGGTTGTCAAATCTTGTTAGATAATAGTGTATAGTGGAATGCTGTTATGCATGAAATTCCATGCCTGGAATATGCTTGTTCTGCTGCAGTAGTGATGTCATTATGTTGTTCTGCTGCAGTAGTGATGTCACTACTGCAGCAGAACCACTTGGAATGCTGGCACATTGTTGCTTTCCTCTATTTAATTCTGTTGTGACAGTATTCTAGTACGACTAGAGACTTCACAAGTCAGTTTCATTATGAAAAAATAGGAAAAAAAACACAATGCACACATTTCACATAATATTACTATACACTGTAAAAAAATGCAGGATAAGCAACTTTATGCACAACCTGTGTGTTCTGTCACCTCGGAGTTCTGATCCCCGTAGACCTCTCGAGCTTCACTCTTGAAGTCAAAGGGTATCAGAACCACTCTGTGACAGAACACACTGGTTGTACATAGTTGCCCATCCGGTATTCTCTATATTCTCTGTTCTTAGCATTTCTATATCATGCTCACATAACTTCTGGAATACTCCCACTGCCTGTGGCATGGTGGACAAAAGGTACTTGGCCTGGTTCTCATAACTCCTTGTTTCCCCTCCCTTCCCTCTCCCCCCCAAACCCTCCAAATCCGAGGTACGTATCTCAGCTTTCCATTCAGAAAACTCAGAAAGTGCCAAAAGAACTTCCTGAGTAGGAATAATACCTAAACCAGACCACATACCCATATCAGCATAGAAACATAGAATTTGATGGCAGATAAGGACCGCTTGGCCCACCCAGCCTGCCCATTTCCCTACCTAATGGATAAGCTGCAGATCCTAGTTAACCAGCAGCCTACTTCTTTCTACCCCCACCCCCTAGAATTCCCTTATGACTGTCCCATGCATGCTTGAATTCAACCACTGTTTTTGACTCCACAACCTCCTCCGGAAGGCTGTTCCATGCATCCACAACCCTCTCTGTGAAAAAATTACTTCCTTACATTACCTCTGAGCCACCCCCCCATCTTCAAATTGTGCCCCCTTGTTCTTGCACACTTCTTTTTTTGAAAGATGCTACCCTCTTGGACTTTGTTGATTCCCTTGAGGTACTTCAAAGTTTCTAGCATGTCCCCTCCTCTCCCTCCTTTCCTTGAGGCTATACATATTAAGCTCCCTTAGTCTCTCTTCATATGTCTTCCAGTGCAGACCCTGCACCATTTTAGTTGCCCTCCTTTGGACAGCTTCCATCCTGTCTATGTCCTTGCGGAGACTGGGTCTCCAGAACTTCACACAGCACTCCAGATGTGGTCTCCCCAGCTGTCTATACAGAGGGATAACAACTTCCTGTTTTCTACTGGTGATGCCTCTCCCTATGCATCCCAGTATCCCCCCAGCCCTCCTTAATGCCCTCTCACATTGCTTGCCCACCTTTAAGTCATCTGATATGACTACCCCCAGGTCCTTTTCCATTTTTGTTGTTGTTAGTATCTCACCCCCCCATTGTGTACTCTTGTGACTTGTATCAGTAGATCCCACATCTGTGATATCAGTCGACTTCCAATATAAACATCTCAAGCTTAATACTCTACATAATCTATATAGATCAATAGTGACATCAAAGAAATTTAAATCTACAGTGGGTATAAAAGACAGTCCCTTATTTAACACACTTCATTCAAATTCAGTCAATACATGGAAGGATAGATTGATCACATTAGTCTCACTAACAGTCTCAATTACTTCATAGTTGGATGTTGCTGATATATTCTCTTATGTATTTGTATCTGTCCCATATTTATCATGTGACAATCCATGTCTCCTCCCCCTCCTTGTAGGTTTGTGTCCACTTGATATCTACCCTTTCTCTTGACTTGTCTTTGTTTTCTTTGTTCCAAAAAAGGTCCCTCTGACATTTCTGAATCACTGTTTATGCTTGCCTCAGACCCACTAGTGCCACCTGACCCCAAGGTATTTCCTGTAGTGTTCTTAAGAATTGAGGATGTTTGAAATCTGACTTTATTTGGCTTCTGTTTAGAGAAACCTTGATTTTTATTTTTAAATGTTTCACTTCCTTTTGGCTAGTTAAATATATATCCATTTTTGTAGTCCAAAAGATCTCTGTTGGTAGCAATGATTTTATTCTCTTGAAATTTTATTTCCTTCTTAAGTTCTATTTTAAATCTAGCATAGTTAATATTATCTTTAAAGGACTCCAAAATATTCAATCTTTCTTTTAACTCATCCACAATCTCTCCTTCCAGAGCTTTAGATTTTCTATTTATTAGTTCCTCCACTTTTTTGCTGCCTCTACGGAGATCTCATGCCATTCTTTTATAAAGTTTGAATCTTCAATTCCTAGTGTCGGATCCTTTATAATTCTAAACCCCCTCGGGCCCGTTCCACATCTATATAGGTCTACATGGTCTTAAGTTGCCAGTAATTTCTCCTGGCTTTTAAAAATGTTCTCTCAAATGAAAAAAAGAAGCTGTACAAATGTGCCCTTTGTTATCTCTCCCCACATTTCGCTCCATACCTCGTCCTGCAATGATGTTTTCAGCTTCATGTATAACTGCTATGACAAATGGATCCAACATCTCCAGATCCCAAAACAAACTTCTGGTAATCCCATTCGTGTCTGCACCCATTGGGTCCTGTCCATTACCACTTGTGCTTGCTCATGCTCCTTTAGGCTGCTCCATACTTTGCTATGGCACCCTCGCTATGAATTGCACAAAATAAAACAGTAAACCTGTAGGCCCGACCCGACAAAAGAATCTCACATTCTACTTTTGCTGCAACTCACTTCACACTGCTTTCTGGTAGTGGGATCCTTTGTCCAAAACCTCGTGTGTAGCTCAATCAGCAGCAATTAGCAATGAGATAGAGCCGCATAGCGGTTCGGGTGCTCTAAGACCAGGCATAAACAACAGAAAAATAGGTCTCGGCACACCTTCATAGGACAAAAGAAACTCACCACACTAGATTAATATTCATAAGCTCTTTACTATATCAAAAAGTATAACGGTAGTGAACATAAAGTGCAAACCAGTGCAGACACGGACAAACTCCTCACGCACGTTTCACCTGAACACAGGCTTTATCAAAGGTAACAGCCACCTAGTGTTAAATTACTTAAATAGCACATTTTACTAGTCACGTGACATTTCTTAAAATGACAGTAGTTATTCTGTTACACATAACTACACAAAAAATATTCTCAAAACACCAAGTGACATGTATATATATGTTTTAAAAAAACAAGTATGAAGATCATGCAAAAAAAGCCCAAGATTCTATCTCATTTTAGTATTTCATTTAACTTTTAACTAATTTCTAAATAGATGTATCTTAGATACACTTAATAGATGAAATAGTTTACCACTAGGACCGAAACATGATCTGCATATACCAGAAGTTTGTATAAAGTACAACTCTACTATTCCTAAAAGCACATCAAAAATGTTTTAATTGTCTTTTAAATATCTTTTACCCCAAAGAAGAAAAAAAAACATTCCTTACATGATTATAGTATCACAATAAAAAACTGGATAGGGAGAGACATGAAAATGGGGGGGGGGGGGATTATGATAATCACTGGTGAAATGAAAGACAAGGGTCTAGGAAGGTTTTACTAAACAGATAATTGAAAAGGGGACCATACACATAAAAACAGTATTTTATGTAGGGAAGAAAAAAAAAAGGAAAAAATGGAAAAAAGAACAAAAATGAAACACTTTCTGGACAAGAGAGGTGAGGCAGAAAAAGAGAGACCAACAACTAACAATATATATTTCATTGTCTCTGTATATACGGGTTAACTATATATCCATTAACTGTATTACTTCTCCAAATATCTATATTCCTGTGTCTGTTTATCTTCTCTTTTGCAAAAAAGGCTTCAGTTCCACACGTTCATTTAAACCCTTATTCTGGTATGCTCCCATCGTATATATCCAATAATTCTCTCTCTGGCTCAAAAGATTCTCCACTGTCATATATTTTTACCAAATTCTTAGGGTTTGTGGATCCTGGCACAAAGAAAATGCACCCAGATCTTCAAATCCTTAACTCAAAAGACAACTGAGTTATAAACTGCCAAAAAGTAGGGGTAAACAAAGTTCCTACTCATCCCTAACTATAGAGGTGCTACCGCAGCAGCATGTTACTTCTAGAGATATGATGAAGCAGTCTTGTAATGCCACTGCCCTGGGAGATCACTGAAAATATGACAGATTCTCAATGACTAATCATGCTTGGATCGTTTTGGATAGATATTTGATATGTAAAGAATTAAATACAATTTCCATATCTTCTTAGCACATAAAAATATCAACACATTTAAAAATATGCAAGCAACTGTTTTAGTTTGATGGGATCTAATGAGACTTTCATGAATATCTTTTATGTCAACAGAGAAGAGTTCTTTTAATACAGTTTGGTAACATAAATGTCAAGATGACATTAGCATCACCTTTTTACTTTTTGTAATGTGCCAGCCCAGTGATATTCCAGTGTCAAAACAAACATTAATGAAATATATTTATAGTCTTTACATCACTTGTATTTTTCATAAAACATTGTAAGTCAACTTTCTGACACTAGGGGCAAGATCCACAAAGATAAACTTTTAAAGTTTCCCTCCGCAACTGACATTGTGGACTGGAATCATCTGCATTTGCAGCAATTGTGATTCACAGCCGCGGCAGTTGCAGAGGGTGCTACGGCAGGTTCCGCTGCTGCTGTGCTCTCCATGGTGACAGCATCTGCAAGCTGCCATATTCCATGGAGCCAGTCGTACTCCAGCTCCATCTACATGAATGCCTGCAGTTGCAGGGTGACCTGCAGCTTTGCAGGTGGTTTTCCACTAGCGCCAAGGTTTTCCTGCAGCTGCGGGTCCTTCTTCCCCTTCTGTGGATCCTGCCCTAGGTTTCTAGTATTCTATTATTCCCTGGCAGTTTGTATAAAGAACGTTTTGATTTCTTTTAAATGTATAGAAGCATGTTTAATAATCTCTGTTAGTTTTTTATATTATAGGGGTGTGGTAGTACCCCTTTAGTTAGGGTTGTACCAGGACTTCTATGTTAAACTCCAATTTTTGCACCTTAATAACTTTGGAACTCTGACGAAATAGCTCAAAATTTGGCAAGCATGGTCAATCTGCCAGTGCCCTAGAATCTGGAAAGTTTCGTAATGGCATCTTGTGTGGTTTTTGAGATACAGTACGGAGTGTTAAAAAAGTGAAAATCTGATACTTTTTTTTTCCTATACTTAACATGGGATGTTTTGCTCTCATCTGCAACCCAGACAAAATTAAAACATTTTCTGAAAATTTCAGGGATGATGGGGTCTTTGCCATGGATTTGCCTTTGGATAGTTTAGTGAAAAGATATCTCACCATTTTTAAATGTTAATGTTTTTTGTGATAGCGACTAAACAGGCAGGTAAATGAAAACTGCTCGAACTGTTAATTGTTAAGGATTTACTGTTCGTGCTCAGAGAAATACTGTTTTTTCTGTCTACCATCTTTTTTTTTTTTTTCATTTAAAACACTGATTTCTAAAGAAATGTTACTTGGTAAGGAATGACCTAGACCTGTATTTAGGTCTCAGTCATATGCTTACTTCTATTTTGCTATTATTTAATCATTTTGATGGCAAGTACGGGTATGTCTTTTTGTGGCAAAAATCATATCACCCATCACTTGTTTAGTCAGGGATCAATCAATTGGAAAATAACCATTCACAGTTCTTTACAGTTCGACCTTTACTGTTCAAACTGAAAAGACTGTAAACAGTAAAGGTCCATGACAGTTCAAATTATCATAGCTCCCTGGTGTCTTGTGGCACCCTCTAACTGCTGATTTACATCCCTGAAGATAAAATAATGTGTCCCTGGTAGTCTAATGGTTCCTCCCCCCTTCCCTGTTCTCCAGTCACCCTCTCCATAGTAAATATTACATTCCTTGGTAGTCTAGTGGTCTCTCCACCCCCCCATTGTCCGATCACCATCCCCATAGTAAAATTATATTCTCTGGTAGTCAAGTTGTCCCACCTCCCTCCCCATTCTCTGATCACCATCCCCATAGTAAAATGATATTCCCTGGTAGTCGAGTGGTCTGTCCTCCCTCCCCAGTTCTCTGATCACCGTCCCTGTGTTAATATTTGTATTCTCTGGTAGTCCAGTGGTCCCTGACCCCTTCCCTGTACTCTGCTTGCCATCCTGATGGTTTTTTTTTGTAAGCCTGCAAAAAAGAAAACAGTCCCTTGCCAATCAGCCCCCCAACTCCCATTCAGCACTCATCACCCTATACCCCACCATACACCCCACACACCCTCACTCACCTGAACAGGTCTTCAGGTTTGAAATCCAATCCTGATTGAAGACACATCTTGTTGCTGGAACTGGCAACTGCAATATGAGAAACTAAGGAAAATGTGGTTCAATGAATTTCAATGGGGGTTTTCAACTTTTATGTACAACTCAGCCATTTGTTTGACATTTTGACTCCACATTTTCAACATGGCCTTTTGGGGAACCCACCTCATGGACAATGTGACTGTCATTACACAACTCCTATGCAAAAGGTGATTTTGCAGTTGCTTGGTGAATTCACCTTTTGGGCAAGATTTGAAAATTTGTCCTGATCTTGTTCATGAGATGAGGTCATAAGAACACTATGTTGAAAATTTGGGGTCAAAATATGTAAAAATGGCAAAAGTATGACCATTCATTACAATTTCACTACGCATGCTCATAACTTTGGAAATTTTCACTATTTTGGCCACAAATTTTCAACAGAACCTTTTTATTACCCCACCTAATGTATGTCACAGCTGTCATTTTTCAAATCCTGGCCAAAATGTGTTTTCACACATGTGGTGCAGAATGGTGTTGCAGTTGCGCGAACTTGCACTCTGATGGGGGTTCAAAAATTTTCTGTACTGGGTACATGAGGTGGGGTAATAAGATGGCTATGCTGACAATTTATTTGCTGTTGTCCTTTAGATGGAAGTGCAGGGCCCTTCCACAAAAACATTCATATACGATTACTCTGTTTCAAAAACTATACATGGGTGGAAGCACAAGGCCCAGAGGGCCCTGTGATCCCACAGGCAAATACGGCTCTGATTATACTGTGTCAAAAAGGAAATTCTTTTCAAATAATCTATATTAATGCATCATTTAGGGTTGATGATAAAGTGAAGAAAGTTGGGAAATAAAGGGAAATATTATGTTCGGGTTTCCAACCCCAAAACCCCGTCTCACCCCACGAAGCAAATGGGAGGTGGAGTCTTCTTTGGGGTTGTCAACCCTAACGCTCACTCCATTGCAGTAACAGAAAAACTCAGATGTGATGAAGACAGGTGTATATGTTTCATTAGTGCATATAATGGGATGAGCATTAGGGTTGAAAACCCTAAGGAAGACTCCACTCCAATTTGCTCCATGGGTGGGCAGGGGTTTTAGGGTTGGAAACTCTAATGTAATATTTCCCTATTTGTTTCACTTTATCATCAACCCTAACCAATGAATTAATGTATTCTTTTGCGAAGAATATATCTAGATATATATCTATAGATAAATATAAATAAATATATATATATATATACACACACACACACACACACACACGCACATACACATATATTATATATATGTATATGTTCATTGCAAAAAAAAAGCCATTAATGCACCAGTTTGGCTTAAAGTGACAAAAGTAGAGAAATGTGGCATTAGGGTTTCCAACCCTAACACCCCGCCCCTACCCTACAGGCAGCAACAGGCATATGGTGTGCCTTGGGGTTGTCAACCCTAATGTTTACCCCATTTCATGAGTAAGTAAGCTGATATGGGTACAGTATAAGAGAATGAGGTGAGCATCAGGGATGACTACCCCAAGCACCACCATGCCTGTTGCTGCTGTAGGGTTGGGTGTTAGGGTTGAAAACTCTAATGCCACATATCCATACTTTTGTCCCTTTAACCCTAACTAGTGAATTAATGATGTTTTATGCAATGAATTTCCTAACTTTTTAAGATAGTATAATTGCATCCTCATTTGTCTGTGGAAGCACAGGGCCCTCTGGTCCCTGTACTCCCATCCCTTCATAGATGTATGCATATACTGTATGTTGCTGTCAAAACTGCAACCAGATTGTCAGCATAGACTTCTTATTACCCCATCTCATGAATCTGGTACAGAAAATTTCCAATTCCCCACCAAAATGTGATTCCACACCACTGCAATATCATTCCATGCCACAGGTGCAAAAATACATTTTCACCAAGATATGAAAAATGACAGCTATCACATTCATGAGATGGTGTAGAAATATGTCTATGTTGAAAATTTGGTGTCAAAATATTGAAAATTACCAGAGTTATGAGCAAGCATAGCAAAATTTCAATGCCCACTCATTTTTATATATTTTGAACCCACATTTTCAACATAGCTTTCGTATGACCTCACCTCATAAACAAGGGCAGTGACATTTTTCAAATTCTGCCTGAAAGGTGATTTTTCCAAGCGACTACAAAATCACCTCTTGGGATGGATTTGTGGAATTACACTGACACTGTTTATAAGGTGGGGTCCCAAAAAGGACATGTTGAAAATTTGGTGTCAAAATATGCAAACATGCCCAAGTTATGAATCAGAGTTGAAAACCCCATTGGAATACATTGAACTACATTTACCTTAGCAGGATCTTCAGCCAGTGATCTGTTTAGGTGAGTGAGGGAGTTGGGGTTGTGGGAGGGCTGTGGAGTGGTGGTTGCTCAGAGGGAGGTCAGGCTTCGGGAGCAGATAGGCGGGGACCATTTTAATTTTTACAGGTTCAAAAAAGGTAATTGAGGGACTGTTTTCTTTATTACAAGTCTAACAAGAGAGGGGGGAATCAGAGGGTGGAGGGGTACCACTGGACATCAATGAGAAAATCAAATATTACAGAGGTGGCAATTTGAGCATGGGGGTGCCACTGGACACCAGGGACCATTAAGAAACATTTTATGGGATAAGGATGGCAGGGATGGGGGGCACCACTAGACACTGGAAAAATAAATAAATATGGGGATGCTGATCAGAGGGTGGGAGATGCCACTAGACAGCAGAGAAATAGTCAATAAATACAGGGGCAGTGATAGGATGGTGGAGGAGCCACTAGGCACATGGAATAATAAGGAAAAAATATGAGGAGGACAATTGGGGGGTGGATTGTGCCACTAGACACCAGGGAAAAATAGTGATATTACAGGGATGTTGATTGAAGGGTGGGGGTGCCACTAGACATCAGGGAACAAATGCCACCAAAAGAAAAACTGTTTTCCTCACAAAAAGGATCTCTTGTCATGACTTGAGATATGGAAAAAGAACCTTTTTTTGTATCGCAAGTCATGAAAAAAGATTTATAATCTTAAATAACAACATGTCAAAGGTATTTCTCCTACAGTTAAATGTAGAATTCAGCCAAGGGGATCTAGATAAGCAAGCTATATGTGTTGGTCACTCTGCAGCATGTCATTCTTGTGTTTTTACAAATTAGAATTTTTAGAGGGGAAACATAAAACAAGATGGTGGCCATACAGAAAACCAAACAAAAAAAATATGAAAAAGAGTTCTTATACAAAAACTTCATACAGCTATTTTGAAGTGCTGATTGAGCATGCTCAGAACCAGACTTTTTAAAATCTAATAACTTTAGAACTGAATATTTTTTCACCAAACAAGTGAAAGGCACATCTATGGACCAAGCCCTTTCTACCCTGAACATTTCAGACCAAATTTCAAACCACCTGGGTGCAAGGTGCTGACAAAAAAACAAAACAAAATAGAGCAATTCTTTGACATTTTTTGCTATCTGCACCTCGGAATCTGCACATTTGACAGGAATGAAATTTGGCAAATCAAGAAACCTACCCCATGAGAAAGTGCATGCAAAGTTTTTTGCGAGCCCTTTGAATGATTGCAAAGATGTTAAAATTTGAAGTTTAATATAGAAACCCTACCACACCACTATAATTAATAGCTTTGCCCCATTCAACAGAATTACACTAAATTTTGCATGTACAGTCTGGGGGCAAGGTGTCTTGATTTGCCAAGTCTCATTCCAGTCAGATGTGAGGATTCCAAGATCCGGTTTGTGTACTTTTAGGAAAAAATATTTTTTTTGCCATCATCTACAGTGCAGTTTGGAATTTTGGTCTGAAATGTTCAGAGCAGTAAGGGTATGATGCAGAATGGTGCCTTTCATTGGCTTGGTGAAAAATACGAATCCATTCCCATGTTATTCGCATTTGAAATTTTGGTTCTGAGCATGCTCAGTAGGGTATCGAACATCTATCCAAAAGACCCTACTGAGCATGCTCAGAACCAAAATTTCAGTTCCTTATAACTTGGCACCAAACCAGCGAGATACATCTGTAGGCCAAGCCTTTCTACACTGAAAATTTCATACCAAATCTCAAACCATCTGGGAAATAGATGATGACAAAAAACAGCAAAAAATGGCAATTTTTTTACTTTTTTCTCTATCTGGATCTCAGAATCCACACATGCAGCTGAAAGAAAGTCAAAAGATTTACCCTCTGAGACTGTGCATGCAACATTTTGTGCAAATCAGTTGAACGGATGTGAAGATTCTAAAGTGCAAAACTATTGTCTCTTGAAAAATGATTTTTTTCCTCACAAAAAAGGATTGGCTCCTCACAACAAAGAATCCTTTTCCATGAGAACAAATTGTTTTGCCATTCCAGGAAGCTATCCAAAAGACTAATCTAAGCATGCTTGGAACTCAAAACTTTAAAATTAAATAACTTTGGAATGGATAGATTTTTTTTCACCAAACCAGAAAGATGCACGTCTGTGAAGGAAGCCCATTCTACCCTGAAAATGTCAGATCAAGATTCCAAACCATCTGGGTGCAGCGAGATGACAAAAAAGTGCAAAAAAAACCCAGTGATTTTTTTATGTTTTAGCACTACCCACAGCTCAGAATCTGCAAATCCACCAACCCAGTGTCATGGAGGGCTGAGGCCATGATACCTTACCTCCTGCAATGCTGGTGACCCATGTTCATAGTGCGGGTGGGCTGCCAGGGGTCAGCTGGGAAGGGAGAGGATTGAGCATCCAGAGGACAGCTCTCCCATGGAGGGAGGACTAGCACTCCCAACAAATGACCACCCCGGGTAGAGGCTTGTGGGCTGTATGGGTCAGTTGGGCACCTGGAAGGGGGGGATGCTGTGGGACATGCACTGATGTGCACACACCCACACACACACACACACACATCTGGCTGTGTGCACCCCAGCAACAGGGAAAAGGGAAGAAAATGGAGGAAAAACCCCAGTGGCAGGATGACATCTGACCCTCCCCAGACTCCTCGCCTGACGACTGGGCTGAAGGCAAGTCCCGGTGATACCGGGGTGAGGGGGCTGGGGGGGCGGACAGAAGGGGGCAGCCAGAGACAAATGAGATTAACACAAAATGGAAAAAAAAGGAAAAAAAGAATCTGCAAAACCGACCAAACTGAAACTTGGCACATCAAGAGAACTACCACACAAGATGGCACATACAAAATGTTGTGAAAAATCTGATGGACAGTTGCAAAGTTATTAAAGTGCAAGATTTGAGGTTTAACATAGAAACCCTTGCTCAACCCTTAACTATAGTGATGCTACTGTGCCACTAATACAGATATATATTTATATTGCAAAAAAAAAAACATTGTTAATGCTTCAGTTAGGGTCAAAGTCACAAAAGTTGGGAAATGAGGAGCTAGGGTTTCTCCAACACCCAACCCTACCCTCCCAAACCAGGAAGGAGAGCATGTGTGGGGTGTGCCTTGGGCTACTCAAGCCTAACGCTCACCCAATTCTTCATAAAGTCTACACATCTGACCTTATTTACAGATGGAACTGGGTGAGCATTGGCTTGAGAATCCCAAGGCATACCCCAACTGCTCTCCTGCCTGGTTTTGGAGGGTGGGGTGTTAGGGAAATCCTAACACCTCATTTCCCAACTTTTGTCACTTTGACCCTAACCGGAGCATTAACAAAGTTTTTGCAACTGATTTCCATACTTTTTGAGATAGTATAATAGTATCCTTATTTTACTGTGAGAGCACATAATTGTGTATAAGTATGTAGCTATGGAAGCACATGGTCCTCCAGGCCCTGCACTTACATTTGTAGGACAACAGTGACCAAATTGTCATCATAGCCATCTTATTACCCCACCTAATGTACCCGGTACAGAACATTTTCAAATCCCTGCAAAAACATAACTGTGCAACTGCAACGCCATTCTGCATCACAGGTGTGAAACACATTTTGGCCAGGATCTTTTTTTGTGACTTGAGATATGAAAAAGGATTCTTTTTTCATATCACGCAGTCATGGAAAAGGATTCATTATATTAAAGAAAAAAACACATTTCAAGGGCATGTTTCTATGTTTGAAGTGCAGATTACATCTAGCAGGGTCCAGAGCAGTCAGCTAAGTGTGGTGGTATCACTCCAGGATATCATTTTTGTGGTTTTTGGAAAAAAACAAACATTTTTACAGAAAACAAGATAGCAGCTTGTAAAAAAGGACTTTTCCCCTCACAAAAAAAGGATTTTATTCTCATGAAAAAGGAATGAATCTCATGAGAACACATCTTTTTTCACAAGGTCAATCCTTGGTCGAACTTTATCAATCTAAACTGGGCAGGGGAACTCCCATTTAAAACAATGGGAACCTAAAAATTGAATAAATTTGCAGCAGATTAATATTTTTTCACCAAAAAAAAAGCATGGCAGTTCTGTTACCCATGCTGGTTCTACCATAAAAAATCACACCAAAATTCCACACCATCTGGACACAAGGTGATAAGGAAAAAAACTACAAAAATTGCAACTTTTTAAGGTTTTAGCACTATGCAGATCTCAGAATGTGTACATCTGACCGAAAAGAAACTTGCCACATCAAGAGATCTACCCCTTGGGGCAGTATATACAACATTTTGTACAAATTCATTGATCAGTTGCAAAGTTCTTAAACTACAAAATTTGAGGTTTAACATTAAATAGGCTACTCAACCCTAACTATAGGGGCATGACTATGCCCTTATTTATGCAAGAAGTGTAGACAAAATAACTGTTACATAAATCCTGCTATTTGAGCTACTGTGTACGTAAATTTCATTTATGTACATAGTAGCTACATCATCAGGATTTATGTACACCATTGCTATGTCATCAGTCAATTTATCCACACAGTTGTTATGTCCGTAGGTCCAGCACAAGCATTTGGAACTAATTTAGAATGTCCTGCCTCAGTCGCAGTACTAACCATATTCAAATGCGAATAATTTTAAAACCAAAAAAAGGTAGCATGGTACTGTGAGCATGAATGTTGTTCAGCACAAACATATCTACAAAATGAGTGGTGTTTCAGTTATAGATACCGTTTAGATTATTTATAATTATCAGAAATAAACAGCACAAAATGTATTTGTCACTTTTCCGACAAAAAAATGCGAATACATTTAAAATGAAAAATGATAGCATGGTACTGTGAGACTGAAGTTTGTCCAGCACAAAAATATCTACAAAATGAGTGGTGTTTCATTTACATATGCCTTTTAGTTTATTTATAATTAGCAAAAAAATAAACAGCAGAAATTTAAATTGTTTTACACTTTTTTGACAAACAAATGCAAATAACTTTAAAATAAAAAATAACAGCATGGTACTTTGAGCACAAAATGTCTACAAAATGAAAGGTGTTTCATTTATAGATCTCTTTTACATTTTTTTAAAAATCAGTAAAACATATCAGAAAATTCCATTTTTATTCACTTTTTTGACTAACAAATGCTGCCCCCTCCTCCAAGAAAAGTAAAAGATGAAAGAATTCTGCTTTAGCGTTTTTCATTATGTACTGGCCATAATGTAAAGTTGGAGCATTCATAGCAACCACTAAGCAACCACTATGCTAAGTGAAGTTACACTAGGAAAACTACAAAAATTCCATGTACTGTAAGTTTACATAAAAAATTAAATAAGCAATTTAAAAAATAACTTCCTGCACTATCCAAAAGGATCCCAACTGCAAAATAGAATAACTAATAGGGACCTTGTGGAACACATAATTTATTTTCATTCGAGCTGTTTGATCTTGGGCACATCACTAGTGGATTATGCCACTCATGAGGTTACCCAAGGGAAAACAGCAGTTGTGAAAATAAATCATGTATTCCACAAATCCCTGTTATGTATCATAGATAGAGAAAGAGACATCTCTCTCGCTCTCTCTAATATATATGTATGTATATATATATATATATATATATATATATATTATTATATTATATTATATTATATTATATTATATTATATTATAGGAGCAGTTGCGTCCCTATATTTAGGGTTGAGTAGGCACTTCTGTTAAACTCGACATTTTGCGAAATATAACTTTGGACATGTTCAAATGAATTTGCATGACATTTGGTATGTGTGGTGGGACATGGTAGATCTCTTGATTTGCCAAATATCGTTTCAGTCGGACTTACAGTTTTTTGCGCACCAAAACTCTGACTAATGCACTTTTTGACAGTTATGTGGGCAGTTTTTCAGATTTTGTCTATGGTGCTTCATGGCCATTGTGTGGTGTGCCACTCTGCAACTTGGCTCATCTGAAAGAGCTTGGACCAAGGAACATGCCGCTTTTCATTTGGTGAAAAAATAATAATCCATTTAAAAGTTATAAAACTTTTAAGTTCCCATTATAAGTCAAAGGGAACATTTATACAGGTATTTTTATTTTGCGAAAGAAGAATGGGGTTTTGGCCATCAAGTCCCTCCTCACGATCAAAGAATTTGCAGGCTCACGATCAAAGAATCTTTGATCGTGAGAAATTCTTTGATCACAATGGCAGCCATTTTGTTTTCAGTTTGCAGGCAAAAAAATTCAAATATCTCGGCTCAGGGCTGACTCCCTGATATTAAAACTTGGATGGGTTTTGTTCACGGGACCTAGCTCTATGGAGCCATGGCTGTGGTTTCTTTCAAAATTGTCAAAAAATAGAGTTTTTAAGTTTTTTATTCTTTGATCGTGGCTCTCTAATGATCTTTGATTGCGAGCCTGTAAATTCTTTGATCGTGAGCCTGCAAATTCTTTGATCACGAGATTCTTTGACAGCAATCTTTGATCGCAAGGGTGCAACTAGATGACCACTTGAAAAAATCAATTTTCTCAACTCAGGGGTGGCTTATTAAGCCAAATGAGGGTGGGTTTTGCTCAGGGGGCTCATTCTATCGAGGCATGGCTGTGGTTTCATGTATTTCTGCCTAAAAATTGAGTTTTACCATTTTTTATTCTTTGATCGTGAGCCTGCAAATTCTTTGATCGTGAGATGCTTTGATCATGATCTTTGATCGAGAGGGAAGGAATAGATGGTCAGATTTGAAGGGACCAGATAGCCCAATTTTAACCATTTTTAAAATTAAATATCTCAGAAATGGTTTGGTCTTTTCACTTGTAGTTTGGAGGGTGTTGTTGAGATGTCTTGTAGATTTGAAGTATAATGTTTATGTGTCAGACAATTAATTTTTTGTGGAGATATTGCGTGGTGCAGTTTACATTTTCTGGACAGCGTTTTCCATTCTGGTACTGGCTTAAAATTTATATGGTAGCTACCCTTACTACCATTGATGTACTTTTCAGTCGTTAGGTGTCTAACATGTAAACAAGTGTGGAATTCTATAGAAATTTGCAAGTTAGTGTGAGTGTGGGGTCTGATGGGCCCACGCTCCTACCAACTTCAGTGACTTTCTACTTTTCTATTCTTTCTCAAAAAGTAAGGGGAATTCTATGCAAAAAAAATTTATTAATGCATCATTTAGGGTTAAAACGCAAAAAGTCAGGGAATGAGATGCTTAGGGTTGCCCCTTCTCCCCTCATGGACCCACCCACCATCCCAAGATTGACAGCTGATGGGGTGTGACATTGAGGTTGTGAGGGCCTAAATGTCACCCCATTCTTCTTTACTGTGGCTTGTAAATATGATTACACATGGAATGGGGTGACATTTAGGCCTCACAACCCCAATGACACACCCTGTTGGCTGTCAATCTCGGGGTGATGGGCGGGTCCACGAGGGGGGAGGGGCAACCCTAAACATCTCATTTCCTGACTTTTTGTGTTTTAACCCTAAATGATCCATTAACAATGTTTTTTGCATAGAATATATATATATATATATACACACACACACACACATATACACATCTACATCTATAGTGGGGTCCCCCCAGGATGAAACCCAATTATGCAGTATTTTGCAGCACTCTGCAAAATGCTGCAGCAGACCTACTGAATAAAGTAATGTAATTTCAATGGCAATTAGTACTTTTTGTCATTCAGGAAAATGTGCAACTGCCAGGATGAAGTGAATGCCACAATTTTCTGCAAGATAAAAGAGACTAATTGCCATTGAAAGTACATTGCCTTTGTTCAATAGGTCTGCTGCAGCATACTGCAGAGTGCTTTAAATGTGGCTTTCATCCTGGGGGATGCCACTGTATGTATATTATATATATGTAATAGATAACCCACTCTTAGGTGTGCAGTCATCCTCTGATATACACACACCTTGGTGTGCGTTGTACACACGAGACCGCAGGCCATGTGCGTCAACCACCCAAGGCCTGCATATATCAGAGTGCGACCGCACACCATAGAGTGGGTTATCTATCTTATAAAATGGCAACATTCTTTAGAGGGGCGTAAATGTGCAGGTGTGCGGTCATGGTCTGATATACGCACAGTCATGTGATGTGTTTTATATAATCAGAACTTTGCATTTGTTGTAACTATTTTTATCCCTTTCGTTAAATATATATATACTGTATACAGTATACACACACACACACACACACACATATACACACACATACATATACAGTGCAACCCACTTATATCGGACTACTCGGTACACTGAGTGTCCGTTTAATGGCAAAGTGCACTTTTTGGTTTTTTCTGGGTCAAGTAATGTGCATATGCTTTTAAGCGGTTGATTTTTGGGGAGACACTAAATCGCATAAGCATTTAAGCTGCATTTTGTTTTGTGGGGGACAACTGCTGTTCAGTGCTTTAGTGGTTAGTTGATTGTGGAGTTTACTTTGAGGGGTAGTTGTGCTTGTGCTTCAGAACTTTTAACTGTATGGTTAAAATTTAACTTTTATTTCTTAAGAACGTGTTTAGCACATACACATTGCACTTAACTGTTCTTGTGCCTATGCATCAAAAGTCTTCACATAGTCCAGCATGTTTGTCTGCTGCTTGTTTTTTTTTGTGTGTACATCTCCCACATCTTTTCTGTAGCTCTCACTGCTGACCAGTCAGGGACAACATTTGCTTATTGCTCCATTGCCTCACAGAGTGTCAGAAGAGCAGCTTGTACATCAGTGGGTGACACCAGATCTGCCGTATCTAGATGAGAATCTTCTCAAATTGGATTCTTCCTGGCTGGCTGGTGGTAACAGATCTGTGATCTCATTCTCTCCCTCTTGGAGCACTATTTCTGTGTGATCTTCCAGATGACAGAGGTGGTTGAATTCCTCTTCTGTCAGGCCATCTGGAGGCTCAATGGGGATCTCAAGTTCAGAGTCCTGTATCTCTCCTGCTGCATCATCCCCGGTGTAAAAAATGGCTTTTTTGAAGCAGCTCACAATGGTCTGCTGGTTAATTTCATCCCAGGCTGTTTTAATGAGTCTGACAGCATCAACAACATTTATCTGCTTAACACAGTCACTTGCAGTAATGTTCTGATTGCTGTCGATGGAATCAATCACCTGCTGCCTTATCAGCCACACATAATGCCTCTTAAAGGCATAAATGATCCCCATCTCAAGCAGCTGAATAATACAGGTTGTATTGGGTGGCAGAAAGAAAAGAGTGATGTTCCAGAACCCAGAGACTAGTGAGTGACCGGAAAAGTTATCAAGGAGCAGTGCTATTTTCCTCCCCTAAAGTTTTTTGCCCAAGCACCTCACCCAGTCTGTAAAGATCTCGCCAGTCATCCATCCACTGCGATTGGCACTGTACTGTACAAAAAGGTGGCAGATACCACAGAAACAATGGGGGTTAACTGATTTCCCAATCACAAGTAGGTCCTGCTTCTCCATACCCAGCATATTGCAGCAGCAAAGTACCAAGAGGCATTCCTTTGCTTTTTTTGTGACCTTGCAGTGTGTCAGACTTAAATGTCAACATTACACTGCCAATACAGTGGAAAAAGAACCCTATCTCATCACACTTAAAAACAGCAGCTGACAAGAACTGTTCAAGTAGACCGGGCAAGACTTCCAAGACCCAGGACTCAGCACCACTGCTATCAGTGTTCTGTTTTTCCCCATGTGCCCTCTTGTACATTATGTTGTGCTGCACCTTCCAACAGTGTAACCAGCCCTCTGATGGGATAAAATCAGTTTTCCCCATAGCTTCAGCAATCTTTGCTGCCTTCTGTATAAGGATTGACCCACTTATCATAGCATTCCTTCCCCGTGCATTTGCAAACCAGTGAAGAAGCGCGTCTACTTCTTCATCTTTACCAGTTCATTTTCTTTCCCTGTCAGAGTTCTCATTTTTGTACCAGTCCTCATAAAGTTTGTCCCAATTATGGAGCAGATCAGACAGAGTTGATTGTGGCATGCCGAAGTGGTTTTCCAATTCTCTCACAGAAGTCTTTGGCATGCCATTGATTTGCCTTAAAATTTCCATTTTTGGGGAAAGAGTAAGAGTGTTCCACTTTGAAATTAAGGCAAGCTTAAAAGAAAAATCACCTTGGTGCAACAGGGGAATGGCTAAGGAACAGCAGCACAGAGAAAAAGCAGGCTCTTCAAAAGCAGGCTCTTCACAAGCAGGCACACCCACACCAGACACTAACAAGACCTAGTAGCAGTAAGGTGAATAATTCAGTGTCTACCTGCGAGCACTTAAATAGCCCAAATAATTAGCCTAAGTAGCTATCAATGGCTGTTGATGACTGTCAATGAGTGCTAATTAAACATTTTAATCATTTCAAAGCATTAGATACCAGACCAACAATTAATGCTTTGAGTGCTGATTACTGCCACTGGGATGTACAAATTACATGGCAGCTATAAGTCCTTTTATCAACATGTTCTACTACTTCTCTATATGGCATAGTTTGGGATTCTTAAAAATGGCTGATATAAATGAAAAAATGGCTTATCGGTGTCCGATTTAACTGAGGTGGACTGTGTGTGTGTGTGTGTGTGTGTATACACACAGACTACACACACACACACACACACACACACACACACACACACCTCACACACACACATATGTATACAACATATGTAGGAATCCTACTAGTTAAATAAATCAGTTATTTTCCCAAGCATCTGTATATTCTTTACAAAAAACTTTGTTAATGCACTAATTAGAGTTGCTTACAGTGACAAACTTAAGGAAAATGTGGCATTAGAGTTTCCAACCCTAACACCCCACCCTGCAGGGAGCAACAGGGGTGAGTTGTGCCTTGGGGTTCTCAGCCCTAATGCTTATCCCATTCCATGAGTAAATGAGTGGAAATTGGTACAGTATATAAGAATGGGATGAGCATTAAGACTGAGAACCCCAAGGCACACCCCACCTCTGTTGCTGTCTGCAGGGTGTGGGTGAAACGCTAGGGTTGGAAACCCTAACACCACATTTTGTTACTTTTGTCACTGTAAGCAACCCTAACTAGTGCATTAATGAAGTTTTTTTTGCAAAGAATGTCCTTACTTTTTCAGATAGTATAATCGTATCCTCATTTTGCTGTGGTAGCTCAGTGCCCTCCATGCACTCCCATCCCTCCATAGATGCATACATGTATGTTACCATGGAAGGATTTCAGCCAAAACAGCAACCAAATTGTCAGCATAGCCTTATTATTACCCCACCTAACAAACGCTGGACTGAGAATTTTCAACTCCCTGCCAAAATGTCATTCCATGCTACAGGTAAGAAAACACATTTTGGACAGGATTTGAAAACTGACAGCTGTCATGTTCATAATGTGATGTAAAGAAATGGCTGTGTTGAAAATTTGGAGTGAAAATATTTAAAATTACAAAAGTTACATGCAACAGTAAAGAAATGTTAACAGGTTCACACAGCTTTGCCATTTTAACATATTTTGACCCCAAATTTTCAACATATCCTCCTTATGTACCCATCTCATGAACAAGTATGGTGAAAAGTTTGAAATCCCACCTAAAGAGTTTTTTCTAAACAACTGTGAAATCACCTTTCAGGCAGGATTTGAAAATGACACCAACATTGTTCTTCGGAGGTCTCAAAAGGGTATATTGAAAATTTGGTGTCAAAATCTTTAAAAATTGCAAAGTTATGCACCAAAGTTGAAAACCCCATTGAAATACATTGATCCACATTTACCTTAGATTCTCAAATTGCAATCTCTGGTTCCAGCAGCAAGATTTGTCTTCCATACAAAAGTTGATCTTCAGACTGGCACCTGTTGAGGTGAGTGAGGGAGAGTGTGTGTGGGGTGTATGGCTTGCAGGGTAGTGGGTGCTGAGTGCGAGGTGTGGGTGGAGGGTCTGATTGGCAAGGAAAAGTTTTGGGTTTTTTTTTACAGATAAAAAAAGAACTGTTCTGTTTATTGCAGGTTGGAATGGGTGTCAGAGGGTGAAGGGTGCCACTAGAGATCAGAGATAACAGAAAAAATAAAGGGAACAGGGATCAGAGGGTGAGGGGTGCCCCTAGATACCAAGGATAATAAAGACAATCATGGAAGTATAATGCTGCACTTTTTCAATTAAGATTCTACAGTAAACGTACAGACAGGCAATGCTATGGCAGGTATATAATATTACTTAACTTTATTACTACAAAACATTTTAAATGTGCAAATGTTAAAACATTAAAACTTTAAAATTGTAAAAAGGTTCAAGTGGTTAGACTTAATCAAAGTAGCATTATTCATTGCAAATTGTCAGTGATCTTGTGCTGGTTACTATGTTATAATGCCAGCTCGTCTATGTATGAATCTGTTGCATAGAACTGGCTTAAATCCCAGTTTTCCTTGCTGAGTATAACATGTCTTATTTTGCCCATACATTGTTAGATTTTTCCTGTTGGTGGTGGTGGTGCATAGAAAAAATATGTGATTCTAACTGGGCTGACTATGAGTATAAATGGGCTGCTGTTGCATAGATATGAATGGGGGAAAATCAGGACATAGCCACAGTGTTCTTACACCCGTGATGTACCTACATCGGATATTATTATAAGTGGGCTCCACTGTAAATCAAACAGAGATCAGAGGTTGGGGGTGCCACTAAACACCAGAGAAACTATGGAATTTGCAATAGGATGGTAGGGGTGGGTGCCACTAGACACCAGAGAAAAGATTTTCCATCATGAAAAAGGATCCTTTTTTGTGACTCATAATACAAAAAAAAATATTTTTTCATATCATGAGCCACCAAAAAATATTTATAATGCTAAAAAAAAACTTCAAGGTCATTTCTGCAAGAGATAAGTGGAGAATCCAGCTGATGGGATTCCGATAAGCAAGCTAGATCTGTTGGTATCTACTAAAGACATCATTTTGTTGAGTTATTTCAGTTTGTTTCCTCACTAATTTAACAACAAAATGGCAATGGAATGAAGAAAGATTTCCCATTTGCGATACAGAATGACCCATCTGCAAATGGGATTACCCATTTGCAACAAAGGATCCTTTTTCAAGTGAGACATCTATACATTCCCATAGAAAATAATGGGAACTTTAAAATGTAATGATTTTGAAACGATTTAATGTTTTTTCACCAAACCAGCAAAAGGCACATATGCAAGGCAAGGCCTTTCTCCTCTGAACACTTTAGATCACAATTCCAAACTGTTTCAGAGATACAGATGGACAAATAACATGTACAGTAAATCACACCATTTTTCAGACTCTTTATCTCTGTAACCACACAAATGATTGGAACTAAACTTGCCACATGAAGCTATATACCCCTCGAGATTGTGCATGCAAAATGTAATACAAATCTGTTGAACAGTTGTAAAGTTATTAAAGTGCAAAAATTTGGGTTTAACATTAAACTGCCTACTGTTCCTTAACTGTAGCAATGCTACTGTGCCACTAGATATAGATATCAATGTATATGATAAGTGATGGGCAGGAGTGTGCTATGGATAATATTGTCACTCCTGCAGAGTGAGCTCTGGATACTCATGAGTGCTGAAGGCATGAATGAGAGTATCCAGAGCTCATGATGCAGGAATGACAATATTATCCATATCACACAATCTGCCCATTATGTGTGCTAGTTATACAATGGAAGTAAGAGCTTCCAAAGTATATTTATGTTTTCCTGTGTGTTCCTTTATTGTTTGGTAACTGGTTAAGTTTTTAACAGGTGACTTTTTCAGAGTCACACAGTGTGAATGTGGAAGTTGTGAGAAGCAAACCCAGGTCTGGTGTGCTGGATGTACCAAGCTTGTTTAAAGCTCATTGCTCTAACTTCTAGGCTATACTGACAGCAGTGTTTGATTGTGTTCTGAGTGTGTTTAAGTGTTTCTGAATGGGGTGGGACAACACAGAATGAGAAACAGGTGAATGTGTTTGGCAATGCTAATTAAGTTAGTTTCAGCAAGCAGTGAAGAACAGCAGCTGTAAGGCACTGTGATTTAGACAGCAGGTTTTCTTGAACTTTAAATAACATAGTAATGGGCTGGGAGTTTTACAAACCCTGTGGGAAACAACTAAATGTTCTTTGCAATGTTAAGTGAAATACTTGCAAGTAGCAGTGAGAAACAGAAAGTGTGAGGCATTGTTATTTAGAATGCAGGCTATTTTGAAAATGTAGTAATGGGTTGCGAGCTTTACAGCACTGTGGAAAACAGCTGAATGTTCTTTAAATGATAACTGAGTTACTTGCAAGTAGTAGTGAGAAACAGATTTGTAAAGAAATTCAATTTAGTAGGCAGTCTGAACTGAGTGAGTGAGTGAGCGGTGACATCAGCAGAGTACTATATGTATATTTGTCAGATATTTTAACTCCGGTGATTTCATCATCAGATATCACGCTCCAGTGGAAAAAAACAAGTTTATCACACTGATATTGCTCTCACTCCCGTTTTGTGTGTATGTGTGTGTATATTATATATATATATATATATACTCACTTATATATATATATATATATATATATATATATATACACACACACACACACACACACACACACACTATAAATATATATATATATATATATATATATATATAAACAACTATATTAATGCATCAGTTAGAGTTTTATTAATAAGCGTCAAAAGCTAGCAATTGATAGTTAGTGTTTAACCTAACACCCCACCCCCACCCTGCACAGATGAAGAGGGATTGGGGAGTGGCATTGGGGTTGTCAGCCCTAATCCTCACCCCATGCCATTAGAAAATAAGCTGGGAGGGCACAGCATAGGAGAATGGGGTGAATGTTAGGGTTGATAATGCCAATGCTACCCCTGATCCCTCTTCATCTGTGCAGGGTGGGGGTGGGGTGTTAAGGTTGGAAACCCTAAAGTCAAATTTCCCAGCTTTTGCTGCTTTAATAAAAACCCTAACTGATGCATTAATGTATTTTTTTGCAATTTATTTCCTTACTTTTTCAGATTGTATAATAGCATCTTTATTTTACTGTGGGAGAACAGGGTCCATCCCATCCCTCTACAGATGTGCATATGTTTCTAGCTGTGGAAGCTTCATTAGGGGTGGGAGTACAGGTCCACAGGCATGCATAGGTATCAAGTTGTGGAAACACAGGGACCTCCAGCCCCTTACTTCCACACACAACGTTACGAGCAGGTGAAGTGAAACCACAAGAAATAGTCATATCTGTGCCATCTTAAATAATTTTCACCCCAAATGTTTAACATAACCTTCTTATCATCTCACCTCATGTACCCAAGTACAGCAAATGTTCAAATCCCCGCCAAAACACAATTCTGCACAACCATAATGCCATTGTACGCCATAGGTGTGAAACCACAGTTTGGCCAGGATCTGAAAACTGACAGCTGTGGCATTCATGATGTGGGGTACTAAGAGGACTATATTGAAAATATGGGGTGAAAATATTGTAACTTTACAAAGTTATGGGCATGCATCTTGAGATTGCAATGAATACCCATAACACAGCCATTTTTGGAAATTGCATCACCAAATTTTCAACATGGCCTTTTTGGGACCCCACCTCATGAACAATGGTACTGTCATTTTGTTACTTGGTTCCAAAAGGTGACTTCATGCAGCAACTGTGCCATTCTGTGCCACAGTAGTGAGAACACATTTTTGGCAGGATGTCTGAAATGACGGCTGTACTGTTCATGAGGCAGTGTGAACAATGGCTATGTAGAAAATTTGGAGTGAAAATATAAAAAATTGCCAAAGTTACACATGTGTGTAGCAAAATTTCAACAACCGCACATAACTTGGGTGTTTTTTGGTATTTCTGCACCAAATTTTCAACATGGGCTTTTTGGGACCCCACCTAATGAACACTTGCTCTGTCATTTCATTAATTGGTCCTGAAAGGTGATTCTATGTAGTGATCATGAAATCACTTTTTGAGACCGAGTAACAAAATGACAGTGCAACTGTTCAGGAGGTGGGGTCCCAAAAAGCCCATGTTGAAAATTTGGTGCAAATATACCCAAAAATCCAGAGATATCAACATAAGTTCAAAATGCAACAAGCAGCCATTATATGGTACTTACCTTAATCCTTTGGTTCACAGTTCAGCTTTGAAGAGTGCAGACATGTCCTGGTCCACAGAAGTTCCCAGCTGACAGTCTCCACTGGTAAGCATAAGGCAAGGGTGTGTGTGTGAGGTGGCAGGTTGCTCAGTGGGAGGTTTGGGATGGGGAGGGGAGGGGAAGACAGCAAGGAACAGTTTTCTTTTTTCAAGATAATTAAAAAAAGATGTTGGGGGACTGTTTTCTTTTTTTAACAGGAACATATTGGAACAATATTTCATGACACTGGGGGTGGGCTCCCCAGTGTCCCATGGTACTGGGGGGAGGCCAACACTGGGGGCACTGGGAGTGGGCTACCCAATGTCCCACATGGTCAGGGGGAGTGGTTGTAGTGACTGCCAACATGAGGATTAAGCACCCCAATGTCAGCAAAAGCATTGGAAAAAATATAAAACAGAATTTTGGGACACTAGGGGTGGGCTACCCAGTGTGCCACACTGTTGGGAGGAGGGGTCTACTGCTTACATGGGGAGTGGATACCCTGCTGTTGGCAAACTGTAGGGGAAGAGGGCACACTGCTAGGAGGGAACATACTGGGGACATTGGGAGTGGGTTCTCCATGTCCCACACTGGTGGGTGGGAAGTGGTATTAGCTGCTGACACCAGGATTGGGCACCCCGATGTCAGCAGACATTCCAGAATTTTATATTGATATTCCCCAGCCCCCTTCCACTTAGAAGAAGTAAAAGGGGAAAAACAACCATTTATTAGCTCAGCTCAGACACAAAAGACAACCCTAGGAGGCATACATCAAGTGTGGTCCAGCCCCTAGCCTTACTGTCTGCTGAGCTTCACTGATCTTCACCAACTGGGAGACAGATCAGTCATGGAGGGAATGCAGACTCCAACAGGTACAAAAGCAGGGATTCCTTGACAGCAGTTCTACCTGGCTGAATCATCCCTTGGAGTGCACAATCCAGGCTCCTATCACCACTGAGGTGACTTCTCTCCTGGATGGCTCTGCTCAGACCCAGCCAGCGGCTGCTCTCTCAGCATAAGGAGCAGTTGGAACACTTATCCAGAATTCCTGGCTGCTGTATGTAAATTAGCATTTGTACTGCTGTACCACTACTGAAATTGTGATAGACTAATAGAAAGCTCTCAGCTGGAAGCAACAACTCAAACACAAAGGGCATCACAAGAGGCATATGCCAAGAGCGGTCCAGCCCCTGGTGTTACTGTTTGCTGTACCCACTACTGAATAAAATGGTCAGCTAATAGAAAGCTCTCAGCTACAAGCAACAGCTCAGACACAAAGGGCGCCCCTTGGAGACATATACCAAGAGCATACCAGCCCCTCGCCTTACTGTCTGCTGACCTTCATTGATCTTCACTGACAGAGAGAGACCTCCTCTTCTACAGTCTCTAGTTGTGCTACTAAGTGGCGGACCTTAACAAACTGATTGTTTTTTTCAGCAAGAAGGAGAAAGAAAGGTTCTGCCCACACCCTACCCCCTAATCGCACCCACCCCCAGGACCTCTTCCTATATAGGTTCTGCATGTCACCACCCATTTCCTACCTGAACTGACTAGAAGGCAAAAAAAAACTTTAGAAAAAAAATGTTTTCCTGCCTTTCAATTCTCTCCAGCAGAATAGCTCGGACACAAATGGCAAGCCTAGGAGGCATACGCCAAGTGTGGTCCAGCCCCTTGCCTTACTGTCTGCTGAGCTTTATTGATCTTCACCCAAGGGAAGCACAAGTAGGAGATTTAAATTCTCCCATGCTCTTGCCTGCAGGTCTCCCAACTTGAAGCACTACAAGAAGAACTCACAGCAGCATAGCCGCATCTAGGTTCCATCTCATTGACAGCTTCTACTCTTGTCAGTGGCTTATGCTGCAGCAGTTCCCCAGGCACTCCAGCATTTGAGAAGGACAGGTATTGTCCTGCAGCTAGTGGATCAGTTCCCTCTCCCTCACAGCAGCAGGGAGCCAGCACTCATGGACCACAGGCAGAGGTTTTTACTGCATGCAGTGGGGACTTCATGGAGCTGTTTTGAGCCAAAGGGTAGAACACCTGAGCTAGTAACCAGATTCCTTTATACCTTGCAGGAATACAAGCTAGACCTTGTCTGTGTAACACCTACCTGATTGTTCCCTGTATGCTGTAGAAATCAGTCTGATACAGTGGCCATTGCATGGTAATCATTAAGGTAAACACAGGACACCCGCCACTCAAAGATAAATGTTCTAGATTTCAGAAAGGCTGACTTCCAAAAAATGAGGAACAACATAAGTAGCCAGTTAATGAGGAGGTGGAGGTCATGTGAGGGAGACTCAAGAAAGCAGTAAAGACTGCCACAGATCAATGTGCCAGATGGATCAGCAAAGCAAAAAGAAAAAGAAATCCTCTATGATTTTTCAAGGAAGTGGCTACCACAGTCAAAGAAAAAAAGAAGGTGTACAGCATACTGTATACCAGCAAAAGGGGGATAGTAAGGATTGCTACTGAAGAAGGGAAGTCCTCCAAACATGACCCAGAGAAAGCTGAAATCCTCAAAAAAATACTTCTGCTCAGTGTTTACCAAAGATGACCTAAGGGATGGCCCAGCCCTGAAAAAATAAAACACCCCAGGATCAGGGGTAGACACGAGTCCCTTTACAGAAGCCGAAGTATGGGAGGCACTAAATAAACTAAAAGCAGACAAAGCCATGGGACCAGACCAGATGCACTCCAGAATTCTTAAGGAACTGGGGGCAGAATTAGCAGCCCCCTGGCACTTCTACTCACAAAATCCTTTAACAGCAGTGTGGTACCTGAAGACTGGAAAAAGGCAATAGTGGTTTCACTTCACAAATCAGGCAGTTGTGAAGAGGCTAGTAATTACAGACCAGTGAGCCTCACATCTATAATAGGGAAGCTAATGGAGACACTACTCAAACAGAGGATCATAGCATTCCTTGAAGCTAGAGACCAACAAGACCCTAAACAGCATGGTTTCACAGCAGGTAGGTCATGCCATACAAATCTGCTCGAGTTTTTTGACTATGCTACAAAAATAGTGGACGATGGTGGGGCAGTAGATGTGGTCTACCTAGACATAAGTAAGGTCTTTGACTCAGTTCCACATAGAAAGCTGGTAAAAAAGCTTGACCACACAGGGGTTGGTCCAGAAGTAGTCAAATGGGTACAAAACTGGTTACAAGGCAGAACCCAGGGGGTACAGGTTAATGGAACACAATCAATGGAAGGCAGGGTGACCAGCAGGGTGCCCCAGCACTCAGTGCTGGGGTCTCTGCTCTTCAATGTTTTTATAGCAGATATCACTGACGAACTTGAAGGGAAGGTGTGTCTGTTCACAGATGACACCAAGATATGTAACAGGGTGGACACCTCAGAAGAAGTGAGCAAGATGGAAGCTGACCTCAATAAACTAGAAGAATGGTCTGGAGTGTGGCAGCTGAGATTTAATGCCAAAAAGTGCAAGGTCATGCACATAGGAAAGAAAAATCCAAGAAAGGAGTATTACCTAGGAGGCGAAAGACTGGCGACCTCAAACCAGGAACAAGATCTGGGAATCATAATCTCAGATGACTTGAAGGTTACTAAACAGTGTGAGAAGGCAACATTGAAGGCCAACAGAATGCTAGGCTGCATAATTAGGGGAATCATGACCAGGAGGAGAGAGGTGGTACTACCACTGTATAGATCACTGATTAGGCCTCACCTGTAATATGTAGTCCGGTTCTGGAGGCCTCACCTCAGGAAGGACACTGATGGGTGGAAACAGTACAGAGAAAGGTGACAAAACTGATTCAGGGTCTGCAGTACATGTCCTATGAGGAAAGACTTCAGGAACTGAATATGTACTCCATGGCTCAGAGAAGAGAGAGAGGGGGGACATGAAACATTCAAGTACATAAAAGGCATTAACAAAGTACAGGCACAGGAACCTTTTCATGCAAAGAAGGGCTCCAGGACCAGGGGGCATGACTTCAGGCTACAAGGAGGGAGGTTCTGCACCAACACCAGGAAGTTTTTCTTCACAGAAAGAGTGGTGGACACCTAGAACAGCCTCCCCCAAGAGGTTGTGGGGGGTCAACACGTGGGGGGGATTCAAAAATGCATGGGGATAGACACAAGGAAGCCCTGACTACAAAGGGCAACTAGAGTGTCAAAATAGATCTAAAACAAATGGGCAGACTAGATGGACCTAGCAGTCTCCTTCTGCTGTCACCTTCTATGTTTCTATTAGGTAAACACTTGGTGTTTGCCTAGCCAGGGGCCAAGGAATCTGATTCTGGGGTCTGTTTGCTCCCCAAATGAGCAGGGGATATTTACTGCAAATCCACCCATACTGTCACGTGCAAGGTTGTATCAGACTCTGCCACAATTTGCAACAAACAGAACCACCCAGAAAAAAAAACATATTTTGGACCCCATACAGACAAACTAATGCAAGAATCATGTTCCTCAGGTGACGATTAGGTAAACATAACTGTCAGTGTTTACCTGGGGCAGTATTTATTAAAATATTTAACTTTTTAACCCTCGCTAAATGTAAAACAAGATGGCAGAATCTGGACTGAAAAATGAAATAGTAACAACGAATGGCAAATGGCATTTACTGTTCAAACTTTAAATAGCATTTGCTGTTCGAACAGTAAAGTTCTAACGGTAAATGCCATTTACCTTTTGAACAGTTATTTACCATTCGAGCAGCCTGTCCTGCATCTATCAGAAAAATCATTATAATTCAAAAGTGGAAACATTTTTTTTTTGCCAAACCATCCAAAGGCAAACCCTCGGCACACACCCCATCATCCATACACATTTCAAAGAAAAATGTCATTCTGTGTGGGTTGTAGATAATGGCAAAACATCCCATGTTATCCTACAGGGGAAAAAAACAGACATTTTTTGGCTTTTTGACCACTTTATATCTCATAAACCATAAATGCTGCCACCACAAAACCTTCCACATCTTGTAACACTGGCAACATGATAGCACATACCAATTTTGAGGCAATTCAATTGAAAAATTCTAAAGTTATTAAAGTGCAAAAACTGAGATTTAACACTGAAAGGCTGTACTGACCCTAACTATAAGGGCACTGTAGCACCCTTATAATATATACACATATATATATATATATATATATATATATATATATATAAAAAACTCCATTTAATGCATCAGTTAGGGTTGTTCCACAGTGCAAAAAGCAGGAAATTCGATGTTAGGGTTGAAACCCCCTTTGCACCCTCAGCCCACCCCCAACTGGAATCGGGTGCGCATGGGGTCATTGGCCCTAACTGTCATCCCATCACAGGTGGAAGAAGGTGAGGAATAGGAGAATGGGGTGACAGTTAGGACCGATGACCCTAACGCGCACTCCGATTCCAGTTGGGGGTGGGCTGAGGGGCAAAGGGGTTTCAACCCTAACATCGAATTCCTCGCTTTGTCGCTGTGGAACAACCTAACTGATGCATTAAATGGAGTTTTTGCCCCTAATTTCCCTTCTTTTTGAGAATGATAATGAAAAATAGTGAATGTAATGCGGCGGCGGGAGCGCGGGGCCCGCCACATGATGTCTTGTCACATTGTAACATTGTGCCCACAAACGCAAATCGTAATGCGCATGGTGACGCAAAGCGAAACACGAAGAGAAACAGTACTGTAGACAGAAATGCTAAAAACAACGCAAACGCAACCACAAATGAAAACGCAAAGGGTAACGCACATTGTGGCGTAAACGTGAACGGTAAGTGAAACGGGTATGGAACCACAAGCAGAAACGGTAATGGTAACAGTAATGTAAGGGCGCAGGCTGGTTTTCCCCAAAAGCTGTATAGAGAAAGACAGTGAGTAGAAAGAATGTATCAAAATAATGACTCGAAACACAAAAATGAGGACTTGGAATAGTAAATTGCTTATATCTCAGTAACCGTACGACATAGAAAAAAAAATTTAAAGTCATATGTATTATCATTTTCCTGGCTAGTTTTGTACTTAGCCCTCATTGGGAGGCTAAGGATTTTTTGACAAAAAGTCCGTATCTCGCACCATTTTCTAGATACGGGCCCTGAAAGGCGCTGTGAACGCCGTAATGTTATCCTATGGGAAAAAAACAGAAGTTTGGACTGCCATAACTTTGCCTCCCTGTAATATTTTTCACCAAACCACTGAAAGGCACATCTGTGGGATGTTGGCTGTGTTCCCTGCAAATTTCAGCCCAAAAGACCAAACTGTTATTTTGCAGCAGGGCGCCAAACGATTGCTGCAATGCGTCGTACGCCATAATGTTATCCTATGGGAAAAAGCGTCAACTTTGGAGTACCATAACTTTGCCGCCATGTAATATTTTTTCAGCAAAATACTGAAAGGCACATCTGTGTGATGTTGGCTGTGTTCCCTCCAAATTTCAGCCCAAAACTCCAAACCGTTCTTTTGCAGGGGTGCCAAAGAATTGCTGTCATTTTCCCACAGCTCAAAAAAGTACTGTCACACATTGTGAAAGCTTTCGCAAAAATTTGCAACACTTTCATGAGTGCGACACTACTTTGTGAAAGTACTTTTTCCAGAAATCTGAAAAACATATTTCTGGGGTGTTTTACCCCAAAATAAAGACATGGCTAGCATCCTCAGGGTCCGACTAGGTGAATACAAAAAGAATTAGGTTGCTAGAGGGTCCCAAATTTAAATGGCAAGCATTTTTCTGATCAGTAACTGAAAACAAGATGGTGGATTTGTGAAAGTAAGAGGGCCATTTGCGACAGTAAAAATGCATTTGCGACACTGTCAAACTTTTTGTTAACTTTTCCCATTGACTTATAATGGGAAATTGTTTTTTGAATAACTTTTGAACCATTTAATATTTTTTCATGAAATCTTTGAAAGACACATCGGGGACCCTGGCCGCACATTCCCTGAAGATTTTGGGCCGGTCGCACAAACCGTGCGACCTGTAGGTGCGACCGTAGAATTCCAGAAAAAGCATAAACACACGTGCAGATCACACTTAATAACTCCATAGCCGTGTAACTGACCAGTACAAAGCTTGGCAGATCCCAAGGTGTATGGGTCTTGATTATGTATTCCAAATTTCAGGCAAATCCATCAAACGGTTTCAAAGTTATTAAGGTGCAAAATTTTTGGGTTTAATGGCTCCTCAACTCCTAACTATAGTATCACTACTGTTACCATAATATATATATATATATATATATATATATATATATATATATATATATTGCATCAGCAGTTCAATGTTAAACTCAATTTTTTTGTACCCTAATAACTTTGCTGTTGTTTGATGAATTAGAACATTTGGCATGCGTGGTCAGACTATCAAGAGTCTCAAGATGTGAACAGTTTTGTGATGGTATCTTGCACAGTTCTCGTGGTATGGAGGGTCAAAAAATGAAAAAAAATCTACCCTATACTTAACATTTGGTATTTTTTTCCTCTCACCTACTGCCTAGACTGTATGGAATTTCTTCAAGAAATGTTCAGGGATGATGGGGCCTGTGCCAAGGGTGTGCCTTTGGATGGTTTGGTGAAAAAATATGATACCAGGTCTGAGTTATAACATTTTTTTTGACATAACTTTCAAGTTTGACCAGCTAAAAAAAGCTAGCATGCCTGCTCATTTGCATGATTTACCTCTCATGGTGAAAAAATAAGATTATATGAGCCACCATTTTCTTTTCTCTCTGTCAACTCACAAATATTAAAAATGCATAAAAATTATCAGTTTTTAAAAATCAAACACCTGAACCTAGCTAAATAGGACCTGTTCAACTAGATACTGCTGTGCTTTTTAAAAACCTTGCCAGAACTGTTTTCTGGGCACCCAAAGTCCAGGGTGCCCAGCTTAGCGAGAGGAGCCATTTACCCATGTTCTCTGTATGGGAACAGTAGGACTTTCTTGACTTCTGCAGCTGGAACTTGTGCTGCAGCCTGCAGTGAGGGCAGTGAGCTGCCATTTCCTTGGTGTCTAGTGGCACCCAACTTTCCCATCCCTTTCTGTATGCAATGTTTCCCTGGTGTCTAGTGACACCCAAACTCTCTAATCTCCATCCCCATAATTTATCTTTCCCTGATGTCTAGTGGCACCTCTGACCCTCTGATTCCTGTTCCTGTAATTATTTTATCTTTCCCTGGTGTTTAGTGGCACCCCCCCACTCTCCAATCACCAGTCCCCATAATTTATCTTTCTCTGGTGTCTAGTGGCACCCCCACCCTCTGATCACTGTTCCTGTAATTGTTTTATCTTTCCCTGGTGTTTAGTGGCACCCCCCCCACTCTCCAATCACCAGTCCCCATAATTTATTTATCTTTCCCTGGTGTCTAGTGGTACCCCAACCCCTCAATTGCCATTCCTGTAATTATTTTATCTTCCCCTGATATCTAGTGGCACCCCTCACCCTCCAGTCACCATTCCCATAATTGGCACCCCCAACTCTCTGATCACTGTTCCTGTAATTGCTTTATCTTTCCCTGGTATTTAGTAGCACCCCCATCCTCTGATCACCATCCCCATAAGTTTTTGGTCTTTCTCTGGTGTTTAGTGGCACGCCCTCACCCTCTGATCACTGTCCCCATAACTTTTTTCCTTTTCTTTCCTCAGTGTCTAATGGCACCCCCACCCTCTAATCATGATCCCTGTAATTGTTTTATCCTTTGCTGGTGTCTAGTGGCTCCCCCAACCTCCAATCACCATCTCTGTTATTTTTTGGTCTTTCCCTGGTGTCTAGTGGCACCACCCATGCTCCAGTCACTGCCCCCATAATTTATTTATCTTTCCCTGGTGTCTAGTGGCACCTCCCATGCTCCAATCACTGTCCCCATAATTTATTTATCTTTCTCTGGTGTCTAGTGGCACCCCCACCCTCTGATCACTCTCCCCATCATTGTTTTATCTTTCCCTGGTGTCTAGTGGCACCCCCACACTCCAATCACTGTCCTGTTCTGAAATGCAGAAAACCATCCCTTAATATTTTTTATTTTCTTTAATCTGCAAAAGAAAATGGTCACTTGATGATCTGACCCCCCCACCACCTCCCACTCTGCACCCAATATCCCCCCATATACCCCCACACACCCTCACTCTCCTGAACAGGTCACAGGATAATGATTCACTCTCTGATTGAAGACACATCTTGCTACTGCAACTGGCAACTGCAATATGAGAAACTAAGGTAAGTGCAGTTCATACTTCAGTGGGGTTTCAACCTAGATGCACAACTTAGCCATGTTTGCATATTCTGACACCACATTTTCAACGTGGCCTTTTTGGGACCCACTTCATGAATAATGGTGATGGAATTCTACAAATACTTCCTGAAAGTTGATTTCACTGTTGCTTGGCAAAATCATGTTTGGGGCAGGATTTGAACATTTTCACCACCCTTGTTCATGAGGTGGGATCATAAGAAGGCTATGTTGAACAATTGAAGTCAAAATGTGTAAAAATGGCAAAGTTATGTGCATATGTTGAAATTTTACTATGCTCACTCATAACATTGGTAATTTTAAATGTTTTCACCACATTTTTCAAATCCTAGTCAAAATGTGTTTTTTTTTTCACGTCTGGGGCAGAATGACATTGTGGTGCCGTGGAATGTCATTTCAGTGGATATTTAAAAATTCTTAGCACAGTGTTCATGAGCTGGGGTAATAACAAGGCTATGCTAACAATGTGGTTGCTGTTTTGGCTGAAATTCAAGCACAGGGCCAGAGGGCCCTGCACTTCCATGGCAACATACATGTATATATCTATTGAGGGATGGTAAGGATATTCCTTGCAAAAACTGCATTAATTCATCAGTTAGGGTAACTTAATGCCACAAAAGTAGGGAAATGTGGCATTAAGGTTTCCAACCCTAATGCCCCATCCCACCCCAAGCAGCAAAAGGAATAAAACATCACGGCTTGGAGTTTCCAGCATCTTAGCGAGTTAGTGGTGGGGTCTTACTTGAGTATTGCCAACCCTAATTCTCTGCCCTGTGGGCTCTGCGTGAAGAAGGGAGATCATCTGTGACACTCTTTTGCTTATCGAGCACCACTCTGGTTCAATGGCCTCAGCCCAACCATCTCCTCTGCCCCAACTATTGGTATGTTTAAAACTAGGCTCCGGGACTATCTCACTAC